>CM065296.1:46908553-48121870 GCA_032871835.1 Dipteronia dyeriana
GACTTCATAACACTCATCTCTTACAGATACATCATTATATCGGCAGCAGTCTCCATTCTTTCATGTTGCTATTGCAACATGTCAGAGATGGTGGCTATAACGTAACATTTGTCCATCTTATTTGAAGTCTTCCACTACCGATACTCGTCTCTTTGCTCCTCAGTGCATTCATTAGATTGGTAGCTAAGAAGTAGACTGAACGAATTTATATTTTTTTTAGCTTGCAACAACTCAATTTTCCTTTACCATGTACGATAACTATTATCATTTAAAGTATTATCTTTTAGGATATTGATTAGAGATGTTCAAAAAAATTTTTGCATAAGTAAACAGTCATGATATAGCACTTTCGAATATTTATCTTGAATTAAATAAAATAATTTATTCATAAAATTCAACGGTGATCCAACACCTATAAATGTCACGCCTCCTTTGGGAGTATCTACTAGTTGGACTAGTTCCCACCTAATTGTTAAAATAACAACCAGCGTTTTTAATTTCAGCCTTACGATTATAATAACAAGAACTCTTCGGAGGATATTAATAAAATCATATTGAGTGTGTTACCAAGTTATTGACCTTCAATATATTTCTTCACGAATATCTCTCCTTTAGGAGTAGATATCATTTGGGCCAATTGTCTAGTCTATCCTTGTAAGGAAGTATCTTGCTAAATTCCATTCATGAATACCCCTTTGGGGGTTATTACATGAAACATAAAGCTTAACTAAACTTGGAGAGCGTAGATGTTCCGAAACACCTTCTCCCACTCAATTATTTAAGGTGTGTGATCGAATTCCATAGAATGATTTACCAAGTTATCTAGATGTCAATTAGATACCTAAACCATTCAATGTATATTCCTACCAAAAGAGGTATATGAGTGGCACTCCTATTCTATATGGCATCTTATCAAACAATGAAAAATATTACGATATTTACAAAAATATAAATAGCTACAATTTTAGTCTATCCTAGAAAAGCAAATAAATTACATATGTCTTGGAATATAAAAACTTCTTTCCTGGCGAACAAGTCTTCACGCTGCATTGTCCATTTACGCACCCCTTGGATGCCTCCCATGGGCTTGTGCACCCTTTCACTACCTTAATGGTTGTCGTACGCAGCCCGTAGTTTCCATAGGGCAGCCGTGCACAACTCATGCCACAACAAACGTGGATGTGTGCTAATACGCACACTCACTTGTTGCTTTGGCTTGCACAGTCCCAAACTTGTTCCGGTTGCTTCAATTTCTTCAAACCTTCGAGTCTTCGACACTTGAATGTATAGGATGAGAATTTTAAATAATAAAATACTACAGTATTTTTAATAAAATATATTTCTACAGTATTTTTATTACAGTAACAAAATAAATAAAAAACTTAGCAACTATCAAGAAGGAAATTATGGCAATGAGAGGCCACCATTCTTGTTACAATCCCAAAACAAAAATACATTGATATTCTATGACCAAAATTGAGCAATAACAAACCACACAAAAATGTATATATATATATGTGTATATATATATATCAATTAATCAAGGGTACAACCAGGTTGTGATACCAATTGTAGGGAAAAATCGATTCAAAACGCAGTGGAAGCGTAAAATTAGGGATTGGTATATTTTAAAAAGTTTCTCTATAAAAGTATCGTAGCATTTTCTCATGACGATTGAACTAGCACCGAATTGAATCCTCCAATCCAATCATGAACGTGAATCACCTAGGAGTGTGGGCACCCTTTCTTTATTTTGTATACCAGAAGATGGAAACAAACAAAATATCTTTCTTTTGTTAGTCACAATACTCCTCTAAGAGAAAACCCAAGAACGTTCAGTCACTTGTGAATTATAAATCTATGTGATTGAAACTCGCGTGAACCCGATTCAATTTTTGTACACAAAACCCTTTTAATGTAAAGGATACTAGTGCACTATCGAAAACAAAACTTTCCCTTTTTCTCTTTTCCTTGCCCGAATTCTACACACAATAAATGGATGAAGTTTTTTTTAACTACAAAAGCAAAATATTTTTTTTTTCTCTCAAGTCACCAACAAGCCTTGGCCGAATTCTTTAGAACAGAATAATTAGCTTGGCCGAATTCCTCTAAAGGAATATATATAGGTGTCCAAATCCTCTCATAAGGAGGATTTACTTGGTGACCAAGAATCCTTTTCAAAGAAGAATTCTTTTCTACACCAAGACTCCTAATTCAACTAAAATAGTGTATTCATTCAATAACAAGTTATTGAATATATTTAAGCTGTGACTAAATCAAAAACTTCCTAATTTGACCAATTGTCGATTAGAGTCCTAATAGAAATCAAATGCTTCCTAAATTGACTATATAAATAAATGCCTATTGGAAGTTCCTCAGTTTTTTGATTGGCTTATTTCGTTGACAACCACATTTTGGGAACAATATGTAAGGGTAGTTTAGGTCTTCATTGCTCAAGTCCCTTCTCAAGCATCAAAGGTAAAATCACTTGCTTAATCTTCATTGAAGAGATTTAGTGCACACACTCACTCTCATGCATTTTATTTTAATCATCTTGCTTGCTAGCTTATTTGCCATTATGCGTGTTTTGTGTGTATTGTTTTCATTTGAGTATTGATTGTGTGTTTGTGCCACAAAATGAGGATTTTTCCTCTTTACCACGGTCTAGACCGCTCTCTGTGCAGTGCCCTCGCCGCGGCCTGCTCAGTTGTGTTTGGTAGAGGATGCACGCTATGTCTACCACGGTCTGTGCATGTTGCCTACGCCGTGGTCTCACAAGCAGAGTTTCACAAAGGATGCATGATGTCCAGACTGCGGTCTGTGCATGCTACATGCACAGCGGCCTATAGAGCGACGTTGTCCAGACAATATACCGCTCTCTACGCCGCGGTTTGGACACATGCGTGGACCACGGTACAACCAGCGGTCCTGACACATTTTGGATACCTTTTGCCGAAAACGACACAGTTTCAATTGGGCTTTATATATACACCATCTTCTTCCCAATTCATTTTTGAGAGCTTCCAATCCTATTTTTATGTGAGAGATTTTGTTCTTTAGAGAGAGAAGCTCCAAGAAGGCATTTTTACTCAACCATTCCTAATATCCAAATCATCAAGCATCTTTCAAGTATGGGTTTCTTGTGTGTTCATACCTAGGTATTCTCTACATGCTCTAAGCTTTATGATTTCATCTCTAAGACATGTATGCCTAGGTTTTTAGTCTTTATTGCATATTAATTGCTTGCTTGGTTGTTTAATTGTTTTTATGACATGCTTGTGTATTGATTATTCGTTGAGATGCATTAATTTGTGATAGCTAGCATATAGGACGATTTTACCCTTCTAGATAATTTTTCTTGCCTTTGCATTTAGCACATTAATATCTAGGATTTGTTTTAATTGTCATTATTAATCCTATATAAGCATGAATGTCTTAACCTAGCATTTTTGCATATTTAATATTCTTGCATATCCACTTAGGTTGCCATTATCTCTTTATTGTTGAGTTTGCTTGTGGCTAAGTGGTTAGTGCACAAGGCTAGGGATCCAAAATCACTATTAAGGCCCGTTGGGCATAGTGAAAGGGTTAGTAACTGAAGGGTTAGATGGAAGTTCAACCTAGGTTGTAAACATTTACTCAATAGTGGATTTTTTTGATCAAGGATGGTGCTCTAAACAGCCCATGGTTTTTCCCATTTGGAGGGTTTCCACTTATATATTGCGTGTTGTTATTGTTTAATGTTTATTGTCTTTTAATTTAACATTTAAGTAGAATGGGGTAGAATTTTTAATATTGATTAATCCATAAAATTGGAAATCTATCGAATTAAAACCTATTCACCCCCCCTCTAGGTTAAAGATACACACTTTCTAGGGAATTTCAATTGGTATCAGAGCTGGTGCCTAGATATACTTAGGTGATCCGTGCACTGTGTGTGTTTTACCTTGTGCATTTTGGTTGTTTGCATTTTTGTGTGTTACATTTCATTTGAATCTTCATACCATTTATTACCCTCAAACACAATGAGTGGAAACGGAAATAGGCATGAGGGCGCCTCAATCACCAGACCCCTTTTGATCAATGGGGTGAATTACGCTACTTGGAAGGGCAAGATGGAAGCCTATCTTTACCAAATAGATGACCGTGCTTGGATGGCTATTGAAGACGGTTATACTCCTCCAACAATGATCACCAACGATGGTGTAGAAGCTCCCAAGCCCAAGTCTAGTTGGAGTACTTAAAAGTTTGAAGCATCCAAGTGGAACAACAAGGCTATGCATGCCATCCTATGTGCCGTGGATGATAATCAATACAAGTTGGTCCAAAACACTAGGATTGCAAAGGAGGCTTGGGACATTCTTCAAACGGCACATGAGGGAACCGAGGTAGTCAAGGACTCAAAGCTCTAAGTCCTCCAAATGCAAATAGAGATGATTAGATGGAGGAGCATGAATGCTTCAATGAATTCCAAGTGAAGTTGATCGATATTGTCAACCAAAGCCATCAACTTGGTGACCCCTATTCTGACAGGAGAATCAAGCAAAAAATTATGAGGTCACTTCCGTCAAGGTTCGAATCAAAAGTGACGGCACTTGAAGAGAATAGTGAGTACAAGAATATGAAGCCGAGTGAAGTCATTGGAAGACTTTTAGCTTTTGAGTCTAGACGGAACACCTCACCCACACCTCCAAAGAAGCAAAAGAGTATTGCCTTGAAGACCACTAAGGTTGAAGAAGATGAGGAGGACTCAGATGAAGAAATGGCCCTCATGGTTAAAAGATTCAAGAAATTCATGAAGTTTGAGAGTAAAGGTTTTGGGTCAAAGGGAAAGGAAGTGAAGAAGAAAACTCCCTATAAGAAGATTGAAAAGTTTCAAGAAAGTGACTCCAAGAAGGGCATTCAATGCTATGAATGCAATGGTTTTGGAGTGAGAAATTATGCAAATTTGAAGAAAAAGAAAAAGGGGAAGGCAATAGTGGCCCCTTGGAGTGATAGTGAAGACTTAAAAGAGGAAGAAAAATATTCTGATGATGAAGATAGAGTTGCAAACTTCATTGCCTTCACAACATCTCAAAATGGCAAGGAAGTTATGAGTGATAAGGAAGAAGTAGATGACTCTAGTGATGAGAGTACATCTTCTAACTCTAGATTTGAGATTGATGAGGAAATGGACTATGTAGACTTCATGAAGTTTTTTGAAAAGTCTGATGTCTGATCCCCAAGGGCAAATGATCGATTTACCCATTCAAAGCAATTTACGTGAATGACTGTCTTTAACAGAATATATAATAAGAAGAAGGAGGTTCAAGAGTTGAAAAAGAAGAATCTAGAGTTGACTCTCAAGATTACTCACTTGGGTGAGAAAGTAAAGAGTGTAAAAGAGTTAGAGGAGAGTTTAAAATTGGAGTTTGGGATCACTAAGAAGAGTGAAGAAAACTTGAAGATTGAGCTTAAAGAAGCAAAAGAATTGGTTTCCAAGATGACATCCAGAACCGAGAGACTTGACAAGATGCTATCGTGTGGGAAAGGTCTTAGTGATAAAACGGGCATAGGATATGTGGAAGGCAAGGATGCCACGTCCTTAAAGAAGACCATCTTTGTCAAAAGTCAAGAGGTCAAAGAGACTCAAGGTTCACACCAACAAATGAGATCTAATGAAGTTGGAGAATCTTCAAAGCAAGCTCAAATGAAGGCTCAAACAAATTCTCAAGCAAAAGCTCATCCACCAAGAGCTAGAACACATCATACAAGACCTCAACTTCCAAGGAGCCCTCAAATTCAACAAAGAAGTTTTCACCCACAACCAAGAAGTGAAGCTAATGTAGTTTAACCACAAAGGATGTTTCAAAGAAGAGATTCGGCTCAACACCAAAGGATAACTCAAAGGAAATGGAAGTCTTCCATGCTCGCACAAAGATATGATATGAATTCTTATTTTACTCCCATTTGTCATTATTGCGGTGTTGAAGGTCACATAAGGCTGAACTATTTTAAATTCATTAAGTTGTGTCATTTTGAAAGCATGATTGAGAAGAATATGCTTATAAGATCCAAAATGCATGCACCTAGGAAGTTTAGAGCCAACAAACCCAAGGCTCCTAGAAATGACAATGTTTCTACTAGCTGGATTAGGACAAATAAGTATGTTTACCATGTGGCGCAAGTGGCGTTGAAGGTGAAAGCCTCTAACACTTGGTACCTTGATAGTGGATGTTCTAGGCACATGACCAGAAACAAGAGTTTATTTGAAACTCTTGTGATGGAGGATGGTGGATTTGTCACCTTTGATGATAGGTCACGTGAGAAAGTTCTAGGAAAAGGAAACATTACCATCCCCGGTTTACCCTCATTGCCTAATGCTCTCTATGTAGATAGCTTGCAAGCCAATCTCATTAGCATATCACACTTAAGTGATGAAGGGCTTTCAGTTTTGTTTGGAAAAGTTGATAGCTCTATTCTAAAAGAAGATGGTCAAGTGCTATTGAAAGGCAAGAGATCAAGTGACAATTGTTATTGTCTTGATTCTAATGGCATCTCTTGCAATTTGTCTAGTTGTGATCAAATTGAATTGTGGCATCAAAGGTTAGGCCATATGTATATCAAAGACTTGAAAGTTCTTGAGAGGTTGAAAGTTGTGAGAGGCCTTCCTAAGTTTGGAAGTAAGATTGAGGGAGTTTATGGACCTTGCCAACAAGGAAAGCAAACTAAGAGTGTGCACAAGAAGGGCAAGTACCTTGCCACTAAGGAGCCTTTAGAGCTTCTTTATATGGACCTTATGGGTCCCATGCAAACCGAGAGTCTCGGTGGCAAGAGGTACATTTTTGTGTGTGTGGATGATTTTTCTACATTTACTTGGACTTACTTCCTTAGAGAAAAATCTGAAACATTTGAAACATTTAAAATGCTTTGCACTAAAATTCAAAATGAAAAGGATTCTCATATAAAATGCATTAAGAGAATTAGGAGTGATCATGGGAGAGAATTTGAAAATGTTTGTTTTGAAAACTTTTGTGATAGTCTTGGCATTTCCCATGAGTTCTCAGCCCCTCGAACTCCATAACAAAATGGGGTCGTAGAGAGGAAGAATTGAGTCCTCCAAGAGATGGCCCGTGTGATGTTGCATAGCAACAATATGCGTAGGAATCTTTGGGTTGAAGCTGTCAATACAGCTTGTTATATAGGCAATAGGGTTTTTCTTAGGCCCAGGACTAGGCAAACCTCATATGAATTATTGAAGGGTAGAAAGCCAAATGTTAGCTACTTCCACTCATTTAGAAGCAAGTGCTACATTCTAAATGATCGTGATCAACTTGGCAAGTTTAATACTAAGAGTGATGAGGGGATTTTCATTGGCTATGCCCTGAATAGTAAGGACTATAGAGTTTTTAATTTGAAAACACAAGGTGTAATGGAATCATCTAATGTGGTCATAGATGATTGTAGGCCTAAGGTTAGTAACCATGATAAGGAGATTAGTGTGGTTGATGATACTCCCTTGGTAAAGATTGATGAGATTTCTAGTGATGAGAAATCAAAGCTTGAAAAAGAGGTCACTCAATCTCTTTATAGAGATACTACTTTGGACTCTAAGGAACTCGCTCCTTGGGTTAGACATCTCCACAATAAGAGTGACATTCTTGGAAATGTGAATGAAGATGTGAGGACTAGACATCAATTAGCAAATCAAATTAGTTAGAATTGTTACACCTCTCAAATTGAACCTAAAAAGGTTGATGAAGCTTTAAGTGATGAATTTTAGGTTCTTGCTATGCAAGAAGAGCTAAACCAATTTGAAAGAAATGAGGTTTGGACTCTAGTTCCTAGGCCTAAGAACACCAATGTGATAGGCACCAAGTGGGTCTATAGGAACAAATCTGATGAGAATGGCAATATTGTGCTGAACAAAGCTAGACTTGTTACACAAGGATACTCTCAAATTGAGGATATCGACTTTGATGAGACTTTTGCTCTCGTTGCCCGATCAGAGTCCATTAGGCTTCTCTTATCTATATCATGTGTTCACAAGTTTAAATTGTATCAAATGGATGTCAAGAGTGCCTTCCTTAATGGCTTCTTGCAAGAGGAAGTGTTTGTCGAGCAACCTAAGGGGTTTGAGGATCCACATAATCCCAATCATGTTTATCGCCTCAAGAAGGCATTATAGGGGTTGAAACAAGCACTGAGGGCTTGGTATGAGCGCCTCACTCTTTATCTTGTTGACAATGGCTATTCTAGAGGTAGTGTTAACAATACTTTGTTCATCAAGTGCACTAAAGTTGAGCTATTCATAGCTTAAATTTATGTCAATGACATCGTTTTTGGTTCCACCAACAACTTGAAAGTTCAACAATTTGTTGATGTCATGACTCATGAGTTTGAAATGAGCATGGTTGGTGAACTCAATTACTTCCTAGGCTTGTAAATCAAGCAAATGCATGATGGGATCTTCATATCCCAAGCTAAGTATGCAAAGAACCTAGTGAAGAAGTTTGGCCTTGAGAATGCTAAGCATTAAGACACACCAATGAGTACTACTTTGAAACTTAGCAAGGATGCTAGTGGAAAAGGTGTGGATCAAAGTCTATATCGTGGCATGATAGAGAGCTTGCTATACTTGACTGCTAGTAGGCCCGATATAGCTTTTAGTGTTGGTGTGTGTGCTAGGTACCAAGCAAATCCCAAGGAATCCCATGTCTCCTCTGTGAAGAGAATCATTCATTATGTGAATGGGACATCCGACTATGGGATATTGTACTCTTTTGCCACTAATGCTAGTTTAGTTGGCTTTAGTGATGCAGATTGGGCAGGTAATTGTGATGATAGGAAGAGTACATCGGGCGGTTGCTTTTTCCTAGGGAACAATCTTGTGTCATGGTTTTGCAAGAAGCAAAATTCCATCTCATTATCCACAGCTGAGGCAGAGTACATAGCAGCTGGGAGTGCTTGCACACAACTCCTTTGGATGAAGCAAATGCTTGTGGATTATGGCTTTGAGCAAGGTACTCTAACCTTTTATTGTGATAACATGAGTGCCATCAATATTTCAAAAAACCCAGTCCAACATTCTAGAAATAAGCATATTGACATTAGACATCATTTCATTAGAGAGCTAGTTGAGAGCAAATGCATTGCACTTGAGCATAAGGGCACAAATGATCAATTAGCGGATTTGTTTACTAAACCATTAGATTCAACTAAGTTTAAATCTCTTAGTCAGTCTATTGGGATTTTTCATATGCATTGATGGGTTTTCGTGGTTGACCACTTATGGGGAGCTCAAGCAAAGAGAGCGAACTTGCATCTTAATAAGCAAATAATTGTTCAATTTTATGCTCTTTAATTAATTGCTTGAGTATCTTGGATGCATATATTATTATATGTCTTTTTATTCAATAAGTGTGTTTTGCCTTATTTGGAATGCATGTCTCATTTATGTTCAAACTTTTATTTTTAGACTAGGGAATTTGATTGGGAAGTACATTTGATTGACCCAAAGTTTATCTCCATGTTTGTGAAAACTTGATCTTGTCACGCTTAAAGTGTTATGCATGGTGAATTTCTTAAATGCCTTAAAAAATGATTGCAAATATGTGCAAGTGACTTTTGAGACATCATTCAATAAGGATATTGTATCCATTTCATGGATTTCACAATCCAATAGTCTCTCTCTCTTTACTTTTGAACAAGGCTACTATCATACGGGCATCTTGCCTGAAAAATTCTAAAAGAGCGCAATAGTCGCTCATGTCTTGTTCAACTTGTAAAGTTTGATAGTTGCTTAATTTTTTTTTTTGGTTCTCTAAATCTTGTTTTCCGTTGACAATGTTGTGCAAATTGGTTTGACTTCTCTTGGAACCTCATGTGCTATTTTCCTTTGCCAAATACCATGTTTTTGGAAGTTGATGTTGCATGTATTTCACTCAAGGCAAATCTTTCGCACATATTCAATTCAATAACACTTCCTTGAATTTCTCTCTCTCTTAATTAACTTGCATAAAGTTGTTGTATATGATTATGCATTTTCATTGCAAATATCTCTCTTTGCTAAAACGTCCCGGTTGGGGAATGCTCATTTGCCTATGTTGTGACAAAAAAGGGGAGTAGTGTTTGGATTTAAGGGGAGTTGATATTGTCATGTTTTAAGGGAAGATTGGCTTATTGTGAGGGAGTTGACCTATCTAGGTGGAGTTCTTGCTTTGTGCATTGTTAATTGCATGTTACTTGTTTCTATTTCATGCAAATTGCACTTGTGCTTATTTTTCATGATCCCTCTCATACACTTGTCTTGGAAAGTGTAGTTCTTTGTTTTGCAGGGATGATCATTCTTCAAGAGATAAAAGATTTGAAGATTTAGCTTTAGGTATCTCTTGTAATATAGAATGTTTTCTTTTGTTGGCCTCTTGTTTATTGTTGTGAGGATACCTTGTGAGTGAGTGGTTTTGTCACGAAATAGCCAAAGGGGGAGATTGTAAGTTCCTCGGTTTTTTGATTGGCTTATTTCGTTGACAACCACATTTTGGGAACAATATGTAAAGGTAGTTTAGGTCTTCATTGCTCAAGTCCTTTCTCAAGCATCAAAGGTAAAATCACTTACTTAATCTTCATTGAAGAGATTTAGTGCACACACTCACTCTCATGCATTTTATTTTAATCATCTTGCTTGCATGCTTATTTGCCATTTTGTGTGTTTTGTGTGTATTGTTTTTATTTGAGTGTTGATTGTGTGTTTGTGCCTAAAAATGAGGATTTTTCCTCTTTACCGTGGTCTAGACCACTCTCTGTGCAGAGCCCTCGCCGCAACCTGCACAACGGTGATTGGCAGAGGGTGCATGCTGTGTCTACCGCGGTCTGTGCATGTTGCCTACATCGCGATCTCCTAAGCAGAGTTTTACAGAGGATGCATGTTGTCCAGACCGCGGTCTGTGCATGCTGCATGCACAGCGGCCTACGAAGCGGCGTTGTCTAGACGATATACCACTCTCTGTGCTGTGGTCTGGACACCTGCCTGGACCGCGGTACAACCAGCGGTCCTAACGCGTTTTGGATGCGTTTTGCCAAAAATGACACAGTTTCAATTGGGCTTCATATATATTCACCATCTTCTTCCGAATTAGTTTTGGAGAGCTTCCAAACCTATATTTAAGTGAGAGATTTTGTTCTTTAGAGAGAGAAGCTCCAAGAAGACATTTTTACTCAACCATTCCAAATATCCAAATCATCAAGCATCTTTCAAGCATGGGTTCCTTGTGTCTTCATCCCTAGGTATTCTCTACATGCTCTTTTATGATTTCATCTCTAAGACATGTATGCCTAGAGTTTTAGTCTTTATTGCATATTAGTTGCTTGCTTGCTTGGTTGTTTAATTGTTTTTATGACATGCTTGTGTATTGATTGTTGGTTGAGATGCATTAATTTGTGATAGCTAGCATATAGGACGATTTTACCCTTCTAGCTAATTCTTCTTGCCTTTGCATTTAGAACATTGATATCTACGATTTGTTTTAATTGTCAATATTAATCCTAGATAAGCATGAATGTCTTAACCTAGCATTTTTGCATATTGAATATTCTTGTATATTCACTTAGGTTGCCATTATCTCTTCATTGTTGGGTTTGCTTGTTGCTAAGTGGTTAGTGCACAAGGCTAGGGATCAAAAATCACTATTAAGGCCCGTTGGGTAGAGTGAAAGGGTTAGTAACTGGAGGGTTAGATGGGAGGCCAACCTAGGTTGTAAACCTTTACTCAATAGTAGATTTCATGGATCAAGGGTGGCGCTCTAAACAGCCCGTGGTTTTTCCTATATTGAGGGTTTCCAAGTATATATTGCGTGTTGTTATTGTTTAATGTTTATTGTCTTTTAATTGAACATTTATGTAGAATGGGGTAGAATTGTTAATTTTGATTAATTCGTAAAATTGGTAATCTATCTAATTAAAACCTATTCACCCCCCCCTCTCTAGGTTATAGACACACAAATTCTAGGGAATTTCACCTATTATATATCTACTTATCAAGAATAGTATTTGATACCTATCATATTACCAACAATAATATAACTCTGGGAGACCATCTCCTACTAGAAAAAAGGTTTTGAATTTTATTTTAACAATTAATTAATTAATTTCCACTTAATTAAATAATAAAATAAAAAACAATAAAAAAGGCTATTTTACAAGCCGTAGCCGCCCAAGCCTATACATGGGCCAAATATTGTTTTTTCTATGTTATTAAATCCATTGGACTTATATAAAAAGTCCACATGTGAACTAAACCCATTCTTACCAAAATAAACAAGTCTACATGCCTTAATACAATTCTAGATGGACCTATAAATAGGTCCGGTAGAATATATCAAGTGATCCATACAAGTTCGTGTGGATTGGGGATCTTGGCAGGCTATATAAATTTAAACTCCAATAGACATAACCTAATCACAATCAACAAATGATTCACTTAGGTCTGATCTATTAATTTTAGTTCATTCCACTAAAGAAATAAAATTGAACTCATAAATAAAGATAGAATAAGTTAGTATTGCTCATTCATACCCTAAACAATCTTAATGGAGATAGTGTATCCTCGTGAAGAATATCAGTAATCGCCAAAACTCATAGACCGCCTATAGCTCGCCAAGTTACCATATTTACTCATATCCACATTTTGAACTTAGATATTCTGACTTGTCCAGAAGCCATATTTCAGAAGACGCTATTGAAAACTTAGCGTTAAGATTTAATATCCAATACCTCAAAACATCCATATGATGGTATTCAACTCTTTTTTAATAAATGAAGCCACGATATCCATATCTATAAATGAAGTTCTCTATCGATTAACAAATAAATATCACCAAACTATAGAGGATAGACTACGCTATATAATCGTACTCATTGATAGCTCAAATGATAACACTTGCATCCATAAGTCTATAATTTATCTCAAGATTGAGATAGACTCTCCGATTATCTTCAAGTGAAAACTTTTATCCATTGACGATTCCGGATAAAGTGTTCACTCTGATCTTATTCAATGCACTCAGTGCACTAGATTCTTTTGCCGAAAGACACTACACTTTGATAATTTTAGACTCATCATAATACATTTGATCCACTCAAATGCTGGCAAAAGAATCTACAACTTTGACAAGATAAAGACACTCAACCTTTATCTTAAGTTGTGAGTATTATTCAAGACTAACTAAAGAATTGTGTCTACCTCATACATATCCAAATGTATGAATAATTCTTCTTTTCTCATAGTCTTTTGACCTTATGATTATTTACTTTTGACAATTACAAAATATAAACTATAATTGCTATAAGATTTGTTAAACTAGAAATCACTTTTATTAATATGAAAAGATTGTTAAATACATTATTACACTCTTGCTATATAGCATTATCCTAATAGTATATATTGGAAGAAAGGTTGGAAAGCACAAAGATTGGGCGAAAACGGGCTAAAATTAGTAAAGAAAAGCTATAATGTGTAGGTAACTATGCAGGTCCATAACCCGCTCCCCGATCATGCATTTGTTCATGCATTTGCCAAACCCAAGAGATGGAAATAAGTCCATCAAGTCATTACACGGGTCAGTATATAGGTCTGGATACGCACACGACCTACGCATTTAGCCCTTTTGACAACCGTATCAGTGATTTTCAGACCAATTTTGGAAACCCTATAAATATTTTTTTTCCCATTTCCAAAGGGGGATGATCATATAGTCCTAGATCCAGAAGCAACTCTTCTTTTCTCCAATCATATCCTATCTAACCACTAACCTAGATTAGGAACATTCCATACCAAATCTAACCATCCTTCATCCTTATCTACTTAAGGACACTTGAAGATTGGATAAAAGCTTCAAGAAAGGAGGAGTCTCTCTGTATGGGTCTTCTCTATCTCTTTTCTCCTTTTCAATTTACTTTAATTGTCGTGAGTAGCTAAACCCCTTTATGGGTGTTGATGTAATAATTCATGGATTGTGGGTTTTCCACCGTATTCTTAGTATTTGATTATTTAGTTTCATTCAACGGTTTTTAATGTAATTGATTATCTCTTGAATTAGGTAGATATTGTTAGGATTACGCTCAATAGCAAGAATATAATAATGTATTTGACAATCTTTTCATATTAATAAGGTGATTTCTATTTTAACAAATCTTATAGCATTTTTAGTTTAATTATTATAATTGTCAAAAGTAAATAATCATAAGGTCAAAAGACTATGAGAAAAGAAGAATTGTTCATACATCTAGATATGTATGAGGTAGACATAAGGCATGTGAACTTCTTTCTATTTGTAAGAATGGGTCTAGTTCAAATGTGGACTTTTTATTAAGGTCCAATGGATTTAATAAAATAAGAAAAATTATATATGGCCTATATAAATGTGTTGGGCGGCAAGGCTATTAAGAATAGCTTAAATTATAATATTTTTATCTTATTATTTAATTAAATGGAAATTAATAAATTTATTGATTAATTATTTATTTAATTAAAAGTCAAAATCTTTTTCCTAATAGAAGATGGTCTCCTAATATTATACTATTGTTTGTAGCATAATTAATATTGAAGACTATATTTGATAAATAGATAAATAATAGGAGTTTTTTATCTAATCAAATTAGAAAGTCTTTAATATGGTTACAAAAACATTATTGAGTTGGATTAAGAGTCTTGGTGTAGGATAGAATTCTTTTATGAAAAGGATTCTTAACCACCAAGTAATTCTACCTAAGAAAAGGATTCTTAACAACCAAGTAAATCCTTTTTAGGAAAATAATTAAGTTTCCTAATACATATCCTATGAATTTTAGTCGGCCCATGTGTATATAGGTGAGCATAGAATTCCTTTTAGATAAGGATTCTTAAATACCAAATAAATCAACCTATGAAAAGGATTCTTTCCAACCAAGTAAATCCTTCTTAAGGGAGGATTTATAATCCTATATATATATATATATATATATATCTTGTAATTTTCAGCTAGCCTAAGTAATTCTAAGAGTGAATTTTGGCCAACCCTAGCATATTTTCAAGTGAAGATTTCAGCTAGCCTAGGTAATTCTTTATGGAGAGAATTCGGCCATCATAGAAATTTTTAAGGACAAAAATATGATTTTGCTATAGACCAAATTCGATCAACTCTAAGAAATAGTGTGTGACTCAGTAAAGAAAAAATAGAAGGAAAGAACGTTTGGTTTTCGATAGTACACTAGTAGCCTTTACATCAAAGGGTTTTGTGTACAACACCTAATCAAGGTTCACCTGAGTTTCAATCAAATTGATTGATAATTCACAAGTGACCGAACGTTCTTTGTTTTCTTCTTGAAGGATTATTGTAACTAACAAAGAGAAAGATTTTGTTTGTTTCCATCCTCAGGTATACGATATAAAGAAAGGGAGCCCACACTCCTAGTTTATTCACGTTCGTGATTGGATTGGAAGATCTTGCAGAATAGATTCGGCGCTTGTTCAATCGTCACGAGAAAAAGGTACGACACTTTTTATATACATCAACTGATCTTGGGTTAAGGTTCTCATTGCATAAAAGGGAAAAACATTATTTATACGCAAACCTTAATTTTCGTTTTCTCACGCTTCCGTTGCATTTTGAACCCTTTTTCCCCCACAATTTGTATCAGAGCCTGGTTGTACCCTTGATTAATTGATGTATGTGTCCGTGAATCTTTTTCTTTTTACTGTATATATGCATGTTTTAGAAAGAGATAACACTCTAGGTATTCATATATATATTTACATTTGAATGTATGGATATATATATATATATATATATATATATATATATATATATATATATATATATGTTTTATATGTGGTTTGTTATTGCTCAATTTTGGTCCTAGAATTTCAATGTAATTTTGTTTTGGAATTGTAACACGAATGGTGGTCTATCATCGCCATAATTTCCTTCTTGGTAGTTGCTAAGTTTATATTTATTTATTTTGTTGTTGAAATAAAAAAAACTGTAGTATTTTTATTTATAATTCTTCTGTAATACACTCAAGTTTCGAAGACTAGAAGGTTTGAAGAGTTAGGAGCAACCGAAACAAGTTTGGGACCGTGCGAGCCATAACAACGAACGTGCGTGTGAAGAGCACGCAACCACATTTGTTGTGGCATGGGCTGAACACAGAATCCCTATGGAAGCAATGGGCTGCGAATGGCATCCCTTTATGGGTTTTTGGCATACGCACACCCTTGGGTAGGGACCAAGGGTGCACACGCCCATGGGAGGTAGCCGAGAGAGTCCGGACGCTGAAGGTCGTGTGAAGACTTGTTTGCAAAGAAAGAAGTTTTTTGTATTCCAAGACATGTAATTTACTTGCTTTTCTAGGATGGACAAAAATTGAAGTTATTTATATTTGTTGTAAATATTGCAATATTTGTCATTTTTTGATAACATGTCATATAGAATATGAGTGCCACTCATATATCTCTTTTGGTATGAACATGCATTGAATGGTTTAAGTATCTAAATTGGCATCTAGATAACTTGGTAAATCATTCTTTGGAATTCGATCACACGCCTTAAACAATTGACTGGGAGAAGGTGTTTTCGAACACCTACGGACTCCAAGTTTAGTTGAGCTTTATGTTTTGAGAATAACTTCCCAAGGGGTATTTATGAATGGAATTTAGCAAGATACTTCCTTACAATGATAGACTAGGCAGGTAGCCCAAACCATATATAATCCCAAAGGAGGAATATTCGTGAGGGATTATATTGAAGTTCGATAACTTGGTAACACACTCAATGTAATTTTATTAATATCCTCACAAGAGTTTTTATTAATAAAATTGCAAGGCTAAAATATAAAACGTTGGTTGTTATGTTAACAAGTAGGTGGGACCTAGTCCAAATAGTAAATGGTGTGTACTCCTAAAGGAGGCGTGACATTTATGGATGTTGGATCACCGTTGAATTTTTACGATTGAATTATTTTATTTAATTCAAGATAAATATTCGAAAGTTCTTTATCGTGATTATTTACTTATATAATTTTTGTTAATATAAAGAAATCATGACCCTATCCCTAATCAACATTCTAAAAGATAATACTTTAACTGATGATAATTTTGTCACATGGAAAAGGAAAATTGGGTTGTTATTGCAAGCTGAAAAACATAAAATTGTTATGTCTCTTCCTTAACCACAAAACTAATGAATCTACTCAGGAGCAAAGAGATGAGTATCAGTAGTGGAAGTCATTAGTTGAGATGGCTAATTGTACATTACATTACGACCATCATCTCCAACGTGTTGCAACAACAACATGAAGGAATGAAGATTGTTGCCGATATTATGATGTCTCTAGAGGATATGTTTGCTATGAGGTCTAGGACGACTAAGAGAGAGAAGCAATGACTACTTTTATGAATCTTAGGATGAAACCTGGACAGGGTGTGAAAGATCACATGATGAAAGTCATAGCATATTTCAATATTGCTGAACTGAATGGTACTGAGATAGATGGTGAGGCAAAAATTGATATGATTGTCAACTCACTATCAGATTCCTTTGATCAGTTCAAGTTGGACTACACCTTGAATAATAAGGAAATCATCTTGCAAGGCCTGATACAAGATGATCAAAGCATCGTGAAGATCCTTGTGAAAGGTAAGGGTCAAGAGATTCATATGGTAGGTAAAGTTGCTACTGTTAAGACCCGTTAGAAGGTCAAGAAACAACAGAAGAAAAAGCAACATTGTCCTTATTAGAAGGAGACCAAGAAAGTAACCAAGATCAAAGGGAAGTGTTTCCTTTGTGGTAAAAAGGGTTAAAGGAATACACTGAATAAGAATGAATTCAACTTGCATTTAGGAAATGAAGTGTTGGTGTCTACTAGTGTAGTGGGAGATATTAGAATCAATTTTGATTCTTATTGGCATTTAGATTTAATAGACGTTTATTATGTACCTCAATTCAAGAGGAAATATCAGTGGGAGATATTAGAATCGATTTTCAGTTTCTTGTTTAAATAAATTTGGTTATTTGGTTACTTTTAATAAAGCGTTTATTATTAGTAAGAATGACAAAATTATTTTAAAGGTCCAAAAGGTCGTTTACGACCAAAGGCGCAAGAGCCATCGAATGTTTAGGATTGATACACTGATGTGTGTGGATCTATGAGCATTCAAGCTAGAGGTGGATATGAGTACTTCATCACTTTCACGGATGATCACTCAAGATTTGGCTATATGTATCTCATGTGACATAAGTCGGATGTTTTTGATATGTTCAAAGCATTTAAAGCTGAAGTAGAAAATCAACTTGAGAAATGCATACAAATCTTGAGATCCGATCGTGGTGGAGAATATCTATCTGGTGAGTTTCAGCAATATCTTAATGATAATGGAATAATTTCTCAATTTTCTGCACCAGGCACATCTCAACAAAATGGGTTGGCAGAGAGGAAAAATAGAACTCTTTTGGATATGGTTAGGTTTATATTGAGTTATTTAATGCTCCCTAATTATTTTTGGGGATATGCTTTACAAACTGTAATGTACATTCTAAACGATGTACCATCTAAGTCGGTTCCTAAAACACCGCATGAGTTGTGGACCGGGCGAAAGCCTAGTTTACAACACTTAAGGATATTTGGATGTCCTGCACATGTGTTAAAAGGAAAGACAGAAAAGATGGAGTCTCGTTCATAAACATGCATATTTGTAGGGTATCCAAAAGGAACAAAATGATATTTTTTTAATAGTCCTTCAGATCTTAAAGTATTTGTTTTGACAAATGGCAAGTTTTTGGAAAAGAACTATATGAATAAATTTGTGCCTAAAAGTAGAATTGTCCTGAATGAGCTTTTAGAGATACAATTCCACAAGAGGTTACGTAACCTAGCCCAATTGTAACTTCCGTACCAACACAAGATCAACAATCTACCATACCTCGTCGAAGTGGGAGGGTTGTTAGACAAGAGTATAATAATGTATTTGACAATCTTTTAATATTAATAAAGTGATTTCTATTTTAACAAATCTTATAGTATTTATAGTTTAATTATTATAATTGTCAAAAGTAAATAATCATAAGGTCAAAAGTCTAGGATAAAAGAAGAATTGTTCATACATCTAGATATGTATGAGGTAGACACAGTTCTTTAGTTAGTCTTGAATAACAATCACAACTTAAGATAAAAGGTTGGGCGCTTTTATCTTGTCAAAGTTGTAGATTCTTTTGCTAGCATTTGAGTGGGATCAAATGTGTTTTGATTAGTCTAAAATCATCAAAGTGTGGTGTCTTTGGGCAAAAGAATCTAGTGCACTGAGTGCATTGAATTGGATCACAATGAAATACTTTATATAGAACAGTCAATGGATAAAAGTTTTCATTTGAAGACAGTCGGAGAGTCTATCTCAATCCTAAGATAAATGATGGACTTATGGTTACAAGTGTTATCATTTGAGCTATCAATGAGTACGATTATATAGCATAGTCTATCCTCGATAGTTTGGTGGTATTCATTTGTTAATCGATAGAGGAATTCATTTATAGATATGGACATCGTGGCTCCATTTATTGAATGAGATGTGTAAGTTCCTCAGTGTTTGATTGGCTTATTTCGTTGACAACCACATTTGGGGATCAATATGTAAGGGTAGTTTAGGGCATTATTGTTCGTAACCAAGCTCAAGCATCAAAGGTAAAAACACCTGCTTAACTTTCATTGAAAAGGTATTAGTGCACACACACACTCATGGATTTTATTTTAATTATCTTGCATATATGCTTGTTTGCCATATTGTGTGCCTTGTCTGTCTTAATTCTTGCTTGAGTATTGAATGTATGTTTGTGCCTTAAAAAGAGGATTTTTTCCTCTACTCTGCAGTTCTGACCGCTCTCTGTGCAGTGCCCTCACCGCGGCCTATACAATAGTGTTTACCGGAGGCTGCATGCTGTGGCTACCGCGGTCTATACTTGTTGCATGCGCCGCGGTCTCCCCAGCAAATTTTCACAAGTGATGCATGCTGTCCAGACCGCGGTCTGTGCACATTGCATGTACAGTGGCCTACAGAGTGGCATTGTCAAAGCGATACACTGCTCTTTGTGCCACGGTCTGGACACTTACTTGGACCGGGGTACAGCCAGCGGTCCTAACGGGATTTGGCTGCCTGTCACCCAAAACGATGCCATTTTGTGTAGGGCACCATATATATACGTTCTCTTATCTTCTCTTTGTGCTTAAGAGTCTAAGAAGCAATTTGTATATGTTCTTAGCTTTTCTAGAGAGAAAAGGACTCCCAAACACTCATCTTTACTCAACCCAACTTCATCTTATGATTATCTAACTTCATCTCATGATCATCTTCCTCTTGACTAGGTAACTTCTACATGCTCTAGACTTCATAGTTTCATTACAAAGACATGTATACCTAGGGCTTTAGTCTCTATTGCATATTAAATGCTTGATTTTATGGTTAATTGCTTTTATGACATGCTTGTGTATTGATTGTTGGTTGAGATGCATTAATTTGTGATAGCTAGAATTTAGGACGGTTTTACCCTTGTTGCTAATTCTCATTGTCTTTGCATTTAGAACATTGATATCTAGGATTTGCTTTAATTGTCATTATTAATCCTGGATAAGCAGGAATGTCTTGACCTAGCATTTATGCATATAGAATATTCTTGTATATTCACTTAGGTTGCCACTATCTCTTTATTTTTGGTTAAGCTTGTGGCTATATGATTAGTGCACCAGGTTGGTGATCCAAAATCACTATTAAGGCCCGGTGGGTAGAGTGAAAGGGTTAGTAACTGGAAGGTTAGACGGGAGGTCAACCTAGGTTGTAAAGTTTGACAAGTAAAAGCTCATCCATTAAGAGCTAGAACATATCACACAAGACCTCAACTTCCAAGGAGCCTTCAAATGCAACAAAGAAGTTTTCACCCATAACCAAGAAAAGAAGCTATTGTGGTTCAACAACAAAGGGTGTTTTGAAAGAAGAGATTCGGCTCAACACCAAAGGATAGCATAAAAGAGAGGGAAGTCTTCCATGCTTGCACAAGGATATGGTATGAATTCTTACTTTACTCCCATTTGTCATTATTGTGGTGTTAAAGGTCACATAAGGCCGATTTGCTTTAAATTTATTAAGTTGTGTCATTTTGAAAGCATGATTGAGAAGAATATGCTTCGAAGAGCCAAAATGCATGCACCTATGAATTTTAGAGCCAATGAACCCAAGGCTCCTAAAAATGACAATGTTGCTACTAGGTGGACTAGAACAAATGAGTATGTTTGCCATGTGGCTCAAGTTGCCTTGAAGGTAAAAGCCTCTAACATTTGGTATTTTGATAATGGGTGTTCTAGCCACATGACCAGAAATAAGAGTTTCTTTGAGACTCTTGTTATGGAGGATGGTGGATTTGTCACCTTTGGTGATGGTTCACGTAAGAAAGTTTTAGGAAAAGGAAACATATCCATCCCCGGTTAGCCTCCTTACCTAATGCTCTTTATGTAGATGGCTTGAAACTAATCTTATTAGCATATCACATTTGAATGATGAAGGGCTTTCGGTTTTGTTTGGGAAAGTTGATTGTTCTATTCTAAAAGAAGATGGACAAGTTTTATTGAAAGGCAAGAGATCAAGTGACAATTGTTATTGTCTTGATTCTAATGACATCTCTTGTAATTTGTCTAGTTGTGATCAAGTTGAATTGTGGCATCAAAAGGTTAGGTCATATGAATTTCAAAGACTTGAAAGTTCTTGAGAGGTTGAATGTTGTGAGAGGCCTTTCTAAGTTTGAAAATAGGATTGAGGGAGTTTGTGGACCTTGCCAACAAGGAAAGAAAACTAAAAGTGTGCATAAAAAGGGTAAGTATCTTACCACCAAGGAGCCACTAGAGCTTCATATGGACCTTATGGGTCCCATACAAGCTGAGAGTCTCGGTGGTAAGAGGTACATCTTTGTGTGTGTTGATGATTTTTCTAGATTTACATGGACATACTTTCCTAGAGAACAATCTGAAACTTTTGAAATTTTTAAAAAGCTTTGCACTAAAATTCAAAATGAGAAGGATTCACACATGAAATGCATTAAGAGAATTAGGAGTGATCATGGGAGAGAATTTGAAAATGTTTGCTTTGAAAATTTTTATGATAGTCTTGGAATCTTCCATGAATTCTCGGCTCCTCAAACTCCTCAACAAAATGGAGTTGTAAAGAGGAAGAATAGGGTCGTCCAAGAGATAGCTCATGTGATGTTTCTTAGCAACAATGTTCCTAGGAATATTTGGGCCGAGGCAGTGAATACAGCTTGTTATAAAGGAAATAGAGTGTTTTTTAAGTCTCGGTACTAGGCAAATCTCTTATGAATTGTGGAAGGGAAGAAAGCTAAATGTTAGTTACTTCTACTCATTTGGAAGCAAGTGTTACATTCTAAATAACCGTGATCAACTTGGCAAGTTTGATGCTAAAAGTGATAAGGGGATTTTCATTGGATATGCTCTAAATAGTAAGGCCTATAGAGTTTTTAATTTGAAGACACGAAGTGTTATGAAATCATCCAATGTGATCATAGATGATTGTAGGCCTAAGGTTAGTAACCATGATCAGAAGATTAGTGTGGTTGATGATTCTCCCTTGGAGAAGATTAGTGAGACTTCAAGTGATGAAAAATCAAATCTTGAGAAAGAGGTCTCTCAATTTCTTGATAGAGATTCTACCTTGGACACTAAGAAACCTGCTCCTTGGGTTAGACATCTTCACAACAAGAGTGACATCATTAGAGATGTGAATGAAGGTGTTAGGACTAGGCATCATTTAGCAAATCAAATTAGCTATGCTTGCTACACCTCTAAAATTGAACCCCAAAAGGTTGATGAAGCTTTAAGTGATGAGTTTTGGGTACTTGCTATGCAAGAAGAGCCAAATTAATTTGAAAGAAATAAGGTTTGGACTCTAGTTCCTAGGCCTAAGAATGCTAATGTGATAGGCACCAGTGTGGGTCTATAGGAATAAATCCGATGAGGATGGCAACATCGTACGGAACACGGCTAGACTTGTAGCACAAGGGTCCTCACAAATTGAGGGTATCGACTTTGAGGAGACTTTTGCTTCCGTTGCCCGATTGGAGTACATTAGGCTTCTCTTATCTATTTCTTGTGTGCACAAGTTTAAATTGCATCAAATGGATGTTAAGAGTGCCTTCCTAAATGGCTTCTTGCAAGAGGAAGTGTTTGTTGAGCAATCCAAGGGGTTTGTGGATCCATATCACCCCAATTATGGTTATCGTCCCAAAAAGGCTCTTTATAGGTTGAAAAAGCACTAAGGGCTTGGTATGAGCATCTCACTCTTTATCTTGTTGACAATGGCTATTCTAGAGGAAGTGTTGACAAGACCTTGTTCATCAAGTGTACTAAAGATGAGTTATTCATAGCTCAAATTTATGTTGATGACATAGTTTTTGGTTCCACAAACAACTTAAAAGTTAAACAATTTATTGATGTCATGACTCATGAGTTTGAAATGAGCATGGTGGGTGAACTCAATTACTTTCTAGGGTTGCAAATCAAGCAAATGCATGATGGGATTTTCATATCCCAAGCCAAATATACTAAGAACCTAGTAAAGAAATTTGGCCTTGAGAATGCCAAGCATTGTGACACACCTATGAGTACCACATTGAAACTTAGCAAGGATGCTAGTGGAAAAAGTATGGATCAAAGTCTATATCATGGCATGATAGGGAGCTTGCTATACTTGACTGCTAGTAGGCCCGATATAGCTTTTAGTGTTGGTGTGTGTGCTTGGTATCAAGCCAATCCCAAGGAATCCCATCTCTTCTCTGTAGAGAGAATCATTCGATATGTGAATGGGACATCCAACTATGGGATATGGTACTCTTTTGACACTAATGCTAGTTTTGTTGGCTTTAGTGATGTAGATTGGGCAGGTAATTTTTATGATAGGAAGAGTACATCGGGCAGTTTCTTCTTCCTAGGGAACAATCTTGTGTCATGGTTTTGCAAGAAGCAAAATTCCATCTCATTTTCTACAGCCGAGGCTGAGTATATAGCCGCTGGGAGTGCTTGCACAGACCTCATTTGGATGAAGCAAATGCTTGTGGATTATGGCTTTGAGCAAGGTACTCTAACCCTTTATTGTGATAACATGAGTGCCATTAATATTTCAAAAAATCCTATCCAACATTCTAGAACTAAGCATATTGACATTAGACATCATTTCATTAGAGAGCTAGTTGAGAGCAAATGCATTGCACTTGAACATATGGGCACAAATGATAAACTAGCGGACTTGTTTACAAAACCATTGGATTCAATTATGTTTAAATCTCTTAGTAGGTCTATTGGGATTTGTCATATGCATTGATGAGTTTTGGTGTTTGACCCATATGGGGAGCTCAAGCAAAGAGAGCGAACTTGCATTCTAATAAGCAAATAAGTGTTCAATTTTATTCTCTTTAATGAATTGCTTGAGTATCTTAGATGCATATATTTTCATGTGACTTTTCATTTAATAAGTGTGTTTTTTGCCTTATTCGAAATAAATGTCTCATATGTGTTCAAAAATGCATTTTTGGACTAGGAGTTTTGATTGGGAAGTACATTTGATTGACCCAAAGTTTATCTCCATGTTTATGAAACCTTGATCTTGACATGCTTAAAGTATTATACATGATGATCTTATCGAATGCTTTAAAAATGATTGCATATATATGTGCAATTGACTTTTTGAGACTTCATTCAATAAGGATATTTTATCCATTTCAAGGATTTCACATTCCAATAGTCTCTCTCTCTCTTAATTTATTGAATAAGGCTAATATCATACGGGCATATTGACCGAAAAAATCTAAAAGGGTGCAATAGTCGCTCATGTTTTGTTCAACTTGTAAAGTTTGATAGCTGCTCTTATTTTTTTTGGCTAAACTATATCTTGTTTTCCGTTGACAATTTGGTGCAAATTGGTTTGACTTCTCTTGAAACCTCATGTGCTATTTTCCTTTGCCAAATACCATGCTTTTGGAAGTTGATGTTGAATGTATTAGGCAATCTTTCGCACATATTACAATCAATAAAACTTCCAGAATTTCTCTCTCTCTTGATTAAACTGCATAAAGTTGTTGTATATGATTAGGCAAATACATTGCAAATATCTCTTTTTGCTAAAGTGTCCCAGTTGGGGAATACTCCTTTGCCTATTTTATGACAAAAAGAGGGAGTAATATTGGATTTAGGGGGAGTTGATATTGGCATGATTTAAGGGGGATTGATTTATCGAGAAGGAATTGACCTATTTAGTGGGAGTGCATTGTTGATTGCATGTTACTTTTTTCTAATTCATGCAAATTGCACTTGTTTTCATTTATCTTGCTCCCTCTCATACACTTGTCTTGGAAAGTGTAGTTCTTTGTTTTGTAGGGATGATCATTCTTCAAGAGATGAAAGATTTGAAGATTTAGCTTTAGGTATTTCTTGTAATATATAATGTTTTTGTTGACCTCATGCTGTTTCTTTTTGTTGTGAGGATTCTTTGTGAGTGAGTGGTTTCTTCACGAAATAGCCAAAGCGAAAGATTGTAAGTTCCTATGTGTTTGAGTGGCTTATTTCGTTGACAACCACATTTGGGGATCAATATTTAAGGGTAGTTTAGGATATCATTGTTCGTAACCAAGCTCAAGCATCAAAGGTAAAAACACCTGCTTAACTTTCATTGAAGAGGTATTGAAGAGGTATTAGTGCACACACACACTCATGCATTTTATTTTAATTATCTTGCATATATGCTTATTTTCCATCTTGTGTGCCTTGTGTGTCTTAATTCTTGCTTGAGTGTTGAATGTGTGTTTATGCCTTAAAAAAAGGATTTTTTCCTCTATTCTGCGGTTCAGACCGCTCTATGTACAGTGCCCTCACCGCGGCCTGCACAACGGTGTTTACCAGAGGCTGCACGCTATGGCTACCGAGGTATGTGCTTGTTGCATACGCCGCAGTCTCCCAAGCGGAGTTTCATAGGCATTGCATACTGTCCAGGTCACGGTCTGTGCACACTGCATGCACAGCGGCCTATAGAGCGACGTTGTCCAGGCGATACACTGCTCTCTGTGCCATGGTCTGGAAACTTACCTGGACCGCGGTACAACCAACGGTCCTGATGGGATTTAGCTGCCTTTCGCCCAAAACGATGCCATTTTGTGTAGGGAACCATATATATATGTTCGCTTCTCTTCTCTTTGTGCTTAAGAGTCCAATAAGCCATTTTTATGTGTTCTTAGTTTTTCTAGAGAGAGAGGAACTCCCAAACACTCATCTTTACTCAACCCAACTTCATCTCATGATCATCTAGATTCATTCTAGGATCATTCAAGCATGGAGCATCATCTTCCTTTTGACTAGGTAACTTCTACATGCTCTAGACTTCATAGTTTCATTACAAAGACATGTATACCTAGGGCCCTAGTCTCTATTTCATATTAAATGCTTACTTGTAATTGCTTTTATGACATGCTTGTGTATTGATTGTTGGTTGAGATGCATTAATTTGTGATAGCTTGAATTTAGGACGGTTTTGCCCTTCTAGCTAATTCTTCTTGTCTTTGCATATAGACATTGATATCTAGGATTTGCTTTAATTGTCATTATTAATCCTAGATAAGCATGAATGTTTTGACCTAGCATTTTTGCATATAGAATATTCTTGCATATTCACTTAGGTTGCCACTATCTCTTCAATGTTGGTTAAGCTTGTGGCTATGTGATTAGTGCAAGGGTTAGTAACTAGAAGGTTAGACGGGAGGTAAACCTAGGTTGTAAAGTTTCTCTCAATAGTGGATTTTGAGGATTGAATGTGGCGCACTGAACAACCCATGGCTTTTCCCATTTGGAGGGGGTTGTTATTGTTTTATGTTTGTTGTCTCTTGCTTGAGCACTTAGTAGAATGGGTAGAATCAATAATTTTGATAAATTCGTAAAATTGGTAATCTATCGAATTAAAACCTATTCACCCCCCTCTAGGTTATAGGCACACACTTTCTAGGGAATTTCAAGAGTATAATACCATCATATGGATGTTTTGAGGTATTGGATATTAAATCTTAACGTTAAGTTTTCAATAGTGTCTATTGAAACATGGCTTTTGGAGAAGTCAAAATATCCAAGTTCAAAATGTGGTCATATGAGTAAATATGGTAACTTGGAGAGCTATATGCGGTCTATGAGCTCTTGGCGATTACTAGTATTCTTCACAAGGATACACTCTCTCCAATAAGGTTGTATAGGGTATGAATGAGTAACATCAACTTATTCTATCTTTATTTAAGAGTTCAATTTTAGTTCTTTAGTGGAATGAACTAAAATTAAATAGATATGACCTAAGTGAATCATTTATTGATTGTGATTGGGTTGTGTCTATTGGAGCTTAAATTTAGATAGCCCGCCAAGATCCCCAATCCACACGAACTTGAATGGATCACTTGATATATTCTACCGAACCAATTTAGGGGTACATCTAGAATTGTATTAAGGCATGTGAACTTGTTTCTTTTTGTAAGAATGGGTCTAGTTGACATGTGGACTTTTTATTAAGGTCCGATAGTAATAAAATAAGAAAAGTAATATATGGCCTATATACATGTGTTGGGCGGCAAGGCTATTAAGAATAGCTTAAATTATATTTTTTTTATTTTTTTTATTTAATTAAATGGAAATTAAGTAATTTGTTGATTAATTAATTATTTAATTAAAAGTCAAAATCTTTTTCCAGTAGGAGATTGTCTCCTAATATTATCATATTGTTGGTAGTATAATTAATATTAAAGACTATATTTGATAAATAGATAAATAAAAGGAGTTATTTATCTAATCAAATTACGAAGTCTTTAATATGGTTACAAACACATTATTGAGTTGGATTAAGAGTCTTGGTGTAGGATAGAATTCTTTTTTGTAAAGGATTCTTAACCACCAAGTAATTCTACCTAAGGAAAGGATTCTTAACAACCAAGTAAATCCTTCTTAGGAAAATAATTAAGTTTTCCAATACATATACTATGAATTTCGGCCAACCCATGTGTATATAGGTGAGGATAGAATTCCTTTTAGATAAGGATTTTTAACTACCAAATAAATTCACCTAAGGAAATGATTCTTGCCAACCAAGTAAATCCTTCTTAGGGGAGGATTTATAATCATATATATATATTGTAATTTTTGGCTAGCCTAAGTAATTCTAAGAGTGAATTTTGGCCAGCCCTAGCATAATTTCAAGAGAAGATTTCAGCTAGCCTAGGTAATTCTTTGTGGATAGAATTCGGCCATCATAGGAATTTTGAGGGAGAAAAATATGATTTTGCTTTAGACAAAATTCGATAGACTCTAAGAAATAGTGTGTGATTCGGGAAAGAAGAAATAGGAAGAAAGAACATTTGGTTTTCGATAGTACACTAGTAGCCTTTACATCAAAAGGTTTTGTATACAACATCTAGTCAAGGTTCACGTGAGTTTCAATCAAATTGATTGATAATTCACAAGTGACCTAACATTCTTTGTTTTCTTCTTGGAGGATTATTGTAACTAACAAAGGGAAATGTTTTGTTTGTTTCCATCATCAGGTATACGATTTAAAGAAAGGGAGCCCACACTCCTAGGTGATTCACGTTCGTGATTGGATTGGAAGATCTTGCGGAATTGATTCGGCGCTTGTTCAATCGTCACAAGAAAAAGGTACGACACTTTTTATATATATCAATTAATCTAGGGTTAAGGTTCTTGTTGCCTGAAAGGGAATTTTTTTTATTTATACATAAACCCTAATTTATGTTTTCTCACGCTTTCGTTGCGCTTTGAACCGTTTTTTCCCTACAGATATGCCCTCTCTTGATTCTTGTTGATTATCAATTTATTTTGAGTTTTAAATTGGAATATTTATCTTCTTGTATTGGGTAGATATGCCCTCTCTCAAGGCAAGTTAGATACACATTTTTAAGAGATTTGGCTATGTATATCTCATGATGTTGGGATTATGCTTGATAGCAAGAGTGTAATAAAGTATTTGACAATCTTTTCATATTAATAAAGTGATTTTTAGTTTAACAAATCTTCTAGCATTTATAGTTTAATTATTATAGTTGTCAAAAGTAATTAGTCATAAGGTCAAAGGACTAAGAGAAAAGAAGAATTGTTCATACATCTGAATATGTATGAGGTAGACACAATTCTTTAGTTAGTCTTGAATAATATTCAAAAATTAAGATAAAGGTTGGGCGCCTTTATCTTGTCAAAATTTTAGATTCTTTTGCTTGTGTTTGAGTGGTATCAAATGTGTAATGATGAGCCTAAAATCATCAAAGTGTGGTGTCTTTTGGCAAAAGAATCTAGTGCACTGGTTGTACTGAAGAGGATCACAGTGAAACACTTTATCAGAACCGTCAATGGAGAAAATTTTTCATTTGAAGACAATCAGAGAGTCTATCTCAATCCTGAGATATATGATGGACTTATGGTTGCAAGTGTTATCATTTGAGTTATCAATGAGTACGATTATATAGCATAGTCTATCCTTGATAGTTTGGTGGTATTCATTTGTTAATCGATAGAGGACTTCATTTATAGATACGGACATCGTGGCTCCATTTATTAAATCAGAGTAAAATATCATCATATGGATGTTTTAAGGTATTGGATATTAAATCTTAACGTTAATTTTTTAATTGTGTTTATTGAAATATGGCTTCTTGCCAAGTCAAAATATCCAAGTTCAAAATGTGGTCATATGAATAAATATGGTAACTTGGAGAGCTATAGGCGGTCTATGAGCTCTTGGCTATTATTGATATTCTTCACGAGGATACACTTTCTCTATTAAGATTGTCTAAGGTATGAATGAGCAATATTAACTTATTATATACTTATTTAAGAGTTCAATTTTAGCTCTTTAGTGGAATGAACTAAAATTAATAGATCGAACCTAAGTGAATCATTTTTTGATTGTGTTTAGATTATGTCTATTGGAACTTAAATTTAGATAGCCCGCCAAGATCCCTAATTCACACGAACTTGTATGGATCACTTAATATATATTCTACCGGACCAATTTATGGGTCCATCTAGAATTGTATTAAGTCATGTGGACTTATTTCTTTTAGAAAGAATAAGTCTAGTTCACATGTGGACCTTATTAAAGTCCAATTGATTTAATAAAATAGTAAAAACAATATTTAGCCTGTATTTATATAGCTTTTGCAGTAAGGGACCATATAATAGTCTTATATATTGTTTTTTGTTTTGTTATTTAATTAAATGGAAATTAATTAATTATTTATTTAATTAAAAGTCAAAATCTTTTTCCTAGTAGAAGATGGTCTCCTATAGTCATATTATTGTTGGTACTATGATAATTATCAAATACTATATTTGATAAGTAGATAAATAATAGGAATTTATTTGTCTAGGCAAATTAGAAAATATTTGATTTCAATTAAAACTCTAGTTGACAATTTGTCAAATTAGGACGTTTTAATATAGTCACAGTTAAATTATATTCAATAATTGGTTATTGAATAAATACACTATTTGTGTTGGATTAGGAGTCTTGGTGTGAAAAACAAATCTCTTTTGAAAAGGATTCTTTGTCACCAAGTAAATCCACCTAGAGATAGAATTTTTGCCCACCAAGTAAATCCTCTTTAGAAGAGGATTTGGTCTCCCAAAATAAAAGGATGTAGAATACGCCACTATATATATATATATATATATATATATATATATATATCTCAAAGAGAATTCGGCCAAGACTAATTTTTGGATAGCGAAAATTCGGCCAAGGCATTATTTTCTAAGGAGAAATTCGGCCAAGAGAGAATTTTAAGTGTAGAGAATCCGGTTCTTGCTCTAGATAAATTCTTCCAATTCTAAAGAAAGGTGTGTGAAAATTTCATAAAGAATAAAAGGAAAAAAGATTGTTTTGTTTTCGGTAGTGCACTAATAGCCTTTACATTAAAAGGTTTTGTGTAAAACATCGAATCAAGGTTCACGCGAGTTTCAATCAAATTGATTGATAATTCACAAGTGACCTAGCATTCTTTGTTTTTCCTCTTTGAGAATTATTGTGACTAACAAAAGAAAGAGATTTTATTTGTTTCCATCCTTAGGTATACAATTTAAAGAAAAGAGCCCACACTCGTAGGTGATTCACATTCCTGATTGGATTGGAAGATCTTGTGGATTCAATTCGACGCTAGCTCAATCGTCATGAGAAAAAGGTACGATACTTTAATTATATGTCAATTGATCTAGGGTTAAGGTTCTTTCTTTTAAAGGGAAAATTTTTAAAATATACCAAACCCTAATTTTACGCTTCCATTGCTTTCTTGAATTGATTTTTCCCTACACATGAGACGTAAGTTGGATGCTTTTGTTATGTTCAAAGCATTTAAATCTAAAGTAAAAAATCAGCTTGAGAAACACATAAAAATCTTCATGTCTTATCGTGGTGGAGAACATTTCTATAGTGAGTTTCAGCAATATCTTATTGTTAATAGGATAATTTCTCTGTTTTCTACGCCAGGTATACCCTAACAAAATGGGGTGGCAGAAAGGAGAAATAGAACTCTTTTGGACAGGGTTAGGTCTATGTTGAGTTATTCAATGCTTCCTAATTCTTATAGGGGATATGCTTTGAAAATTGTTATGTACATTCTAAACAATGTACCATCTAAGTTGGTTCCTCAAACACCACATGAGTTATGGACTGGGCAAAAGCCTTATTTACAACGCTTAAGGATATTTGGATGTCCTGTGCACGTGTTAAAAGGAAAGACAAAAAGATGGAGTCCCGTTCAGAAACATGCATTTTTGTGGGGTATCCAATAGGAACTAAATGATATTATTTCTATAGTCCTTCAGATCTTAAATTAATTGCATCGACAAATTCCTAAATTTCTAGAAAAAACAATATGAATGAATTTGTGTCTAAGAGTAGAATTGACATGAATGAGCTTTCAGGAGATACAATTCCACAAGAGGTTTGACAACCTAAACCAAATCTAAGTTCCACACAAACACAAGATCAACAACCTGCCATTGCTCATTATAGTGGGAGGGTTAGTAGACAACCTGAGAGATACATCAGTCTAGGAGAATCATTGGAGAATCTCTCGAACAACGAAGATCACTACACATATAAGGAAGCCATGGAGGATGTTGATTGTCATCATTGGCAAAAGCCAATGCAATCTGATATTGAATCTATCATCAAAAACAAAGTCTAGTCTCTTGTACTCTTGCCTAAAGGGATAAAACTAATTAGGTGCAAATGGGTATACAACAGGAAGAGATGAATGGATGGAAAAGTGGAAAGCTTTAAAGCTAGATTGGTAGCTAAAGGTTACACATAGAAGGAAGGTATAAATTATGAGGAAACCTTCTCTCCTGTGGCCATGCTTAAATCCATTAGGATACTCAAATCCATTGCAGCATCTCTATATCTAGAGAATTGGAAAATGGACGTCAAGACATCTTTCTTTAACGGAAGTCTTGACGAAAGCATCAATATGATGCAACCAGAAAGATTCATTGAAAAAGACCAAGAGGAAAGGGCATGCAAGTTGTAAAGATCCATATATGGATTAAAGCAAGCATCCAGATCCTAGAACATAGGATAGATCAAGCTGTGAAAAGTTTTGGATTTTTTCAAAACCTTGATGAGCCCTGTGTATACAAAGGGATTAAAGGTGACAAGTTGGCTTTCCAAGTTCTTTATGTTGACGATATACTACTCAACAAAAATGGTGAAGGTGTATTGAAATCAATAAAAGAATTGTTAGCAAAACAATTTGAAATGAAGGACTTAAGAGAAGTAAGTTATGTAAGGACCTCAATTTTACGATTGGCTTATTTCATGACAAACCACACCACATTGGGGATGATTGTGTAATGGGTAGCTTAGGTCCTCATTGGCAAGCTTCCAAGTATCTCCTTGACTTCAAGTGCAAAAGGTATATTCACTTGACTTTGCCTCTTGAAGAGTTTAGGCGTACACATACAATTCATACATAATTTGTATCGACATGCGTTTGTGTCCTATTGCTTATGTGTGCATCCTTACTCATAATCACACTTGCACATTCTTAAGTATAGTTGTTGTGTGTTTTATTAATTTTCCGTTGTTTGATCGAAAACGTCTATGCTTGCACGATGGTGTACTTGTCCTAGCATATTGAGTGACCATTGAGAAGTTCTTATTCTTTTCTTGGTTTTGTTATATGGAGTAAGGTGTCTAGTTTCAACAGAATTGATTCCAATGATTAAAATGTTTTTCAAAAATGACCTTCGTATGGTCTTATGACTATATCTTTTTATATAATGCTTCAAATGAGTTTTAAAAATTTCTATACAAACTAGACACGCATACCTTTCCAACGGTATATAATTAATGATATTTCATGACCGTTTGGGTCGGTTTTGAAATCTCCAAAGTGAACACAAAAACAGGGCAACTCTGTTGTTGTCCGTTTCTAACCTTTGGTAACTCAAATGACTGTAACTATTTTTATAGATATCCAAATTATGTTTTGTAAATAGGTGTAGAAATCAGACTTCCATGCCTTTCCAACAGTATATTATACAAAAGGTTTGTATATCGTTTGGTCATGTTTTGGATCGCTGGAAGCTTAAGTTGTTGTACTGTCAGGCGTGTACCACAGTCAAGGCCGCTTTTGGTGCACATGCCTAGCCAGCAATCTAGGGAGTGAAAATGTCCAGTCGTACCATGCTGCCTAGACACTTGTCTGGCCAGCAGCATTTCTAACGATCATGACGGAGATTTCATTTCCCAAGTCCAAAACAATGCAGTTTTGTTTAGGGCTTTAATATATATGTTCTCTTCTTCTTCCTTGACTCTTTAGAGCTTAAAGAACACATTTTTAGAGTGAGAGAACCTCCATTAGAGAGAGAATGCTTCAAGCTTTATGTTTGAATCTCCAAACCCCAAACCCATATTCATCTTGTATTTCAAGCTTCTTATAAAGCATGGGTTTTTATTGATTAGTAAGTAGAACCTCTATTATTGTTCATTCATTATTCTAGCTTACCAAGATATGTCATTTATTGTTTAAGTTAGCAAATATTCATATTTATTGTTTATCTTTGGAAGTTATGACATGTTTGGGGTTTATATTGTGATAGCTTGCATTATTAGGTCATATTTGCCTAAATAGCTAATTAGATCATATTGATTGCATTTGATGATAACATTTATTGACCATGTCATGTTTAATGACAACTTGTGATGAAATGGTTTTGTGTGATAACTAGTTTGTAATATTGCATATTCATATCTATTTAAGTCTTTATGCATTGCATTTAGACAATATTGTATATGCCTCATTGATTGCATTAATTGATTGCAAAACTACCATTGATTATTTATTATGACAACTTGTATGGTTGGACATTTATTGACAATTAGGTTGTTAGATTTTATCTATATCTTATTGAGTCCTTCTTTGTGGGCATACAGGCATTCTTGATAACTAGGATGTGTTTGGTCTTATACATAATTGCATTTACGCATAGTGTCATATATACACTTAGACCATATACTCTGTATTGAGTCAAAGTCTTGTGGCTTTTATGTGAAGTTGCACAAGCAAGAGAAGCCTTGCAACCAAGGGTGGGTTGGAAAGAAATTGGTTGGGTATCCACTGTTCTGTTGAAGGCTCGAGGGGTAGAGTAGTGAATCAGAAGATATCACTAGGGATTGAATCAAGAGTGGTGAGTTGTAGTGGCCATAGCCTGAGGTTGTCGAGAGTGAGAGTCCAAGAAGCACTTGAGGGTGTAACTTTTTACTCACATAGTGGATTTCTATGATAGAGTGTGGCTCACTTTATAGTCCGTGGTTTTTTCCCTTTGGAGGGTTATCCACGTATACATCTTGTGTTATTTATATTTTTGCACTTTACACTTGATGTTGTATGTTTTTTTATTGGGTGAGTTTTGAATATTTATTAATCAAGAGAAATTGGTTATTGACTTGATTAAAATCTATTCACCCCCCCTATGTTATAAGACACACGTTCATTAGGGATCATTCAATTTGTATCAGAGCGGGTTTCTAGACATATTTAGGTGATCCAAGCTATTTTTTGTGTGTCTTGAATTTGTTTGCACTTGTTTGTTGCATTTTATTTGCATTCATTCACTTCACCAAACACCGTGTGTGAGAGTGAAACACTTAGGGTGGGTATTGCTAGATTGATCGCTAATGTTGAGAGGAAGGATTATGACTCTGATGAGGAGATGACTCTCATGGTTGAGAGATTTAGGAGATTCACAAAATCTCAAAAGAAGGGCATGACCTCAAAAGTGTAGAAGGAAAAGAAAAGGTTAAGGAAGAGTGACCCTTGATCTGAATGTGGTGGAATAGGCCACATTGCCTCCAAGTGTGGTAACTTGAAGTACAAGATTGGAGGAGTTGGCTTAATCGCTACTCGGTGTTTTACCAAAGTTGAAGTAGTTGAAGAGTGCTCTACAGGCTCGGTTAATAGTAAGATCAACTACTTCGCATTTCCAATTTCCTAGAATAAAGAAATCCAAGCCACTACCAAATTTGTGTCACTTGAAGAGTTCAAGATTGGTTACTTGGAGTTTGGAAACTGAAATGGAGCATGCTTGAGTAAAGCTAGCCTTAATGACATGACTCTCACAAGCACAAGTGGGAGAAGCTTTGATAGCAATGACCCATGCTCCGAGAACTCTTGTCATAATGTGGTTGATTATCAAAAGTTAGTTGATTCTCTTCAAAAGTCTTTGAAGGAGAAAGATAATGATATCCTTAGATTGGAAAAGGATAATCTTCTACTAAGGATCAAGTTGAATGACTCCTTGAAGACGGACATGATTAATGTGTCCAATTTAGAGAAAGAGATTGAAGATTGCCAGCAATGGATGAAGGCAATGAAAGATGAACTTGCCATCAAAGAACTCCTTGAAAATTGTCAAGGGAAGAGAGATAAGGTGCCTTGAAGAATTAAAGAAGGCCAAAGTCAAAAAACCTCAAGCTCAAGGCAAGAGAAAAGCTTCATCCAAGAAACCTTTAACTCAAGGAAAGTCCACACAAGCCTTGGCAACTCAACCAAAGCCTAGGCAATTCAAGAAGAAAGGACAAGTTATTGAGAAGTCAATCACCTCCTCCAACAAACCAACGATGAGGAAAGGAAGTGATCACAAAAAGCATGACCAACCAAGGAGTCAAGATCAGCCGGCTCAACCACCATAAGAAGCTAGACCACAAAGATGCCACCAATCGGCTCAAGTTCCAAGGAGAAGCCAACCGGTGCATCATCAAAGACAACCTCATCAACACAACGATACCTTGATGAGAACACAATGGAATGATATAAATTCTTACTTTGTACCTACTTGTCATTTTTATGGTATGATTGGTCACTTAAGACCAAATTGCTTTAAATACATTAAGAGGTGTGAATTAGAGAGCATGAAAGCAAAAAGGTTGAAAAAGAGAGCTAATTTGCATGAACCTAGGATTTATAGAAATATGTGTATGACCACTAGATATGAAAAAGTGGAACCTAGTCGGGTTAGAAAGAATGAACTCACTTGCCTTAGTGCTCATGAGACACCCGTAGATGTAACTAGGTCCTTTGGACTTGGTAAGTCTATAGAGGCTCATATCTCCCATTGACTTGGTTAGAACTGACTTCATGTGAGGAAATCAAGCAAAGAGAGCAAACTTGCATGATTTGCACTATCCAAAAAGTTAATTGATTTTATGCTCTTTTGATAATTGCTTGAGATTCTTGGTTGCACACGCTTACATGTTTTTTTAATAAGTGTGCACATTGCTTTGTTTGCAATCCATGTCATATTTATGTTCAAACATGCATTTTTAGACTAGGAGATTTAATTGGGATAGAATATTTGGATGACCTATAATTTATCTCCATGACATGTGAACTTGCTTATTTTGACATGCTTAAAATGATATGCATGAATTGAGTTTGATTGCTTTAATAAGAAGACTAATCAATAAGGATCTTGTATCCATGCATTGAATAAGGATTTTATATCCAAATTAGTCTTCTATCTTTTTTTAATGGTGAAACAAGACTACTATCAAATGGATAATTATCCGGAAAAATCTAATAGGATCTCTTGGTCCAATGTCTTGATTTGCCTTTAAAGACTAAGATAGTTGCTTTATTTTCAAAATTTTGAAACTATATCTTGTTTGCATGTGACAAAAGGGTACAAATTGGTTTGAATTCTTTTGAAAAACCTTTTGATGTTTCCTTTTCCAAATACCATTTGTTTTGGATTTGATTGCAACATGTCTTGCTTGCAAAGCATCCTTGTCACACATTTTTCTTTAAATAAAACTCCATGAATCTCTCTCAATTACTTGTGTTGCATAAAGTTTGTTTATATGATTATGCATCATAATTATGCTAATAGCTCTTTTTGCTAAAGCAACCCGATATGGGGAGCTTATTTGCCTATCTCTTGACAAAAAGGAAGAGAAGTCCTGAGAAATATAGGGGGAGAATTTGTTATGCTTTGGGGGGAGATCATGAGAGAAAGTAACCCATTTAGGGGGTGCATTGCACATGCATTTGTTTATATTGTTTTATTGAGTGCAATTGCTTTTTATATTTGTTCACCTCACATGCACTTGTTCTTGGAAAGTGTTTCTTGCTATTGTGTGTATGTACAATGATAATTCTACAAAAAGATTGAAGATATTGAAGATTTAGATTCTAGAATCTCTTCTGTAATGTAGAATTAATCTATTGGACAACAACTTTATTTTGTTTTGTGAGGATTTATTTGTGATTAGTTGTTTTGTCATTAAATATCCAAAGGGGGAGATTGTAACGACCTCGATTTTTTTATTGGCTTATTTCATGACAAACCACACCACGTTGGGGATGATTGTGGAATGGGTAGCTAGGTCCTCATTGGCAAGCTTCCAAGCATCTCCACAACTTCAAGAGCAAAAGGTATATTCACTTGACTTTGCCTCTTGAAGAGTTTAGGCACACACACACTCCGTGCATGATTTGTATCGACATGCATTTGTGTCCTATTGCTTATGTGTGCATCCTTACTCACAGTCACACTTGCACTTCAGTCTTAGTATTAAGTGTGGTTGTTGTGTGTTTTATTCATTTTCCGTTGTTTGGTCGGAAACGTCCACACTTGCATTATGGTGTGCTTGTCCTAGAGTGTTGAGTGACCATTTGAGAATGTCTTGTTCTTTTCTTGGTTGGGTAATATAGAGTAAGGTGTCTAGTTTTAAAAGAGTTGATTTCAATGATTAAAATGTTTTTCAAATCTAACCTTTGTACGGTCTTGTGACCATATATTTTTATGAAATGCTTTAAAATGAGTTTTCAAAAGTTTTGTACAAACTAGACAACGATACCTTTCAAACGGTATATTATTCGTAATATTTCATGATCGTTTGGATTGGTTTTGAAATCTCCAAAGTGACAACAAAAATAGGGCAACTCTGTTGTCCGTTTCTGACCTTTGGTCACTCAAATGACTATAACTATTTTTATTGATATCCAAATCATGTTTTGTTAATAGGAGTAGAAATCGGACTTCCATGCCTTTCCAACTATAAAAAAGGTTTGGATATCGTTTGATCATGTTTTGGGTCGCTGGAAGCTTAAATTGTTGTGTTGTCAGGCGTGTACCGCTGTCTAGACCGCTTTTGGTGCACATGCCTAGCCATCGGTCTAGGTAGTGGAAATGTCCAGCCGTGCCATGCTGCCTAGACACTTGTCTGGCCATTGGCATTCCCAAAGATCATGATGGGATTTCATTTCCTAAGTCCAAAATGACGCCGTTTTGTTTATGGCTTATATATATATATATTCTCTTCTTCTTCCTTGCCTCTTTAGAGCTTAAAGAACACATTTTTAGAGTGAGATAACCTCCATTAGAGAGAGAATGCTTCAAGCTTTGTGTTTGATCCTCCAAACCCCAAACCCATTTTCATCTTGTATTTCAAGCATATTCTAAATCATGGGTTTTTATTGATTAGTAAGTAAAACCTCCATTATTGTTCATTCATTGTTCTAGCTTACCAAGATATGTCATTTATTGTTTAAGTTAGCAAATATTCATATTTATTGTTTATCTTTTAAAGTTATGACATGTTTGGGGTTTGTATTGTGATAGCTTGCATTATTAGGTCATATTTGCCTAAATAGCTAATTAGGTCATATTGATTGCATTTGATGATAGCATTTATTGGCCATGTCATGTTTAATGACAACTTGTGATGAAATGGTTTTGTTTGATAACTAGTTTGTAATATTACATATACATATCTATTTAAGTCTTTATGCATTGCATTTAGACAATATTGTATATGCCTCATTGATTGCATTAATTGATTGCAAAACTACCATTGATTATTTGTTATGACAACTTGTATGGTTAGACATTTATTGACAATTAGGTTGTTAGATTTTATCTATATCTTATTGAGTCCTTCTTTGTGGGCATATAGGCATTCTTGATAACTAGGATGTGTTTGATCTTATGCATAATTGCATGTACGCAAAGGGTCATATACACACTTAGACCATATACTCTTTATTGAGTCAAAGTCTTATGGCTTTTATGTGAAGTTGCAAAAGCAAGAGAAGCCTTGCAACCAAGGGTCGGTTGGCAAGCAATTGGTTGGGTATCCACTGTTAAAGGCTCGAGGGGTAGAGTAGTGGATCAGAGGATATAACAAGAGATTGAACCAAGAGTTGTGAGTTGTAGTGGCCATAGCCTGAGGTTGTCAAGAGTGAGAGTCCAAGTATCACTTGAGTGTGTAACTTTTTACTCATATAGTGGATTTTTCCGATCGACTATGTCTCACTTAACAGCCTTTGGTTTTTTCCTGTTTGAAAGGTTTTCCACGTATACATCTTGTGTTATGTATATATCTGCACTTTACACTTGATGTTGTATGTTTGTTTTTTTGGGTGAGTTTTAAATATTGATTAATCAAGAAAAAATGGTAATTGACTTGATTAAAACCTATTCACCCTCCTAGGTTATTAGACACACGTTTATTAGGGAACTTTCATGTTATATTCTTGGTATCCAGGTAATATAGGGTAGAAAGAATAGAACGATTCCATTATCCCAAGCTTCATACATAGATAAAATCTTATCCAGGTTTTCCATTCAAGTTTCCAAGAAAGGTATGTTACATTTTAGACATGGAATCAAACTTTCTAAGGAACAAGATCCTATGAATGATCATGAAGTGCAATTCATGAGTATGGTTCCATATGCCTCGACAGTTGGAAGTCTCACGTTTACAATGCTCTACACTAGACCATATATTTGTTTTGTTGTTGGCATTGTTAGCTGGTTTCAACCAAAACCTAGTCCTGACCACTAGACGACAATCAATCATATTTTCAAGTATCTGAAGAGAATAAGAGATCATACGATTGTATACTCTTGAAAGAATTTAATTCCCGTTGTGTATAAAGATTTTGATTTCCAATCGGATTCAGACTCTAGGATATCTACATCAGGATCTGAGTTTACCCATGGAGGAGGCATAGTCATACAAAGGAGTATAAAGCAATCTTGCATTGCTGATTTTGCCATGGAAGTTGAGTATGTTGCTGCATACAAAGCTGCTAAAGCGGTTGTTTGGTTTCGCCAGTTCTTGATTGACATAGAAGTGGTTCTTAGTGCGAATTAGCAGATCACTATCTACTGTGACAATAGTGGAGTAGTGTCTAATTTGAGAGAACAAAGAATTCATAAGAAAGGGAATCACATTGAAAGGAAGTATCACCTTTTGAGGGAAATTGTACATCAGGGTAACATGACGATTACCAAGTTGTGTCAGCAAAAAATCTAGCGAATCATTTCACAAAGGCTCTACCACAAAAGAGTTTTAATAAGCATCTAGAGAACATGGGGATGAGAGATATGAAACACTTGTTATAGAGCAAGTGGGAGATTGTTAGGATTATGCTCAATAGCAGGAGTGTAATAATGTTTTTGTCAATCTTTTCGCATTAATAAAGTGATTTCTAGTTTAACAAATCTTATAGCATTTATAGTTTAATTATTATAATTATTATAATTATTAAAAGTAAATAACCATAAGGTCAAAAGACTCGGAGAAAAGAAGAACTGTTTGTACTTCTAAATATGTATGAGGTAGACACAATTATTTAGTTAGTCTTGAACAAAATTTATAACTTAAGATAAAGGTTGGGCACCTTTGCTTTGTTAAAGTTGTAGATTATTTTGCTAGCATTTGAGTGGGATCAAATGTGTAATGATAAGTCTAAAATCATCAAAGTGTGGTGTTTTTGGGCACAAGAATCTAGTGCACTTGTTGCATTGAATATGATCACAATGAAATACTTTATCCAGAATCGTCAATGGATAAAAGTTTTCACTTGTGGAAAATCGGAGTGTTTAACCTAATCTTGAGATAAGTTATGGACGTATGGTTACAAGTGTTATCATTTTAGCTATCAATGAGTACGTTTATATAACATAGTCTATCCTAGATAGTTTGGTGGTATAAATTTATTAATCAACAAAGGACTTCATTTATAGATTTGGACATCGTGGCACCTTTTATTAAATGTGAGTAAATATGGTAACTAGGAGAGCTATAGGCGGTCTATGAGATCTTAGCGATTGCTGATATTTTTCACGAGAATACACTATCTCCAATAAGATTGTCTAGGGTACGAATGAGGAACATTAACTTATTCTATTTTTATTTAAGAGTTCAATTTTCAGTTCTTTACTGGAATTAGCTAAAATTAAAAGATCAAACCTATGTAAATGATTTGTTGATTGTGAATTAGGTCTTGTCTATTGGAGCCTCAATTTAGATAGCCTGCTAAGATCCCCAATCCATGAAAACTTGGTATCCAAAGGTTTTGGAGCGGTGCGGTCATGAGTGATCAAGACACACGGTAACTCTTCAAGTACGTGGAATGGGGGGCTAGGGATTTGGGAATCCTTTGGCAGCCCTAATGGGGTACGATTAGCATTCTGTTGATACATTAAGAATATAACTTGCACATTGTAATTAAATGGAATATTTAAATTATATTAATGTATTCATTGAAGGAATGTGGCCTTATTTCTGTTTTAGTAAGAATGAGACTAGTTCACATGTGGACCTTTTATTAAAGTCCAATGGATTTAATAAAATGGAAAAATAGCCCCGGGGAGAATGTTGATGGAGATGTATTGTGGCATTATCCTTTTCATACTATAGGCTTGCGGGGCAATGCTAAGGATATTATTCTTCTATATTATTTTTATTTTATTACTTAATTAAATAGAGAATAATTAATTTATTACTTAAGTAATTATTTAATTAAAGGTTAAAATCTGTTTCTAAGTAGGGGAAGTTCTCCTAGCTGAAGGGAAAATCGTGCAACGGGAGCGTTAAAATTTATAGATATTAGGGTTTCGATATAAATAAAAATTTTCCGTTTTAAAAGAAAGAACCTTAACCCTAGATTAATTGTTGTATATTAAAAGTGTCATACCTTTTTTTCTGTGGCAATTGAACTAGCATCGAATTGAATCTGTTAGATCTTCCAATCCAATCACGAACGTGAAACACCTAGGAGTGTGGGCTCCCTTTCTTTAAATTGTATACCTGAGGATGGAAACAAACAAAATCTTCTTTTTTGTTAGTCACAATAATCCTCCAAGAGAAAACCCAAGAACGTCCGGTCACTTGTGAATTATCAATCAATTTGATTGAAACTCACATGAACCTTGATTCGATGTTGTACACAAAACCCTTTTGATGCAAAGGATACTAGTGTATTATCAAAAACAAAAATAAACCCTATTTCTCAATGCTTGGACAAATTCTTCATGCAATGTGTTGGATGAAGTTCTTTTTTTATATATATAACAATAAAAAACAAATAAAAACAACTTCTCACACCAAAAACTAATGCTTGGTCAAAATTAAAAACCTACATTTATAGGTTCACAAATCCTCTCCTAAAGAGGATTTACTTGGTAGACAAGAATCCTATTCTTAAGTGGATTTACTAAGTGACCAAGAATTTTTTTCAAAAAATAATTCAATTCGGTAAGGTACTCATTTCTTTTGTAATAAAAAAAATGTTTGTTGCTATATATTCTAGTTTTGAGCACTCGAAGAGTTAAAGAATTAGAAGCAGAAAATGTAGCAACGGAGTACCCTAGGCAATCCCGGGCGTACCAAGGTAACAACCGTGTGCATGACCGAGCGCACAGCTGTGCTTGTAATGGTGTGGCAGCGCACTCCCTTGCAAGGGCTGGGCCTATGTGCACGCCCATGGTGTTACAGCAAGGGTACTGTGCACAAGGCAACCGCACAAGGCTTTGGGCACGAAAGTGCCTGAACATGAGAAATTTGGACGGATGGCCACTTGAAGACATGTTCGCCAAGTTAGGATTAGGGTTTTTGTATTTCAAAACAAATGTAATTTACTTGCTTTTCTAGGATGGACCAAATTTATGGCTATTTATTTTTCTGTAATTATTGCAATGTTTGTCATTATTTGATAACATGTCATATGAAAAAGGAGTGCCACTCATATATCTCTTTTGGTATGAACGTGCATTGAATGGTTTAGGTATCTAAAATGACATCTAGATAACTAGGTAAACCATTCTATGAAATTTAGTCACACGCCTTAAACAATTAAATGGGAGAAGGTGTTATGGAACATTTATTGCCTCGAAGTTTAATTGAGTTTTATGTTTTGTAAGAAAACCCCCCAATGGGTGTCCATAAATGGAATTTAGAAAGATACTTCTTTATAAGGATAGACTAGAAAATTGACTCAAACAATATCTATACTTAAATGAGGGATTTTCGTGAAGGAATATATTAAAGGTCAATAACTTAGTAATACACTCAATGTGATTTTATTGGTATCCTCCCATGAGTTCTTGTTAATAAAATTGTAAGGATAAAATTGAAAACGCTGGTTGTTATGTTAACAATTAGGCGGGACTTAGTCCAACTAGTAGATTGTACAAACTCCCAAATGAGGCGTATCATTTATCGGTGTTGGATCATTGTTGAATTTTACGATTGAATTATTTATTTAATTCAAGATAAATATTCAAAAGTGCTTTAGCATGATTGTTTGCTTATATAATTTTTTGTTATTATTCAGAAACCATTGAAAAGGATAATACTAAAAGATAATACTTTAACTGATGATAATTATGTCACATGGAAAAAGAAAATTGGTTTGTTGCTGGAATATGAAAAACATAAGTTTGTTTTGTGTACCCCTAAACCACCAACTCTTTCTAATGAATCTATTGAGGAGCAAAGAGATGAGTAACAACATTGAATGCGTCAGATGAGATGGCCAAATGATACATTATGGCCACCATCTTTGATGTGTTCTAACCACAACATGAAAGAATAGAGACTGCTGCTGATATAATGATGTCTCTCTAGGAGATGTTTACTATGAAGTCAATGATGACTAAGAGAGAGGCAGTGACTGCTTTTTATGAATCTTTGGATGAAACCCGGATAGACTGTGAAAGCTGACATGATGAAAGTCTAAGCACACCTCAACATTCCCGAACTCATTGGTGTTGAGATTGATGGTGAGAAAAAAATTGACATGATTGTAAACTCACTATTGGATTCCTTTGATTAATTCAAGTTGGACTACACCTTGTGTCGGAACCCTGTTCACCGGTCATACAGTGGAATTAAGGTTTTATTTTTTTTTATACAGATCATAATCTGCATCTTGGATCAGTGAACTTGGGATCGTAATTATTTTTTGGACTCATACATACAATATGTATTCACAGGAAATTGTATTCAATATAATCAGAAGAAGAAAATCCTACCAACGTTTGGTGGCTCCTTCACTTTACGATATGCTCTTGTCTGAACCAATCTTACCAAAGTTTGGAAGCTCCTTCACTTTACGATGTACTCCTGTCTGAACCACTCGACCTTCCTTGCTATCTCCCGAGACTGGTAACTTTTTGTGGGTGCATCACGTATTCAGGATCTTGAATGTAGGATGTAGAGAGAAACCTTGAAGAACTCTTTCTTCAATATCAATACACAACACTTGCACACTTTTCACTGATATCTATTTTAATGCCAAGACGTCTCTTTTAATGTCAATATCAATTCACGCACATAATGAATACAATTTGCATCTCATGCAAAACCATTGACTAATGTGTTTTGATCAAGTAAGTTTGTATATTGATCTCATGCAAAACCCTTGACTTTTGATATCAGTGTGCCACCACATTCAAAAACTCTTTTTTATTGTTGATATTTTGTCCCACGCATACCAACACATGAAGTATATACTGATACAATTTTTCTCAATATGCTTTCATGTGGTGTTTTGTTTCACGTAGACCTGATGCATGTAGTGTTTGAGTTTTAATGTGATATGTACACATTATTTTTTTCAAAGACAATATATATATATATATATATATATATATGTATATATATCTCTTTTTAAAAAATAATGATATGTTTATTTTTTTTTAATATCTTTTAAATAAAAATATCTGATATCTTTTATTTAAAGAGATAATCAAATATTTATTTTGAATTTAAACATTTTAAATTCAATTTTAAATATTTAATTTAGTAAAATAAAATAATCATATTATCTTTATTCTATTCAAAATCAAATATCAACTAACACCCTCAATTTAGTGATTAATAATATAATTAAATAATCTCACTATTTAATTTATTTAATCACCATTATTCATTTATTAAATAATCTAATTATTCAATTAATTCCTGAATAAATACACGTTACTTTTGTAAAACAATTAATTGGACGATCCAATTAATTAACCGTGACCCTTGTTACCTAAATCGATCGGGCTAGCAAGAGGACCTAATGGATCCACAGTATTTTGAGCTCCAATAATTCTCAGAATCATTAATTAAACTCTTTAATTAATATTCTTTGATTATTAACTTCGGTGTTATTCTACAAAAAACCCGAAGCTGCACTCTCTCAACAGCAAACGCTTTTACACATACCAATAAAACTCGGTGTCCATCGATATTGCTATTACACATGGTGTGATCCTCCACAGTAGTTTATAATTAGAGCTGAATCATAATGGCCATTATACTCCTCTAATTGCATATATCCTTTAAGTACCATTGATTCTCTAATGGACAATAAATCCTATTTCCTCACGGAATTAGAAGAGCGCTTATATTGTCCAAATCCCGAATCAACCCTTAAGGGAACTACTATCTACTTCTCATAAGAAGGAGTGGATTATACTATTATGTACAAACCTTTCCAACCACAAGCCAAACCTCTATCCCAACATAGGGATTATATTGATCAGGAAATGCATCCGACCTCACCCACAGTATATCAAATACCACAATCTAACCTGAAGGAGTCGATAAGACACTCAGGATTAAGATCACCCACATAAAGCCATCATTAGTTGATATATATGAATCTCATCGGTAAAAGGATCTTAGTGTGAGATTCATATAGATCATGGCCCGGTCCTATATGATCACATCATTCAAGGTGCCTCTATACCCATACCTTATAAATGATTTAGGATAGAATCATCGTACATTACGGAACGGACCGCAGCTACATATTAACCACAAATAAAGTTCCCAGTTTATTTGCTATATATGGAATCTTTAGATTGCATTCTCTTACAGTATCTATCCGTATATGACACTCATATACACAGTTTGAGATTACATCCGGCAATTTTGGATGTTAAATATATGCACAAGTTATAAAATAAACAACACAACAAGAATAAATTGAACTTTTCCTTTTATTTATTTCATAAATCCATTTACAAATTACATCTTTAGGGCATTACAAGGCCTGATGCAAGTTGTTCAAAGCACCGATAAAATCCTTATGAAAGGCAAGGGTAAAGAGATTCATAAGGTTGGTAAGGTTGTTATAGTAAAGACCCGTTAGAAGGTCAAGAAACAACTGAAGAGAAAACAACTTGGGCCTACCAAAAAGGAGACCAAGAAAGTAACCAAGATTAAGGGAAAGTGTTTCCTTTGTGGTGAAATAGGACATTGGAAAAGAAATTGCCTAATGTCTTAGAACAAGAAGGAAGAAGGTAATAATAATTATCTTCAAACATGTTTTCTGACTGATTCTATAGATTCTAGATTCTTGGATCATAGACTGTGGTGCCACTAATCATGTTTGTTATTCCTTATAGAGGTTCAAGGAAAACAAAAGGATTAATGAGAGTGAATTCAAATTGTGTTTAGACAACGGGGGATTAGTAGCTAGAGATACTAGAGTTAATTTATATTCTTATAGGTATTTAGATTTATGATATGTTTATTATGTACCTCAATTCAAGAGGAATTTAATTTCAGTTTCTTATTTAAATAAATTTGGAAATTCAGTTACTTTTAAAAAAGGTTTTATTATAAGTAGGAATAAAAAATTTGTTTGTAAAGAAACACTGGAAAATTGTTTATTTCAATTGCATAGAAGTATCTCTCACTTAATAGACATAGAATCAATGGAAACTGATTATAAAAGAGTAAAATTATCAAAAGATGAAATCTACCTATAACATTTAAGCCTATGTCATATTAACCTTGACAAGATCAAAATATTGGTTAGTGAAGGACCTTTAAATGACTTAAATGTTGATGATCTACGAACTTGTGAGTCTTGCTTGGAAGGTAAGATGACCAAAAGCTCATTCATGACCAAAGGCACAAGAGCCACTAAATGTTAAGGATTAATACGCACTGATGTTTTTGGTCCTATGAGCATTGAAGCTAGAGGTAGATATGAGTAATTCATCACTTTCACGGATGATTACTGAAGATTTGGCTATGTGCATCTCATGAGACATAATTCAGATGCTTTCGACATGTTCAAAGCATTTAAAGATGAAGTAGAAAATTTGCTTGATAAGCACATAAAAATCTTTATGTCTGATTGTGGTGGAGAAAATCTATCTGGTTAATTTCAGTAATATCTTATTGATAATGGGATAATTTCTCAGTTTTCTACACCAAGTACACCTCAAAAAAATGAGGTGTTATTAAGGAGAAATAGAACTCTTTTGGGCAAGGTAGGTCTATGTTGAGTTATTCAACACTTCCTAATTCTTTTAGGGATATGCTTTACAGACTGCTATGTACATTCTAACGATGTGCCATCTAAGTCGGTTCCTCAAATACCACATGAGTAGTGGACTGGACGAAAGCCTAGTTTACAACACTCAATGATATTTGGATGTCCTGCGCATGTGTTAAAAGGAAAAAAAAGATGGGGTCCCAATCAGAAACATGCAAATTTGTAGAGCATCCAAAAGAAACTAAAAGATATTATTTTTGAAGTCTTTCAGATATTAAATTAATTGATTCGACAAATGCTAAATTTCTAAAAAAGGACTATATGAATGATTTTGTGCCTAAGAGTGGAATTCTTCTAAATGAGCTTTCAAGAGATACAATTCCATGACAGATTCTACACTAACACAAGATCAGCAACCTACCATTCCTCATCATAGTGGGAGGGTTAGTAGACAACCCAAGAGATATATCAGTCTAGAAGAATCAGTGAAGAATCTCGTGGGCGATGATGATTCCTATATGTACAAGGAAGCTATAGAGGACGTTGATTGTCATCATTGGAAAAAGGCAACACAATCTAAAATTGAATATGTGTTCAAAACATAGTCTGATCTTTATAGTCTGGTCTCTTGTAGACTTGCCCAAGGGGATGAAACCCATTGGGTGCAAGTGGGTATACAAGGGGAAGAGGGGATTGGATGGAATGGTGGAAACCTTTAAAGCTAGATTTGTAGCTAAATGTTACATAAATAAGATAGGTATTGATTATGAGGAAACCCTTTCTCCTGTGGCCATGCTCAAATCTATTAGGATCCTCTTATCCATTGCAACATCTCTAGATCTAGAGATTTGGCAAATGGACATAAAGACAACTTTCCTTAACAGAAGTCTTTGATACTTTCCATACAAATGTTGATAGTATGATAAGTATCAAAGACTTTATTTTATAAGTAGACAGATAAAAGGAATTTATTTATCTAGTCAAATTAGGAATTTTTTGATATCTATCAAAACTCTAACTGACAATTGGTCAAATTAGAAAGTTTATAAAAAAGTCACAAGTAAGGTATGTTCAATAATTTATTGGATACTGCACTAATGAGTTGGAATATGGTAGAATTATGAAAGTTGATAGTAGTTATGGTGGAAAACAAATCCTCTTTGTGAGAGGATTTTCGTCCACAACACAAATCCTCATTGTGTGAGGATTTGGCCACCTATATATATCTCCCTCAAAGAATTCTAGTTTTTGGGGTGAGAATTTTTTTAAATTTTTTCTTTCCTTTCCAAAAGAAAAAACTTCATCCAATTCGTTGTGTGAAGAATTCAGCCAAGCATAGAGAAAAGAGGGAACATTTTTGTATAGTGCACTAGTATTCTTTACATCAATATATCAATAAGGTTTTGTGTACAACATCGAACTGGGTGCACTCGAGTTTCGATCAACAGATTAAGAATTTTTAAGTGACTAAACGTTCTTCATTTTTGTCTAGGAGGATTACTGTGACTAACAAATGAAAAAGGTTTTGTTTTTCCATCCTCAGGTACACAATTCAAAGAAAGGGAGTCCACACTCTTAGGTGATTCACATTCGTGATTGGATACGAAGATCTTGTGGATTCAATTGCACAACATCAATCGTCACATGAAAAATGTACGATACCTTTTATTTATATGTTAATTAATCATGGGTTAAGGTCCATTCTTTAAATATATATATTTTTGAAATATACCAATCGAAATTTTTGCTTTCGCCGTATGTTTACTCATACACAATACACATAATCAAATTATAATTAACAAATGATTCACTTAGATTCGATCTATTAATTTTAGCTCATCAACTAAAGAACAAAAATTGAACTCTTAAATAAAGATAGAATAAGTTAATGATCCTCATTCGTACCCTCGACAACCTTATTAAAGTTAGTGTATCCTAGTGAAAAATACCAATAATCGCCAAGAGCTCATAGACCGCCTATAGCTCTCCAAGTTGCCATATTTACTTATATGACCACGTTTTGAACTTGGATATTTTGACTTATCTAGAAGCCATATTTTAATAGACACTATTAAAATCTTAACGTTAAGATTTATTATCCAATGCCTCAAATTGTCCATAAGATGATATTCACTATCGATTAACAAATAAATACCACCAAACCATCGAGGATAGACTATTCTATTGATAGTTCAAATGATAACACATGTAACCATAAGTCCATCATTTATCTCAAGATTGAGATAGACTCTCCGATAGTCCTTAAGTGAAAACTTTTATTCACTGACGGTTCTGGATAAAGTATTTCAATGTGATCCTATTCATTGCACCCAGTTCACTAGATTCTTTTGCCCGAAGACAGTACACTTTGATGATTTTAGACTCATCATAACACATTTGATCCCACTCAAATGATAGCAAAAGAATCTACAACTTGAACAATGTAAAGGCTTCCAATCTTTAACTTAAGTTGTGAATATTGTTCAAGACTAACTAAAGTACTGTATCTACCTCACACATATCTAGATGTACAAACAATTCTTCATTTCTCATAGTCTTTTGACCGTATGATTATTTACTTTTGACAATTATAGTAATTAAACTATAAAGACTATAAGATTTGTTAATCTAGAAATCACTTTGTTAATATGAAAAGATTGTCAAATATATGATTATACTCTTGCTATTGAGCATAATCCTAACAAGTACGTTGGTGAAGACCTACACATTGGGCAATCTTCATGCAACACTTCCCTGTGCGTGGGTTAGGTACTCACTCAGTACCTACGCAATAAATCTTACCTTTTTCAGTGATTTTGGCCTGTTTCCGCACGAACTTCACACTTTCCAACTCTGATATCTGAATTGCACTATATGCCTACAACACACAACAAACGAGCCATAAGACACATAAAAATCACATGAAAATGAGACAAAGGAATGGAATTGAGGGCAAAAGTATAGTACAACATTGGCACGATCAAATATGCCCCAGACCAAACCTTTGCTCATCCTCGAGAAAACTCAAAACAAAAAGACACACAAATAGACTCTATCTAAAAATCTCCCAGACATAAAGAACCATGCTGCTTGCCAACTAGTAAAGAGATAAGCAAGAGAGAGTGGGAGTGAGGAATAGGCACAAGCAAAGTGTTCTAAATAACTCCAACTCCAAGTAGACATGACCACGGTTCGGTTCGAACTGTGGAACCAAACCGTAACCGTATAAAATGAACCGTAACCGTAACCGTAACTGGAACTGTGGAACCTGTTCCAAAACCATGGAACCGATTTTGGAACTGTAACCAAAATTGTGGGACTAAAGGTTCGGTTCTAATTCTCTTTAAAAAAAACTTGTTAGGAAACGGCGGTTCGGTTCCAACCCATTTTTTTTTCTTTTCTCCGTTGACTAACTTGACTATATCTTTATCTCTCGTTCTTTTCTCAAATCTCAGACTTCTCTCTTCCTTCATTTTTTTCTTTCATCGATCTCTCATCTCTCTTTCTCTTTTTTTTTTCTCTTATTTTCTTTTCATATAAAATCTCAGATCAAGTGACAATGATATCTCACCGGCGATCTCTACTTCATCCCATCAGTAGTGATCTCTTCTTCGATCGATCTGTTACCGATGACATATCTCTCTTTTCGATCTCTCTCTCTCATCTCGATATCTCTCTTTGATCTTTGGTGGTGGGTAATTTATATTTTGGGGTTGATTTGTTATTTAGGTGATTTGGGGAATATGGGATTTGTGATTTGTGATTTGTGTGATATTGTAAATCTGTGATTAAGCCATGAAAGGGATTAGGGATTTTGATTTTTTTTTTAAAGAAACAAAATGAAGAAGAAGAAAGTGATTTGGGAGTGTAAGGCATGAGAGAGAGTCGGGTTACATGTGTAAAGCGTGATTTGGGTGTGTTAGAGAACTGATAAAGAAATGCATGAAATTAAGGTTTGTTTAGAGTTGTTTGAGAAATGTCTGATTTCAAATTCATTTGTTCAAGGCTTCAAGCTTTTGTTTGTTCTTTTTTAATTTTTTTTATAAATAATAACCGAACCGTTCGAAACCGGAGAACCAGACCGGAATAAGAACCGAAACCTCCTTTTAAACGATTCCAGTTCCAAGTGCCACTAGAATCGAAACCGGCGGTTTGGAACAGGAACCGGAACCGAACCGCGGTCATGTCTAACTCTAAGGCACCTAAAAGGAAACTCGTACAACACGAATCCCACACTTAAAGTGCCCACACCTTGGACATCTTGATCACCAAAGGGTCCCCCCATTAAGCCGAGGTAATTGTTGTTTTTACTTCTTCATTGAGCTGCTTGACTTGTCATTTTCTAACCTGACATTCCTTTGCAGGCTTTCAAGTTTCAGGTAGCCATAGGGCATCAGGTAGCCTTCCTCCATGATCGGGCAGCCAAGGCTGAGGCTGAAGCTGAGCGAGCCATAGGGTTGCTTGCACTGGCTCAGACCCTGGTCCAGGAGATGACCTCCAGTCAACAAGGAACGGAGATGCAGCTAGTTGAGCTTCAATGCGATCATGAGAGGCTGAAGTGAGTTTTTGATCAGGAGACTCTCCGGTCGAAGCAGCGGGCTAGCCAGCGAGATGACTAGAGGGGGGAGGAGAAGGCTTTAGATGTTGAAAACCAAAACTTGCAGGCTCGAATTACCCAGCTTCAAGCCGAAGTGGAAGCCACTTTTAGCGTGGGGTATTTCTATGCCTCCTATCAGGTTGCAGAGGCTCTCCCTTTCCCATTCGATCTCACCACCATTGCTAGATGGGATAGAACGGAGGTCAAGTCATGGGCAGCGGAGATGTCTCACCCCGAAATTGATGGAGCTGGCTCTTCTAGGGAGGGAGCTGGGAAGCAGTTGTAGGTGCCAGATCTGCCTCCTCATATTCCAACGTTTCCAGTATCCGACCCCGATAAATCCTCGAAGGGGGTTCACAACGAGGAGCTAGAAGTAGGCCTTGCTGAAGCCGGAAATCCCCCGTAGTGCTCTCAGGAATATAGCCAACCGAAGGCGGGAACGTGCCTAAGTTGGTGTCCAGCCTTCTTGATGTAGCTATACCGTCTGAAGTTATGGTGGTGATCGATGAAATCGTGGGGGAAGATCTTATTGACCCCGGGGCAGCCGGGGTTAATCCCTAGGAGGAAGCGGCGGAAGCTGTTGATACAGCTGATCAGGATGAGCCGCGACTGAAGAGGGGAGCAGGGGGTGAGGTCCATCCTGTGGAGGAGGAAGCAGAAGACCCTCAGGAAGATAAAGAAGCTTGAGTTCTCTTTCATGTGATCTATTTTGAATGCCCGGAAAATGGGGTAGGCATCCCATCTTCAACTGAGTTTGATCTTTTATTAATTTTCTTTTATAGCCCGGAACTAGGGATCGGGCCCCCCTTGCATGTTGTAGCCTTGTTGGGGGATAGACTCCCTTACTTGATAATAAAATTTTAATCTCAGGTCTAACTCTGGCTTGCATGTACTTGTTTGGTCGTCCAGCTTTTATATTGAAACGAGTTATCTTTGAGGGAAAAATAATATATGAAAAAAGCTGTTGGCATTGAGCCCCTATACTAATGAAATTCCTGGCTCAATTTCTTCTGTTGACAGTCTCCTAGGGATGCTCTAATAAGTAACCTTGTATCAAGAAGAGCTAGTGAAATAATATGAGCATTTAGAGTTTAAGTAAATCGATCTCTCCATCCCCGAGCTCCTTTGGGGGGCTATAGCCCGAATAGAACATTTAAGTAAAGACCTGTTTAGCCCCCTTCTTGGGTTCGGGATCAGAAGGGCTTCCGCGCTTTCAATCTCGATTCCTTCTTGGGGGGAACAGTAGCCCGACCAAGGTATCAGGAGTGCTATCTAGCTATTTCCTCGTCTCGAGAACTGGATTGCTGCTATGCTCTTACACTCGGATCCTTCTTGGGGGTGGTAGCCCGACTAAGGCATCAGGAGGGCTATTTAGATATTTCCTAGTCTTCAGATCTGGATGTCAACTATGCTCTTATACTCAGACCCTTCATGGCGGGGGGTGATGCCTGGCTGAGGCATCAGGAGTAGAGAAGGGGCTTCCCCGGCTTACCCCTGGTCTTGAAGCGATAATGTCAAAACTTTCCATGTATACCCAAATCATTGTAGGACATAGTTGAAGAATGAGTAAACAGGAAAAAACAAGCTTTATTGATATGTAATATGGAGTACAATACTGTCAGAAGAAAAAATAAAAGAAGCCAGTTGGAGGTTGCCTGCTCCTGAGTCCCCTGTTCAGGGTAGAATTTTCTTAGGTGATCCGCATTCTAAGTATGGTCGATAAGTCGACCATCCATATCCTGGAGCTTCTATGCCCCATTACGGATCACCATATTTATAAGGTAGGGTCCTTCCCAGTTGGGCCCTAGGACCCCGTCTGACCTCTTCTTGGCGTTCAACGTCGCTTTTCTGAGGACCAGATCCCCTTTTTTGAAGCTTCTGGTTTAAAACCTCTTGTTGAAGTACATGGCAATCCTGCCTTTGTAGATTGCTACCTTTTCAGCTATTCGATCTTACTTTTCCTCCAAGAGGTCCAAACTAGCTCGGAGCTTGCTTTCATTGCTTCCCGGTTCAAATCGTTGGACTCTAAAGGAGGTCAACTTGTGTTCTATAGGTAGGACTACTTCAACCCTGAAGGCCAGTGAGTATGGCATTTCCCCTGTAGTTGTTCTCCTTGTAGTGCGGTAAGCCCAGAGGATCTCGGGAAGCTCCTCTACCCATCTGCCTTTCTTTTGTTGTAGATTTTTCTTCAACAACTTCCTAATGGTTTTTTTTGTGGATTCCACCAAACCATTGGCCTGAGGGTGGGCTACCGAAGCAAACCGAAGATCGATTCCCAAACCTTGACAGTAATCTCTGAATCGGGCATTGTCAAATTGTTTTCCGAGGTCGATTATGATGATAAGAGGGGTTCCGAAGCTGCAAACCACATTGGTCTTGATGAATTTTATTGTGTTTTCTTTCGATATCTGGGACAGTGGTCCCGCTTCAACCCATCTTGTGAAGTAATCAAGCTACGATAGCTTGCTTGGCCTGTCCCGGAGCTATAGGAAGCGGTCCAATCAAATCAACTCCCCACAAAGCAAAGGGGTATGGCAAGCTAAGGGATGACAAACGCTTAGGAGGGAGGTGACTCAAATTTACGGCCTTCTGGCATGCCTCGCAGGTTTGTACCAAGCTCCTAGCATCTTAATGGATGGTCCACAAGTAATACCCCATGTAGAGAACCTAATATGCCAAGGCCTCTCCACCAATACGGTTCCAGCACTCCCAGGAATGAACCTCTCTCAAAGCCCACTTGGCATCTTCAGGGTGTTGACATCAGAGTAAAGGAAGGGATTTTCCCCTTCGGTTTAAAATGCCCATCCACCATACAATATCGGACCGAGATCCTTTAAACCCTCCTAGCTTGGTCAGGCTCCTCTGAAGTTTCCCGTCTTGTAGATATTCTGCTATTGGATCCATCCAGCATGGCTGTTGGTTCAAGGTATAAGCTTCCTTACCAGTTATAATGCTAGGTAGGGGGATTACTTGAAGAGGGACTCCATGTGGTAGGGTCTGGCCACCGTAGGCAGCTATCTTGGCTAGGACGTCAGCCCAATTATTTAGTTGTCGAGGTATCTGCTCGATTCTGAATCCCCTAAATCTAGTTCTGAGTTGTTGCACCAGTTTCAGGTAAGCGATCATGTTATCCCCTTTGGCCTGATAATCCCCGAAAAATTGGTTGACCACGAGTGAAGAGTCGCTCCTGATATTCAGGTAATCAACCCCAAGCTCTATGGCAGCTTTTATCCCAGCTAGCAGAGCTTGGTATTCCGCTTCATTGTTCGTGGCTTTAAATTCGAACCTGAAACAATGGCAACATTCATTTCCTTTTGGGTTGATGAGGATTATGCCCGCTCCACCTCTGGACTTCCTGGAAGCTACATCAGTGTAGAGAGTCCATGACTTGTAGCCCTTCGGCCAGTTGTCAAATTCTGGAATCCTCTCAAGGGTGACATCTGTTACCGCGGGGGTTGTCTAATCTGAAAGGTACTGAAAGCGCGGCTACAAAGTCCGCTAGTGCTTGAGCTTTTATCGTGGTCCTAGGCTTATACTTTAAATCGAATTGGGTAAGCTCTAGGGCCCATAGAACCAGCCTTCTAGAAACATCCGGCCTTTGCAAGAACTGACGGAGGGATCGGTCTGTCGCCACTGCTTTTGAATGAGCATTAAAGTAAGGACGGAGTTTCCTTGTCGAAGTTACTAATGCATAAGCGAGCATCTCCAGCAGAGTATAGTTCTTTTCGGGCTTGGTGAGAGCGCGACTCACATAGTAGATAGGCCGTTGGAGCCTATCCCCGCATTCTTTGACCAAGGCCCCAGTTACAGCTGTTTTTGAAACGGCCAAGTATATTTGGAGCTCCTCTCCAGGATTTGGCTTGACCAGCAGTTGAGGGCTTGTTAGGTACCTTTTCAAAGCTTGGAAAGCCTGTTCGCTCTTCTGATCCCACTTCATGTTTCTTCCCTGCTTGATAGCTTTGAAGAATGGTAGACATTTATCGCTAGACAGGGAGATGAACTGACGGAGGGGTTGGTCCGTCGCCACTGCTATTAAATGAGCATGAAAGTAAGGACGGAGTTTCCTTACCGAAGTCACCCATGCATAAGCGAGCATCTCCAGCAGAGTATAGTTCTTTTCGGGATTGGTGAGAGCGCGACTCACATAATAGATAGGTCGTTGGATCCTATCCCCTCATTCCTTGACCAAGGCCCCACTTACAGCGGTTTTTGAAACGGCCATGTATATTTGGAGCTCTTTTCTAGGATTTGGCTTGACCAGCAGTTGAGGGCTTGTTAGGTACGTTTTCAAAGCTTGGAAAGCCTGTTCGCTCTTCTGATCCCACTTCATGTTTCTTCCCTACTTGATAGCTTTGAAGAATGGTATGCACTTATCGGTAGACGAGGAGATGAACCTGTTGAGCGCTGCTACCTGATGGGTCAAGGCTTAAACCTGTTTAAGAGATGTGGGGGATTCTAGATCCAGGATAGCCATGATTTTTTCTGGGTAAGCCTCTATGCCTCTCTCATGGACCATGAAGCCTAGAAACTTCCCCGCAGTTACACCAAAGGCGCATTTGGAAGGGTTCAACCTCATCTGGTTTTCCCTTAGGATCATGAAGGTCCTTCGAAGGTCGTCTATATGGCTTTCCGAGGTTGAAGGTTTAGTGATAATGTCATCGATATATACCTCCATCGACCTTCCAATTTTGAGCTTGAACAAACAGTTAACTAATCGCTGGTAAATAGCTCCAGCATTTTTCTGCCCGAAAGGCATCACTTTGTAGCAGTACAGGCCTTGCACAGTGATAAAGATGGTCTTTTCTTAGACCGTGGGATGCATCATAATCTGATTGTAGCCGGAAAAAGCATCCATGAAGCTCAGGAGCTTGTTCCCAGAGGTAGAATCGACCAACTGATCAATTTTTGGTAGAGGAAAACTGTCTTTCGGGCATGCCCGGTTGAGGTCGGTGTAGTCCACGCACATGCTTTACTTCCCATTTGCCTTCGTGACCATGACCATGTTGGCGATCCATTCGGGATAGCGGGATTCTCAAATGAAGCTTGCCTGGGTGAGTTTATCCACCTCTTCTTGAATCGCCATTTTTCTTTCATTGTTGAAGTGGCGTCTTTTCTATTTGACGGGCATGAAGATCGGATCCACCTCCAGTCGATGTGCAGCTAATGTCATTGGGATATCCAGCATCTCCGCATGACTTCAGGTGAGAATATCGTTGAACTCTATAAGGAGCCTAATCAAGCCCTCTTTCATTCCTGGCTCAAGGGTAGCTCCAATCTTGACGACCTTCGAGGGATCGGTTAGTCGAACAGGAATCTCCTCTAACTTATCGACCGGGTGGCCGCCAGCCCATTCCCTTATCTGTTCTTCCATGCCGGGTACCACAATGCCTTCTTCAGGATAATCGGTGGAGCCCACGTCATCCAGGTTTAGTGCCGGGGTTATCACGCATTGGATAGTCGTTACTTGGGTAAGCTGCTTAGCTAAAGCTGATGGGTTAGCCAACACTGGTTAGCGTTTCCTAGCTGCTTGCTGATCACCCCGAACCTCTCATACCTTGTATCCTACCGAGAACTTTAGGACATTGTGGTAAATAGACAGGACCCCCTTCAGGGATGATAGGAATGGCCTCCCTAATATTGCGTTGTAGGCCGACGGGGTATCCACCACCACGAAGTTGGTCATGATGTTTTGTTGAAGAGGTATGGCTCCGATGATCACTGATATGCTTTTTGATCCTACAGGTGTGATGGAGTCCCTAGTGAAACCGTATAATGAAGTAGTACAGTTGTTGTAGCACCATTGCTTCGAGTTTAGTTTTTCCAAAGTGTCTTTGAACAGAACGTCGACGCTGCTACTTGTGTCGACGAGCACGCGGTACACCATGAAGTTGGCAATTTGTAATGTAATGACCATGGGGTCATCATGTGGCTGCATGGTGTAAAAGACATCTGTTTCGATGAAGATGATTTGAGACAGCTGAAAGGGGTTGGTCAGTCTCTGGTCAACCTTGAAGATATCCCACCCCTCGTCCCTGCGAGAAACCTTCCTCGCATGATTTTTCCTTGAATTGTTGGAGGTGCCGGCCAGAGTGGGACCTCCGCTGATAGTATATATCACTTGAATCTGCTACATCAGGTCCATCTGCTCTCCCTTTCTCTTCTCAGCATGTTCCCGATCTCAGCTTGCACCTCCCTTCCTGATTAAATGTTCTCCCTGACTTGTTGTAAGAACTCTATCAAGCATCCTCCCCTTATCAAAGCTTCAATCTTGTTTCGCAGGTTGTAGTATTCTAAAGTATTGTGCCCTACGTCCTCGTGAAAGTCATAATATTTGTAATGATTTCTTTTATCGATCGGGGCTTTCATAGGAGAAGGCTTCTGTAAGAAACCCTTATCTCGAATGGCGAGGTACACTATTTCTCGGGATGCATTCAAGGGATTGTAATGGTCGTACCCTCTCTCATCGCGGGCTATAGAGGCCACTGTCTTATGAGGCGGTAAAGCTTGAGGAAGAGCCCGTTTGTCTGGATACCTTTCTGATCTGGATGGAGGAAGAGGGAAACCGTATGTTGACTTATTAGGGGGTTTGTTTTGGCTTTTCTGATCTTGCTCAGGTCTAGGAGCTTCCTTCTTTTATTGCATTTCAGCTCTCGTGTCGTCATGCTCCATCTTGACTTTGAGCTGTTCATCGACGTCGATCCGTTCTAGAGCCCGATCATAGGCTTCCTGGTAGGTTTTTAGAGGTCTATTGATGAAAGACTGGCATAGTTTTCATGCCTACAAGTTTCTTCTGAAGTTGGCGAGGGTTTCTCTCTCGGTGAAGACCCCCATCTGGATGACTTCCATATGGAACCGCTAGACATAAGCTCGGAGAGTTTCCCCTCTCTCCTAGATCACGTATTGTTGATGAATCGGCTCTTTCAGTCGGGGCTTAACCCCTTGGAACTGTGAGCAGAAATCAGTTGATAATTTGGTAAAGGAATCTACTCTACCTGTGGGTTGTTTCTTAAACCAGGTCTTAGCAAAATCCATGAGTGTAGTGGGGAAAATCCGACACATAGCGGCCCTGGTTGTGTTCTGGACCTCTATCTGTTGAACGAAGCTCTCTAAGTGGCTCAGCGGATCTTCAGTCCTTGAGAACCCGTCAGCTAGCATTTTGAACTTAGGCCGGAGCTCTGCCTCCTGGATTCTTCTAGTGAAGAGGGTGTTCATTTCACTTAGAGGATCTTTCTTGTCCTCCTTGTACTTCCCCTTCTTCATCAATTGGACCTATTTCTGTAGCTCTGCCAACTGGTCCCTTAGTTGCTTGCTTTCAGACTTCCTTGAGTCGATCTCGGATTCCTCACCATTAGATCCCGTTGATGAACTGGTGACCTCTACCCAGTTCCTTCTTTGAAGAGGGCTTGCTCAGGGGCTTTGCTGACTTTCTTCTTCTCTACCCCGGGCTCCTCTCCTTGTAGTCATTGGGTGATGGAGCTCTTCCCATTCCAGGGGAAGGACATCTACCGCAGATCTCACTTGTTGTTGTTGGTAGTGTGGCAGCGCTTCGGCAACGAGGGGCATAGGCCCTAGCCTATCCCGGATCGAGGTCAGGAGCCTCACTTTGTTACGAGTTGATTCCCGAGGGGCAGGTCCCAAGCGATCAAAGGCGGGTTGCATAGCCCCAGGCCTATTTGATTCCCAGTGGTTGCAAAGACCCGTTTGTTTAATAGCGATACCCTCAGCAAGTAATCGAAGGCGGACGTTCTCTACAAAGGCCGCCGCTTGTTGGTCAAGCTCGATCTGGCTTCCTAGAAGGGGGATCCAGAGCCCGTAGCTGGTTGGGTGGGAATCTGGCTATGGAGACCGGATATTTTCCCTTTACTCGGGACTTTCCTTTCGATATAGCCGAAGGTTGCCCAGAGGTGCCCTGCTGCCCTTGTGAGGAGCAGAGCTTCATGTCGACTTTGAAATAACGAACTTTTTGAATGTAAAAAATGGGGGTGTAAGAGGTTCCCCACAGACGGCGCCAGAAAGTGTTGACGGGAAATTTGCTATAAATGAGAAATTCCTGTTAATACCCTCGAGACCACTACCACGAAAGCTGTGGTCGGGGTCAATACCGTTGGTTCCTGACCTATTTAAGAGAGAGACGAGTGGCAATAACAATAAATGGGAGCTCTATTATTGATATATTGCATTAAGATACAAATAACTCTCTTGTTTGCTCATAATCTCTTGGAGGTGTAGGGTGGTGGCACCTTGGTGCCTGTCGAATAGTGGTGGTGAAGGTGACCGTGTTCTGTAATTAGAATTTAGGCCCTCCTTCTATGTGTATATCTGTTGTTTATTATTTTCTGTCTCTGTCGTTCGTTCTCCTCTTTTCTACCATGCTTGGCTTCACCTATATATATATCGTCTAAGTAGGTTTTTAGTTTGTGAATACTCTACCGTAATCTCATGAATCAGTTTCTTCCTTATCGAGCGAGATTCGTTATTTAATTTTGAATTGTTTCTGGAATCGATGATATCGTTGACGAAGATAAGTTTGTTTCCTTATTTGAATTTAAACTCTTGACGTGCATGTAAATATTATGTGGAGATGATCTTGTGTGCCCTCGTGTCATGGATCTTCATGGAGGTCACCCTGCCAGCTGCCTGTTGCCTTGTAGAGCGAGGTAGATCCCTACTCTGGCTCTGTTCTTAGAAGCATAAGATGGATTTTCCCTGACCTTTGGGGGCTTGAGGTGCTCTTGTAGACCCTCCTTGGAGGTAGCTGGGGTATTGTAGATTTAGGCATGATTCTTCCTTTATGTCCAGCAAGGACAGCAGGCCTCTAGAGAGGCTCGCGGGCTTCTTTCGAAGCTCTCTTGAGCTTGTAGACTTCCCCTAGCATTTATAGGGAGGTTATGGAGCTCGACCTCGGAGCCGAGGTTCCCCGATAGATGGCTTGGAGAAGCTTGGCTTCCAGTACTCTTGTAGGGGTTCTTCCCTGTAGTGCCTGGCTTGTCTTCTGGTAGCTTTGAAGCCGAACCGGCCTTCAGTGCTCTTGCGGGATGGCTTTACTGTCTTTCCCAGCTTCATGATTGTCAATTATGGATGGAAAATTTCTCTTTGATCCCTAGCCAAATTTCACTATCAACAACATTATTTCACTGTTGCTATCGAGTATAATCCAAACAATCTCCCACTTGCTCTATATCAAATGTGTTATATCTCTTATCCTCATATTCTTCAGGTGCCTATCAAAACTCTTTTGTGGAAAGGCCTTTGTGAAGGGATGCGCTAGATTTTCTACTGACACGATCTTGGTTATCGTCATGTCTTCTTTTTGTACAATTTCCTTTAAAAGGTGATACTTTCTTTCATTGTGTTTCCCTCTCTTATGACTTCTTGGTTCTCTCGAATTAGCCACTGCTCCATTATTGTCACAATAGATAGTGATCTGCTTATTCACATCAGGAACTACTTCAAAGTCAATCAAGAATTGGTAGAGATAGACAGCCTCTTTAGTAACCTCGCATGCGGTAACATACTCATCTTTCATGGTTGAATAAGTAATACAAGATTGCTTGATACTCCTCCATATGACTGTCGTCCTCCAAGTGCAAACACAGATCCTGTTGTTGATCTTTAGGAGTCAGAATCCTCCCAATGGGAATTAAATCCCCTTCAGAGTATACAATCAGGAAAAGGTTTCGATTGAAGCCTGGTAATTATACCAACAACAAAACAAATATCTAGTCTAGTGTGAAGCATTGCATACATGAGACTCCCAACTGCCAAGGCATATGGAACCCTACTCATGAATTGCTCTTGATGCTCATTCTTATGAACTTGTTCCATAGAAATTTTGATTCCATGTCTGAAAGGTAACATAACTTTCTTGGAATCTTGCATGGAAAACCTAGACAAGATTTTGCCTACGTATAAAGCTTGGGATAATGCAGTCGTTCTATTCTTTCTATCCCTTACGACTTGGATACCAAGAATATAACTTGCTTCTCCTAAGTCTTTCATATCAAATTGTTTTGCTAACCATTCTTTTACTAATACCAACACACCTATATCGTTTCCGATTAGTAGTATATCATCAATGTAAGAAACTAGGAAAACCAACTTATCACCTTTAATCCTTTTGTACACACTGGGTTCATCAAGGTTTTGAATAAATCCAAAACTTTTCATAGCTTTATCGAACCTTATGTTCCAAGACCTGGATACTTGCTTCAATCCATATATGGATCTTTGCAACTTACATAATTTTTCCTCTTGGCCCTTTTCAAAGAAGCCTTCTAGTTGCATCATATAGATGCTTTCGATAAGACTTCCATTATGGAAAGTTTTCTTGACGTCCATTTGCAAAATCTCTAGGTCTAGAGATGTCGTAATGGATAAGAGTATCCTAATGGATTTAAGCATGGCCACATGAGAGAAGGTTTCCTCATAATCGATACCTTCCCTTTATGTGTAACCTTTAGCTACCAATCTAGCTTTAAAAGTTTCCATCTTTCCATCTACTCCTCTCTTCCTCTTGTATACCGACTTCCACCCAATGGATTTTATCCCTTTAGGTAAGTCCACAAGCGACTAGAGTTTGTTTTTTTAACAAAGATTCAATTTCAGATTGCATTGCCCTTTGCCAATGGTAAAAATCAACATCTTCCATGGCTTCCTTGTACGTGTAGGGATCATCATTATCCGAAAGATTCTCAACTAATTCTCCTAGACCAATTTATCTCTTGGGTTGTTTACTAACCCTCCCACTACGATGAGTAATGGTAGATTGTTGATCTTGCGTTGGTGCGGAACTTACGATTGGGTTAGGTTGTGAAAACTCTTATGGAATTGTATCTCCTGAAAGATCATTCAGGACAATTCTACTTTTAGGCACAAAATTATTCATATTGTCCTCTTCCAGAAATTCAGCATTTGTCGAATCAAATACTTTAAGATTTGAAGGACTATAAAAATAATATCCTTTGGCTCCTTTTGGATACCCTACAAATATGCATGTTTCTGAATGGGACTCCATCTTTTTTGTCTTTCCTTTTAACACGTGCACAGGAAATCCAAATATCCTTAAGTGTTCTATACTAGGCTTTCTCCCAGTCCACAACTCATACGGTGTTTTTGGAACCGACTTAGATGGTACATCGTTTAGAATGTACATTGCGGTTTTTAAAGTATATCCCCTAAAAGAATTATGGAGCGTTGAATAACTCATCATAGATCTAACCATGTCCAAAATAGTTCTATTTCTCCTTTTAGCAACTCCATTCTATTGAGGTGTACCTGGTTTAGAAAACTTAGATATTATCATATTATCAATAAGATATTGCTGAAACTCACCAGATAGATATTCTCCACCATGATCAGACCTCAAGATTTTTATGTGTTTCTCTAGCTGATTTTCAACTTTAGCTTTAAAAGTGTTGGTCATGCCAAAAGCATCCGACTTATGTCTCACGAGATACACATAGCTAAATCTCGAGTAATCTTCTACGAAAATGATTAAGTACTCATATCCACCTCTAGCTTGAATGCTCATAGGACCATAAACATCAGTGTGTATCAATTCTAAACATTTGATGGCTCTTATGCCTTTTGTCGTGAATGACCTTTTGGTCATCTTACCTTCTAAACAAGATTCACAAGTTGGTATATCATCAACCCTTAAGTAACTTAAAGGTCCATCACTAACCAATCTTTTGATCCTATTAAGGTTAATATGACCTAAGCGCAAATGCCATAGGTAGGTTTCATCTTTTGATAACTTTACTCTTTATGATTAGTTTGTATTGATTCCGTGTCTAACAAGTGAGAAAATTGCTATGCAAATAGAATAAACTGTTTTCCAATGTACCTTTGCAAACAAATTTATTGTTCTTGATAATAATAAAAGCTTTATTAAAAGTAACCGAATATCTTCATTTATTTAAACAAGAAACTGAAATTAAATTCCTCTTGAATTGAGATATATAGTAAACCTCTATTAAATCTAAATGCCTATAAGAATCTAAACTAATTTTGATATCTCCCACCGCATTAGCAGACAACAACGCTCCATTGCCGTAACGCATGTTTAATTCATTCTTATTAAGTCTATTCCTATCCTAGAACCTCTTCTTGGTTGGCCCAAGTTGCTTTCTCTTCTATTGTTTCTTAACCTACTTACGGGTCTTAACAGTAACAACTCTATTTACCATATGAATCTCTTGACCCTTGCCCTTCAAAAGGATTTTCTTGGTGCTTTGAACATCTTGTATTAGGCCTTGCAAGGTGTATTCCTTATTGTTCAAGGTGTAGTCAAACTTGAACTGATTACAGGAATCCGACTGTGAGTTGATAATCATGTCAATTTTTGCCTCACCATCTATCTCAGCAGCATTGGGTTCAACATTGTTGATATATGCTCTGACTTTGATCATGTGATCTTTCACAGCATGTCCATGTTTCATCCAAAGATTCATGAAAGCAATCATTGCCTCTCTCTTAGTCGTCTTGAACTTCATAGAAAACATCTCTTCTGGAGACATCATTATATCGGCAATAGTCTCCATTCCTTCAAGTTGCTGTTGTAACTGTCGAAAATAGTGGCCATGATGTAACATTTAGCCATCTCATCTGAAGACTTCCACTGCTGATACTCATCTATTTGCTCCTAAGTAGATTCATTAGTATAAGTAGGTCGTTTAGGAGTACATAGAACGAACTTATGCTTTTCAGATTGCAATAAAAGCCCAATTTTCCTTTCCACGTGACATTATAATCACCAATTAAAGTATTATCTTTTAGGATGATAATTGGGGATGGGTCATAATTTTTGAACATTAACAAAAACTATATAAGTAAACAATCACGATAAAGCACTTTCGAATATTTATCTTGAATTATATAAAATAATTCAATCATAAAATTCAACGGTGATCCAACACTCATAAATGCCACGCCTCATTTGGGAGTTCATACCATTTACTAGTTGGACTAGGTCCCACCTAATTGTTAACATAACAACCAATGTTTTCAATTTTAGCCTTGTGATTTTTTTAACAAAAACTCTAGGGAGGGTATTAATAAAATCACATTGAGTGTGTTACCAGGTTTTCTACCTTCAATATAATCCATCATGAATAATCCTCATTTGGGAGTAGATATCGTTTGGGTTAATTGTCTTGTCTATCCTTGTAAGGAAGTATCGTGCTAAATTCCATTCATGAATACCCCTTGGGGGGTTATTACACGAAACATAAATCTCAACTAAACTTGGAGGCCGTAGGCATTTCGAAACACCTTCTCCCACTCAATTGTTTAAGGCGTGTGATCGAATTCCAAAGAATGATTTATCAAGTTATCTAGATGCCAATTAGATAACTAAACCATTCAATGCATGTTCTGTTGGGATTATGCTCGATAGTAAGAGTGTAATAATGTATTTGACAATCTTTTCGTATTAATAAAAGCATTTACAGTTTAATTACTGTAATTGTCAAAAGTAAATAATCATAAGGTCAAAATAATATGAGAATATAATAATTGTTAATGCCTCTGGATACATATGAGATACACACAATTCTATAGTTAGCCTTTGTCGTGTTAAAGTTGTAGATTCTTTTGCTAGGATTTGAGTGGGATTAAATGTATTATGATGAGTCTAAAATCATCAAAGTGTTGTGTCTTTAGGCAAAACAATTTAGTGCACTAGGTGCATTGAATATGATCATGGTAAAATACTTTATCTAGAACCATCAATGAATAAAAGTTTTCACTTAAAGACAATTGGAGAGTCTATCTCAATCCTGAGATAAATGATGGACTTATGGTTCCAATTATTATAATTTGAGTTATCAATGAGTACTGTAAGGACCTCGATTTTATGATTGGTTTATATCATGACAAACCACTCCATATTGGGGATGATTGTGTAATGGATAGCTTAGGTCCTTATTGGGAAGCTTCCAAGTTTCTCCGTGACTTCAAGATCAAAAAGTATATTCACATGACTTTGCCTCTTGAAGAGTTTAGGTGCACACACACACTTCTTGCATGATTTGATTCATCTTGCATTTGTGTTGTCTATTGTTTATACGTTTGCATCATCTCACACATTGTACACACTCTTACATGCATTTGTATCAACATGCATTTGTCTCTTATTGTTTATGTGTGCATCCTTACTCATATTCACACTTGCACTTCATTCTTAGTCTTAAGTGTGGTTGTTGAGTGCTTTATTCGTTTTCAATTGTTTGATTGGAAATGTCCATGCATGCACAATGGTGTGCTTGTCCTAGTGTGTTGAGTAACCATTTGAGAAGGTCTCATTCTTCTCTTGGTTTGTTTATATGGAGTAAGGTGTCTAGTTTCAAAAGAGTTGATTAAATGATTTAAATATTTTTCAAAACTGACCGTTGTATGGTATTATGACCATAAACTTTTATACAATACTTCAGAATGAGTTTTCAAAATATCTGTACAAACTAGACACCTATACCTTTCCAATGGTATATTATTCGTAATATTTCATGATCATTTGAATTGGTTTTTAAATATCCAAAGTGAACACTAAAAACAGAGCAACTCTATTGTTGTCCGTTTCTGACCTTTGGTCACTTAAATAACCACAACCTTTTATACTGATATCCAAATCATGTTTCATAAATTGGAGTAGAAATTATACTTCTATACCTTTCATACGGTATATTATACGAAAAGTTTGGATGTTGATTGGTCATGTTTTGGGTCCCCCAAAGCTCAAGCTGTTGAACTGTCAAGCGTGTACTGCGGTCTAGACCTTATTTTGTGCACATGTCTAGCTAGCGGTCTAGATGGTGGTATTTTTCAGCCATGCCATGCTGCCTGGACAGCTGCCTAGACACTTGCTTGGCCAGCAGTATGCCCAGTGGTCATGACGGGACTTCATTTCCCGAGTCCAAAATGATGCCGTTTTTTCTAGGGAATTTATATATATGTTCTCATCTTCTTCCTTACCTCTTGAGAGCTAAAAGAACACATTTTTAGAGTGAGAAAACCATTATTAGAGAGAGAAAGGATCAAGCTTTGTGTTTGACTCTCCAAACCCCAAACCCATCTTTATCTTGCATTTCAAGCATCTTCTAAAGCATGGTTTTTCTTTGATTTGTATTGTGATAGCTAGCATTTAGGTCATATTTGCCCTCTAGCTAATTAGGTCATATTGATTGCATTTAATGATTGCATTTATTGACCATGCCATGTTTATCTACAACTTGTGTTGAAATGGCTTTGTTTGATAACTAGATTGAAATATTGCATATACATATCTAGTTAAGTCTTTATGCATTGCATTTAGACATTATTATTTATGCCTCACTGATGGCATCTATTGATTGCAAAATTACCCTTGATTATTTGTTGTGGCAACTTGTGTTGTTGGACTTCTGTTGACAATTAGGTTGTTAGATTTTATCTACATCTTATTGAGTCATTATTTATGGGCATATAGGCATTGTTGATAAACAGGATGTATTATTGCATTATCTACATCTAGTTAAGCATTTTATTTTTGGTCTTACACATTATTGCTTTTTAGCATAGTGTCATATATACACTTAGACCATATACTCTTTATTGAGTCAAAGTCTTGTGGCTTCGGTGTGAAGTTGCACAAGCAAGATAAACCTTGCAACCAAGGGTGGGTTCGCAAGCAATTGGTCAGGTATCCACTATAAATTGCCCGAGGGGTAGAGTAGGAGGTGCTCACGCCAAGAGTAGTGTATTAGTGGATATCACTAGAGATTGAACCAATAGTGGTGAGTGGTGGTGGCCATAGCCTGAGGTTGTCGAGAGTGAGAGTCCAAGTATCATTTGAGGGTGTAACTTTTTACTCATATAGTGGATTTCTGCGATCGAGTGTGGCTCACTTAACAGCCCGTGGTTTTTCCCCGTTTTGAGGGTTTTCCACATAAAGATCAAGTGTTCTTTATATTTCCGCACTTTACACTTGATGTTGTATGCCTGTTTTTTTGGTTGAATTTTGAATATTGACTAATCAAGAAAAATTGACAATCGACTTGATTTAAACCTATTCACCCCCCCCCCCCCCCTCTCTAGGTTATTAGACACACACTTTCAGGGTTATTTTCAATTGGTATCAGAGTGGGTTCCTAGTCATACTTAGGTGATCCAAGCTCTTGTTCGTGTGTCTTGCAATTGTTTACATTTGATTGTTGCATTCATTTGCATTCATCTCTTTCATTAAAGAACCTTGAATGGCATTGAGATGTTAGAGGGAGATTTGACTGCCAAAATTGAGAGGGTGGAATATGACTCCTATGAAGAGATGATTCTCATGGTTGAGAGATTTAGGAGATTGACAAAATCTCACAAGAAGAGTATGACCTCCAATGTGAAGGAGGAGAAAAGGATGAACTCTAAAGTGAAGGAGGCAAACAAGAAGACCTTGCTCAAGAATAGTGAAGATCATGTGCTTAACTTCACGGCCTTGAGTGCTTCCTATGTGGAAGATTTTGGTATGGTAACAAGTGACCAATACAAAGATATTGATGAGGGAATTGACTTAATTAAGGAATGTCAAGTGACCCATCTCAAATTTTTGAAGCAAAATAAAGAGCTCTCCAAAGAGAATGAGACTTTGAGAATGTGGAAGATTTCCTCAGAGGAAAAGATTCGTACCCTTGAAGATAGCAAGCAAAGATGTTAATTTCAATTTCACAGATACAAAGAGAACATGAATGAGCAAATGGAAGATATCTAAATTCTTATCTCCAAATTGAAGACTATGAAGAAGGATATCTCCATTACTAACTCCTTGAAGTCGGACATGGTTGATATGTCCAAGTATGAGTTGGAGATTAAAGATTTCAACCAACGGACAAAGGCAATGATAGAAGACCTTGCCAATAAAGAAAACTCCTTGAATATTGTCAAGGAAAGAGAGATGAGGTGCCTTGAAAAATTAAAGAAGGCTAAGGTCAAACAAACTCTAGCTCAAGGCATGATCAAAGCTTCATCCAAGCATCCTTTAACTCAAGGAAAGTCCACACAAGCCTTGACAACTCAATAAAAGCCTAGGCAATCCAAGAAAGAAGAGCAATCCCTTGAGAATTCAATCACCTCTTCCAACAAGACAACTATAAGGAAAAAAGATGATCACAAGAAGCATGACCAACCAAGGAGGCAAGTTCAACCGACTCAACCACCTCGACAAGCAAAACCATAAAGGTGCCACCAATCGGCTCAAGCTCCAAGGAGAAGCAGACCAATGCACCATCACAGATAACTTCATCAACATGGAGATGCCCGAATGAGAACATAATGCAATGGTATAAATTCTTGCTTTGTACGTTCTTGTCATTTTTGTGGTATGATTGGTCACTTAAGACCAAAGTGCTTTAAATATATTGAGAGGTGTAGGTTAGAGAGCATAAAAGCTAAACTGTTGAAAAAGAGGGCTAGCTTGCATGAACCTAGGGAACTTAGAAAAATGTCTTTGACCACTAAACATGATAAAGTGGAACCTAGGTGGGTTAGAAAGAATGAACCCGCTTTCCTTAGTGGCCATATGACACCCATAGATGCAACTAGGTCCTTTGGACTTGGTAAGCCTATAGGGGCTCACGCCTCCCATTGACTTGGTTGAAATTGACCACTTTTGGGAGAGCTCAAGCAAAGAGAGAGAACTTGCATGATTTGCTATGTGCAAAAAGTTGATTAATTTTATGCTTTTTTATTAATTGCATGAGATTCTTGGTTGAACATATATGCTTATATATTTTTCTTAATAAGTGTGCAACATTGCTTTACATGCAATCCATTTCATATTTATGTTCAGACGTGCAATTTTAGACTAAGATATTTAATTGGGAAAGTACATTTAAATGACTTATAATTTATCTCCATGACATGCGAACTTGCTTATTATAACATTCTTAAAATGATATGCATGAATTGAGTTTGATTGTTTTAAATGCAGATGTGTGTGAGTGAAAATGAGAAGACTAATCAATAAGGATCTTGTATCCATGTAACTAATAAGGATTTTATATCCAAATTAGTTTTCTCTCTTTTTTTAATGGTGAAACAAGACTACTATCATATGGATAATTATCCGGAAAAATAAAAAAGGGTGCAATAGTCTCTCATGTCTTTATTTGCTTTTAAAGATTGATATAGTTGCTTTATTTTCAAAAAATTTGAAACTATATCTTGTTTGCTTATGACAAAAGGGTACAAATTGGTTTGAATTCTTTTTGAAACCCTTTTGATGTGTTCTTTTCCAAATACCACTTATTTTGGATTTGAATGCAACATGTCTTCCTTGCAAATCTTCCTTGTCACACATTTTTCTTTAAATCAAACTCCTTGAATCTCTCTCAATTACTTATGTTGCAGAAAGTTTGTTTGCATGATTATGCATCGTAATTGTGCTAATAGCTCTCTTTGCTAAAGCAACCTGATAGGGGGACCTCTTTTGCCTATCTCATGATAAAAAAAGGGGAGAAGTCTTGTAGGGGGAGCATTGGTTATGCTTTGGGGAGATATCATTTGAGAGAGAGTAACCCATTTAGGGGAAGCATTGCAAATGCATTTGTTTTTATTGATTTATTAAGTGCAATTGTTTTTTATATTTGTTCACCTCACTTGCACTTGTTCTTGGATAGTGCTTTCTTGCTATTTTGTTCAATAGCCATAACCTAATCACAGTCAACAAATGATTCACTTAGGTCCGATATATTAATTTTAGTTCATTCAACTAAAGAACTCAAATTGAACTCTTAATTAAAGATAGATTAAGTTAATATTGATCATTAATAGCCAAGAGCTCATTGACCGCCTATAGCTCTCTAAGTTACCATATTTACTCATATGACCACATTTTAAACTTGGATATTTTGACTTGTCCAGAAGCCATATTTCAATAGACACTATTGGAAACTTAATATTAAGATTTAATATCCAATACCTCAAAACATTCATATGATGATATTCTACACTTATTTAATATATGGAGCCATGATGTCCATATCTATAAATGAAGTTCTCAATTGGTTAACAATTGAATACCACCAAATTATCGAGGATAGACTGTGCTATATAATCGTACTCATTAATAGCTCAAATGATAACACTTGCAACCATAAGTCCATCATTTATCTCAGGATTGAGATAGACTTTTCGATTGTCTTTAGGTGAAAACTTTTATCCATTGGGGGGGATAAAGTATTTCACTGTGATCCTATTCAATGAACTCAGTACACTAGATTCTTTTTCCCAAAAAGACAACACTTTGATGATTTTAGACTCATCATAGCACATTTCATCCCACTCAAATTGTAGCAAAAGAATCTACAACTTTGATAAGATAAAGGCGCCCAACCTTTATCTTAATTTGTGAATTTTATTCAAGACTAAATAAAGAATTGTATCTTCCTCATACATATCCATATGTTCTAACAATTCTTCTTTTATCATAGTCTTTTGACCTTATGATTATTTACTTTTGATAATTATATTAATTAAACTATAAATTCTATAAGATTTGTTAAACTAGAAATCACTTTAATTAACATGAAATGATTGTCAAATACATTATTACACTCTTACTATTGAGCATAATCCCAACACTTAGTGTTCTAGTATACGCTAAGAGCTAGTCATACGGTGGAGCGGTGCCTAGCGACTAAACCTCCTAGTAGGCGCCTAGACGTTATTTTTATTTTTATTTTTTCAGGCCTCAAGCTTTTTCATATTTTTTTTATATTATTTTTGGGTTTTGGTACTATACATCAAAGAGCCTATGAACCACCCACCATCATTAATGCATTTTCTGAAGCCCAAATACACTTTACAAAAACCAATGAGCCACCCACCATCATTAACACATCTTGTGAATACCAATAGCCTATCAGGTCAATAACCCAACGACTGACTTTTTTTTCTATTTAATTATATTGGTCTTATCTCAATAACTCTATTGTTTCCTCCACTCACGCCTCTTCTCGATTATTCAATAAACTATCTCTATCTCTCTCTAGCAATCTCCCCATCTCTTTCTTGAAACTTTATCCTCCAAATTTTCTCTGCAACTTCATTGCTCATCTTCATCTTCTTAATTCTTTTCCAGGTTTTTTTTTCATTGTATTTTTTCTTTCTCTAAAGTCTGAACTAATAAAACTAACCCCAAACGGTTACCAGAGCGATGGGCGAGGTAGACCGGACGACACAGTAACAATTCTTTTTTTTTTCAAATGATTTGGTTGAATAATCGGCTCTCGAAATCAATGCAAGCGGCTGACTAGTTGGAGCTAGTCACCGACTAGTTGCCAACCACCTAGGAAGGCAGATTAAGGACTAGTTGCAGTGGTGGATGTCACCGAATGTCTAGTCGGCCGCCTAGGGCAATTTCTAGAACACTAGATATTCTTATATGATCAAGTTTTTGTATATGTGAAGGTTAGTGCTTAATATCTTATTTACAAAGTGAAATTTTGTCACATGTAAGTTGCATAACTATGTTGACTTTGCTCGACTAAGCTTGTCCTTCATTGTTCTATATATGCTTGTCTTTACTTGATAAATTGTGATACAAGCTATCTAGAGGGACAAACTTATTTTTGTTCTAAGGGGTTAGCTGATGGTAAATTAGCCATGTTTTTTCTTTAACACTTCCCCTAAGATCAACTTGGCCGTTTTAATTTGGTTGTAATGTGGCCAAGGTGATTGGTGATTGGTGATTATTAAGAATAGGAATTTTGGCAAAAAGCACTAATCAGTCAAGTTAAGGCCATACATTCTACACTTGAGCATTTTATTCCACATTCAACACCATTTCTAAATACTATGAGGTGTCCAGGCTTACAATTAGATTTCAAGTGCAATTTCTAACTACTCTTGCTACAACTTTGAGTAGCATTTACAATTTGAACATGGCAATATATATATATATATATTTCTTTTCTACTTCTTACTTATTCTTGATTTCTCCTATCTCTTTTTTTCTCTTTTTTTCTTGCCTTTAACTTTTGTACTTGTTTACAACTCATCATTTATCTCCTAGGTACACACCATTCATTAATTATAGCACATTTTTACAAACAATCCTAAGCCTTTAAGTGAAAGTTGGCTTAGTGTTTGGGTTGCTTGGGTTATGGGTAATGCTATGGTAGAATGAACAAGTTTAAATGTGTATTGCTACAAAATTGGCTTGGGAGCACACACATTATGGGATTAGGAAGTATTAGGAATTTTAAGTAGCTAATATCACACATTACCTAATATCACATCTGAGATTCTATCTACCAAGGGAATAAAAGTTTCTATCAAGCAGTCCATTATGGGTGCGTTTGGTACGCGGGACAGGATAGGACAACATGAGATAGTTTGTTATTGTGACACGTTTGGTATGTCATTAGCATGAGACAAGATGAGACAAGATGAGACAAGGTGGGACAAAAATCACAAAAACTTGTCCCACCCAAGACCCTAGGAAAACTAGTCTCATGGCATGGGACAAGTGTCAAGAAGACCAATTTACCCTTTAAATTTTTAAACAATTACAATCATGTCCAATAAATTATATATTATATTATATATTATAATTACATATATAATATATATTATATTATATATTATAATTACATATATAATATATATTATAATTACATATATAATATATATTATATTATATTCTATATATTATATATTAATATGTAGTATTAATATATATATATATAATATAATATAATATATGTAATATATAATGTGTTTATATAATATAATTTAATATATATATAAATATATGTATATATATTTATATATAATGTATTCTATATTATAATTTATTATATATATATATTTATATATTACATACATTACATATATATTTTATATTATATATATTTATATTACATATGTTATATTATATATATATATTATATTTATTTTAAATATATTATTATAATATATATATATATATATATTTATATTACACATAATATAATATATATTATATATATTATAATATATATATATTATATAATATATTATATATTATATTTTATTATTATATATATAATATTATTATTACCTATACAATAATTAATATATATATATGATATTATAATAATGTTTATTATATCATATATATATATATTATACATTTTAAATATATATAATATTTAATATTCTATATTAATATATTATAATATTAAACAATATATATAATATAATAATATATTATAGATCATTATATATAATATTATTTATTATTATTATATATTAATATATATAATATTATGGTCTATGTTGTTATATATATATAAGAGGGGTGCTCTGGTCATTTAAATATTTTGTTCCGTCTTGTCCCAGCCATTCGACATGCATAATAGTACCGTTTATAGTTATGTCCAGGCCTTCCAAACACAGCATAGAACAACATGTTCAGTCATGTTCTGTCCTGTCCAATTTCCGTGCCAAATGCACCCTATATGATGCATGTTCTATGACACATGATGATAATTGTGTAATGAGATTACGCGTGGTGTTTGATTAGTGTTTAAAAATTTGAAAAAAAATTACCCTCAATTTACACGATTTTTTGGCATGTGTTTGTGAACTCACAAGGGAAATCTCCACTATTAGAACAAGGCGCTTGAGCACTGAGTCCCCTTAATTTAGACAACAAAAGATGAGACTAGTCCATGGAGTGCTAGTGAGACCCCTAAAGTGACTAAGAGATATTGAACTTGCATACCAAACATACAAAGATTCATCAAAAACACTTGCTCAAGGTATCTCACAAAGCTAAAATAGCTAGAAAATTTTGGCTAAGCAGTAAATTTCAAAAAAGTTGACAAAGAAATGACTCAAAGACTCAAAACACAACACAAAACAACGGTGTCTACACCCCCTAACCAAAACTCAGTATTGTCCTCAATGTTGGACAAGAGAGCCTAGCCTAGCGGCATGCACCTAACTTGACTCAAAATCAAACAAACCTAGACACTGATCAAACACAATCAATGTCTAACAAAAATAAAAATGACACAAACAAAGGCTCAAAGTAATGATAAGCAAAACAATGCAATATATCCATTAAGTAGAAGCAACAAATTTCACACTCAACATCAAGCATTTTCAAAAATTGATGGAATGGGTGTGACCACCCCCAAACTAAATCTAACATTAAGGTCAAAACTTGTACATGTATAAGCAACCAAAAACCCCAAATCGAATGGGGCTATATATGTCAATTTAAACACATGTACACTCACATTCATATCCATATATCATTAATCAATCATTCATGCATAAATCCTTCGGCTTGATTATTATCCAAAAATTACTCAATCAAATCAGTGCTAATAAATGTCGTTATTAACCACATATATTTATAATCATTAGAACTCATCCCAATCTCAAAATCCATAAAATTATTCAATAAAAAAAAAGAAACTAAAAACAAGAAAAGTTCAGAGTTTAAAAATGAATTGAAGAAATCAAAACCGAGGGTGGTTGCCTCCTTGCAAGCTTCTCCTATGAAAATAAGGCTCTTACTCTTTTTATGAGCTCTCTTGGCCAGCTTGTCCCTCCAAGATGTGCATGTTGCCATTGTTTCCTACCAAGAGATAAAGAGCCTATCATTAAAACACAAGCTGTAAAAATCTCTTTCTCTAGAAGCTTTATCTTATCTCTCACACAAAAACACAAATTCGATAGTTTAGGTAAACTAGATTTGTCTAAATACATGCCCTTGCCCAACCAAAGTTAGCAACACCACTTCTTATTTAAAAGAAACCAAATGAACAGTACTAATAATTCCCACTCTAGAAAATGTTTTCTCTCCTATCAATTGCCAAGCACAATTTCACACATTAAGGGAAAGAGAAATACTAGGTTAAAGTAGGAAAATAGATTGTGCAGTTTTTGAGTGTATATGATATTTAATTACTTGCACAAATAGAGGGTAGAGGCTTTTTTAGGAGTGGTTAAACCAAATTTGAGAATTCAATATTTTTCGCAACCAAAGAAAGTTCAGATGCTTTCCCCATCTTCTTCGTGCATTTGTTTCCCACTTTGTGCACTTGGTCTTTCCTCACCCAAAGCTTCTTGACCTTAGGTTAACTCTTCCTATTCCTAGCACCTCTCATTTTCTTATGTCTATGAAATTGATAAAATTTAGCTTTCACATACTTTTTCTTTAAACAAAAACAACAAATGGATGTAGAGTTAGGAGAACTCTCTTTTAATGGGTGACTATGAGGTCTTTGGTTTTGCTCCATTTGTAGTTACTTGGCCAACTTCACCACTTTGTCTAACTCAACTTTATATCTGCACTCATCGACTCTTGCTATCTTTAATGCCTTCTCCTTCTTGCTAAGTGTTTCCTTCACTTCCTCCACATCATTTGTTTTATGATCCACTTTCATGGGCAGCTTCTTTGTTTTTCTAGCAAGTTCTTCCTCGAATTCTTCTGATAATCTTGTACGTTCTTTCAGCTTTTTCAATGCTGATTTTTTCTTAACCTTAAGGCAATCCACTGACTCTCAAAAGTCATTGTTGGCAGAATAAAACTCCTGCACTTCCTTCCTAAGTGACTCATTTTCTACCTTGAGTGACTTGACTTCAAGCAAGAGCTTTTTGTTTTTCTTTTTAAGATCATCAACTGCTTCCCATTCTAAGGCATTATCTTTGCCTTCAAGCTTTTCCTTCATGATCCATATCTTATTTTCAAAATCTTCCCTCATTTCTTTGTTTGTCGGGAAATTTCCGCTATGTTCTCTTGAAATGCATCATTCTCATTCTTCAACACTTCCATCGCCAACATTAATTTCTTATCGACACTTATCAATTCCTTGTTCATCTCTACCGAGATTTTGTTAGAGGGATCTTCTTCTCTAGATTGTTATGTTATAGCTTTGATTTATGGATTTGATGGATTTGTTATAGATTTCTCTGAACGTGGACTCTATTGGATAATGTGGCCAGCTTGGTGTGAAAAAATTGTTGGAATTATGCTCAGTTTCTTATTGTAAGATAATTTGCTCATTTGTTTGACGAAGATCTTGCATGAGCTCTCTCATCTCATCTTCGAATGATCTGCTCATGAACTGGTTTGGTGAGATAGGCGGCTCAGAGGTATTAACCTCATTATGGTTCCTTGAGCTATCTTGGTGAGTCTTTCAGTCTTGATTATACATATTCCCCTTAGGCGTGTAGGTTGGCCCCAAATTTCATCTTAAGAAGTCCATGGAATCCTAAAGTGAAGAAAAACAAAAAACATAAACAAAGCAAAAGCAAACACAAAGGTACAATTGCAATAAAAAGACACAAAGGAGATAAAAACGCACTAACTAACTACTATTATTAACACTAGTTCGGGTAGCCATCGAGAGATAGGTTATTGGTGCATGTGGGTATAGTCTTTGTTGCTTAAGAACGAATATTAAGAAGGATTAAGTGAGCTTGACTTTCAACTTTGATGAGCGTGTTTGTACGAATTTGTGTGATTATTATAGTGGAGTCATCTACCTAGCGTAACCATATATCTTGCTTCTCTCCAATTTATCTTTGTAAATACTATTGTATATAATTTATATTTTTTATTGGAATACTTACAGTTAATACACAAACAACACACACACCCTTATTAGTTTTCCATTTCAATTAAACTAGGAATAGTTGATGAATTACACCTTCTCGTGAGAACGAACTTTATTTATCATTGTATTACACTCAGCGGCCTCGTATGATTGCGAGTAACCAATTTGGTGTAGTCACATGCCTTCGTGGCTCCAGACGAATATGTCTATATATTTCCGCAGAAGCGATGTTAGATAACGCGGATGTTTTTATAAAGGACCTTAGATATGTGCTTTAGATTGCTCTAAACATGTATATCGATAAGTTAGGGGTTCGTCCACAGGGATCAGAGGTAACGATGACCAGATTAGGATTAATAATACTAAAATGCATAAGAGTAAAGTTTGAATGGTTGGGATTGAAAATCTAACATTAAGATGCTAATGTCAACTAAACTAATTAGTCTAAAATGCAACTACAATTTGTGAGATTGTGAAATGGTAAGATAAAATATTGGATGTGAATGCAAGAGTTGTCGCATTTGATACATGAATAGTGGGCTGTCCATTCTTTAAGAACCGATTCGATATATTAAGGTTCAAATCTATCTTTTGATGTGATGCTAAGATCACTAGACTCTCTTCTACAAAACTACTTGGTCAGTTTGTAAGAGAGTCTCTCTTTAAGTCTAGATAGATTTAAAGTAATCGGGATGACTTGGATTGGTATGCTTACAATCCACCCCTTCCACTCTTTAGTCGATATATGATGGATTGGTGTGCTCACAACACATCTCTCCCGTCCAAGTGAGCTTGTTTAGAAATCACCGTAAGTGTAAATGGTTAAAATTCATTTATTGACATCTAGCATGGGCTAAGTGTTGGTGTGCCTACTCAACCGAAAAAGACATCACAATTTAACATCTAACATGAATTGAGAGTTGGTGTGCCAAATCAATCTAAGAAGAGTATTAAATGCAATATAGGCTCAAGTTTAACGTCTAAGTGAATTAAGAGTTGGTGTGCCTACTTAATCCATAAAGAGTGGCAATTAAAAGTTCAATTAACTCAAATAAGTCCAGTATCCAACAAGGGCCAAGTTTGTCCCTATAGATAGCTTGTATCACAATTTATTAATTGACCACAAGCACAACCAATCCAATAAAGATATGCTTGGTCAAACAAAGCAAATGTAGATTATAACTTGCATGTGATAAAAACTCAATTTGTACATAGGCAATCAAACATAAGCCTTTAACATATGCAAAACTTGATATAAAATGCATATTAATTGCAAGTTTACCAAGCAAGATATATATCATCACATACACAAATATTAAGAGATAGGGATAGAGAAAATTAACACATGATTTTTACGTGGTTAAACATTCGAAAAGGATACATCCGCGGGTTGATTCCACAACCACCGGTAAACACATTTCACTAGTAAGATAAAAAGATACAATCTCTCAAGTGACTAGTTCACCGAGAAATCTACCCTTTAACCCTACAAAATGAAAGAGATGCCACCTTTCTTGACTATCTGGATCTCCCCGATCCTAATCAAGAGGGGGGGAACAGGTATTAATCAAGTTAATTACCAAATTTTCTTTATTAGTCAATATTAAAAATTTACCCCATAAACAAACATACAAAATCAAGTATAAAATACGAAAATTAAATAACAATTAATTTTTACAGGGAAACCCTTCAACAAGGGAAAAACCACAAGCTAACTACTTAGCCACTTCGATCTTCAATTCCATTACTGTAATAATGTTTACAACCTAGGTTGACCTTAAGTCACACAATTCTCGGTCACTAACCCACCACTACTACCCAACGGGCCTTTATAGTGATTCTTGATCAAGACTCTCTAACCACACTTTGGTTGCAAGACTTCACTTGCCTATGCACCACACCTTGTAGTCATAAGACTTAACTCTCATAGAAGAGAACAACAACCTATGTGAATATATGAAAATAATCTAAATGCAATTAATGCTCGGTAACACTAAATGCTTTTCTAGAGGTTTAAAGATATTCACAAGTACAAATCCTAGATATCAATGTCTATATGAATGCTCATAAAGCCTAACTAGATATGGATATGCAAGTCTAAACTCTAGTCATCAAACAAAGCCATATCAACACAAGTTGTCGTTAATCATGGCAAGGACAATAAATGCAATGAACAAATGCAATTAATTAGTCCTAACCAACAATATCTAAATGCAAACATGTCCTAAATGCAAGTTATCAACAAACAAGCCCAAACATGTCATAACTTCAATGGATATACAATAAATATGAATATTTGATAACCTAAGCAATAATTGACATTTCTTGACAAACTAGAACAATAAATGAGCTTGGATGTTAGTTCTACTTACCAAGTAAGGACATTAATGCAGACCCATGCTTGAATGATTCTATAGATGCAAGAAAAAGAAGGGTTTTGGGGTTTGAAGATTCAAAGAACAAAGGTTGTAGCTTTCTCTCTCTAAGGGAATGCATTCTCATACTAGGATATGGAAATTCTAAGTTCTACGTCTAAATGGGAGAAACGATGAAGAATTTATTAAAGGAAAAAAAAAACCAAGCGCAACGGAATCGTGAGAAAATTTAATAAAATTAGGGTTTGCGTATAAATAAAAAAATTTCCCTTTTACGCAACGAGAACCTTAACCCTAGATTAATTGACATATATAAAAAGTGTCGTATCTGTTTCTCGTGATGATTGAACAAGCTCCGAATTGATTCCACAAGATCTTCCAATCCAATCATGCACGTGAATCACCTAGGAGTGTGGGTTCCCTCTCTTTATCTTGTATACCTGAGGATGGAAACAAACAAAATCTTATTCCTTGTTAGTCACAATTATCCTCCAAGATAAAAATCAAGAACGTCCAGGCACTTGTGAATTATCGATCAATTTGACTGAAACTCGCGTGAACCTTGATTCGATGTTGTACACCCTTTTGATGTAAAGGATACAAGTGTACTATTGAAAACAAAAACGTTCCCCTTTTTCTCTTCTTGGCCGAATTCACACTATCTCTATGAGTTGGTCGAATTTTGTCAAGAGTAAAAACCAAAATTTTCTCCCTCAAAATTCTCTCTTGCTTGGCGGAATTCTCTCTTTTGAAAGTCCCAAGCTTGGCCGAAACTAATTATTGCAATTAATTAGAGCTGGCCAAAATTTCCAAACCTATATATATATATATATATATATATATATATATATATATATATATATATAGGTTCATAAGTCCTCTCCTAAGGAAAGGATTCTTTAGGTAGATTTATTTGGTAGTTAAGAATCCTTATCTAAAAGGAATTTTATCCTCCTCTTATATATACATAGCTAGCTGAAATTTCATAGAATATAATTAGGAGACTCAATTCTTTTCCTAAAAAGAATTTACTTGGTAGTTAAGAATCCTTTCCTTAGGAAGATTTACTTGGTGGTTAAGAATCATTTTCAAAAAGGAATTCTATCCTACACCAAGACTCCTAATCCAACTCAATAGTGTATTTGTAACAATATTAAAGACTTCCTAATTTGATTAGATAAATAATTCCGTTTATTTATCTTCTTATCAAATATAGTCTTTAACATTAATTATACTACCAACAATAGAATAATTTTAGGAGACCATCTCCTACTAGGAAAAAGATTTTGACTTTTAATTAAATAATTAATTGGTCACCAAATTAATTAATTTCCATTTAATTAAATAAAAAAACAAAACAATATAATTAAGCTATTCTAAATAGCCTTGCCACCCAACAAATATATATGGGCCAATATATTATTTTCTTATTTTATTAAATCCATTTGACCTTTATAAAAAGTCCACATGTCAACTAGACCCATTCTTACAAAAAGAAACAAGTCCACATGCCTCAATACAATTCTAGATAGACCCCTAAATTGGTCCGGTAGAATATATCAAGTGATCCATGTATGTTCGTGTGGATTGGGGATCTCGGCGGGCTATCTAGATTTAAGCTCCAATAGACACAACCCAATCACAATCAACAAATGATTCATTTAGGTACGATCTATTTAATTTTAGTTCATTCCACTAAATAACTAATATTGAACTCTTAAACATAGATCGAATAAGTTGATGTTACTCATTCATACCCTAGACAACCTTATAGGAGAAAGTGTATCCTCGTGAAGAATACCAGTAATCGCCAAAAGCTCATAGACCGCCTATAGCTCTCCAAGTTACCGTATTTACTCATATGACCACATTTTGAACTTGGATATTTTAACTTGTCCAGAAGCCATGTTTCAATAGACACTATTGAAAACTTAACGTTAAGATTTAATATCTAATACCTCAAAACATCCATATGATGGTATTCTACTCTCATTTAATAATTGGAGCCACGATGTCCATATCTATAAATGAAGTCCTCTATCGATTAACAAATGAATACCACCAAACTATCGAGGATAGACTATGCTATATAATTGTACTTATTGATAGCTCAAATGATAAAACTTGCAACCATAAGTCCATAATTTATCTCAGGATTGAGATAGACTCTCCGATTGTCTTCAAATGAAAACTTTTATCCATTGACGGTTCTAGATAAAGTATTTCATTGTGATCCTATTCAGTGCACCCAGTGCACTAGATTCTTTTGCCCAAAGACACCTCACTTTGATGATTTTAGACTCATCACAACACATTTGATGCTTTTAAATTTATAGCAAAAGAATCTAAAATTTTGACAAGATAAAGGCTCCCAACCTTTTATCTTAAGTCGTGAATATTATTCAAGACTAACTAATGAATTGTGTCTACCTCATACATATCTAGATGTATGAACAATTCATCTTTTCTCATAGTCTTTTGACCTTATGATTATTTACTTTTGTCAATTATAATAATTAAACTATAAATGCTATAAGATTTGTTAAACTAGAAATCACTTTATTTATATGAAAATATTTTCAATTACATTATTACGCTCTTGCTATCTAGCATAATCCCAACATTTATATAAGGAAAAATGAGCTGCAAAAGAAAGACAAAGCTATCTAGAACACCAAACAAGCAAGGAAGAGACAAGAAAGGGATGCACACATGAAACAAAAAGACACAATGCATGATGAATAAACAGTTAGGATTATGCTCTATAGTAAGAGTGTGCTAATGTTTTTGACAATCATTCCATATTAATAAAGTGATTTCTAGTTTAACAAATCTTATAGCATTTATAGTTTAATTATTATATTTGTCAAAAGTAAAAATCATATCGTCAAAAGACTATGAGAAATGAAGAATTGTTCTTACATCTGGATATGCATGAGGTAGACACAATTCTTTAGTTAATCTTGAACAATATTCACAACTTAAGATAAAGGTTAGGCGTCTTTACCTTGTTAAAGTTGTATATTATTTTGCTAGCATTTGAGTGGGATCAAATGTGTTATGACGAGTCTAAAATCATCAAAGTCTAGTGTCTTTAGGCAAAAGAATCTAGTGCACTAGGTGCATTGAATAGGATCACTGTGAAATACTTTAACCAGAACCGTTAGTGGATAAAAGTTTTCATTTAAGGATAGTCAGAGAGTTTATCTCAATTTTGAGATAAATGATGAACTTATGATTACAAGTGTTATTATTTGAGCTATCAATGACTACGTTTATATATCATAGTCTATCCTCAATAGTTTGGTGGTATACATTTGTTAATCGATAGAGGACTTCATTTATAGATATGGACATCATGGCTCCATTTATTAAATGTGAGTAGAATATCATAATATGGATATTTTGAGTTATTGGGTATTAAATTTTAATGTTAAGTTTTCAATAGTGACTATCGAAACTTGGCTTTTGGACAAGTCAAAATATCTAAGTTCAAAATATGGTTACATGAGTAAATATGGTAATTATGAGAGCTATAGGTTGTCTATGAGTTCTTGACGATTATTGATATTTTTTCACAAGGATACATTATCTCCAATAAGGTTTTTTAGGGTACGAATAAGGAATGTTAACTTATTCTATCTTTATTAAAGAGTTCAATTTTCGTTCTTTAGTGGAATGAGCTCTGTTATATGTAAATTTTTTCATATGTACACGTTATTGACAAGGTGGGTAAGATTGACAGGTAGATATCCGAATAGGCTTTCAGAAAATATCCCGTAAGATATCACCAAAGAATAGGAACCCGAGTAAGTATAAAGGAAAGTACTGAGCAAGACCTGCTTGGGATCAGCTGACGTCATGTTCTACTCGGGATCAACTGAGGTCATGTTCTACTTGGGATCAGCTAACGCCATGTTCTAATCGGGACAAATATGAAGAAATCCGAATAAAGAAGTCCAGCACTTAACTCGCGTACGAACCAAGAGTCATATTAAAATACTCAAAGATATCCACGTCGAAGAAGAATTCCCAGAAGAATAGAATACCAAAACAGGAAAAAGGTTCCAAATCAAGCAACAACTTTATATTTTCAAAAAGACTACATATTTGTAAGGAAATAAGTCCTAAACGGACTATATCACCAGAGTCTCATTTGATCTCTATACAAATCTCCAAAATAGGAAAGAAGACAAACTCCAACAAGTAACCAATCATAATTAAATACAAAAATCTTTTCATTACTTGTACAAAAAGGATTAGGGTTTTATGCACATATAAATTGACCCATAATCTCGTCATAAAAATAAATAGAAGAATATAGAGAAAATAGAGAGATTGAGAGTTGTAAATCTTTATTTCAATGGTGGATTTTGGCTCGGTTGTTTATTCAACAACCTATGGACGTTTCTTTGGTCATCAGAGTTTTACCACGTAAAACTTGCGTCTAATTACGTTCTCCTTCTCTTTCTCTTTGAAATCATAGCTAAAATCCAATCTTGTTGACTTTCTCACACATCAAGAAATCGACGTCAACAATTGGCGCTAGAAGGAGGGGCTGTGTGAACCTTCAATTTAATTAAAGGTAATGGCGGGAAATGGAAGCAGAAACCGTTATGGGGATATCCAAAAATCTCTAGATAATGTTCATATTGGCAGTAGTTAACGAGATCTCGCCACAACCTATAACCAACCAACATCTCTGGCGGCGATCCAACAAATCCCTCCGACCAGCGAAGACCTAACATGACTTTTTTGTGAGGCATTACAATAGCTGATAGCGGACGCGAAAAAGGAAGATGTTGATCTACTAGCCGCAGAAAAGATGCAACCTCCTAATCCTCCACTTACAAAGCTTCATTAGGTTAAAGTTGGTCCAGAACCAGATGCACCAGAAGTCGGAAGAAACTCTGTTCCAATCAATCAAGCTGGACGTGAAACACTCGAAGATGAGCAACCACACCAAAGGTAGAGCCATGATCAGATAGCCCATAATAGACACCGCAAGCATGACCGACACAGGGATCGGTCGTCATCGGAGGATATTGATCTGTACCATTGCAAGCGCTGTCACGGAACCATACGCCTGCAAGAATCAACCCGTGAGACTCAACAACAAAGCAAAGAGGAGCTTGAAAAAGGTATAACAATCACTCGACGGTTTAACCATCATGGAGATCCAGTGGGAGATAGAGACAATGAAATTCAGAGTCTAACCCAAGAAGTTGAAAACAATAGGCATCAAATGGACACACTGGTCAGATGTTTTGGGTACAATGACTTGTCCGATGACGATTCTGATAGTCAATTCACTAGGGACATCCTGCGAACCCCATTCCCAAAAAGATTCAAGATGCCACATGTGGAACAATTCAAGAAGGATACAGATCCTAAAGAACACGTCACACTGTATAAAAGTGCTATGGCTCAGTATGCCCACAACGACGCCTTATTATGTCTCAACTTTTCACAGACTCTTGGAGACAAAGGCTCAAGATGGTTCGGAAGATTGCCCATAGCAAGCATCGAAAGTTTTGGTGAATTAAGCAGAAGTTTCTGAAGACAATTTATGGGCAACGTTCATAGGAAAAAATCAGTGGCTTACCTTTCTCAGCTAAAACAAGGGAAAGATGAGTCACTAAAAAAATACCTGGGGAGATTCGGCCAGGCGGTATCAGAAATCGGCAGTGCAAATGACGAAGCAATAATTGCTGCATTCATAAACAATTTACTGAATGGACGACTATCTTTTAACTTAAGAAGGGCCCGTCAAACCAGATATGCAGATATGATGGATATGGCGGGAGGATATGCACTAGCCGAATAAGAGGAGTTAGCCATGGGAAAATGCTACATGCACGGAGGAAAACCCAAACAAAAGGATGCTGAGTCAAAGGTATAAAACCAAATGGGAAAACAAAAATGAAACGGTAAAGAAAAAAGTAAGGACAGAGGAAACGGGCATAATGCCGACAAGACCACGGAGAAATTCTGAGAAAAATACACAAACTACACCTCTCTCCAAAAAAAGCAGGAAGAAATCCTAGCCATATGGGAAGAAAAGAATCTGGTAAAATAGTCACGCCGACAATCCCAGTTTGCCCGGTGAGATACAACAAAGTACTGCAGATTCCACAAGAAAACCGGTCATGAGACTTCCAAATGTTACCAGCTTGGAGACTACATAGAGACCCTCATCCGGGAATGACACTTGCATGATATAATCTTGAAAAGAGATGAGAGGCCAGAAATAAAGAAAGAGACTAGGGTCGATCATAGCTCCAGTTAAAACCAAAGGGCCAGCCCCGAGGCCAATGAGGTAATACAAACAATCTTTGGGGGACCATAAACCGGAAGAAGTAACCAGGAATGAACACAGGAAATCAAAAAGCAGTGGAGACAAGAAAGAACTTTGATGTTAACCCTGTCGAACTAGACTCGAAAAGGGTAAAGGGAGGATGGGACCCGATAATATTCACAGAAGCTGACTCATATGAGGTCGATGTTCGACCAAATGATGCCCTGGTCATAAGTGCCCCAAATTGGACACAGGGAAGTCAGGAGAATTTAAATAGACAATGGTAGTTTAGCTGATATTCTCAATGTAGCTGTCTACGATCAACTCATATTGGATCAAAAATATTTACAGCCTTTCCATACCCCACTCAAAGGGTTTGGGGGAGTTGGAGTCTGATCTCTCGGGACGGTGCAGTTACCCATAAAAATAGTATTACTTGATTTCGTAGTGGTAGACTTAGATAATTGGCCTTATAATGCACTGTTAGGTCGGTCAATCTTGAATAAAACTAAGGCTGTAACAGTTATTTATGCCCTAATGATCAAATTTTTGACTTAACGGGGGGTCAGAGTAGTCAAGGGGACCCAAGAGATGACCCGAAGAGCTAATCTGTCAGTTTACAAAGATAAAAACAATGGTGGACAAGTATGTACCATAACACAGCTAAATTAGAACGAAGAGTCACTATCATTCGAATTTGACCCAAGGGAAGACCCGAAGGAGTTCAAAATGAACTGGTTGAAGAAATAATCTTGAAAGGAGATGAACCAGATAAGAAGATCAAGATCAGGGCCAATTTAGAAGGAAAAGTTAAACAAAGCCTCCATGATCTGCTAAAAGAGTAAAAAAATGTGTTCGCCTGGAGTCATGAAGACACGATCGGGATAGATGCCCGAATAATATGTCACCATCTCACGGTAGACCTGAATGTAAAACCTGTAATACAAAAGAGAAGGTCATTCAATCTCGAAAGAAGTCAGGCAATCAAGCAATAAGTGGAGAAGTTACTCGTTGTAGGGTCAATTAGAGAGATCAGCTACCCTCAAAAGGTAGCTGATGTGGTCCTTGTCAAAAAAAAAAAAGGTCTGTGGAGAATGTGCGTAGATTTCACAGATTTGAATAAGGCGTGCCCAAAAGATAGTTTTCCAATACCAAGGATAGACCAACTAGTTAATGCTACATTGGGCCACGAGTTACTTGTTTTCATGGACGCCTACTTAGGATATAACCAAATCCAGATGAATAAGGCTGACGAAGAAAAAATGGCGTTCACAACCGATCAGGGCTTATACTGTTACACAGTAATGCCCTTCGGGCTAAAGAATGCAGGGGCAACATACCAAAGGCTGGTCAACAGAATCTTCGCACGCCAAATAGGAAGAAACATGGAAGTTTATATAGATTACATGTTGACCAAAATCAATTATGTCAACCGAATCATCCATCCACTCGGTGTAATCTGCTTAAGAGATCGGCCCAACATCAAGCGTCGAACCTTCTACGCCGGATTCTTGACTAGCATAGAAGATCGAGAGAGAAGGCTCTGATGGAACCTCCAGATGCATAAGATGGGGCTCTTTACCTCAGCCGCGGCAATAAGCTCTCCACTTTTTCATCTGAGTACGATGAGATTCCAGGGACCGGTACATATGGTTCATGATCGACAGCTCCCAATTGGTTCTGGGTTTTTCGGTTGCACGATTCTTCACCTTAAAAAATTCATCAGCTGAACTAACCCTCGCTGAAATTCCTAAAGGAGAAGGGCATCATAAGCTGGGGATCATTTAAAATGATCGACCCCCTGAATTTCAAGTTCCAGATAGGTCTTCAATCTTCTGCTCATAGGACGACTTGGACTGCTCCGCTTTCTGTTCTGCTTTGAGCATCGATTCCTGGGTAGAAGATAATAAGTTTTAAATCGACATAGCCTTCTCTTTTGCCAAAGAAACTCTTTCCTCGGCCTCCACTTGCTTGGCCAAACAATGGTCGGCAAACATATAAGCAGAGCTTGCCTCCTTTTGATAAGCCGATTCAACTCGAGCACGACAATCTTCACTCTCCTTTAGCTGAGCTTCCAGACACCTTATTCCATCGGCTTGATGTTGTTGCTTTTGAAGCAACTCAGTAAACTAGGCCACCATCTATAAGGAAGTTTAATTAAAAATCTAGCAAACAAAAGACTTAAAAAAATGAGTTAGGAATAAAACTTACATAAGATGCGCCATTGAAAATATTCTGAAGACGGCTCGTTAAAGAAGCAACCCTAAAATGGCTCCAGCGATCATCCCCGATGAAAGCTCGACCGGATGACAGCGCCCTTAACATATCCTGGGGAGAAGGATAGGAAGGACCTCTTGAAGGTTCAGCCTTTACATTTTTAACCTCGGAAGGGAAGGAGCCCTTGTTAGGATCAGAAATTTTCGCTCCTACTGAGGCTTCAACATGAACACTGGTGGGAATCTTAGCCTTGGTATCTTCATTACTCGATTCAATGAATGAAACTACCCGAGGGACCTTATGAGGATGAGCAGGAGAGTCGACCGCTTTCCATTTCTCTGCCCAAGTACGATAGAAGCTGAGATAAACCGAAAGGTCTTCTTTTTCATCATCTCGGAAGGAACCAAAAAAGTCAGGATCGAGGTTGGTTTTCCATCTGAAGTTTTATCTCTATCTTTAAAATCCATCCGTTTAGTAGGAACCTCAACCTGGGAGCTCGACTCACCGGGCCCCTCACAAAGACCATCACTTTACCTTTCCCCATCTTCGGGCAATTCTAAGTATGGTTAGCTTGGCCGCTTAGACCACTAGATTCTCCTATGGTTGACTGGATGACTTCCTCAGGGACATTCTTAGGGATCCCTACTTCAGCCTCTTCAGTTTCCCCATCAGACTCAGGTGGGGCAATACCTTCCTTGCCTTGACGAGAAGTTTGTTTTTGTCTCGCCTAAAGGATTGATTTCACATGGCGAGCTTGGACGTCACAGACGATGTTCGAGTCATACACTTAAATGATAAAGAGAATCAAGTCAGAATATAAAAAGCAGATTAAAAGAAAAGGGTGGGGAGACAACTTACGTCGCATGCGACATCCTGAAATGTGGCTAAAAAAGCCAAGCTCTATCATCTTCTTCTAGTTGAAAAGATAAGACTTGCTCTTCTTTTCCAAAGTACGCACGGCAACCAGAGCAAGTCTGGTCAGTTCAGCATCTAAAAATTCAAGCTTTTTCTTGTTCCATATATCAGGAGAACAGAAAAAGCGGGGAACCTTCAACACCCATCCGATTCTCCCCGATCGAAAGAGTAACTTGAAGTCCTAAGTTCCCTCCGGCAAAAAACGAACTATTCTTCCAGTGCTTGTTTAACTAAGGGAATCCCCAAATGAAACCTCTCTTTTTTACAACATCAGAGGTATCAACTCCCTGATTCACTTTCGTCCCCTCAAGGACCTAGTAATCTGGTGGATTTGACATGAGAAAATAAGTCCCTCTCCGACCAGATAGCCTTAGTGTGTAGAAGTGCCTAATTTCACTCAGGGAAGGCGGTGACAGGTTCATCCGGCTTCACATATGCCACATGTACATCAAGATCTTATAGCTATTCGGGGCCAGTTGGGCTGGAGAGATCCCCGCTTCAGCCAGAAACCAGACAATAAATGGCTGGAGATAAAGAGTGACGCCGTAACAAAGCATGGGCCTATAAATCACCACCATAGTCGGGGGAGGGTTCTACACAGCTCTATTACTAGTGGGAGACATTGTAACCGAGTCGTCCAAATCAAATCGAGCATGATACTTCTCGATCTTCTCCCGACCACATTCGGCTCGGTATCATACCCACTCTGGCGATCGATAGAAAAAGAGAGACGAGAGTTTCTAAACTTCTCTTTAACGTCCTTCTCATCTACAATTTACTCTCAGCTCCTAACGTTGCCTGAGCTATGATTATGGACCTCGCTCCTACTTTGATGTTTCCCCATCCTGGATCGAAGAGGTACCCTGTGATCATAAATGATAGATTCAGAACTAGATGATTCAGAACTAAAATGGACGTCAGGGTGAAGCCCGAAAATGTCAACATCTAAAAAAGAAGGTTCATCAAGAGAGATTTCCTCCAATACTCTATGAGCGCAAGAAACGAGTTGAAAATCTCCACGATCAAGCGCTTCGAAGGCTATAGTAAAAAGATGACGATGGGAAGATGGATCTATTAAAACTAACCTTTTAAGTAAAGAAACCTGTTGCAAAAACTTCAACGGAGACTAAAGGATTTCTACGCAAAGAAATCTGGGTTGGAAATTTCTTGTTTGAGTTTATGAGAATAAACCGGAGCAACCCCGTTTAGTTGAGCATTTAAAGGGACAATGACAGGAAACCCTAAGGTCTCAAGAAGCGGGAAAAATTAAAGACAGATTTGATGACAAAGGCGGTGCACTAGCAGACGCGTAGGTCGTTTCTCATAATAGGTATCGAGAAATGAAGCGGTGGAAAACACGTGTTAAGAGAAGAACTGACCAAGACCATCCGGACTCAAAAAAATCGCAATCATTGAGATCTCGCATGAACGGGCAAATTTAATTTACATGGTCACCATTAAGACACATCATTATGACAAGACATTTACTCTGGCATTGATGAGACTTAAAAGATTAGTGGATTGATTAAAATACTCTCACCTGGAACCAATTCCTATTCGACGGGAAATATTTTAAGGGCGTACTATCATATGTAATTTTTTTTAGATGTACACGTCATTGACAAGGTGGGTAAGATTGCCAGGTAGATAACTGAATAGTCATTCAGAAAATATCTTGTAAGATATCACCAAAGAATAGAAACTCGAGTAAGTATAAAGGCAAGTACTGAGCAAGACCTGCTCGGGATCAACTGACGTCATGTTCTACTAGGGATCAACTGAGGTCATGATCTACTCGGGATCAGCTGACGTCATGCTCTACTCGGGACAAATATGAAGAAATCCAAATAAAGAAGTCCAGTACTTAACTTGCGTACGAACCAAGAGTCATATTAAAATACGTAAAGATATCCACATCGAAGAAGAATTCCAAGAAGAATTCCAAGAAGAATAGAGTACCAAAACAGGAAAAAGATTCCAAATAAAGCAACAACATTTTTTTTTCAAAATGACTACATATTTGTAAGGAAATAAGTCCTAAACGGACTATATCACCAGAGTCTCATTTGATCTCTATACAAATCTCCAAAATAGGAAAGAATACAAACTCCAACAAGTAACCAATCATAATTAAATACAAAAATCTTTTCATTACTTGTACAAAAAGGATTAGGGTTTTATGCACATATAAATAGACCCATAATCTCGTCATAAAAATAAATAGAAGAATATAAAGAAAAAAAAAGATCGAGAGTTGTAAATCTTTATTTCAATAGTGGATTTTGGCTTGGTTGTTTGTTCAACCACCCGTGGACGTTTCTTCGGGTATCAGAGTTTTGACCACATAAAACTTACGTCTAATTACATTCTCCTTCTCTTTTTCTTTGAAATCACAGCTAAAATCCAATCTTGTTGACTTTCTCACACATCAAGAAATCGACATCAACAAGCTAAAATTGAAATATCGAACCTAAGTGAATAATTTTTTGAATGCGATTAGGTTATATCCATTGCAGCTTAAATTTAGATAGCCCTTCTAGATCCCCAATCCACACAAACTTGCATGGATCACTTGATATATTCTATCGAACTCATTTTTATGTCCATCTAGAATTGTTTTTGGATTTCGGAATCATGTGTGATCAAGACACGTGGTAACTCTTCAAATACCTCGAACGAGCAACGAAGGAAATGGGAATCTTAGGCGGCTCTAATGAGGTGTACTTAGCATTCCATTAATACCTTAAGAATATAACTTGCATATTTTAATTAAATAGGCTGTTTAATTATATTATTTTATTAATTAAAGGCATGTGGACTTGTTTTTTTTTTCGTAAGAATGAGTCTAGTTTACATGTCGACTTTTTTAAAAAGTCCAATGTATTTAATAAAATGGAAAAACCTTATATTGCCAGGTTATACGCTTGGGTGGCAAGGCTAAGATTATTAGCCTAAAATATTGTTTTATTTTATTAAATAATTAAATGAAAGTTAATTAATTAATTTATTAATTAAAGATTTGATTAAAAGTAAAAAAAAATTCTTACTTGGAGAAGGCTCTTAATGTCATACTATATTGTATGATAAGTATCAAAGACTTTATTTGATAAGTAAATAAATAAAAGTAATTTATTTTGACTAGTGTCGTTTTTATCGTTAGAAATCGTATGTCAAAATAAAATTTATAAAGAACCACAACAACGCCTCAAAAGTTTATAAAACTAGTACAAAGGCAAGTCATGTGTCGTCCACAGAGAAAAGGAATCAAAAGGGTAAAATTAGTTAACTAATATTAACTAAAACAATGCATGGAAAAGTAAATAAATGGTTTGGGTTTTTGAAGAATTAATAGTTATGATGCAAACTACAATTACGTTAATTAACCTAACATGCAATTAGTGTTAAAGAGTAATGTGTGTTAAATATGATGGTTAAGACTAGGGAGTTGATGGATCCAACAAGCAAACAATAGGTGTATTGGTAATTAACATGAATGCACAATAATCTACTATAACCATTCTAGAGTGTATGTATTTGATTGAATATCCCTTACGGGTTCCAAACTTAGAGGGTATAGTAATGGCCACCCACTACTGATTGTTCATGAATATACATCGATCAAAATAAGGGACTAATCTCTTTATAAATTCACCAAACTAGAAGGTATATAATTGGTGCTTAATCTCTCATAAACAACCAACCTAAAGGGTATAGAATTGGTCAACCATTTGAGATTAGATAGATATAAAGATTAATTTATCCGGATTTCACTTGAGGAGGGTGCTTTTGTTCAATGTTTCAATTCAAATGAGTTTAAAAGAATCGAATAGAGGGTATACCCAATTCTTTACTAAAATAATTTCTCAAAAAATTTGTAAAGAAGCGAGGGTACAATCTAAGACGAACTATTCATGAAATCAATTAAAACAATGAATAGAACATATATGATTGATTTAATAAAGTAAATAGGGTTCCATACATCCCAATGTTCACAAATGAATCACATCAATCCCCTAATGGGATGATTACCTACTCACGACAAATACAATAAAATAACAAGTAGAATAGAGATAGAGAAGACCCATGTGTAGACTCCTCCTTCCTTAAAGCTTGATACCAATTCTCTTAGTGTTCTTGAGTAGACGATGATGAAGGATGGTTAGATTTGGTAGGGAATGTTCCAATTCTAAGGCTGAAACAGGACATTGCGTAGGTATTGAATGGGGTAAGGGACCCATGTACTACCTACGCAAAAGAGACCCAAGACAACAACTGCTTAGTGCATGAGTGACTACATGGGTAGGGACCCGAGTACCACCAGCTCAAAAGAGACCCCTGGAACATAGTCCTATAGTGTACAGGTAACTTCACGGGTAGGGACCTGCACACTACCCGTGCAACAGAGACTAAGAAGAGGTTTCTCATCGCGCTAAGACAAGCACACCATCATGCATGTGCGGATGTTTCTAATAAAATATCTGGAAAGGAAATACACCACACAAAACCACACTTAAGTCTAACAATAGGGTGTGTGAGAAGTGTATGAAAATCACACAAGAGCAACAAGGAAGAAATGCATGTCAATTCAAATACATGTAAGTGTATGTATGTGTGCAACTATTCTCTTCAAGAGTCGAGTCGAGTAGAGTCAAGTGAACTACCTTTCTAGAAACTCTTTGTTATCTTGGAAGCTTGTTGATGAAGAAACACAACTAGTTTTTACAGTTGAAAATAAATTAAAGTGTGAGTCTAACAGCATAGAGGGGGTGGAGAGGGGGGTGCATAGGTTTAAATTCAATTGATTACCAACTTTTCAAAATAATCAATGTTATTGAATTTACCCTATTTTATCAAGAATTCAGTTAATGTTAAACATGTATAAAATAATAAAGACACAAGATTTGTTTTACATGAGAAACCCTCCAACTAGGCAAAACTCACGGGCTATCCTTCTAGCCACACTTGATCCTCTAAATCCACTACTTAAATGAAAGTTTGTAACCTAGGTTGACCTTAAGTCACACCGTAAAAGGTCGCTAACCCTTTCACTCTACCCAATGGGTCTTTAATAGTGATCCTGGACCAATATGCTTGTTCACTAATCCATATAGTCACAAGGCTTAACAATCAATGAAGAGATTAAGCAACCTATGTGAATATATGGAAATATTCTATTGTGCAATTAATGCTAGGCAACACTAAATGCTTATCTAGGGTTTTAGGATGACAATAAATGCAAACCCTAGATATCAACATCTAAATGCAAATGTAAAAAGATTTAGACTGAAGGGCAAAATAATCCTAATTGTTAGCTATCAATAAATATATATCTTCAACCAACAATCAACAACATAAACATATTATAGATACCATTCAATACAAAGACATGCATTAAATAAACATATAAAACTAAACCTAGGAAAATAAGAACATAAAGAGATGCAATGGAGATTTAGGGCATGTTCAAATTACCTAGTCAATAGAAACAAGAAAAATCCATGAAGATGATGCTTGTGAGATGCTAGATGCTCATGGATTGATGTTTGGTTGAGTAAAAATGGGTTCTTGGAGCTCTGTCTCACTTGGAGTCAATTTCTCTCACTTAAGGATATGAATTTCAGACCTCTAGGTTAAAAAGAAGAAGAATATGATGTATTTATAGGGTGAAACACGACACCTCATAAAAAGACCAATTTGCCTTTAAAATAATGCAGTGCGCGGGTGGGTGACCCACGCACCACCAATGCACTCACCCACGCATAACAGGGCACCAAACAACTCTTCAAACTTCCTCGGTGCGTGCTGTCATGCAAGCCATGCACCACCAGTGTTGTGTACGGGAAAAGACCTACACACTGACTCACGCACTGATCTGTGCACTTCAAGCAACATGCATGCAATGAGAAAATACATACAGTGGGTAGGGACCCATGCACTAACCTGCGTATTTCAAGCAACATGCAAGCAATGAGAAATGAACATGCAAGGACTTCGACCCTAAGGCAAGACAAATAAGATGCAATAGAAATAAGCATGTAGGAAGGTAGTCATAACTTGAGTATGCACATAAAAGAAACACATGAGGATAAGGGAATGAGATGTGTGAGTGCACAACTAGATCTCTGTAAAGAAGGTTACGTAAGTGAAATACCTTTGCAATGCTTTTGTTCAAGAAGACTTGAGAGTGCCTTTGCACCTTGATCATGCATAATGAAGGCCTAGTATACCCTTACACAATAAACCTTTATATGTTTTGTCAATGAAATAAGCCAATCAAAATCGAGGAACTTATAACAGTCTTTGTGTTCAAAGATAGGATCCACCTTAGTCAACCATGTTGTGAACTTATCTGGTTGCATTTTTCTTTCAAATTTTGGAATCTCAACTTTCATAATTAAGCACGGTGTGTCTCATGATCCCTCGGGACATAACGCCTCAAATCACATGGATATGGAGGAGTACTATCACCAGAAACTTTGTTGATAGGATTAACATCATCACCATCATCTTCGAACCTTTTATTCTCCTTATGATTGTGATTCTCTTGAAGATGAAAACATTGCTGGAATTGATGGATTTGTTGCCTTGAATCATCTATAATAGGATTTTGTTGATTCCCCTAAGGAGCTATTGACAGGCTATCATTTTATATATGAAAATAGCTTGTCAAACAAAATTGATAAACCCGAATTGCACTCAAAATTGATAAACAATATAGTGGCAAGTATGGGTATCGTCCAAATGGAAAGGGGAATTAAATGGCTAAAGCTAGTTAACTAATAATAAACTTAAACAAAGCATGAAAAGTAAAATCAATAGTTGGGTTTTTGAAATCTAAATAGTTCAGATGCAAACTACAATTAGGCTTGTTAGTCTAATTTTGGTCATATGAATCATCAATAAGCTCGTGTCTAGGCCCTGTGCTTTGCCTGAAGTAATCCATAAAACTTGAAACAAAATTAAAATAAACTACAAAAGAAGTAAAAAGAAACAAAAGAAATCTAAAATAACTAAGACTCTTAATTAGATAACTAGGACTAGCGAACTAATTAACACCTTTCCCCGACAGCGACGCCATTTTGGTAGGCAATCGTTTTATATATGAAAAAATAGCTTATCAAACAAAATTTATAAACCTGGATTGCACTCAAAATTGATAAACAAAATTGTTTCAAGTATGGGTATCATACACAAAGAAAGGGGAATTAAATGACTAAAACTAGTTAACTAATATTAAACTAAAACAAAGCGTGAAAAGTAGATATCAATAGTTAGGTTTTTGAAATGTAATAGTTAAGATGCAAACTACAACTAGGCTAGTTAGTCTATCATGCAATTATTTTTAATACAAAATGAGCGTTAAAATATGATGGTTAAGACTAAGGAATTGATAGATCCAACAAGTGAATTATCGGCATGTATGAACTCTCATGAAATGAATACACAAAAATTGATTGTAACAAATCCAGATGTATAGTATTGGTTGTATTCCCTCATGAGCTTCCAATTTAGATGTATAGTATTGGCCACTCATAATTGATTTTCCAAGAATGAGCATCTATCAAAATAATAGATTAATCTTTTCAAAAAATCATCAACCTAGATGTATAGAATCGATTCTTAACCTCTCACAAGCAATCAACCTAGATGTAGAGAATTGATTACCCATTCATTGTTAGATAAAAACTGAGATTATAAAATCCGGGTCTCAGTTGAAGGTGTACTCTTGTTTAACCCTTCCATTCAAGTGAGATAAAGAAGATCAAGTAGATGTATACCCAATCAAACACTCAAAAAATTTCTCAAACAAATTGCTAAGAGTGGAATGTATAATCAAAGACAATTCATCATTGAAATCAATTAAAATATTGAATAGAACATATTTGATAGATTTATATAACAAAAGAAAGTTCATTACAAAACCCAATATCCATAAGTGTTTCACATCAATCCCGTAGTGGGTTGTTTAGTTACTCATGACAAATATAATAAAATACCAATGAGATGCGAGATAGAGAAGACCTATGGTGAATTTCTCCTTTCCTGAAGCCTGATCCAATCTCCAAGTGTCCTTGAGTAGATGAAGATGAAGGATGGTTAGATTAGGTGAGGAGTGGTTACTATATTTAAATTAGTAAATTAGAGATGAAAATAGGAGAAATGAGTGAGAGAAATGATCTAAGAGTGTACAAGAGTGTCTGGAAGTGTATTTTCAAAATAAGAACAAGATGTATATATAGGGTTCCGAATTAAGGTCTAAAAATTCTAATGTGGCATGCCTGACTAGCAGAATACATGGGTAGTGTGCTGGTCAGTGCAATAATGCTTTAATTTATTCTTTTTTGTTTAGACATATGTGCGGGTAATGCATGGGTTGGGACCCATGCACTGACTAGATGGGCTTTGAACTGCTTCTTTGTTTTTCTCCTATTATGCAGCTTGTGCGTTGGTTGTGCACGGGGATGGACCTGCACACTGACCTACACTATGAAGCCCTTTCTTCCTTAATGTGGTCTTTTTTTTAACACAACTCCGTGCTTTCCATCATTTCTTCAAAATTTTATCGAATTGCCTACAAACATATCCAAAGAAAGCAGAATTGATGGCCAAAGTATATGACAATTTTGGCATGATGAAATGCCTCAAAACTATATAGTTGCTCATTCTCAAGCAAACAATAAAACAAAGCTGTTAATAGCCAATTTTGGCTAGGGACTAAAGGGAAATTTCTGCCTTTCAAGCATAGGTCCAAATCCCGGATTACGTAGCAAGGTACCAGGGTTCCCGGGGTCAAGCTACCATGTTACCCCACAAAAGCAAGGTGAGGTCGCCCACACCCTTGGAACACTTAGTAGGCATCCAGGGTCTTTGAGTAAGGCTTGGAGTGAAAGAATCAAACTCCTTACATCGAAATAAGAGCCCGAAGCAAGGTCAACATGGGAAGACATGAGTTCCCCTAGGGTCAGGATATCACGCGACCTCCCAGAAGCATGCTACCTTCTTCTATTATGTAAATGGACCTCCTGGATGTCGAGTTCACCCTATAGTTTCTCTCCATTTTACCAAGAAACAAACCTAACCAATCCAGATAAGAATGAGGAAGCTTGTAAAGTTTCGTTATTGTTGGAAAGCATCAACGCAGCCATGTTGGGCTCCAAAAGGGACTAGAAAAGGTTAGATCGAGCTCCTATTGACAATACGGGTATAAAGAAGTACTTCGTCATTCCAAGTAGCAGGTGTTATAGTTGATGACCTCCATGATGCATCTAACAAGGGCAGCATACGGGATCACATTTACTCTCTAACATGCATTAAAACACTACGTACATGCAGAACAAGTGAATGAGTCCAAAGAGGAAACAAACTTATTTCCTCAAAGATATCATTGAATTAGTTAAGCCAAAGTTAATGATATTTAAACAGAAGATCTCACTCGATATTGGGGGATCTGATTCAGATATGCATGGCAGGAAACTGTAAGCAAATTCTAGTTGGACCATGTATAAATAGACTAAGGATAGTATATAAAAAAAAGGGGAAGGAAGAGCTAGAGTTTGCTAACAAAGAACAAAATTCCATTATCGCCTAAAATCTCTAAGGAGAACACAACCTCCTTTTTATCTACTTTGCGATAGGCACGAAGTTTCCACCCCTATTGTACCCACAAGTGATCGAGAATCTTGAGTGGTTCTTGTATGTTACATTTGATCCATTTACAATAATAAAATAGTGCCATCTACTTCACTTATCTTTCATACATCGTGTTATCACTTATTGTCTTCTCCTCTACTACATGTATAAACCAGGTACCAACCCCGACCGCGACCTCCGATGTAGTGGTCTCAAGGGTGTTAGCTGAAATTCCTCACGTTGAGTGAATATTTGGCCAACACTTGCTGCCTCCGTCTGTGGGAACACCCATAACAAATTTATACAAGGTTTATGTGTTTATTGTTTTATACGAATTATGAGGCTTCACTCTTCCCAGTGACAGTCTCAGGCCTCAGAACAACAGTATGCTGCTTCAACACGGAAGGCTCTGAGTAGTGACCTTCATGGAAAACATTTGCCTTCACTTGCTCGCTGAAGGTATTACAACACGACCAATGAATCATATTACCCCGGGAGAAACAAGCAGACCCAGAGCTAGGCATCTTGCCTTTAATCGGTCGGGACCTCCCCCGTTAGAACCAGCCTATAATAGGATGAGACCTCAACCTTTGATCCAAGATGGGTTAGGACCCATGCCCCTAGTTCCTTACAGACCATCGTGCTTCCAACCCCAGCGGGTCAAATCTACAGTATATGTCCCACTTTGAGAACAACGTGATTCCCCTCACCTGATAACCTTCAAGAGAGAAGCCTGGGCTGGAGAAGGAGGCCGCCAACAAAACGCTCAAGCAGATCTCCCTCGTGAAGCAGACAAGGTTGAAGTCTCTGGTTCATCCAAGGGGTCTGATAGTGAGGGATCTGAAGTCGATTCCAAAAAGCATGGGAACAAGCGCCCGAGGGACCAGTTGGTAAAGGTGTAGAAAGAGATCCAACAAATGAAGAAAAGGAATAACAAGGAATCCAAGAAGGATCCTTTTAGTGAAACGAATGCCCCATTTACCAAGAGAATCAGGGAAGCCGAGCTCCTGCCATAATTTAAGAAGTCGGTAGATAAGTTTTCTAGCATAGAAAACCCTCCGAGTCATCTGGAGAGCTTCGTCTAGTAGATAGAAGTCCAAAATACTACCAGGGCTACCATGTGCAGGATTTTCCCTACAACATTGACCAACCATGTAAAGACTTGGTTAAGAAAGATGCCAGCTGGTAGCATGGATTCTTTCATAAAGCTGTCAACCGACTTTTGCTCACAATTCCAGAGTGTGAAACCATGCCCGAAGGATCCTTTACACCTTTGATATGTGATCCAGGAGCGAGGAGAAACTCTCCGATCTTATGTGGAATGCTTTCACAAGGAATTCATCCACATGAGGGACTTTACCAATAGAAAACCCTTGCCAACTTTTATAGAAACTTGTGGGGGGTAAACTTTTTTGATCCTTTTCCATGCATCCCCGGGAGACCTATCAGGAAGCATATGATCGGGCTCTTGAGCAGGTCGAGATTGATGAACAACTCATGGTAAAAATGGGGCATGATGATATTAGAGCAGTGAAGCGCTAGAAGAAGAAGGTGCCCAGACCTACGGCAGGTCAGAAAACCAAGAAGAATCCCTCCAACAGGTCAACGTACCATTTCCCTCCATCCCAAACTAGGTAGGAATAGTATATTGTAAGGCGAACCCCTCCACGAGCTTCATCTACTCCAAGATTCAGCACCCCGATAACACGAGATAAAACAGGGTACAAACATTATACCCCTTCAAATATGTCCCGCGAGACGATATGGCAAGTGGTCCAGAAGCTAACACCCATGAAAGCTCTGGTGGATAGGAGAAACCGATATAACAAATCAGAGTGTTATAGCCTACGCAACCAGATTGAGGCTTTGGTAAGGGAAGGTTGCTTAGTAGAATTCTTACAGCAGATCAGGGATAATATCCAAGCTGGGAAAGAGGTACAAGTAGAGATCCGAGACCATACCGAGAAGAGAAAGAGGGAATAGAAGGACCTGATGCAACAGATCTAGGTCATACATACTATTAGTGAATGACCCACCCTGGCTGGCACCTTCAACAACTATAGAAAGAATCATGTATTGGAAATTCCCTACGTTGATGAAGGTCGGGGTGTCTCTAAGATAGACCAGAACTCAGCTGACCTGACTTAATCGACCAGATCATCTTCACTAAAGCATACGTCTACAACACTGTACAGCCTCACGACGATTCTGTGGTGATCACAATACAGTTTTTCAACTGCATAGTCTACCCTGTGCTTGTCGACACAGACAGCAATGTAGATATTCTCTTCAAAGACACCCAAGAGAAACTCAATTTAAAGTAGTTGTGCTACAATAGCTGCACAACTCTGCTGTACGGCTTCACTGGGACTTGATCATACGATTTTGACCGCATCCCTTTAGCAAAACATCATGACCGATTTTGATGTGGTTGATGTTGGAGTTTATGCCCTAAAGATGTAATTTGTAAAAGGATTTATGAAATAAATAAAAGGAAAAATTCAATTCATTCTTGTTGTATTGTTTATTTTTTAACTTGTGCATATATTTAACATCCAAGATTGTCGGATGTAATCTTGAATTGTGTATATGAGTGTCATATACAGACGGATACAGTAACAGACATGCAATCTAAAGAGTCCATAGATACCAAATAAAGTTGGGTACTTTATTTACGGTTAATCTATAGCTGCAGTCCATTCGGTAATGTACGGTGATTCTAACCTGAATCATTCATATGAAGATATGAGAATTGAGGCACCTTGTATGATGTGATCATACAGGACTGGGCAATGATCTATATGAATCTCTCACCAAGATCCGTTTACAGATGAGATTCATATATGTCAAAAAATGATGGCTATATGTGGGTGATCTTAATCTTGAGTGTCTTATCGACTCCTTCAGGTTAGATCGTGGTCTTTGATGTACCATGGGTGAGGTTAGATGCATTTCCTGATCAATATACTCCATGTGTTGGGATTACAGTTTGGCTGGTGGCTAGGAATATTTGTAAACAATAGTGGAATCCACTCATTGTGAGAAGTAGATGGTAGTTCCCTTAAGGGTTGATTCGAGACTTGGACAATATGAACGCTCTCTTAATTCTGTAATGAAATAAGATTTATTGTCCATTAGAGAATCAACGGTACTTAAAGGATATATGTAATTAGAGGGATATAACGGACATTATGACCCAACTCTAATTATGAACTACTGTGGAGGATCAAACCATGTGTAATAACTATATCGATGGACACCGAGTTGTATTGGTCTGTGTAAAAACGTCTACAGTCGAGAGAGTGCAGCTTCCGGTTTTTAGTGGAATAACGCCGAAATTATTAATCAAGGGATATTAATTAAAGATTTTAATTAATGATTCTGAGGATTATCGGAGCTCAAAATACTGTGGGTCCATTAGGTCTCCTTGCTAGCCCGATCGATTTAGGTAACAAAGGTCACGGTTAATTAATTGGATTGTCCCATTAATTGTGTTACGAAAGTAACACATATTTATTTGGGAATTAATTGAATAATGAGATTATTTAATTAATGAACAATGATGATAAAATAACTTAAATAATGAGATTATTTAATTAATCACTAAATGGAGGGTGTTAGTTGATATTTGATTTTGAAAAGAATAAGATAATATGATTATTTTATTTTATTAAATTAAATATTTGAAATTGAATTTAAACATTTTAAATTCAAAAATAAATATTTAATTATCTTTTAAAATAAAAGTTATGAGATATTTTTTATTTAAAAGATTTAAAAATAAAAAAGTTATGATAAGTTTTTAATAGATAAAAAAAATAAAATATATGGATTTGATATATATTATTCATTTGAAAACTGATCGGTACAAATAAAACAACACATATTTGTTTTTGCATATGATGCAAAGTAATTGTACGTGAAACACAAACAAAATTTGTATTACATGCAAATTCCATTTGTGCTAGTATGAATATTAAAAACGTGTGTGAGACAAATACAAAGAAAAGAGAAGTGATCAGAAAACAACTCTCAATTTGCATATGATGCAATAGTGCGTGAGACAAAAGAAAAATATGGTTTTGGTGTGTACTGTGCAGTCGTGCACTATTGACACAAAAGAAACAAAAAATAATATATTTTTCAAACAACTGGAATTGTTTAGTGGGTTTCACTTGGGAGATAAAGTTTCTTCAACATTCTCTACATCCTCCATTCAAGTTCCTGAGACCGTGACGTGTCCACAAGCAGTTACCAATCCCGGGAGATAGTAAGGAAGATCTAGTGGTTCAAACAGGAGCACATCGTAAAGTGAAGGAGCCTTCAAACGTTGGCACGATTGGTTCAGATAGGAGCATATCGTAAAGTGAAAGAGACTCCAAACATTGGTAAGATTTTCTCCTTCTGATTATATTGATTACAATTTCTTGTATATACGTATATTTTATTCTTGTAATAATTTTATATGTATACATTTTGAAAAATAATCATGATCTCAAGTTCACTAGTCCAAGATACAGATTATGATTTGTATAAAAAAAATTAAAAACCTACTTCCATGCGTGACCGGTGAACAGAGTTCCAACAATTGGTATCAGAGCCAATTTATTTTTTGGAATAGAAAATTGTTTTTGATGCTCTTGTATGTATGAAAGTGTAGGCACAATCTTTATGATTTATGAATGTTTATAATTAAATTATTTAATTTAAACATGGTTGATCGTAAATTTTTATGGTTCTGTTGATTTAGGGTGTATAGGTTGTATAATATTTTTATTTATTTTTATTTTCATTTTTACTGTTATTGTATTGTAAATAAAAAAATTGTAACCTGTAAACAAAGAACTGGAAATGCACGCGACGACGATACTATTCCCTAATACTATTCACTTGGGCACTGCTCACGGGGGACTGTTCACGGCACTGTTCATGATGTCTTGCACGGTTCCATTAGCAAGTGTTGCCTAGTGCGTTCCGTGCAGATTTTTCTTTTCGGATTCATATGATGAATCAGAGTGGCCCGAAGAGCCTGTAAGATATTTGAAGTTACTAGAAGACCAAGGAATGCCTTAGGGGTATTTTTATAATTTTAGATTCCAATTTTTTTTAAAATTGAATAATCCGCAGTACTCGGTCAATTCATTTATAATTTATATTATGTGATGATAAAAGCAATGACCGACCCTAAGGCGGCAATTCTCGAGTTAAGCTCATGAGATCTGAAATGGTGGGTTGCACTTACAAAGATTTTGATTAAGTTTGTTAATTAAAAACATAACTGAATAAATGATGGTTGAATGGTAAGGAATAGGAGTTATTCTAGAATATCATTTGATTGAGAATGTCTCGGTCCAACATGCAAAGACTTGACCGACCCTAAGGCGGCACTTCGCTTGTGGTATGTTGGATTGTCGTGGTATAATAACTAGTTTTAGGGTAGTTTTAGTTCGTTAAACATGTTCATGCATCATGAGTAAATTTATGCCAAAGCACTCACACTTGTTTTAAATAAATGACTGAAAGAATATTTTATTTATTTCAGCAATAATGTCTTCTGCATTACTTCAAATTCTCGCAAACGACAAATTAACTTGTGATAACTGCACTAAGCGGAAACTTAACATTAATGCAATATTGGTCACCAAATACCTCAAATTTGTACTTAAAGAGGAATTTCTTCCAGCACATGCTACCAATGCCACACAAACTGTTCATGAGGAATACAAGCGATGGGTCTCGTTTGATGAGAAGGCCCGAACATATCTATTAGCTTCTATAACAGACGTGCTTGTCACAAAGCATGAGGCCATGACATCAGCATACTAAATCATGGAGTCATTTGAAGCTATGTTCGGGCAGCCCTCAGAGCAAAAGAGACATGAAGTTGTTCATTCCGCTATGCTCGCTCGTATGAAGGAAGGTACGTCTATTCGAGAATATGTCCTAAGCATGTTTTCCTACGTTAACACGACAAAAGTTAATGGCGGGCTATTGACGAACCCAGTCAAGTGAGCATCATACCAACAACACTTCCGAAGAGTTTTGATCAATTTAAGAGCAACTACGGGATGAACAAGTTAAAGTTCAGTCTTACACAGTTGATCAACGAGCTTGCTACTTTTGAGTCCTTGATTAAGGACAACAAGGGTAAGATTAGCGAGTCAAATATTGCCGAACAATCATCCTCCTAAAAAAATAAAAAGAGGAAGAGGTCTGTTGGGAAGGCTAAGGGTAAGCTCAAACCTAAGAAAGACCAAAGCCAAAAGAAGGGTGCCTCCACCTACCTGGGCAAGGGAAAATGTTTCCATTGTAACAAGGTCGAGCATTGGAAGAGAAACTGTCCTCAATATCTGGAGGAGGCAGCCAAGAAGAAGAAAATGAAAGGTAAATATGATATACTTGTTCTTGAATCTTATTTAGTGGAAGATGATTCTTCACCCTAGATAGTTGATTCGGGAGCCACTAACCATGTTTGTTCTTCTTTGCAGTGGACTGATTCTTGGACACAGCTAGATGAGGGAGTCTTCTCAATGCGTGTGGGGTGGGTGATGTCGTATCGACAAAAGCAGTAGGAGCAATAAGATTGTAATTTTGTAATAATAATAGTTTTTTATTGTTGAACAATGTTTTTTATATTCCTGGATTTACAAGGAATTTGATTTCCGTTTCTAAATTGTTAGAACAATCGTATTCTGTTTCTTTTCATAATAAGTCAATTATTATTGGAAAGAATGGTCTGAATATTTATTCAGGAATTAATGAAAACAATTTGTATGTATTAAGACCGTTAATACATACTACACTACTCAACACCGAAATGTTTAAGGTTGAAAAACTAAAAACTAAACGACATAAGATTTCTCCAGATAATGACATGTATCTCTGGCATCTAAGGCTTGGTCATTTCAACCTTGATCGGATAGATAGACTAGTAAAAAGCGGACCATTATGTGAGTTAAAGGTTGGCACCTAACCTTTCTATGAATCTTGTCTGGAAGGTAAGATGACTAGGAGACCTTTTACTGGAAAAAGGCTTAAAGCTAAAGAATCGCTAAAGCTTATACATACAGACGTCTGCGAACTGATGAATGTTAAAGCTATGGGTGGTTATGAGTGTTATGTCACCTTTATAGATGACTACTCAAGATACAGATACATCTAACTAATGCAATGAAAGTTGGAAACATTTGAAATGTTCAAAGAATTTCGAGTTGAAGTTGAGAATCAATTAGGTAGGACTATCAAGTCACTGCGATCGGATCGTGGAGGTGAGTACCTTGACCAAGAGTTTGAAGACTTCATGGTCGAGCATGGGATAATTTCCATACTTACAGCTCCCGATACACCTGAGTAAAATGGTGTAGCGAAGAGGAGAAATAGAACCCTAATGAAAATGGCGAGATCTACGATTAGTTTCTCATCATTACCAAATTCCTTCTAAGGATATGCATTACAAACAGCAGTATACATTTTGAATGTGGTGCCATCCAAATCTGTTTCTAAGACTCCCCTAGAGTTGTGGAATGGTCGTAAAGCTAGTTTGCAACATTTTCGCATATGGGGGTATCCAACACACGTGCTAAATAACATAAATGGAAAGCTAGACTCCAAGTCTGTGGTCTGCCTGTTTGTAAGATGCTCCAAGGAGACCAGAGGTGGACACTAATATAGTTCTGAAGATAACAAACTATTTGTATCGACAAATGGAACATTTCTTGAGGATAATTATATTAGTGACCATAAATCTCATTCTAAGATTGTATTGAATGAGTTGGAGCCTAGTGAGACTAGTGCTTCATAAACAAAAGTTGTTGATCTACAAACATCTGAGAGTCAGATGATTCCTGATTAGGATACACTACCATCTAGACGTAGTGAGAGGGTTATGAGACAACTTGAACGCTATTTAGGTATAGGTGAGGGACAAGGTGTTGTCTCTGCTGATATTATGGATGATCCAATGACATTTAAGAATACAATGGAAGATCTTAATAAAGAAGAATAGCTTAAAGCCATGAATCTCGAGATGGAGTCCATGTACTCTAACTCAGTATGGGATCTTGTAGACTTACCGGATGGGGTAAAACCCATAGGGTATAAGTGGATCTACAAGAGAAAGAGAGGAGTAAATGGTAAGGTAGAGACCTTCAAGGCAAGGCTAGTGACCGAGGGACCCAGAAAGAGGGGGTCGATTATGAAGAGACCTTCTCGTAAGTAGCCACATTTAAGTCTATTGGGATTCTTTTATCCACTGCTGTATATTTCGATTATGAAATTTGGTAAACAGATGTCAAGACTGCATTCTTGAATGGAAATCCTGATAAGATCATTTATATGATGCAACCAGAGGGATTCGTGTTTCCAGATCAAGAGAAAAAGGTTTGCAAGTTGTAAAGGTCCATATATGGACTTAAGCAAGCATCTAGATCGTTGAACATTAGGTTTGATGATGTGATCAAAACATATAGCTTCGAGCAGAACGTCGATAAGCCTTGTGTCTGCAAGCGCATCATTGACAAGAAAATAGTTTTCTTGGTCCTATATGTAGATGATATCCTACTCATTGGGAATGATGTAGGAGTCTTGTCTGATGTAAAAGGTTGGCTGGCTAGTCAATTCCAAATGAAAGATTTAGGAGAGGCGAGTTATGTTCTAAGGATCCAACTAATAAGGGATCATAAGAACTAACTCATAGCACTGTCTCAGACATCATATATCGACAAGATTCTTGTACAATTTTCGTTGCAAAACTCTAAGAACGGTAATTTACCTTACAGGCATGGAGTGCACTTGTCTAAGGAACAGTGTCCTAAGACACCTCAAGAAGTTAAGGATATGAGACGTGTACCTTATGCATCGGCAGTAGGTAGTCTCATGTATGTTATGTATAAGACCGGACATCTGCTATGCAGTGAGAGTAGTCAGCAGATACCAATCCAACCCAGGATTGGATCACTGGGTTGCTGTCAAGACTATTCTCAAGTATCTTCAAAGAATGAGAAGTTGTATGCTATTGTATTCCGGATAGGATTTTATCCCGTTAGGATACACAGATTATTATTTTCAGTCAGACAGGGATTCTAGGAAATCTATACCTGGATCGGTATTCACCCTGGGTAGTGAAGCCATTATGTGGAGAAGTATCAAGCAATCTAACACCATGGAAGTATCGGTATTTACCATGGAAGCCAAATATGTAGTCATTTGTGAAGCTGTTAAAGAGACTGTTTGGCTCCGTAAGTTCTTGAGTGATCTGGAAGTTATTCCAGATCTGGATAAGCCCATCACACTTTATTGTGATAACAGTGGTGCTGTGGCTAATTCTAAAGAACCAAGAAGTCATAAGAGAGGGAAACATATAGAGAGAAAGTATCATCTCATTAGAGAGATAGTGCAGAAAGGAAATGTGATCGTCACCAAGATAGCCTCACAAGACAATCATGTTGATCCATTTACGAAAACCTCACCAGCTAAAGTGTTTATGGGTCACCTAGATGGTCTAGGGTTACGAGACATGCCCCACATGCTTTAGTGCAAGTTGGAGATTGTTAGACTTTATGCCCTAAAGATGTAATTTGTAAATGGATTTATGAAATAAATAAAAGGAAAAGTTCAATTCATTCTTATTGTGTCATTTATTTTATAACTTGTGCATATATTTAACATTCAAGATTGTCGGATGTAATCGCGAACTTTGAATATGAGTGTCATATACATATGGATACAGTAAGAGATGCGCAATCTAAAGAGTCCATAAATAGCAAATAAAGCTGGGTACTTTATTTGTGGTTAATCTATAGTTGCGGTCCATTCTGTAATGTACAGTGATTATATACTAAATCATTCATATGAAGATATGAGAATGGAGGCACCTTGTATGATGTGATCATATAGAACTGGTCCATTATCTATATGAATCTCTCACCAAGGTTCGTTTACAGATGAGATTCATATATATATATATATCAATAAATGATGGCTATATGTGGGTGATCTTAATCCTGAGTGTCTTATTGACTCTTTTAGGTTAGATCGTGGTCTTTGATATACTATGGGTGAGGTCAGATGTATTTCCTGATCAATATACTCTATATGTTGGGATTACGGTTTGGTTTGTGACTGGGAAGTTTTGTACACAACAGTGGAATCCAGTCTTTTTTGTGAGAAATAGATGGTAGTTTCCTTAAGGGCTGACTCGGGGCTTGGACAATATGACCGCTCTCTTAATTTCGTAAGGAAATAGGATTTATTGTCCATTAGAGAATCAACGGTACTTAAAGGATATATGCAATTAGAGGGATATAACAGACATTATAACCCGTCTCTAATTATGAACTACAGTAGAGGATCACACCATGTGTAATAGCTATATCGATGGACACCGAGTTGTATCTGTCTGTGTAAAAATATTTGCAGTTGAGAGAGTGCAGCTTCGGGTGTTTAGTGGAATAACATCGTAGTTAATAATCAGGGAATATTAATTAAAGAGTTTATTAATGATTCCGAAGATTATTGGAGCTCAAAATACTATGGATCCATTAGGTCCCCTTGCTAGCCCGATCGATTTAGGTAACAAAGGTCACGATTAATTAATTGGATTGTCCAACTAATTGTGTTACGAAAGTGACACATATTTATTTGGAAATTAATTGAATAAAGAGATTATTTAATTAATGAACAATGGTGAATAAATAAATTGAATAATGAGATTATTTAATTAATCACTAAATGGAGGGTGTTAGTTGATATTTGATTTTGAATATAATAAGATAATATGATTATTTTATTTTATTAAAGTAAATATTTGAAATTGAATTTAAAATGTTTAAATTCAAAAATAAATATTTAATTATCTTTTAAAATAAAAGATACGATATATTTTTTATTTAAAAGATTTAAAAATAAAAAAGATATGATTAGTTTTTAAAAGATAAAATAAAAAAATATATGTATTTGATATATATGATTCTTTTGAAAACTGATCAGTACAACTAAAACAACACAATTTTGTTTTTGCATATGATGCAAAGTAAGTGTACGTGAAGCACAAACAAAATTTGTATTACATGCAAATTCAATGCATGCTAGTATGAATATTAAAAACGTGTGTGAGACAAATACAAAGAAAAGATAAGTGATCAGAAAACAACCCTCAATTTGCATATGATGCAATTGTGCGTGAGACAAAAGAAAAATATGGTTTTGGTGTGTACTGTGCAGTCGTGCACTATTGACTCAAAAGAAAAAAATATATATATATTTTTCAAACAACTGGAATTGTTCTAGTGGGTTTCACTTGGGAGAAAAAGTTTCTTCAACATTCTCTAAATCCTTCGTTCATGTTCCTAAAACCGTGACGCGCCCATCCGCAGTTACCAATTCGAAGAGATAGCAAGGAAGATTGAGTGGTTCAGACAGGAGCACATCGTAAAGTGAAGGAGCCTCCAAACGTTGGTAAGATTTGTTCAGATATAAGCATATCGTAAAGTGAAGGAGCCTCCAAATGGTTGTAAGATTTTCTCCTTCTGATTATATTGATTACAATTTCCTGTATATACGTATATTTTATTATTCTAATATTTTTATATGTATATATTTCGATAAATAATTAAGATCTCAAGTTCACTAGTCCAAGATACAGGTTATGATTTGTATAAAAAAATTTAAAAACCTACTTCCGCTGTGTGACCGGTGAACGGGGTTCCAACAATTGACATGTCAGCCTACAACGCCATACCAGGAAGGTCATTCCTGTTAGCCCTCAGGAGTGTCTTTTCTATCTACCACAATGTCATGAAGTTTTTGGTTGGGAAGAAGGTGGGCGAGGTGTGCGGAGACCAGCAAGCTGCCAGGAAATGCTTTGTAGTGTCTGCCAACCCAACAACACTGGTAACACAGTTTGTGCAAGTTGCAACAATCCAAGATCAGGGAGCACCGGAGATGAGCCTGGATGATGCAGAGTTATCTGATCATCCAGAGAATGATCTCCTGATAATGGATGAGGAAGAGCAAAGCAAGGAATGGGCCAGTGGACACCCTGTAGATAAGTTAGAGGAAATACCAATAAGAGATAATAACCTCTCTAAGATAGTCAAGGTTGGAGCTATCTTGGAACCAATAGTGAAGGAAGGTTTGATCAAGCTTTTCAAGAATTTAACGACATCTTTATTTGGAACCACGATGCGATGTAGGGGATCCCGATATCTTTGGCAGCTCACCATCTTGCAGTAGATCCTACCTTCAAACCCGTCAAACAGAAGAGGCGTCACTTTAACATTAAGAGAAACATTACGGTTTAAGAAGAAGTTGACAAGCTAATGAAAGATGGTTTCATCAAAGAAACCTGGTACCCCGAGTGGATTGCCAACTTGGTCATAGTCACAAAGGATAACGAGAAGTGGCGCATGTGTGTAGACTAGACAAACTTCAACCGAGCAAGCCCGAAGGGCAGCTTTCCTCTAACAAAGATCTACCAGCCGGTGGATTCCACGGTTGGATACAAGCTCCTAAGCTTCATGGATGCGTTCTCAAGATACAATCAGATCATGATGCACCCCGTTGATCAAGAAAAGACCTGCTTTATCATGAGCCAGGGTCTGTATTGCTACAAGGTTATGCCTTTCGGCCTCAAGAACGCAGGCGCCACCTACCAGCGATCTGTCAACCGGGTATTCAATCTAGAAATTAGAAAGACAATAGAGGTGTACAAAGATGATATGATCACCAAATTTCAAGAAACAGAGGAACACAAGGACACCACCGCAGAACTTTCCAAATAGTAAGACAAAACCAAATGTGGTTGAACCCCACCAAATGCGTCTTGGGGGTGACTGTAGGGAAGTTCTTGGATTTCATAGTGAACAAGAGGGGAATAGAGGCAAACTCGAAAAAGATCCGAGCTATCTTGAACCTGGATTCCCTAACCACTCTGAACCATGTTCAAGTGTTGGTTAATTTCATGCACTACTGATAAATGCCTCCCCTTTTTTATGGCCATCAAGTAGGGGAAGAACGTGAAACTGGACCAAGATATCGAGCGAGCTTTCCAAGACCTAAAGAGTTACCTTACCGGCCTGCCACTACTAAGCCCATTTTGAGAGAGGAGTTATAGATCTAGTTAGCCGTGTTTGAAACGGTTGTAAGTGGGACCTTGGTCAAGAAGTGTGGGGTTGGGATCCAACGACCTATTTACTATGCTAGTCACGCAATATCCAAACCCGAGAAGAACTACCTCCTCCTTGAGAAGCTCGTTTTTGCCTTGGTTACCTAGATAAGGAAGCTTCGTCCTGATTTTCAAGGCCGTACAGTTGCTGTGATGACAAATCAACCTCTCCGTCAATTCTTACAAATGCCAGACATATTTGGAAGGCTATTCTTGTCAACCTTGGAGCTTACCCTGTTTGATCTGATATACAAGTCTTAAATAAAAATCAAGGCTCAGGCCCTGGTTGACTTTATGGGGAATTCTCAAACATCTCAAGTGAAGAGACCCCATTGACACTGAATCCTGTTCCTGGGAAGCTTTCGAAAAACGGTAATTCGTTGGAAGGCTATAATGCCCGGATCCACTACACGAATAGAACATCTAGACAAGTAGAGGAAGGAGTCAGCATAGTCCTGATTAACTCAAAAAGGATGGAATGCTGCCACCGATAAAGATTGGAGTTCAGAGCAACCAATAATGAGGCAGAGTATGAGGCTCTCATGGCAGGAATGATGGTCGCCATCGAGCTTGGGACCGATTACTTGCACGTTTAGAGTGACTTGTTACTCATTGTTAACCAGGTTACAGGGCTTTACAAAGCCAAGGGTGACAACATGGTTGTTTACCTAAAACTGGTCCATCAACTAAGGGAAAGGTTAAAGGGGTTCAAGATTGAGCAGATACCTCGACAACAAAACCATCGGACAGACGACTTAGCAAATGATGGCTACAAATGGGGGCCAAGCCCTACCTAGAAGAGTGCCTCTCCAGGTGATCTCTCAATCAAGCATAACAGCGGGCAAGAAAATCTACCGCGTTGATCGACTGCCATGTTGGATGGACCTAATAGCTGCCTACCTCCAGAAAGGAAGGCTTCCCAAAGATCCTGATCAAGCTCAGAAAATCAAAAGGATCTCAGTCCAAAATTGCATGGTGAACGGGTACCCCTACAATAGGGGAAAATTCTTTCCTTTGCTTCGATGCCTACATCCTGACGATGCTAGATGGGTTTTGCAAGAGGCCCATGTAGGGAAAAAATGGTTCAAAACGCAACAGAAGTGTAAGAAAATTAGAAAATTAGGGTTTGTGTATAAATAAAAAAATTTCCTTTTAATAACAAGAACCCTAACCCTAGAATAATTGATGTATATAAAAAGTATCGTACCTTTTTTTCATGACGATTGAACTAGCATTGAATTGAATTCGTAAGATCTTTCAATCCAATCATGAACGTGAATCACTTAAGAGTGTGGACTCCTTTTCTTTAAATTGTATATCTGAGGATGGAAACAAATAAAATCTTCTTCTTTGTTAGTCACAATAATCCTCCAAGAGAAAAACCAAGAACGTCCGGTAACTTTTGAATTATCAATCAATTTGATTGAAAATCGCAAGAAACTTGATTCGATGTTGTACACAGAACCCTTTTGATACAAATGATACTAGTGTACTATCGAAAATAAAAACGTTCCCTCTTGTAAAACTTAACGTTAAGATTTAATATCCAATACCTCAAAACATCTATATGATGGTATTCTACTCACATCTAATAAATGGAGCCACGATGTCCACATCTATAAATGAAGTCCTCTAACGATTAACAAATGAATACCACCAAACTATCGAGGATAGACTATGCTGCATAATCGTACTCATTGATAGCTCAAATGATAACACATGCAACCATAAGTTTATCATTTATCTTAGGATTGAGATAGACTCTCCGATTGTCTTCAAATGAAAACTTTTATCCATTGACGGTTCTAGATAAAGTATTTCATTGTGATAAAATTCAATGCACCTAGTGCACTAGATTCTTTTGCCCAAAGACACCATACTTTGATGATTTTAGACTCATCATAACACATTTGATCCCACTCAAATGCTAGCAAAAGAATCTACAACTTTGACAAGATAAAGGCACCCAACCTTTATCTTAAGTTGTGAATATTATTCAAGACTAACTAAAGAATTTTGTCTACCTCATACATATCTCGATGTATGAACAATTCTTATTTTCTCATAGTCTTTTGACCTTATGATTATTTACTTTTGACAATTATAATAATTAAACTATAAATGCTATAAGATTTGTTAAACTAAAAATCACTTTATTAATATGAAAATATTGTCAAATACATTATTATACTCTTGCTATCGAGCATAATCCTAACAATCTCCCACTTGCTCTATAGCACTTGTGTCATATCTCTCATCCCTATATTCTCTAGATGCCTATCAAAACTCTTTTGTGGAAGAACCTTTGTAAAGGGATCTGCTAGATTTTTTGTTGGCACGATCTTGGTAATCGTCATGTAACCTCTATGCACAATTTCCCTTAGTAGGTGATACTTTCTTTCAATGTGTTTCCCTCTCTTATGACTTCTTGGTTATCTCGAATTAGCCACTGCTCCACTATTATCACAATAGATAGTGATCTGCTTATTCACATCAGGAATCACTTCAAGTCAATCAAGAATTGACGGAGCCAAACAACTTCTTTAGCAACCTCGCATGCGGTAACATACTCGGCTTCCATGGCGGAATCAGCAATACAAGATTGCTTGATACTCCTCCATATGACTGCCCATTCTCCAATAGTAAATATAGATCCTGATGTTGATCTTCTAGAGTCAGAATCTGACTGAAAATCAGAATTTGTATACCCAATGGGAATTAAATCCCTTCCAGAGTATACAAGCATATAATCTCTCGTTCTCCTAAAATACTTGAAAATATACTTGACTACTGTCCAGTGATCGGGACTAGGTTTTGATTGAAACCAGCTAACTATGCCTACAACAAAACAAATATCTGGTCTAGTGCAGAGCATTGCATTCATGAGACTTCCAACTACTGATGCATTTGGAACCCTACTCATGAATTGCTCTTCATGCTCATTCTTAGGAATTTGTTCATTAGAATGTTTGATTCCATGTCTGAAAGATAGCATACCTTTCTTGGTATCTTGCATGGAAAACATAGACAAGATTTTATCTATTTAAGAAGCTTGGGATAATGTAATCGTTCTATTCTTTCTATCCTTTATGACTTGGATACCAAGTGTAGGGAAAAAACGGGTTCAAAACGCAACGGATGCGTGAGAAAATTAGACCATATTTTGAACTTGGATATTTTAACTTGTCCAGAAGCCATGTTTCAATAGACACTGTTGAAAACTTAACGTTAAGATTTAATATCCAATACCTCAAAACATCCATATGATGGTATTATACTCTCATCTAATAAATGGAGCCACGATGTCCATATCTATAAAGGAAGTCTTCTATCGATTAACAAATGAATAACACCAAACTATTGAGGATAGACTATGCTATATAATCGTACTCATTGATAGCTCAAATGATAACACTTGCAACCATAAATCCATCATTTATCTCAGGATTGAGATAGACTCTCCGATTGTCTTCAAATGAAAACTTTTATCCATTAACGGTTCTAGATAAAGTATTTCATTTTGATCCTATTCAATGCACCCAGTGCACTAGATTCTTTTGTCCAAAGACACCACACTTTGATGATTTTAGACTCATCATAACAAATTTGATTCCACACAAATGCTAGCAAAAGAATCTACAACTTTGTCAAGATAAAGGCACCCAACCTTCTATCTTAAGTTGTGAATATTATTCAAGACTAACTAAAGAATTGTGTCTACCTCATACATATCTAGATGTATAAACAATTCTTCTTTTCTCATAGTCTTTTGACCTTATGATTATTTACTTTTGACAATTATAATAATTAAACTATAAATGCTATAAGATTTGTTAGACTAGAAATCACTTTATTCATATGAAAAAGATTGTTAATTACAATATTACACTTTTGCTATCGAGTATAATCCTAACACCAAGAATATAACTTGCTTCACCTAAGTCCTTCATATCAAATTGTTTTGATAACCATTCTTTTATTGATGTCACTACACCTACATCGTTTCTGATGAGTAGTATACCGTTAACATAAAGAACTAGCAAAACCAACTTGTAGCCTATAATCCTTTTGTATACACAAGGTTTGTCAAGGTTTTGAATAAATCCAAAACTTTTCACGGCTTGATCGAACCTTCTGATCTAGGATCTGGATGCTTGCTTCAATCCATATATAGATCTTTGCAACTTGCATACCCTCTCCTCCTGGCCTTTTTCAATGAATCCTTCTGGTTGCATCATGTAGAAGCTTTTGTCAAGACTTCCATTAAGAAAAGTCATCTTGACGTCCATTAAGAAAAGTTGTCTTGACGTCCATTTGTCAAATCTCTAGGTCTGGAGATACCGCAATGGATAAGAGTATCCTAATGGATTTAAGCATGGCCACAGGAGAGAAGGTTTCTTCATAATCGATACCTTCCTTCTGTGTATAACCTTTAGCTACCAATCTAGCTTTAAAGGTTTCCACCTTTCCATCCATTCCTCTTTTCCTCTTGTATACCCACTTGCACCCGATGAGTTTTATCCCTTTAGAAAAGTCTATATAAGACCAGACTTTGTTTTAGAACATAGATTCAATTTCAGATTGCATTGCATTTTGCCAATGGCGACAATCAACATCTTCCATTGCTTCCATGTATGTAAATGGATCATCGTCGTCCGAATAATTCTCTATAGATTCTCCCATACCGATGTATCTCTCTGGTTGTCTAACAACCCTCCCACTACGATGAGGTATGGAAGATTATTAATCTTATGTCGGTACGGAACTTACAATTGGGCTTGGTTGCGAAACCTCTTGTGGAATTGTATCTCCTAAAAGCTCATCTATGATAATTCTACTTTGAGGCACAAAATTATTCATATAGTTTTTTTCTAGAAATTTAGCATTTGTCGAAACAAATACTTTAAGATCTGAAGGACTATAAAAATAATATCCTTTTCTTCCTTTTGGATACCCTAAAAATATGCATGTTTCTGAACAGTACTCCATCTTTTCTGTCATTCCTTTTAACACGTGCGTAGAACATACAAATATCTTTGAGTGTTGTAAACTAGGCTTTCGCCCAGTCCACAATTCATACAATGTTTTAGGAACCGACTTAGATGGTACATCATTTAGAATGTACATTGCAGTTTGTAAAGCATATCCCCAAAAAGAATTTGGGAGCGTTGAATAACTCAACATAGACCTAACCATGTCCAAAACAGTTCTATTTCTCATTTCTGCCACCCCATTTTGTAGAGGTGTGCCTGGTGCAGAAAAGTGAGAAACTAACTCATTATCAATAAGATATTGCTGAAACTCACCAGATAGATATTCTCCACCACGATCAGACCTCAAGATTTTTATACGTTTCTCAAGCTGATTTTCAACCTCAGCTTTAAATGCTTTAAACATTTCAAAGGCATTCTACTTATGTCTAATGAGATACACTTAACCAAATCTTGAGTGATCATCTGTGAAAGTGATGAAGTACTCATATCAACCTCTAGCTTGAATGCTCATTGGTCCACACACATTAGTGTGTATCTATCCTAAACATTCGATGGCTCTTGTGCATTTGGTCGTGAATGACCTTTTGGTCATTTTACCTTCCTAACAAGATTCATAAGTTGGTAGATCATCAACCTTTAAGTAACTTAGAGGTCCGTCACTAACCAATCTTTTAATCCTATTTAGGTTAATATGACCTAGTAGCAAATGCTATAGGTAGGTTTCATCTTTTGATAATTTTATTCTTTTAGGATGAGCTTCTGTTGATTTCGTGTCTTACAAGTGAGAGATATTTCCATGTAAATAGAATAAACGATTTTCCAATGTAACTTTGCAAACAAATTTGTTATTCTTACTAATAATAAAACCGTTATTAAAAGTAACCGAATATCAAAATTTATTTATACAAGAGACCGAAATTAAATTCCTCTTGAATTGTGGTACGTAATAAACGTTTATTAAAACTAAATGCCTATAAGAATCTAAATTGATTCTGATATATCCCACAACACTTGTAAACACTAACGCTCTGTTGCCTATATGCAAGTTTAATTCATTCTTATTCAATCTATTCCTTTGACTCTTTTCACCACAAAGGAAATACTACCCTTTGATCTTGGTTACTTTCTTGGTCTCCTTCTATGAAGGCTAAAGTTTCTTTTTCTTCTGTTGTCACTTGACCTTCCTACGGGTCTTAACAGAAGCAACTTTACTAAACGTATGAATCTCTTAAACGTTACCTTACACAAGGATTAATTTTTTGGATGCTTTGATCATCTTGCATCATGCCCTGTAAGATGTTTTCCTTATTGTTCAAGGTGTAGTCCAACTTAAACTGATATATGGAATCTGATAGATTTGACAATCATGTAAATTTTCGTCTCACCATCTATCTCAGCACCATTCAGTTCAGTAATGTTGAGATGTGCTATGACTTTCATCATGTGATCTTTCACACCCTATCCAGGTTTCATCCTAAGATTCATAAAAGCAGTCGATGCCTCTCTCTTAGTCATCCTAGACCTCATAACAAACATCTCCTCTAGAGACAACATTATATCGGTTGCAGTCTCCATTCCTTCATGTTGCTTTTGCAACACGTCGGAGATGGTGGCCATAATGTAATGTACATTTAGCCATCTCTTGAAGACTTCCACTACTAATACTCATATATTTGCTCTTGAGTAGATTCATTAGTTTGGTGGTTAAGGAATAGACATAATGAATTTATGTTTTTTAGCTTGCAATAATAACCCAATTTTCCTTTTCCATGTGACATAATTATCATCAGTTAAAGTATTATATTTTAGGATATTCTTTAGGGATAGGGTCATGATTTCTTTATATTAACGAAAATTGTATAGGTAAATAGTCATGATATAGCACTTTTGAATATTTATCTTGTATTATAAATAAAATAATTCAATCGTAAAATTCAACGGTGATCTAACACCCATATATGTCAAGCCTCCTTTGGGAGTTTGCACCATTTACTAGTTGGACTAGGTCTCACCTAATTGTTAACATAACAACCAACATTTTTAATTTTAGCCTTGCAATTTTATTAACAAGAACTCTTGGGAGGATATTAATAAAATTACATTGAGTTTGTTACCAAGTTATCGACCTTCAATATAATCCATCACAAATATCCCTCCTTTGGGAGTAGATATCGTTTGGGCTAATTGTCTAGTCTATCCTTGTAAGGAAGTATCTTGCTAAATTCCATTCTTGAATACCCTTTGGGGGGTTATTCATGAAACATAAAGCTCAACTAAACTTAGATTCCATAGGTGTTCAAAAACACATTCTCCCACTCAATTGTTTAAGGCGTGTGATTGAATTCCAAAGAATGATTTACCAAGTTATCTAGATGCCAATTTAGATACTTAAACCATTCAATGCATGTTCATACCAAAAGAGATATATGAGTGGCACTCCTATTCTATATGACATGTTATCAAACAATGACAAACATTGCTATATTTTCAACAAATATAAATAGCTTCAATTTTGGTCCATCCTAGAAAAGCAAGTAAATTACATGTCTTGGAATACAAAAAAACTCTTTTCTTGGCGAACAATTCTTCACGCGACTTTCGTCGTCCGGACTCTCTCGGCTGCCTCCTAGGGGCGTGGGCACCCTTGGCCCCTACCCATGGGCGTGCGCATGCCACAAACCCAAAAGGGCTGCCATGCGCAGTCCACGGCCTCCATAGGGCTGCCGTACATAGCCCATGCCACAACAAACGTGACTACGTGCTCTTCGCATGCACGTTCGTTGCTAAGGCTCGCACGGTCCCAAACTTGTTCCGGTTGCTCCTAATTCTTTAAACCTTCAAGTCTTTGGTATTTGAATGTATTACAGAAGATTTTAAAATTAAAAAATACTGCCGTTTTTTTTATTACAACAAGTGCAGTTTTTTTTTTAATTACAACAACAAAATAAAAAAAACTTAGCAACTACCAAGAAGGTAATTATGGCGATAATAGACCACCCTTCTTGTTACAATCCCAAAACAAAAGTAAATTGAAATTCTAGGATCAAAATTGAGCAATAACAAACCACATATAAAACACACACACACACACACACACACACACACATATATATATATATATATATATATATATATCCATACATTCCAATGTAAATATATATATATATATATATATATATATATATACAAATACCGAGAGTGTCATATCTTTCTAAAACATGCATATATACAATAAAAAGAAAAAGATTCACGAGCGCATACATCAATTAATCAAGGGTACAACCAGCTTCTGATACCAATTAAAGGGAAAAAATGGTTTAAAACGCAACGGAAGTGTGAGAAAATTAGAAAATTAGGGTTTGCGTAAAATAAAAAATTTCCCTTTTAATAAGAAGAACCTTAACCCTATATTAATTGATGTAATAATGAGAGTAATACAAGTAATTGCTAATAGCTCATAGATTGCCTATAGCTCTCCAAGTTACCATATTTACTCATACGACCACATTTTGAACTTGGATATTTTTACTTGTCCAGAAGCTATGTTTCAATAGACACTATTGAAAACTTAACGTGAAGATTTAATATCCAATACCTCAAAACATCCATATGATGGTATTCTACTCTCATTTAATAAATGGAGCCACACTGTCCATATCTATAAATGAAGTCCTCTATCGATTAACAAATGAATACCACCAAACTATCGAGGATAGACTATGCTATATAATCGTACTCATTGATATATGGATCTTTGCAACTTGCGTACCCTTTCCTCTTGGCCTTTTTCAATGAATCCTTCTGGTTGCATCATATGGATGCTTTTGCCAAGACTTCCAATAAGGAAAGTTGTCATGACATCCATTTGCCAAAACTCTAGGTCTAGAGATGTCATAACGGATAAGAGTATCCTAATGGATTTAAGCATGGCCACAGGAGAGAAGGTTTTTCCATAATCGATACCATCCCGCTGTGTATAACCTTTAGCTACCAATTTAGCTTTAAAGGTTTCCACCTTTCCATCCTATCCATTTTTCCTATTGTGTACCCACTTGCACACGATGGTTGTTATCCCTTTCGGCAAGCCTACAAGAGACCAAACTTTGTTTTGAACATAGATTCAATTTCGGATTGCATTTCCTCTTGCTAATGGCGATAATCAACATCTTCCATTGCTTCCTTGTACGTATAGGGATCATCATCATTCGGGAGATTCTCTACAGATTCTCCTAGATCGATGTATCTATCGGATTGTCTACTAACCCTCTCCCTACGATGAGGTATGGTAGATTGTTGATCTTCTATTGGTGCAGAACCTTCAATTGGGCTAGGTTGTGAAACCTCTTGTGGAAATGTATCTCCTGAAAGCTAATTCAAGACAATTCTACTTTAGGCACAGAATTATTCATATAGTCCTCTTCCAAAAATTTAGCATTTGTCAGAACAAATACTTTAAGATCTTTAGTACTATAGAAATAATATCATTTTGTTCCATTTGGATACTTTACAAATATGCATGTTTCTGAACGGGACTCCATCTTTTCTGTCTTTCCTTTTAATAAGTGGGCGAGAAATCCAAATATCCTAAAGTGTTGTAAACTAGGCTTTAACACGATCAGATCCTAAAATTTTTTACGTTTCTCAAGCTGATTTTCTACTTTATCTTTAAATGCTTTGAACATGTCAAAAGCATACGACTTATGTCTTATGAGATACACATAGCCAAATCTTGAGTGATCGTCCATGAAAGTGATAAAGTACCCATATCCACCTCTAGCTTGAATGCTCATAGGTAAACACTCATTATTGTGTATCAATCCTAAACATTCGATGGCTCTTATGCCTTTGGTCATAAAGGACCTTTTGGTCATTTTACTTCCAAACAAGATTCACAAGTTGGTAGATCATCAACCTTTAAGTAACTTAGAGGTCCGTCACTTACCAATATTTTAATCCTATTAAGATTAATATGACCTAGGAGCAAAAGCCGTAGGCAGGTTTCATCTTTTGATAATTTTACTCTTTTATGATTAGGTTTCGTTGATTCCGTGTCTAACAAGTGAGAGATATTTCCATGCAAATAGAATAAATCGTTTTCCAATGTACCTTTACAAACAAATTTGTTATTCTTACTAATAATAAAGCCTCTATTTAATGTAACTGAATATCCAAAGTTATTTAGACAAGAGACCGAAATTAAATTCCTCATAAATTGGGGTACATAATAAACACGTTTATTAAAACTAAATGCCTATAAGAATCTAAATTGATTCTAATATCTCCCACTACACTAGTAGACACCAATGCTCTATTGCCTAAATGCAAGTTGAATTCATTCTTATTCAGTCTATTATTTTAAGCCTTTTCACCATAAAGGAAACACTTCTCTTTGATCTTGGTTACTTTCTTTGTCTCATTCTAAGAAGGCCCAAGTTGCTTTTTCTTCTATTGTCTCTTGACTTTTTTACAGGTCTTTAACTGTAGCAACTTACCAAGCATATGAATCTCTTGACCCTTGCCTTTCACAAGGATTTTCTTAGTGCTTTGAACATCTGACATCAGACCTTGCAAGGTGTATTCCTTATTGTTCAAGGTGTATCTCAACATAAACTGAACAAAGGAATCTGACAGTGAGTTGAAGATCATGTCAATTTTCGTCTCATCATCTATCTCAGCACCATTCAGTTCAGCAATGTTGAGATGTGCTATGACTTTCATCATGTGATCTTTCATAGCCTGTCCAGGTTTTATCCTAAGATTCAAAAAAACAATCACTGCCTCTCTCTTATTTTTCCTAGACCTCATAGCTCACATCTCCTATAGAGACATCATTATATCGGCAACAATCTCCATTCCTTCATGTTGCTATTATAACACGTCGAAGATGATGACCATGATGTAACATACATTTAGCCTCATCTGAAGACTTCTACTATTGATACTCATCTCTTTGCTCTTAAGTAGATTCGTTGGTTGTTGGTTAAGAAATTGACATAACGAATTTATGTTTTTCAGCTTGCAATAACAACCCAATTTTCCATTTCCATGTGACATAATTATCATCAGTTAAAGTATTATCTTTTAGGATGTTGATTAGGGATAGGGTCATGATTTCTTTTTAATAACAAAATTATATAAGTAAATAATTATGATAAAGCAGTTTTGATTATTTATCTTGAATTAAATAAAATAATTCAATAGTAAAATTCAACGGTGATCCAACACCCATAAATGTCACGCCTCCTTTGGGAGCTCGCACCATTTACTAAGTGGTCCCACCTAATTACCTAATTGTTAACATAACAACCAACGTTTTCAATTTTAGCCTTGAAATTTTATTAACAAGAAGTCTTGGGGGGATATTATTAAAATCATGTTGAATGTGTTACCAAGTTATCGACCTTCAATATATTCCCTCACGAATATCCCTCATTTGGGAGACTGTCTAGTTTATCCTTGTAAGGAAGTATCTTGCTAAATTTGATTCATGAATACCTCTTGGGAGGTTATTACACAAAACTTAAAGCTCAACTAAACTTGGAGGCCGTAGGTGTACCGAAAAAGCTTCTCCCACTCAATTATTTAAGGCATGTGATCGAATTGCAAATAATGATTTACCAGGTTATCTAGATGCCAATTAGATACCTAAACCATTCAATGCATGTTCATACCAAAAGAGATATAAGAGGGGCACTCCTATTCTATATGATATGTTATCAAACAATGACAAACATTGCAATAATTGCAAAATTATAAATATCTACAATTTTGGTCCATCCTAGAAAAACAAGTAAATTACATGTCTTTGAATACAAAAACTCTTTTCATGGCGAACAAGTCTTCACGCGACCTTCGTCGTCTGGATTCCCTCGGCTGCCTCCCATGGCCGTGCACACCCTTGGCTCCTTCCTACGGGCGTGCGCACGCCACAACCCCATAAAGGGCTGCCATGCACAACCCATGGATTTCATGGGGCTGTCGTGTGCAGCCCATGCCACAACAAACATGGTCGGGTGCTCTTCACACACATTATTGTTGCTACTGCTCGCACTGCCCTAAAATTGTTCCGATTGCTCCCAATTCTTCAAACTTTCGAGTCTTCGATACTTAATTATAATATAGAAGAATTATAAATAAAAAAATACTGGAGTTTATTTTTTTTTATTACAATATAGTGCAGTTTTTTTTATTAGAATAACAAAATAAAAAAACTTAGCAACTACCAATAGCAACTACCAAGAAGGAAATTATGGCGATAATAGACCACCCTTCTTGATACAATCCCAAAACAAAAACATATTGAAATTCTAGGACCGAAATTGAGCAATAACAATCTACATATAAAACACACACACACACACACACACACACACACACACACATATATATATATATATATATATGAATACCTAGAGTTCCATCTATTTCTAAAACATGCATATATACAATTAAAAGAAAACGATTCAAGTACACATACATCAGTTAATCAAGGGTACAACTAGCTCCGATACCAATTGTAGGGAAAATCCGTAACGGAAGCATGAAAATTTATAATTAGGGTTTAGTATATTAAAAAAAATCCCTTTAAAAGAAAGAACCTTAACCCTAGATTAATTGATGTAAATTAAAAGTATCGTACCTTTTTATTTCGTTACAATTGAGCTAGCGTCGCAATAAAGCCGCAAGATCTTACAATCCAATCATGAACATGAATCACCTAGGAGTGTGGGCTCCCTTTCTTTAAATTTTATTTCATTTCAATAAAGATCTAAAATTGAAATCTTAAATAAAGATAGAATAAGATAATATTGCTTACTCATACCCTAGACAATCTTTATGGAGATAGTGTATCCTCGTGCAGATTACCAGTAATCGCAAAGAACTCATAGACTGCCTATAACTCACCAAGTTACCATATTTACTCGTATGACCACATTATGAACTCGGATATTTAGACTTGTCCAGAAACCGTGTTTCAATAGCCACTATTGAAAACTTAACGTTAAGATTTAATATCCAATACCTAAAAACATCCATATGATGATATTCTACTCTCATTTAATAAATGGAGCCACGATGTCCATATCTATAAATAAAGTCCTCTGCCGATTAACAAATGAATACCACTAAACTATCAAGGATAGACTATGCTATATAATCGTACTCATTGATAGCTCAAATGATAACACTTGCAACCATAAGTCCATCATTTATCTCAGGATTGAGATAGACTCTCTGATTGTCTTCAAATGAAAACTTTTATCCAGTGACGATTCTAGATAAAGTATTTCATTGTGATCCTATTCAATGCATATAGTGCACTAGATTCTTTTGCCCAAAGACGCCACACTATGATGATTTCAGACTCATCATAAGACATTTGATCCCACTCAAATGCTAGCAAAAGAATCTACAACTTTAACGAGATAAAGGCGCCCAAACCTTTTACTTAAGTTGTGAATATTATTCAAGACTAACTAAATAATTATGTCTACCTCATACATATCTAGATGTATGAACAATTATTCTTTTCTCATAGTCTATTGACCTTATGATTATTTACTTTTGACAATTATAATAATTAAACTATAAATGCTATAAGATTTGTTAAACTAGAAATAACTTTATTAATATGAAAGGATTGTCAAATACGTTATTATACTCTTACTATCGGGCATAATCCCAACAATCTCCCAATTTCTCAATAGAAAACGTGTCATATCTCTCATCCTCATGCTTTCTATGTGCCCATCAAAACTCTTTTGTGAAAGAGCCTTTGTAAAGGGATCCGCTAGATTATCTGCTGACGCGATCTTGGTAATCGTCACGTCACCCCCATGTAAAAATTTCCTTAGAAGGTGATACTTTCTTTCAATTTGTTTCCCTTTTTTATGACTTCTTTGTTCTCTCAAATTAGCCATTGCTCCACTATTGTCACAATAGATAGTGATCTGCTTATTAGCATCAGGAACCACTTCCATGTTAATCAAGAATTGTAGGGGCTAGATAGCCTCTTTAGCAGGCTCGCATACGGCAACATACTCGGCTTCCATGGTTGAATCAACAATACAACATTGTTTGATACTCCTCCGTATGAATGCCCCTACTCCAACAGTTAACACAGATCCTTATGTTGATCTCTTAGAGTTAGAATCTGACTAAAAATCAGAATCTGTATACCTAACGGGAATTAAATCCCCTCCAGAGTATACAAGCATATGAACTCTCATTCTCTTGAGATACTTGAAAATATGCTTGAGTGTCGTCCAGTGATCAGGACCAGGTTTCGATTGAAACCTGCTAACTATAACCACAACAAAACAAATATCTAGTCTATTGCAGAGCATTGCATACATGAGATTTCCAATTGCCGAAGCATATGGAACCCTACTCATGAATTGTTCTTCATGTTCGTTCTTAGGAACTTGTTTCTTTGAAAGTTTGATTCCATGTCTAAAAGGTAACATACCTTTCTTGGAATCTCTATGGAAAACCTAAACAAGATTTTATCTATGCATGAAGCTTGGGATAATGAAATCGTTATATTCTTTCTATCCCTTATGACTTGGATAATGATTTTATCTTGCACCCGGTAGGTTTTATCCCTTTAGGCAAGTCTACAAGAGATCAGACTTTGTTTTTGAACATAGATTCGATTTCGGATTGCATTGCCTTTTTCCAATGGTGATAATCAACATGTTCCATTGCTTCCTTGTACGTATAGGGATCATTGTCGTTTAGGAGATTCTTTACAGATTCTCCTAGATCGATGTATCTCTCAGGTTGTTTACTAACCCTCTTACTACGATGAGGTATGGTAGATTGTTGATCTCCTGTTGGTGCGGAACTTTTAATTGGGCTTGGTTGTGAAACCACTTGTGGAATTGTAATTCTTGAAAGCTCATTCAAGACAATTCTACTTTTAGGCACAAAATTATTCATATAGTCCTCTTCCAAAAATTTAGCATTTGTCGAAACGAATGCTTTAAGATCTGAAGGACTATAGAAATAATATCCTTTTGTTATTTTTGGATACCTTACAAATATACATGTTTCTGAACAGGACTCCATCTATTTTGTCTTTCCTTTTAACATGTGGGCAGGACATCGAAATATCCTAAAGTGTTGTAAACTAGGCTTTTGCCCGGTCCATAACTCATGCGTTGTTTTACGAACCTAGTTAAATGGTACACCATTTAGAATGTACATGGTAGCTTGTAAAGCATATCCCCAAAAGGAATTAGGAGGCGATGAATAACTCAACATAGACTTAACCATGTCCAAAAGAGTTCTATTTCTCCTTTCTGCCACCCCATTTTGTTTAGGTGTACCTGGCACAGAAAACTGAGAAATTATCTCATTATCAACAAGATATTGCTGAAACTCACCAGATATATATTCTCCACCACGATCAGACCTTAAGATTTTTATGCGTTTCTCAAGCTGATTTTCTACTTTAGCTTTAAATGCTTTGAACATGTCAAAAGCATACAACTTATTTCTCATGAGATACACATAGCCAAATCTTGAGTGATCATCCGTGAAAGTGATGAAGTACTCATATCCACCTCTAGCTTGAATTCACATTGATCCACACACATTAGTGTGTATCAATCCTAAACATTCGTTGGCTCTTGTGCCTTTTCTCATAAACGACCTTTTGGTTATTTTACCTTTCAAACAAGATTCACAAGTTGGTAGATCATCAATCTTTAAGTCACTAAGAGGTCTGTCACTTACCAATCTTTTATTCCTATTAAGGTTAATATGACCTAGGTACAAATGCCAAAGGTAGGTTTCATCGTTTGATAATTTTACTCTTTTATGATTAGGTTTCGTTGATTCTGTGTCTAACAAGTGAGAGATATTTCTATGCATGTAGAATAATCTGTTTTCAAATGTACCTTTACAAAGAAATTTGTTATTCTTTCTAATAATAAAGCCTTTATTAAAAGTAACCGAATATCCAATTTTATTTAGACAAGAGACCGAAATTAAATTCCCCTTGAATTGTCATACATAATAAACGTTTATTAAAACTAAATGCCTATAAGAATCTAAACTGATTCTAATATCTCCCACTTCACTAGTAGACCCCAATGCTCCATTGCCTAAATGTAAGTTAAATTCATTCTTATTCTTTCTATTCCTTTGACCCTTTTCACCACAAAGGAAACACTTCCCTTTGATCTTGGTTACTTTCTTGGTCTCCTTCTATGAAGGCCCAAGTTGCTTTTTCTTCTGTTTTCTCTTTTCATTTTTATGGGTCTTTAACTGTAGCAACTTACCAAGCATATGAATCTCTTGACCCTTGCCTTTCACAAGGATTTTCTTAGTGCTTTCAACATCTTGCATCAGACCTTGCAAGGTTTAATCCTTATTGTTCAAGGTGTAGTCCAACTTAAACTGATCAAAGGAATCTGATAGTGAGTTGACGATCATGTCAATTTTTGTCTTATCATCTATCTCAGCACCATTCAGTTTAACAATGTTGAGATGTTCTATGACTTTTATCATGTGATCTTTCACAGCCTATCTATGTTTAATCCTAAGATACATAAAAGTAGTCACTGCCTCTCTCTTAGTTTTCCTACACCTCATAGCTCACATCTCCTATGGACACATCATTATATCGGTAGCAATCTCCATTTCTTCAAGTTGCTATTGTAACATGAAGGAGATGATTGCCATAATGTAACGTACATCTAGCCATCTCATCTGAAGACTTCCACTACTAATACTCATCTCTTTGCTCTTGGGTAGAATCATTAGTTTGGAGGTTAAGGTATAGGCATAATGAATTTATGTTTTTCAGCTTGCAATAACAACTAATTTTCCATTTCCATGTGACATAATTATCATCAGTTAAAGTATTATCTTTTAGGATGTTGATTAGGGATGGGGTCATGATTTCTTTTTAATAACAAAAATTATATAAGTAAATAATCATGATAAAGTAGCTTCGAATATTTATCTTGAATAAAATAAAATAATTCAATAGTAAAATTCAACGCTGATCCAACACCCATAAATGTCATGCCTCCTTTAAGAGTTCACACCATGTACTAGTTTGACTAGGCCCCACCTAATTGTTAATATAACAACCAACGTTTTCAATTTTAGCCTTCCAGATTTATTAACAAGAACTCTTGGGAGGATATTAATAAAATCACATTGAGTGTGTTACTAAGTTATCGACATTCAATATATTCCCTCTTGAATATCCCTCCTTTAAGAGTAGATATCGTTTGGGTTAATTGTCTAGTCTATCCTTGTAAGGAGGTATCTTGCTAAATTCCATTCGTGATTACCTCTTGGGAGGTTTATACACGAAACATAAAGCTCAACTAAACTTGGAGGCCGTACGTGTTTCAAAACACCTTCCTCCCACTCAATTATTTAAGGTGTGTGATCGAATTCAAAAGAATGATTGACCAAGTTATCTAGATGCCAATTAGATACCTAAACCATTCAATGCATGTTCATATAAAAAGAGATATATGAGTGGGACACCTATTCTATATGACATGTTATCAAACAACGACAAATATTACAATATTTACAAAAATATAAATAGCTACAATTTTGGTCCATCCTAGAAAAACCAGTAAATTACATGTCCTGGAATACAAAAACTCATTTCTTGGCGAACAAGTCTTCGCACGACCTTCGTCGTTTGGACTCCCTCAGCTGCCTCCCATGGGCCTGTGCACCCTTGGCTCCTTCCTATGGGCGAGCGCACGCCATAACCCTATAAAGGGCTGCCATGCACAGCCCATGCCACAACAAATGTGGCCGCAAGCTCTTCGCACGAACGTTTGTTGTTACGGCTTACACGGTCCCAAACTTGTTCTGGTTGCTCCCAATTCTTTAAACCTTCGTGTCTTCGATACTTAAATGTGTTACAGAAGAATTAAAAATAAATAAAATACTGCAGTTTATTTTTTTTATTACAATATAGTGCAGTTTTTTTATTACAGTAGAATGCAATTTTTTTTTATTACAAGAACAAAATAAAAAAACTTCGCAACTACCAAGAAGAAAATTATGGTGATGATAGACCACTTTTCTTGTTACAATCCCAAAATAAAATATATTGAAATTCTAGGACCAACATTGTGCAATAACAATCCACATATAAAACACACACAAACACACACACACACACACATATATATATATATATATATATATAAATGAATACCTAGAGTGATATCTCTTTCTAAAACATGCATATATACAATGAAAAGAAAAAGATTCACGTACATATATATCAATTAACCAAGGGTACAACCAACTCTGATACCAACTATAGGGAAAATCAACACAACGGAAGTGTGAAAATTTATAATTTGGGTTTAGTATATTTTTAAAAAATTCCCTTTAACAGAAAGAACCTTAACCTTAGATTAATTGATGTATAATAAAAGTATCGTACTTTTCTTTTTCATGACAATTGAACTAGTGTCGAATTGAATCCGTACGATCTTCCAATCCAATCACGAACCTAAATCACCTAGGAGTGTGGGCTCACTTTTTTTAAATTGTATACCTGAGGATGGAAACAAACAAAATCTTCTTCTTTGTTAGTCACAATAATCCTCCAAGAGAAAAACAAGAATGTCCGGTCACTTGTGAATTATCAATCAATTTGATTGAAACTGACGTGAACCTTGATTCGATATTGTACAAAACCCTTTTGATGCAAAGGATACTAGTGTACTATCGAGAACAAAAATGTTCCCTCTTTTCTCTATGCTTGGCCGAATTCTTCACACAATGAGTTGGATGAAGTTTTTTTATAACAATAAAAAACGTCTCACACCAAAAACTAAGGCTTGGTCGAAATTTACAACCTATAATTATAGGTTCACAAATCCTCTCCTAAAGAGGATTTACTTTGTAGGCAAGAATCCTATTCTTAGGTGGATTTACTTAGTGACCAAGAATCCTTTTCCAAAACGAATTATTTCCTACATCAAGACTCGTAATCCAATTCATTAGTGTATTTGTGACCACATTAAAGACTTCCAAATTTGACTAGATAAATAATTCCTTATATTTATCTACTTATCAAATATAGTCTTTAATATCAATTATACTATCAAAAATAGTATAATATTAGGAGACCTCCTTCTATTATGAAACAGATTTTGACTTTTAATGAAATAATTAATTAGTCAACAAATTAATTAATTTCCATTTAATAGAATAATAATAAAAAAAATTAGGCTTTTATATATTAGCCTTGTCGCCCATGATATTATATAGGCATATATATTTTTTATTTTATTTTATTAAATCCATTGGACCTTAATAAAAAGTCCACATATGAACTAGACTCATTCCTACAAAAAGAAACAAGTCAACATGCCTTAATACAATTCTAGATGGACCCCTAAATTGGTCCGGTAGAATATATCAAGTGATCCATGCAAGTTTGTGTGGACTGGGGATCTTGGCGGGATATCTAAATTTAAGCTTCAATAGACATAACCTAATCACACTGAACAAATGATTCACTTAGATCCAATCTATTAATTTTAGTTAATTCCACAAAAGAACTAAAATTGAACTCTTAAATAAAGAAAGAATCAGTTAATATTTCTTATTCATACCCTAGACAATAATAATGGAGAAAGTGTATCCTCGTGAAGAATACCAGTAATCGCCAAGAGCTCATAGACCGCCTACAGCTCTCCAAGTTACCATATTTACTTATATGACCACATTTTGAACTTGCATATTTTGACTTGTCCAGAAACCATGTTTCAATAGCCACTATTGAAAACTTAACATTAAGGTTTAATATCCAATACCTCAAGTCATCCATATGATGATATTCTACTCTCATTTAAAAAATGGAGCCACGATGTCCATATCTATAAATGAAGTCCTCTACCGATTAACAAATGAATAAGAACAAACTATCAAGGATAGACTATGCTATATAATCGTACTCGCTAATAGCTCAAATGATAACACTTGCAACCATAAGTCCATCATTTATCTCAGAATTGAGATAGACTCTCTGATTGTCTTCAAATGAAAACTTTTATCCAGTGACGGTTCTAGATAAAGTATTTCATTGTGATCCTATTCAATGCACCTAGTGCACTAGATTCTTTTGCCCAAAGACACAACACTTTAATCTACAACTTTAACAAGGTAAAGGCGCCCAACCTTTTTCTTAAATTGTGAATATTTTTCAAGACTAACTAAAGAATTGTGTCTACCTCATGCATATCTAGATGTATGAACAATTCTTCTTTTCTCATAGTCTTTTGACATTATGATTATTTACTTTTGATAATTTTAATAATTAAACTATAAATGCTATACGATTTTTAAACTGGAAATCACTTTATTATTATGAAAATATTGTCTAATACATTATTATACTCTTGTTATCGAGCATAATCCCAATAATGATCACCCTGCACTAGTGCTTAATTGTCTTTGTCAATGAGATTCTTTGACCCAACATCTTTGAAACCTGCAGAATTCAAATCATCTTTTTCAGTACCCTCTTGCAGAAATATATATGTACAACAATGTTACAAATTATACAAAAATAAATGCAAGGGAACAACATTTTGATACGAACTTTTCTATAAGAATCTCTATCCGGTCCCATGTGTCCAACTTCCAGGCATCTTTTTCAGTAATAGGTTTTCTGTACCTAGCTGCATTAGTGGAGTTATCCATCCAAAATATATCCCTAAAGAAAGCAATGCCACAAACAACAATAAGTAGCTACAATTATAAAAATACAAACGGTAAAAATCCTACTATCCACTTTAGACATCTCAAAACAGCATTTCATAAATGAAACATAAGAAAGAACTATACAGGATTAGAGAAATCAAAATTCTATAACATCAGTTGGTGACTTGATGCAAGCATGAGATAAAGGTATTATCGGGATTATGCTCGATAACACTAGTGCTTAATTCAACACTAGTGCTTATTTTTCTATGCTCCCGTCTGAACCACTTGATCTTCCTCGCTATCTCCTGGGACTAGTAACTGCGTGTGGGCGCGTCACGGTCTCAGGAACTTGAATGGAGGATGTAGAGAGAATTGAAGAAACTCATTCTTCTATGTGTTTAAAAAACACATAAAACATGAAACAATATATTTATATATCTCTCTTTTTGCAAATATATATATCAAACTTTGCTGATCTCGCTTTTTGAAAAAATAATATATATCAAACTCTGTTGATCTATATATCAGGGCACTGCTGCTCACAAATATATATATATATATATATATATATATATATATATATATAGTTAATTGCTTTTCTTTTTGTCACCACCAAATTACGCCCTCTCTATATATATCTCTATATTTATTTTCACGCTACTTGCTTCACCAAATACATATATATTTATAAATTAAGTATTTGCATCCTATGCAAATTCTTCTTATACTATTGTTTCATGTACACACCAATTTACATCCAATGCAATCTTTATTGTGTTATTAGTTGATATATATCTTTTAATTATCCTTTTTAAATATATCTAATATATTAAAATTGATAATAAGTATTTTAAATTTAAACTTAATTCAAATACTTAGATAAATGATTTTGTAAAAATAAAATAATCCTATTATTTTATCTTCACCTAAATCCATATATCAACTAACACCCTCCAATTAATAGTTAATTAATAAATCATAATTACCAATATAATTAAATAATCTAATTATTTAATTATTTTAACTATTAACATTAATTAATTAAATAATCTCATTATTCAATTAATTCCCCGAATATGTACGTGTCACTTTCGCTACACAATTAATTGGACAATCCAATTAATTAACCGTGACCCTTGTTACCTAAATCGATCGGGCTAGCAAGGGAACTAATGGACCCACAGTATTTTGAGCTCCAATAATCCTCGGAATCATTAAATAAACTCTTTAATTAATATTCCATGATCATTAACTCCGGTGTTATTCCACTAAAAACCCGAAGCTGCACTCTCTCAACTGTAGACGCTTTTACACAGACCAATACAACTTGGTGTCCATCGATATAGCTATTAAACATGGTGTGATCCTCCACAGTAGTTCATAATTAGAGTTGGGTCATAATGTCCGTTATACCCCTCTAATTACATATATCCTTTAAGCACCGTTAATTCTATAATGAACAATAAATCCTATTTCCTTATGGAATTTGGAGAGTGATCATATTGTCCAAGCCCCAAATCAACGCTTAAGGGAACTACCATCTACTTCTCACAAGAAGGAGTGGATTCCACTATTATGAACAAACCTTCCCAGCCACAAGCCAAACCGTAATCCCAACATACGGAGTATATTGATCAGGAAATGCATCTGACCTCACCCATGGTATATTAAAGACCCCGATCTAACCAGAAGGAGTCGATAAGACACTCAGGATTAAGATCATCCACATATAGCCATCATTAGTTGATATATATGAATCTCATCGGTAAACGGATCTTGGTGAGAGATTCATATAAATCATGGCCCAGTCCTATATGATCACATCATACAAGGTGCCTCCATTCTCATATCTCCATATGAATGATTCAGGATAGAATCACAGTACATTACGGAATGGACCACAACTATAGATTAACCACAAATAAAGTACCCAGCTTTATTTGCTATCTATGGACTCTTTAGATTGCACGTCTCTTACTGTATCCATCCATATATGACACTCATATACACAGTTCGAGATTACATCCGGCAATCTTGGATGTTAAATTTATGCACAAGTTATATACTAAACAACACAACAAGAATGTATTGAACTTTTCCTTTTATTTATTTAATAAATCCTTTTACAAATTACATCTTTAGGGCATAAACCCCAAAAATCTCCCACTTGCACTAAAGCATGTGAGGCATGTCTGGTAACCCTAGACCATCTAGGTGACCCGAAAACACTTTAGCCGGTAAAGTCTTCGTAAATGGATCAGCATGATTGTCTTGTGAGGCTATCTTGATAACGATCACATCTCCTCTCTGCACTATATCGTTAATAAGATGATACTTTATCTCTATATGCTTCCCTCTTTTGTGGCTTCTTGGTTATTTGGAATTAGCCACAACACCACTGTTGTCACAATAAAGTGTGATGGGCTTATCCAGGTCTGGAACAACTTCCAGATCACTTAAGAACTTATGAAGCCAAATAGCCTCTTTAGCAGCTTCACAAGCAGCTACATATTCGGCTTCCAAGGTGGAATTTGCAATGTGAGATTGCTTGATACTTCTCCATACAATGGCTCCACCACCTTGGGTGAATACTGATCCAGACGTGAATTTCCTAGAATCCCTGTATGATTGAAAATCAGAATCCGTGTATCCTAACGGGATCAAATCCTGCCCAGAATACACTAGCATATAGTCTCTCGTTCTCCGAAGATACTTGAGAATTGTCTTGACAACAACCCAATGACCCAATCCTGGGTTGGACTGTTATCTGCTGACTACTCCCATTGCATAGCAGATGTCCGGTCTCGTGCATAACATAGCATACTTGAGACTACCTACTGTCGATGTATAAGGTACACGTCTCATATCCTCAACTTCTTGAGGTGTTCTAGGACACTGTTCCTTAGACAAGTGAACTCCATGCCTGAAAGGTAAATTACCTTTCTTGGAGTTTTGCATCGAAAATCGTATAAGAATCTTATCGATATATAATGCCTGAGACAGTGCTATGAGTTTGTTCTTACGATTCCTTATAAGCTGGATCCCAAAAACATAACTCACATCTCCCAAATCTTTCATTTGGAATTGGCTAGCCAGCCATCCCTTTACATCAGACAATACTCCCACATCATTCCCAATGAGTAGAATATCATCTACGTATAGAACTAAGAAAACTACTTTCCTATCAATGATACGCTTGTAGACACAAGGCTCATCGACATTCTGCTTGAAGCCATAGGTTTTGATCACATCATCAAACCTTATGTTCCAAGATCTAGATGATTTTTTAAGCCCATAGATGGACCTTTGCAGCTTGGAAACCTTTTGCTCTTGATCTGGAGACACGAATCCCTCTGGTTGCTTCATATAGATGCTCTCATCAAGATTGCCATTCAAGAATACAGTCTTGAATTCCATTTGCCAAATTTTGTAATCGAAATAGGTAGCAATGAATAAGAGAATCCTAATAGACTTAAACATGGCTAGTGGCGAGAAGGTCTCTTCATAATCGACCTCCTCTTCCTGGGTATAACCCTTGGCCACTAGCCTTGCCTTGAAGGTCTCTACCTTCCTGTCTACTTCTCTCTTTCTCGTGTAAATCCACTTACGCCCTATGGGTTTTACCCCATCCGGTAAGTCTACAAGATCCCAGACTGAGTTATAGTACATGGACTCCATCTCGAGATTCATGGCTTTAAGCCATTCCTCTTTATCAGGATCTTCCATTGCATTCTTAAATGTCAATGGATAATCAACACTATCAGCAGAGACAACACATTGTCCCTCACCTATAGCTAAATAGCGTTCAAATTGTCTCACAACCCTTTCACTACTTCTAGGTGGTAGTGTATCCTGATCAGAAACCATCTGACTCTCAGATGTTTGTGGAACAACAACTCTTGTTGATGAAGCACTAGTCTCGCCAGGCTCTAACTCATTTAATACAATCTTTGAACGAGGTCTATGGTCACTAATGTAATTGTCCTCAAGAAACGTTGCATTTGTCAATCAAATACTTTGTTATCTTCAGGACTATAGAAGTGTCCACCTCTGGTCTCATTGGAGTATCCTACAAACAGGCAGACAACAGATTTGGAGTCTAGCTTTCCAGTTATATTCTTCGGCACGTGTGCAGGACACCTCTATATGCAAAATGTCACAAACTAGCTTTATTCCACAACTCTAGGGGAGTCTTAGGAACACATTTGGATGGCACTACATTCAAAATGTATACCGCTGTTTGTAACGCATATCCCCAGAAAGAAATTTCTTAATAATGAGAAACTAATCATAGATCCCAACATTTCTGTTAGGGTTCTACTTCTTCTGAGGTGTACCGGGGGCTGTGAGTTGGGAACTATCCCATGCTCGACCATGATGTCTTCTAACTTTTGGTCAAGGTACTCACCTCCACAATCCGATCGTAGTGACTTAGTAGTCCTACCTAACTGATTCTCAACTTCAGCTCGAAATTCTTTGAACTTTAAAATGTTTCCGACTTTCGTTGCATCAGGTAGACGCATTCGTCTCTTGAGTAGTCATCTATAAAGGTGACATAATACTCATAATCACCCATCGCTTTAACATTCATCGATCCACAGACGTCTGTATGTATAAGCTCTAGCGATTCTTTAGCTCTAAGCCCTTTTCCAGTAAAAGGTCTCTTAGCCATCTTACCTTCCAGACAAGATTCGTAGACAGGTAAGGTGTCAACCTTTAACTCACTTAAAAATCCGCTTTTTACTAATCTGTCTATCCGGTCAAGGTTGATATGACCAAGCCTTAGATCCCAGAGATACGTGACATTATCTAGAGAAATCTTATGTCGTTTAGTTTTTGGTTTTTCAACCTTAAACATTTCGGTGTTAAGCAGTGTAATGTATATTAACGGTCTTAACACATACAAATTGTTTTCATTAATTCCTAAACAAATATTTAGACCATTCTTTCCAATAATAACAGACTTATTATTAAAAGAAATAAAATACGATTGTTCTAACAATTTCGAAACGGAAATCAAATTTCGTGTAAATCCAGGAATATAAAAAACATTGTTCAATAATAAAAAAACTATTATTATTACAAAATTGCAATCTTATTGCTCCCACTGCTTTTGCTGACACGACATCCCCAACCCCACACGCATTGAGAAGACTGTCTCCTCTAGCTGTGTCTAAGAATCAGTTCACTGTAAAGAAGAACAAACATGGTTAGTGGCTCCCGAATCAATTATCCAGGATGAAGAATCATCTTCCACTAAACAAGATTCAAGAACAAGTAAATCATATTTACCTTTCGTCTTTTTCTTCTTGGCTACCTCCTCCAGGTATTGAGGACAGTTTCTCTTCCAGTGCCAGACCATATCTCAATGGAAACATTTTCCTTTGCCTTGGTCGGTGGAGGCGCCCTTTTTTTTGCTTTAGGCTTTCTTAGGTTTGGGCTTACCCTTCGCCTTTCTAGCAGACCTCTTCCTTTTTTTATTATTTAAGAAGGAAGATGGTTCAGCAACATTTACCTCACCGGTCTTTCCCTTATTGTCCTTAATTAAAGACTCAAAGGTAGCAAGCTCATTGAGCAACTGTGTAAGACTAAACTTTAACTTGTTCATCCCATAGTTGCTCTTAAACTGATCGAAACTCTTCGGAAGAGTTGTCAGTATGATGCTTACTTGACTTGGTTCATCAATGGCCCCACCATTGACTTCTACAGTGTTGAAGTAGAACATCATGCTCAGGACATGTTCCCGAACTGACGTTCCTTCCTTCATGTGAGTGAGCATAGCAGAACGAATGGCTTCGGGTCGCTTTTGCTCGAAGGGCTGCCTGAACATGGCTTGCAATGACTCCACGATTTCGAATGCTGAAGTCATTGCTTCATGCTTTGTGACAAGCACGTCTGTCATAGAAGCCAATAGATATGTTCGGGCCTTCTCATCAGATGAGACCCATCACTCGTATGCCTCACGAAAAGTTCGTGTGGTATTGGCAGCATGCGTTGAAGGACATTCCTCCGTAAGCATAAACTTGAGGTCTTTGGTGACCAATATTGCATTAATGTTAAGTTTCCACTTAGTATAGTTATCACCAGTTAATTTGTCGTTTGCGATAAGTTGAAATAATGCAGAAGACATTATTGCTTAAATAAATAAAACATTCATTCAGTCATTTGTTTAAAAACAAGTGCGAGTGCTTTGGCATAAATTTAAACATGATGCATGCACATGTTTAACGAACTAGAACTACCCTAAAACTAGTTACTATACCACAACAATCCAACATACCACAAAGAAGTGCAGCCTTAGGGTCGGTTAAGTCTTTGCATGTTGGACCAAGACATTCTCAATCAAATGATATTCTAGAATAACTCTTATTCCATATCATTCAACCATCGTTCATTCAGTCGGGTTTTTAATTAACAAACTTAATCAAAACCTTCGTGAGTGTAACCCACCATTTCAGATCTCACGATCTTAACTCGAGAATTGCCGCCTTAGGGTCGGTCAATCCCGAAATACCCTCGAAAATCCTATCCGTTAGGAAGTCAACCTTGGTATTGACATTTGTGGAAACCCTCCTTAGGGAGGACGAAAGCAAAGCCGTCACGAGGCCCCACTCGGATCTAACGGTGTGAACTAATGATGGAGACCGCGGGATATATATGTCATATATCCCTCTCCCACTCACTATTTTAAAATTAGGGTTTTCTTTTAACCGTTAATGCACCTAGACTCTACCAGATTAAACAACTAACTTTAATCAAGTTATCTAGAGCATTAACTAATTAGAACCAAATTCTAATTAACTAATAAATTATTAATGATTTTTAACAATAAAAATTCTAATCTATTAGTGAATAATTTAAGCCTTTGTAAACTATTTACTAGGGTTAGATTATTTTGTTAGTGTTTACCAAATTTTAACTATTAAAACTCTAACACTTTATTCGGTTCATTTATTATTAGGTAATTAATCATATTAATCCTAATTACAATAAATGACCCTATTAATCTAACTTATTAAACTCTTTAATAACTAGATTAATATTAATGAGAATTACCAAGTTTCCTAACCATTAAAAAAACTAATCTCATTATTCATAGCCAATTATGTATATTTCCCATTTTAATCACATTAAAAAAATACATAAAATATCAGGCTATGATGCATGTATGGCATGTCAAGTATATTTGTGTCGGCACATCTAATCTAAATGACATATGTATGCATGACAATGTTTTTATCATCACATAATATAAAGCATACATGAATTGACCGAGTACTGTGGATTATTTAACCTTAAAATTGGAATTTAAAATTACAAAAAATTCTCAAGGCATTCCTTGGTCTTCTAGTAACTTCAGATATCTTCCAATCTCTTCAGGTCACTCCGATTCATCCCATGAATCCATCTACATGATTTTTCTAGGTCTTCAATATAGGTTACATTTTTTTTTACAATACAATAACAGTTAAAAAAAATATAAACAAAAAAATAATAATAATACAACCCATAAACCCTAAATCCACAATACCATATAATTAACGATCAATCATCTTTTCATAAATTTAAAAAAATTTAATATACATACAAAAAACATCATACAATCAATTTAAATTGTGCTTACACAATTCATACATACAGGAGCATCGAAAACAATTTCCTGTTCCGAAAATAAATTGGCTCTGATACCAATTGTTGGAACCCAGTTCACCGGTCAAGCAACGGAACTAGGTTTTAAAATTTTTATAGATATCATATCTGTATTTGGGACCAGTGAGCTTTTGATCGTAATTATTTTTCGGAACCAATACATACAATATGTAAATACAGGAAATTGTAATCAACAAAAACAGAAGAAGAAAATCTTACCAATGTTTGGAGGGTCCTTCACTTTTCAATATGCTCCTGTCTAAACCACTTGATCTTCCTCGCTATCTCCCAGGGCTGGTAACTGCGTGTGGGCGCGTCGCGGTCTCAGGAACTTGAATGGAGAATGTAGAGAGAATTAAAGAAACTCTTTCTTCTATGTGTTTAAAAAACACATAAAACATGAAACAATATATTTACATATCTCTCTTTTTGCAAATATATATATCAAACTTTGTTGATCTCGCTTTTTGCAAAAATAATATATATCAAACTCTGGTGATCTATATATCAGCGCACTGCTGCTCACAAATATATATATATACGTATATATATATATATATATATATATAGTTAATTGCTTTTCTTTTTGTCACCACCAAATTACGCCCTCTCTATATATATCTCTATATATATTTTCACTCTACTTGCTTCACCAAATACATATAAATTTATAAATTAAGTATTTGCATCCTATGCAATTTCTTCTTATGCTATTGTTTCATGTACACACCAATTTACATCCAATGCAATATTTATTGTGTTATTAGTTGATTTATATGTTTTAATTATCCTTTTTAAATATATCTAATATATTAAAAGTGATCATAAGTATTTTAAATTTAAACTAAATTCAAATACTTAGATAAATGATTTTGTCAAAATAAAATAATCCTATTATTTTATCTTTACCTAAATACATATATCAACTAACACCTTCCAACTAATAGTTAATTAATAATTCATAATTATCAATATAATTAAATAATCTAATTATTTAATTAATTTAACTATTAACATTAATTAATTAAATAATCTTATTATTCAATTAATTCCCGAATATGTACGTGTCACTTTCGTAACACAATTAATTAGACAATCCAATTAATTAACTGTGACCCTTGTTACCTAAATCGATCGGGCTAGCAAGGGGACCTAATGGACCCACAGTATTTTGAGCTCCAATAATCCTCGGAATCATTAATTAAACTCTTTAATTAATATTTCTTGATTATTAACTCCGGTGTTATTCCACTAAAAACCCGAAGCTACACTCTATCAACTGTAGATGCTTTTATACATACCGATACAACTCGGTGCCCATCGATATAGCTATTACATATGGTGTGATCCTCTACAGTAGTTCATAATTAGAGCTGGGTCATAATGTCCGTTATACCCCTCTAATTACATATATCCTTTAAGCACCGTTGAATCTATAATGAACAATAAATCCTATTTCATTACAGAATTAGGAGAGCGCTCATATTGTCCAAGCCCCGAATCAACCCTTAAGGGAACTACCATCTACTTCTCACAAGAAGGAGTGGATTCCACTATTGTGTACAAACCTTCTCAACCACAAGCCAAACCGCAATCCCAACATACGGAGTAATATGATCAGGAAATGCATCTGACCTCACCTATGGTATATCAAAGACCACTATCTAACCTGAAGGAGTCGATAAGACACTCAAGATTAAGATCATCCACATATAGCCATCATTAGTTGATATATATGAATCTCATCGGTAAACGGATCTTGGTGAGAGATTCATATAGATCATGGCCCAGTTCTATATGATCATATCATACAAGGTGCCTCCATTCTCATTTCTCCATATGAATGATTCAGGATAGAATTACCGTACATTACGGAATGGACCGCAACTATAGATTAACCACAGATAAAGTACCCAGCTTTATTTGCTATCTATGGACTCTTTAGATTGCACGTCTCTTACTGTATCCATCCGTATATGACACTCATATACAAGTTCGAGATTACATTCGGCAAACTTGGATGTTAAATTTATGCACAAGTTATATAATAAACAACACAACAAGAATGTATTGAACTTTTCCTTTTATTTATTTAATAAATCCATTTACAAATTACATCTTTAGGGCATAAACCCCAACAGTGATGACCTCGTCTTGCTTCTGTGGGTTCAACAACGTTAAAGTGTTATGTAATCTTGAATCTAGACCCCGACTAGGAGAATGGAAAATTGACTTTTGGTCCCTAGCCAGATTTTGATATTAACAGAAGTCCCCTCTGACTTGAACACCGATGATTGAGTTGGGGTTGGAGTTAGACTTCCCGTTTTAATTGGGAAATTTTCCCTCCTCTCTTTGTTACCAGAATCTTGGTGGGAATTTTCTCATTAAATGTAAGTGAGACGTGGCAAGTAAGGAACAGTGCATTTTTCAAAACAATCCAGCTGGATTACGCTAGTCCCGATATTCAAGGCAATCTTCTCCGAAGATCTTGCTTCCATGTCACCGATGTCACGGGTTCTTACTCTATTCATCCCTATTTAAACCTGGTTGCTTCGTTGTCTTCTTCATGCTTTCTTCTTCTTTAAATTTCATATTTTCAAAAGGAAAAAATATTTCTTTCTCTACCTTCTCCAGCAATGCCTCTATTGCTCTTTCATCTTACCCAAAATCTTTTTCTACAGTGTCAAAATCTAACCGTGATTCTGTTGACCTCCTGTTAGAGGGCGAAGAGGTCTCCAGCCTTGCCTATGAGAAACGAGCATGAAAGGATTGTGATAGCGATCACTCCCCTCATAACCCACAGCATCGCCAATCTAATAGGAACGTGTCTATTGGTACCAGATTTTCAAACAGGCCTGATGACCCTCTGAACTTGGTCGATGAAGATTCGGACAAGGAACCCAAGAATACTACAGCTGGAATGGGTCAAGTCGTGGTTGATAGCACCCTTCAGGTGGAACTCCTCCCCTACGATTTCAAAGTCATCCTGGATTCTGCCACTGACCCGTAATCGATTGAACGTTTAAAGGCCAATTATGGCATCCCCGACAGTGTTCTTGTCTCTGTTCCTCCCAAGAATTTTAACATCTTCTTTCTTCCTAAAGGCATGCTTTCTATCCATGTTACGACTCTCGAGAACGAAGTCATGCTTCCTTTTCAGCTCACCCTACAACGGGCTCTCCATGCCATGCAACTAGCTTTTCTTTAGTTAACTCCTGGCTTCTGGAGACATCTAATTGGCTACCTCGTGCTATGGAGGGAGCAGTGCGAGCTAAGCAAAGTCACCAGTGAGCCCGGAGTAAAGGAACTGGCTTACCTATTCTAGATTGGCAGCTTGTCTAGTGGACTTAGAGGACAATTCTACACGAAATCCAAGAACAAACTCAACCTCATCGTTTCCAGAGCTTTTAAGAAAGACCTCATTTGGAAGGATGAATTGATTCTGGTGGGAGGTGATTGGAGGAGCTCGATCTATATTGGTGGGCATGAGTTTGAGGTCCCCACAGCTTTCAGTGACAAGCCCTTGTGGGATAGGGATTCTCTGCCCACTGAGTTTGAGAAAATCTTGAAGACCATAATCTCCTGTAATTATTTGAACTTGAAGTTTCCTACCGTTAATTCTTTTGATCCCCGCAGGGTGAATCTATACCTGCGAACCTCTACTGCTACTTCCCGTAAGTAAAAGCAAACTGAACCGTCTTGGTCCTTTTCGTTAGCTACCTTGGCTCTGACGTCTTTCACTTCTTTTTTGTAAAACAGTTTTGTTATTGCTCTAGCTTCCCATGAAGTCTAGCAAGCTAGTACCCTTCCCCCTTCTATTCGACCATCCAAGGGAATCTCATCGGCTGACTCGGAGAGAGGGGGACCAACTGTTCCAGTTGGGATTTCATCTACTCTTGTTTCATCCCCTTCCCAGTTCAAGTCCAAGATAGCGTTACTCATATCACTGGTTTCTAAGGAGCAAGGTAAGAGGATCTGTGTTCCTTATACTATTGCAACCGCCTCTGCTCCTTCCCCGGTTGTCTCCTCTGTTGCTGTTGCTATTTTTACTACTCCCGCAGACAGCTTTCCTGATTCCTTGAGCTTCTAGAAACCTTAAGGCAGATGTTACAAAGGTTCTTCTTGTTCCTTCTCAACATCGGGCAAGCTCGACTTAGGAAGACGAAGTCCTTGAGCGGTTTATCGCATCTTGCCTAGAAGGTGGCCTCTCTAGGATGACTTCGATGCCCGTCAACATTCTGGTTACCACGGGATCCAATCTTTTGGCTGAGGTAATTATTTTCTTATACCTTTACTTAAGGTTGCCAGCTTGTTCAGTTTCTAACTTTGGCTTCAAGTCCTACAGGCTTTCAAATTCAACGTGGCTTTGGGCCACTAGGTGGCTTATATCTGTGACCATACGGTAAAAGCTGAGATTGAAACTGAGAGGGCTGTGAGAATACTTGTATAAGCTCAAACTCTATTGCAGGAGATGACTTCCAGCGAGATGGAGACTAACACCGAGCTGGCCAATCTTTAGTGTGACTATAAAAGGATGAAGCGGTCCTTCGACCAAGAGGCCCTCCAATCCAAACATTGGGCTAAGCAGAGGGATTCCTGGAAAACTGAGGCCAAGATGTTGGACATCAGGAACCAGGATCTACACGCTTAAGTGGCCAAGCTGCAAGCCGAGGTGGATGCCTCCTTTAGTTAGGGGTACTTCTATGCCTCCTCATAAGTCGCTGAAGCCCTCCCTCTTCCCTTTGATCTGTCAGTCATTGCCACTTGGGATAAGGAGGAGATTGTTGCCAAGGTCATGGAGATGTTCTGTCCCGTTGGTGATGGAGCGGTTCCTTCAAGCATGGTTAAGATCGGGAAACAATCGGTTGAGGCAGATCTTCTCCTTCCTCCTCCAGTCTTTCTAAATTCTGGTATCGGAGAGTCTTCAAGCAAGGTCTAGCCAGAGCAGACTGAAAGGGATCCATCTAACTTCACTAACTTGGGGGCTTAGTCTGTTCACGTTATGGATGGTACTCCTACCATTTTTTAGGGGGATCTACTAGAGGTCCTAGAGAGGCTCGGAGATTGCCTTAGAGAGTTTGTTGGAGTAGGGTTTGGTGGTGACCAGATGGAGACGGGGGCGAATGCTACCCCTCAGGATACGATTATTTTCCCCTAAAGTTATAGTTGCGGTCAATGCAGTCTTGAAGGATGACCAAGTAGGATAACCAGCAAGCGTGTAGCCCCAAGAAGAAAGAGTGGTAAGGGAGGACATTTAGATTAGCAACCACCAAATGGAGGGAAAATGCACAGAGATCAGCAAGGAGGAGAAGCAGTGGAGGGGGGGGGGGGGGGGGAACTAGGAGGATGCTGGAGGTTGATTCAATCTACTCATGACCTGTCTTGATTGCCCAGAAAGAGGGGTGGGCACCCCGCTTTATTCATGACCAGCTTTTATCAAATCTTTTTTTTTCTTTTTTTACAGATGTTACCCAGAATTAGGTTTTGGTCTCCCTAAACGATGATTGTAGACTTGCAAGGGGATATGGTTATTTGTCATTAATTTTGTTACGATTTCCTTCATGCTTGCTTTGATTGATTCTGATCATGAACTTCAAACTTGGCTAAGAATTCTTTGCTTCATTCCTGACCTCGCCCTAGATGCGGCCTTCGAAATAACCCTGACTTATTAAATCTGGTAAAAAAGAAACTCTGAACTTGTTAAGTATAAGCATACTAGTTAGATAAACATCTATCCTTAATACTCAACACTTGGTCGGAATTCATATCTTGGGGAGGAGTCCCCTTGCTTTATGTCTCGTACCTTTGATGATTTCTCATGCAAACTTCAACCTCGTTACCCCTTCTCCAGCACTCGGGGAGGTATATTTTCATGGTGACCTAGATCCAACAAGAAAACCTAATTTTACTCTAGGATCCATCTCGGGGGTGGTAGCCCGACTGAAGGATCAGGAATGCTATCAAGCTATCCTGGTCTCGAGATCTATATGGCAACTATGCTCTTATACTTAGACCTTTCTTAGGGGTGGTAGCCCGACCAAGGCATCAGGAATGTCATCGAGCTATCTGAGTCTCGAGATCTAGATGGCAACTATGCTCTTACACTTAGACCTTTCTAGAGGTGGTAACCCGACCAAGGTATCAGGAACACCATCGAGCTATCCTGGTCTCGAGATATGGATGGAAATGACGCTCTTACACTCAGACCCTTCTTGAGGTGTTAGCCCGACCAAGGCTTCAGGAATGCCATCGAGCTATCCTGGTCTCGAGATCTATATGGCAACTACGCTCTTACATTCAGACCATTCTTAGGAGTGGCAGCCCGACCAAGGCATCAAGAACGCCAACGAGCTATCCTGGTCTCGAGTTTTAGATGGCAACTACGCTCTTACACTCAGACCCTTCTTAGGGGTGGTAGCCTGACCAAGGCATTAGGGGCAGTGAGGGGGCTTCCCTAACCAATTCTTGGTCTTGAGGGGGTCATGGTAAATTTACTCGTGGAGAATCCATTCAGAAATGGAGAAATTAACATCTCGTGGAGAGTACAATCGGAGATGGAGAAATTAATTGCAGACTTTATTGATGTTCAAGATGGAGTACATTGATGTTTAAGAAACTTATTTAAATGTAGATTGAGGTAATCTTCTAAAAAGTCCCCTGCCTAGGGATAGAGTTTACTTAAATGTTCAGCATTCTAGGTGTGGTCAATGGGTCAACCATCCATATCTTCAAGCTTGTATGCCCCATTGCGGACCACTACCTTCACCATGTATGGCTCCTCCCAGTTGGGTCCTAGAACCCCCTTCGACCTTTTTCGATTATTCAAGGTCATTTTCGTGAGAATTAAGTCCCCCTCCTTAAAGCTCCTGGTTTTAAACTTTCTGTTGAAATACCTAGCGATCTTGCTCTAGTAAATTGCTATTTTCTCAGATGCCCGATCTTACTTCTCTTCTAGGAGGTCTAGATTGGCTCGGAGATTGATCTCATTGCTATCTTGTTCAAAATGTTGCACCCCAAACGAGGTCAATTTACACTCGATGGGAAGGACCGCTTTAATCCCAAAGGCTAGAGAGTGGGGAGTTTCTCTGGTAATTGTTCTCTTCATGGTCCAATATGCCCAAAGAAACTCGGAGAGCTCGTCAGCCCACTTGCTTTTCTTTTACTGTAATTTCTTCTTCAATAACTTCTTGATAGTCTTATTGGTGGATTCGACCATCCCATTAGTCTAAGGGTGGGCTACTAAAGCGAACCTAAGGTTGATTCCCAAGCCTTCACAGAAGTCTTTGAATCGGGCATTGTTAAATTTTTTACCTAGGTCTGCTATTACGATAAGTAGAGTCTCGAACCTACAAACCAAGTTGGTTTCTATGAAACTCATCATAATCTCTTCTGAAATCTAGAGGAGGGGTTCTTCTTTAACCCACTTTGTGAAATAGTCGATTGCCATGATAATGTCCTTAGCTTGCCTATTAGCAGTAGGAAGAGGACCAATCAGGTCTACCCCTACATGGCAAAGGGGTACGGTGAATTAAGAGATGATAGTCGCTCTAATGGTAGGTGACACAAGTCCAAGGTCTTCTAGCATTGTTCACAGGATTGTACAAATCACTTTACCTCTTGGTGAGTAGTTGGCCAGTAATATCCCATGTGAATCATTAAATATGCTAAAGCCTCCCTACCAATATGATTCATGTAGTCCCAAGAATTGGCCTCTCTTAATGCCTAACTGACATCATCCAGATGAAGACATTGAAGTAAAGGAAGAGATTTGCCCCACCTGTAGAGGTATCAATCTACTAGGCTATTTTGAATTGATAATCTCTTGATTTTTCAGGCTTGGTCGGGGTCTTCGGGAAGCTTTCCTTCCTAGAGGTAGACAGCTATGAGGTCTATCCAGCAGGGTAGCCATTCCACGGGGCAGATTTCTTTACGTGTTGTTATGCTAGATTGGGAGATCACCTGGAGGGGTACTCCCTTATATAGAGCTTGACCTTAATTTGTGGCTATCTTTGTTAAGGAATTCACCTGGTGGATTTGCTGTCGAGGTATCTGTTCGATCCATAATCCTTTGAACCTTTCCCTTAGCTGCTGGGCTAGCTTTAGGTAGGTAGCCATGTTATCGTCCTTGGCTTGGTAGTGTCCCGTAACCTAGTTGATGATGAGTAATGAGTCACTTTTAACGTGTAAATAATCGACCCCAAGCTCGTCGGCGGCCTTTATAACGGCTACTAGAGCTTCATACTCTGCTTCATTTTTTGTTAATTTAAATTTAAAACTTAAACAGTGGTAGAATTCCATCCTTTTGGGATCGATAAGGACTATACCAGCTCCTCCCCCTACCTATCTAGATGTTCCATCAATGTAAAAGTTTCAGGCTTTATATTTTTCTGACAAATTATTGCCCTCTGAAAGCTTTTCAGGAGCCAGACCTAGTGTTACCAGGGTCTCTTCGCTTAGACGACTGTGAACTCTGCTACAAAGTCTTCTAGGGTCTAAGCTTAGATTTTTGTTCAATATTTGTACTTAAGGTCAAACTGGGTGAGCTCCAAAGCTTACAGGACTAGCCTTCTGGATATGTCTGACCTTTGTTGAAATTAGTGGAGGGGTTGATCAGTCACCACTGTTACTGTATCGACTTGAAAATAAGAGTAAAGCTTCTTAGTCAAGGTGACCAGGGCAAGAGTGAGCTTCTCAATAAGGAGGTAGTTCTTCTAGGTCTTCGATAACGTATGGCTGACATATTAGATAGGTCGTTGGACCCCATCCTTGTACTCCTTGTCCAAAGGCTCGCTTACTGCCGCTTCTGACACTGCTAGGTACATCTGTAACTCTTATCCTAGCATTGGCTTAACTAGCAATAGTTGGCTAGAGAGGTACTCTTTTAAGTCCTAAAAAGCTCGCTCATTATCCTGGTCCCATTTCATGTTCCTTCCCTACTTGATGGCTTTGAAGAAGAGACGACACTTATCCGTGGAACGCGAAATGAACCTGTTGAGCGCTGTTATACGCCCCATCAACACTTTGACTTGTTTGAGAGTGGTAGGAGAATCTAGGTTCAATATAGCTTAGATCATTTATAGGTTTGCCTCAATTCCCCTCTCATTCACCATGAAAACCAAGAACTTCCCCGTGGTTACCCCGAAGCACACTTGATGTGATTCAACCATATTTGGTTCTCCCTTACTATCTAAAAAGTCTTACGGAGATGGTCTTGATGTTCCTCTACTTACCAAGATTTCGTGATCATATCTTCTATGTACACCTTTATTATCTTCCCTATCTTCGGTTTGTAAAGCCGGTTGACCAAACGCTGGTAGGTTGCTCCAGCATTCTTAAGGCCAGAAGGCATTACCTTGTAGCAGTACAGACCTTGCACCATGGTAAATCTATTATTATTTTGATCAGTGGGGTTCATCATATTTTGGTTGTACCCCGAGAATGTGTCCATGAAGTTGAGGAGTTTGTTTTTGGCCGTGGAATCCACCAATTGGTCAACTTTTGGTAGAGGAAAACTATCTTTTGGTCACGCCCGGTTGAGATCGATGTAGTCGACACATATACGCCACATCCCATTTCCCTTTGTGACCATGACCACAATGGTAATCCATTTGGGGTAGCGAGCTTCTCTGATAAAGCCCATTTTGAGCAACTTGTCCACTTCTCCTTAGACCTTAACGTTCCTCTCAGTGTTAAAGTGACACCTTTTTTGCTTAACGGGCTTGAAGGTTGGATTCACTGCTAATCCGTGAGTTACCAATGATATCGTGGATCCCGTGGATCTCATCGGGACTCCAAGCCAAGATGTCATTAAATTCTCAGAGAAGCCCGATCAGTCCTTCTTTCACTCCTGGTTCAAAGGTAGCTTCGATCTTGATAGCTTTGGAGAGGTCGTCATTTTTGATGGGTATCTCCTCTAGCTTGTCCACAAGCTGCCCACTAGCCCATTCTCTGCTCTGTCCAGTAGAGAAAAAACGGTTCAAAAAGCAATGGAAGCGTGAGAAGATTAGAATATTAAGGTTCGCGTATAAATAAAAAATATTCCCTTTTATGCAACAAGAACCTTAACCATAGATTAATTGATGTATATAAAAGTATCGTACCTTTTTCTCGTGACGATTGAACAAGAGCCGAATTGATTTCGTAAGATCTTCTAATCCAATCACGAACGTGAATCACGTAGGAGTGTGGGCTCCATTTCTTCAAATTGTATACCTAAGGATGGAGACAAACAAAATCTTTTCTTTGTTAGTTACAAATATCCTCAAAGAGAAAAACCAAGAACGTCTAGTCACTTTTGAATTATCAATCAATTTGATTGAAACTCACGTGAACCTTGATTCAATGTTGTACACAAAACCCTTTTGATGTAAAGGATACTAGTGTATTATCGAAAACAAAAACGTTCTCTTTTTATCTCTTCTTGGCTGAATTCACACTAACTCTATAAGTTGGTCGAATTTTGTCAAGAGTAAATAACAAATTTTTCTCCCTCAAAATTCTTTCTTGCTAGGCCAAATTCTCTTCTTGAAAATTTCTTAGCATGGCCGATATTCCTCTCATAAAAAACCTTATAGCTGGCCAAAATTTCCAAACCTATATATAGGGTCATAAGTCCTCTCCTAAGAAGGATTTACTTGGTTGGCAAGAATCCTTTCCTTAGGTGGATTTATTTGGTAGTTAAGAATCCTTTTTTAAAAGGAGTTCTATCCTCCTCATATATATACAGAGCTGGCTGAAATTTCACTTAATATAATTAGGAGACTTAGTTCTTTTCCTAAGAAAGATTTACTTGGTTGTTAAGAATCATTTCCTTAGGTAGAATTACTTGGTGGTTAAGAATCCTTTTCAAAAAGGAATTCTATCCTACACCAAGACTCCTAATCCAACTCAATAATGTGTTTGTAACCATATTAAAGACTTTCTAATTTGATTAGATAAATAATTCCTTTTATTTATGTACTTATCAAATATAGTCTTTAACATTAACTATACTACCAACAATAGTATAGTTTTAGGAGACCATCTCCTACTAGGAAAAAGATTTTGACTTTTAATTAAATAATTAATTAATCAACAAATTAATTAATTTCCATTTAATTAAATAATAAAATAAAAATAATATATTTAAGCTATTATTAATAGCCTTGCCGTCTATGCCATATATATGGGCCATATATTATTTTTCTAATTTTATTAAATCTATTGGACCTTGATAAAAAGTCCACATGTGAACTAGACCTATTCTTACAAAAAGAAACAAGTTCTCATGCCTTAATACAATTCTAGATGGACCCCTAAATTGGTCCGGTAGAATATATCAAGTGGTCCATGCATGTTCGTGTGGATTGGGGATCTTGGTGGGCTATCTAAATTTAAGCTCCAATAGACACAACCCAATCTCAATCAACTATTGATTCACTTAGGTCCGATCTATTTAATTTTAGTTGATTCCACTAAAGAAATAAAAATTGAACTCTTAAATACAGATAGAATAAGTTGATGTCACTCACTCATACCCTAGACAACCTTATTGGAGAAAGTGTATCCTCGTGAAGAATACCAGTAATCGCCAAGAGCTCAAAGGTCGCCTATAGCTCTCTAAGTTACCAAATTTACTCATATGACCACATTTTGAACTTGGATATTTTGACTTTTCCAGAAGCCATGTTTCAATCGACACAATTGAAAACTTAACGTTAAGATTTAATATCCAATACATTAAAACATCCATATGATGGTATTCTACTCTCATGCAATAAATGGAGCCACGATGTCCATTTCTATAAATGAAGTCCTCTATCGATTAACAAATGAATACCACCAAACTGTTGAGGATAGACTATGCTATATAATCGTACTTATTTATAGCTCAAATGATAACACTTTCAACCGTAAGTCCATCATTTATCTCAGGATTGAGATAGACACTCCGATTGTCTTCAAATATAAACTTTTATCCATTGACAGTTCTAGATAAAGTATTTCAGTTTGATCCTATTCAATGCACACAGTGCACTAGATTCTTTTGCCCAAAGTTACCACACTTTGATGATTTTAGACTCATCATAACACATTTGATCCCACTCAAATGCTGGCAAAAGAATCTACAACTTTGACAAGATAAAGACGCCCACCCTTCTATCTTAAGTTGTGAATATTATTCAAGACTAATTAAAGAATTGTGTCTACCTCATACATATCTAGATGTATGCAAAATTCGTCTTTTCTCATAGTCTTTTGACCTTATGATTATTTACTTTTGACAATTATAATAATTAAACTATAAATGCTATAAGATATTTTAAACTAGAAATCTCTTTATTTATATGAAAAGATTGTTAATTACAATATTACACTCTTGCTATCGAGCATAATCCTAACAATCTCCCACTTGCTCTATAGCAAATGTGTCATATCTCTCATCCTCTTGTTCTTTAGATGCCCATCATTTTTTTTTTAGGAAGAGCTTTTATTAAGGGATCCGCTAGATTTTTTTTTGACGCGATATTGGTAATCGTAACGTCACCCCTATGCTTAATTTCCCTTAAAAGGTGATACTTTATTTCAATGTGTTTCCCTCTCTTATGACTTCTTGGTTCTCTCGAATTAGCCACTGCTCCACTATTATCACAATAGATAGTGATCTGCTTATTCTTATCAGGAACCACTTCCAAGTCAATCAGGAATTGGCGGAGCCAGACAACCTCTTTAGCAGCCTCACATGTGGCTACATACTCGGCTTCCATGGTGGAATCGGTAATAAAAGATCACTTGATACTCCTCCATATGACTGCCCCTCCTCCAATAGTAGACACGGATCTTGATGTTGATCTCCTAGAAGCAGAATCTGACTGAAAATCAGAATCTGTATACCCAACGGGAATTAAATCCCCTTAATAGTATACAAGAATATAATCTATCGTTCTTCTAAGATACTTGAAAATATGCTTGACTGTCATCCAGTGATCAGGACCAAGCTTCGATTGAAACCTGCTAACTATGCCCATAGCAAAACAAATATCTGGTCTAGTGTAGAGTATTGCATACATGAGACTTCCAACTGCCAATGCATATGGAACCTTACTCATGAATTGCTCTTCATGCTCACTGTTAGGAACTTGTTCCATAGAAAGTTTGATTCCATGTCTGAAAGGTAACATACCTTTCTTGGAATCTTGTATGGAAAACCTAGACAAGATTTTATTTAAGTATGAAGCTTGGGATAATGCAATCGTTCTATTCTTTCTATCCCTTATGACTTGGATACCAAGAATATAACTTGCTTCTCATACGTTCTTCATATCAAATTGTTTTGCTAACCATTCTTTTATTGATGTCAATACACATACATCGTTTCCGATGAGTAGTTTATCATCAACGTAAAGAACTAGGAAAACCAACTTGTCACCTTTAATCCTTTTGTATACACAAGGTTCATCAAGGTTTTGAATGAATCCAAAACCTTTTACGGCTTGATCGAACCTTATGTTCTAGGATCTGGATGCTTGCTTCAATCCATATATGGATCTTTGCAACTTGCATACCCTTTCCTCTTGGCCATTTTCAATGAATCCTTCTGGTTGCATCATGTAGATGCTTTCGCCAAGACTTCCATTAAGGAAAGTTGTCTTGACGTCCATTTTCCAAATCTCTAGGTCTAAAGATGCCGTAATGGATAAACGTATTCTAATAGATTTAAGCATGGCCACAAGAGAGAAGGTTTCTTCATAATCGATACCTTCCTTCTGTGTATAACCTTTAGCTACCAATCTAGCTTTAAAAGTTTCCACCTTACCATCCATTCCTCTTTTCCTCTTTTATACCCACTTGCACCCGATGGGTTTTATCCCTTTAGGCAAGTCTACAAGAGACCAGACTTTATTTTTGAACTTAGATTCAATTTTGGATTGCATTGCCTTTTGCCAACGGCGACAATCAACATCTTCCATTGCTTCATTGAATGTATAGGGATCATTGCCGTCCGAAAGATTCTCTATAGATTCTCCTAGACCGATGTATCTCTCGGGTTGTCTAAGAACCCTCCCACTACGATGAGGTATGGTAGATTGTTGATCTTGAGTTGGTACGAAACTTACAATTGGACTTGGTTGCGAAACCTCTTGTGGAATTGTATCTCCTAAAAGCTCATTAGGACAATTCTACATTTAGGCACAAAATTATTCATATACTCCTCTTCTAGAAATTTGGCATTTGTCGAAACAAATACTTTAAGATCCAAAGGATTATAAAAATAATATCCTTTTGTTCCTTTTAGATACCCTACAAATATGCATGTTTCTAAATGGGACTCCATCTTTTGTCTTTCCTTTTAACACGTGCGCAGGACATCCAAATATCCTTAAGTGTTGTAAACTAGGCTTTCGCCCAGTCCACAACTCATGTGGTGTTTTAGGAACCAACTTAGATGGTACATCGTTTAGAATATACATGGCAGTTTGTAAAGCATATCCTCAAAAAGAACTAGGGAGCGTTGAATAACTCAACATAGACCTAACCATATCCAAAAGAGTTCTATTTCTCTTTTCTGCCACCCCATGTTGTTGAAGTGTGCCTGGTGCAAAAATATGAGAAATCATTCCATTATCAATAAGATATTGCTTAAACTAACCAGATGGATATTCTCCACCATGATCGGACCTTAAAATTTTTATGCATTTCTCAATCTGATTTTCTGCTTCAGTTTTAAATGCTTTGAACATATCAAAAGCATCCGAATTATGTCTTATGAGATACACATAGCCAAATCTTGAGTGATCATCCATGAAAGTGATGAAGTACTCATATTCACCTCTAGCTTGAATGCTCATAGGTCCACACACATCAATGTGTGTCAATCCTAAACATTCGATGACTCTTGCTCCTTTTGTCGTAAACGACCTTTTGGTCATTTTACCTTCCAACAAGATTCACAAGTTGGTAGATCATCAACCTTTAAGTCACTTAGAGGTCCGTCACTTACCAATCTTTTAATCCTATTATGGTTAATATGACCTAAGCGCAAATGCCGCAGGTAGGTTTCATCTTTTGATAATTTTACTCTTTTATGATTAGGTTCCTTTGATTCTGTGTCTAACAAGTGAGAGATATTTCCATGAAAATAGAATAAACCATTTTCAAATGTACCTTTGCAAATAATTTTGTCATTCCTACTGATAATAAAAGTTTTATTAAAAGTAACCGAATAACCAAATTTATTTAAACAAGAAACTGAAATTAAATTCCTCTTGAATTCTGGTACATAATAAACGTTTATTAAATCTGAATGCCTACTAGAATTTAAGTTGATTCTAGTATCTCCCACTACACTAGTGGACCCCAACGCTCCATTGCCTAAATACAAGTTGAATTCATTCTTATTCAGTCTATTCCTTTGACCCTTTACACCACAAAAGAAACACTTTCCTTTGATCTTGGTTACTTTCTTGGTCTCCTTCTAAGAAGGCTCAAGTTGCTTTTTCTTTTGTTGTCTCTTGACCTTCTTACGGGTCTTTAACAGTAGCAACTTACCAAGCATATGAATCTCTTTACCCTTGCCTTTCACAAGGATTATCTTGGTGCTTTGAATATCTTGCATCAGGCCTTGCAAGGTGTATTCCTTATTATTCAAGGTGTAGTCCAACTTGAACTAAGTCCGTAGCGTCAACCAATTTTGCCATATCTCTCTCTAGCTCTTGAAAAAGACATTATATGGACTGGATTAAATGGATCTGTCATCCTAAAATTAGAATTCATTTCTTGTCGCAAAATGTCACATTCAGTAAAGATTTATGATACATGTATAGAGTGTACTCAATGTGTCCGAGCATGTCCCACTAATGTATTAGAAATGACACCTTGGGACAGATGTAAGGCTAAACAAATTGCATTTCGCTCTCTGGGAGTTTGAAAAGGAACTTTTGGAACACCAATAGGCATAAAATGAAATAAAAAAGAATTAAGTACTCTATTTCACTTTGATATGGAAACGTTATAATGGTTTTATTATTTTAATAATATTAGTTTTATCGTCATATTTTCTACATAGATAGAATAAGTTCATAAAATAAAGGAAAACAAAGACAATTTTTATGCATAAGATAGATCTATCTATGTATATATATATATATATATATATATATATATATATATATATATATATATCATAAGTTATATTATAAGTATACATAGTAGACTCATACTAGTTAGTGTCCCCTTCGGGAACGATAATTTGGATTTATTTAAGGAGTATTTTTATTTACTTAAGAAGTATAAGTATAAGGTAATTTTAGTTTATTGATATTTGATTTTATAAATATCAAAAAAATGAATTGTTCAAGACCAACCCGAATGAAATTGATTTGAATTGACCTGACCCCTATCGGGCTAGAATCGGACAATTCCATCGTGCTATGAGCGGACAATTTCGAAGAAATGGTAAGATATGGGTAAGAGTTCTCACGGATCTCCCTATTATCGGGAAACCTATAGAAGTAAGATTGGGAAGAGGAAAAGGAAATCCTACGGGTTGGATTGCTCATGTGTCCACGGGACAAATCCCATTTGAAATGGATGGTGTGAGTTTGTCAAATGCTCGACAAGCCGCTACATTAGCGGCGTATGAACCATGTTCGTCAACCAAGTTTGTTCAGGGGTCGTAACATAATCGGTTAGACAAAAGCAATGAGTTGTTGAAACTAATTATTTATTATACTTTTTTTAAATTTCTGAATCATCACTCCAAGCGTTAATGAGAAAAACGTCTTTTTCCATTTCGGTGTATTTCTAATTTCTATATGAATAGCATGCAATTTATAAGTAATAAACAAAATTCTATGTTTAAAAAGGGAGGATCATTCTAAAATTATCTATTTTGAGAATTCTGATATAGAAAGAAATTTTTGAAGTCTGTGATCGAGGAAAACTACCAGTCAGGGAAAGGGTCTTTGGTCGGGATTGGTAGATGATTGGCTCACCGAAACATGGATAATATTCGGACTTAATAAAGTTATGACTCTGATACATAGAAGAGGAATCCGACCCAAACAAGACATCTCAAAGAAACACTTTGATAAGGAAGTAAGCTTCCTTGTAGATATCAAGGTGCAGATTTGGCAAGAAACCTAATACCACTAAAATACAACCAGAACAAAACAAGAAAGAGAATAATATGATTATGATAAGTTACAATTCAGTTTCATTAAGGGAACTGGCATAACTTGTACACCAAGATCTAGGGTTCTATACATGAATAAATAGACCCAAATAATACCATAGAGGGGTGAATGAAAATTTTGCTTATAAGATCATAAGAGAAATTGAGGGTTGTAATAATCTTTACATAGTGAATTTTCCTCGCCGTTGTCAGTAACCATAGACGTTTCCCCACATTGGGGTTTTATATTGTCTCTGGTTTTACCTTACTTCTCTCTTTAGTAACTTATTGTTCTTTTTATTTACGTTCATTTATGTGACGTGTGGTAAACTTTGATTGATCCAAAAATCACCATTAACAACTGGCTCTAGAAGAAGGGGACCTGAACCTCCGTAAACAATGAGTTTGAATCATTAGTTCCAAGAAAAATCTTGTAAGAGACGATATTATGGCCACCACCAGAGATAGAAGTCAATCTCCGTGTAACACCGATGCCACGTGCTGTGCCAACATCCCTAATCCAGTCGATGTCAATGTCATTGAACAAGATCCACCGTCAAGGACTCCATTGTCTCCTAGACCTGACATGATGACATCCACAAATGTAACCGTTGGTATTTCCCCATACTCATTTTGGCTGATCCAGAAATCCCTACAGAAAGTCATCGACGATGTTGCTAGATCGGGAATCAATATAACGGTCACTGCCAACCTGAATTCATTATACCAACTCTCTACACCGGTGGTGGCCTAGGATCCTAGGATACGTTTCTGAAATAGTGGCAACCACTCAAGAAGCATCCCAAAAATTTAGAAAAGATTGAGTGGAGCGTCATGAAAGAAGGGAACGTTCATACAGAAGGGACGAACGCCAAGAAGACCAGGTGCCTAGGGAGCCCGGGGAGTCTAGTTCACGGTAAGTTGTTAGGATATATGGTTGAGGAGAAACCCGCCCCTGAGTAGGTAAATAGACCAAATTTAAATGATGATGAAACTACCCTCAGAAGATGCAGAGAGACAACCATTGTCTTCAGACACAACCCGTATGATTACTAGAGCACAGAGCGAGTCCCTATGAGCCAATACGGGCTCACCATCTGCAAGAAATTTGATGAGCATGAAGAGCCATATAGGGAGTGAGAGGTCCTTCTTAGAAGAATATTGGCCTTAGAGAGAATGCAAAGCTGGGGAAAGCTGCTGATCGACAGCTCCGGGAGTCCCTTCACTGATTCTATAAGGCAGACCCAATTTTTGGACAAATTCCGGATGTCAGATGTGGAACAATTAAAGGCCAATACTGACCGACAGGAGCATGATAATAGATATCGAAACACAATAGCATAATATGCTTATGATGATGCTCTCATGTGTCATATGTTCCCCCAAACTTAGGGTGATCAGTGATCCAGGTGGTTTAGTTTACTTTCAACAGGATCTATCAGGAATTTTGAGGAACTTATATAGGCATTCATTAGGCAGTTCATGAGAAATATCCATCGAAAGAAATATATATCAGCCTTGTCAACCTTAAGACCGAAGAATGACGAGAAATTAAAAGATTACCAGAAAGTGTTGAAAGTACAGGATCCCAATGATGATGTGGTAGTATTCGCATTTATTAATAGTCTACAGCACATCCACTTGACGTTAAGTCTAGTACAGAAGGGGCCGACCACGTATGCAAACATGGTAGATTTTGTTGGAGGATATGCCATGGTAGAGGAAAAACATATAGCCCATGGAAGGGAGGTCATACATAGAGGTCGTCTCGAGAACAACCAAAAATCCAAAGATGGCAACTCCAAGAGTGGCGACAAATGGGACCAAAAAGGCATTGGGGGAAAGAGCAAGGATGCATGCAAAGATGATGACTAAAAGGGTGGCAAGTACCTCAAAAGGCAATACACCAATTGCCCTATTGGCAAGGAGGAAAGAAGAGATCATGAATGTGATAGAAGATAAAATTATATACAGAAAGCCCTCGAGACAGTCGAGCTTTACGAGGAGATACACCACCAAATATAGTAGATTTCACCAGGAGAACGGCTATGAAACCTCCAAATGCTATCAGTTGAGGGATTACATCAAAAAGTTGATTATAGAGGCATTTCAAGGATATGATCCTGAGGAATTGAGATGGTTTGTACAATGACACCCCAAAGGAAGAACGCAAAAGGCTTTAGAGAAGCCCTATAAGAAATTCAAATAATAGGGCGATTAACACCTTCTTTGGCGGGTCACACACTGGGGGTAGCAGTTGGTTGAGAATGACCGAAGGTACAGAAGCCATGGATAGTCAGAGGAATCTAGAATTTAACTCACTAGCCCCGATCATAAAAAGTTCAAACATGGATGGAACCCGCCAGTGTTTTCCGAGGTAGATACATATGGGTCAAAGGTAAGGCAGAATGATGCAATAGTTGTGCCAGTTCGTGTGGGTCATAGAGAAGTAAGAAGAATGATGATCGATAATAAGAGCTCGAAAGATATCCTTAGCGTAGAAGTGTTCGACCAGTTATGGCTATAGAGAAAAGACCTGCAGCCACTCAAGGTCCCAATAAAGGGCTTTGGAGGAGCAAAAATGAGGTTACTGGGAACAGTGAAGCTATCTGAGAAGATCATGATCTTTTTATACACCAAAATAGTCAAATTAGATTTTTTATTTGCAAATGTGGAAAATTGGACATACAACGCCTTGTTGGGCCAACCTTTCCTGAACATGTCAAAAGTTGTGACTGCCACTTATGCCTTGACAGTGAAGTTCCCAACGAAAGTTGGGGTTGGCATCATGAAAGGTTCTCAAGAATGGGCGAGAAAGGTGAATCTGACTATATATAGGGAGAAAGCAGAGCTGGGAGTGATGCAGATGGACGTCTAAGGAGAAGGGGACGATCTAAAAATTGACGAGGGTGAAGCTGGGGTAGAAATACCAATCCTGTTTGACCTGAACCCAAGGGAGACATCTCCACATGATGGGAAAAGCCAGGAAGATGAGCTGACTATGGAGGTTGTGGTTGATTAGGGTAACCTCGACAGGACGATAAAGCTTGGGGCTCAGTTGACAGACAAGTTTGGAACTAAATGATCTATTTACTGAAAGAACATAAGGATTTGTTTGAATGGAAGCATAAAGACATGTCTGGAGTTGACACAAAGGTAATCTCTCATTATCTAGCAGTCGATCCCAATAGAATACCAGTCATCAAGAAGAGGAGACAGTTCAACCTGGAGAGAAGTATGGCAATCAAGGATGAGATAAAGAAGTTGCCAGCGGTAGGATCAATAAGGGAAGTGTAGAAGCCCGAGTGGGTTGCCAACATGGTTTTAGTTAAAAAAAATGACCAGGGGAGGATGTGTGTAGACTTCACGGACCTCAACAAAGCATGCCCAAATGACAGCTTTTTGTTATCCCAGATCGATCTATTGGTAGATGCGACGGCCGGTCATAAACTGCTGAGTTTAATGGAAGTCTACTCAAGCTACAACCAGATCTGAATGATTGAGCCATATGAAGAAAAAATTTCTTTCACGACCAGCCAGGGGTTATACTATTATAAAGTAAGGCCCATTGGCCTCAAGAATGCTTGGGAAACCTACCATGGAGCTGTAAATAAGATGTTAACCCAACAGATCGGCAAAAATATAGAGCTATATGTGGATGACATGTTGACAACGAGCATAACATCTGAAAATCAAGCAGAAGATCTCAGGGAGACGTTCGGGGTACTAAGGAAGTTCTATATGAAGCTCAACCCAAAAAAGTGCATTTTTGGGGTACCCTTGGGAAGATTCCTTGGTTTTCAAGTTCATTAGAGAGGAATCGAAGTAAATCTATAGAAGATAAAAGCATTAGAGGCGATGAGATCCCCAAAGACCTGAAAGAAATTCTAAAGCTAATAGGTTGCTTAGCATCTCTGAATCGATTCATTAGCAAGTTAACGGATAAATACTTGCCCTTTTTCAAAGCAATCAAGAAGGGCAAGACGGTGGAAGGGAATGATGGGTGTGAGTAGGCCTTTTAGAAGATCAAGCAGTATCTAGGGAAAGCACAAATCTTGTCCAAACCCTTAGAAGAAGAGGTGCTCTACTTGTACTTGTCAGTCACGACCGTGAAAACTGGGTCAGTACTGGTTAGGCTGGACGAGGGAGTATAAAATCTAATGTACTACATATGCAGGGCTTTACTACCAGCAAAATGAGGTACTCAATGACTGAGCAGATGGCGCTAGCATTAGTAATAACAACAAGAAAGTTGAGACCATATTTTCATGCTCACAAGATTGAGGTCTACGCGGATTGCCCGCTGAAGCAGATTTTGTCAAAATATGAGGTGCTTGAGAGGTTAACCAAATGGGCAGTAGAGTTGAGTGAATTCGATATAACATACCTGCCAAATGCCATAATAAAAGAGTAAGTTGTAGCTGACCTAATCACTAAGTTCGTCGAGACAAAAGGTAAGGTGATCAAGATGCTCGGGGAAAAGGAAAAGAAAAGAGAAGAAATTTCCTAGAAACTACATGTAAATGGGTCGTCAAACATGCACTACAGTGGGGCGGACATAGTGATATCCACTCCGGATGGTGATCAGGTAGAGTGTGCCTTACGGTTAGACTTCAATGCCACTAATAACATGGCCGGATATGAGGCACTTTTGGTAGGACTTAAGGTCTGCATGACGCTAGGGTCGGATGAGCTGGAGATATTCAATGACTCACAGATTGTGGTGAACCAAGTCTTGGATGAATTTCAAAACAAAGATAGCAACATGGCCGCCTATCTAGAGATAGCTAGGCTACTGCTTGGGATATTTAAGGCCTAGAGGATTACTCAAATGAGAGGGAAAATAGTGAGAAAGCTGACGCTCTGTCAAAGTTGGCATCAGCAAGCGTCGGCATACGGTCAAAGATTATTCTAGATGCTCACCATAAAATACCAAGCATTGAATATGAAAAGGGAGTATCAGAGCTATGAGTGATCGAAGAATGTCAGGCCACCTAGATAACCCTGATCAAGGAGTACCTAGAAAATGGAATGCATCCAACTGAGTTGACTGAAGCAAAAGGCCTCAGATTAGAGCCACTAGATACTTGGTAGTTGGAAGAGAACTGTACAAAAGAGGATTTTCGAAGGCTTTACAGAGGTGTGTCTACCCAATATAAGGCAGACAGATATTAGAAAGCATCCACGAAGGGTTATGTGGGAATCACTCCAGGGGTAAAAGTTTGGCACATAAGACTCTTAAACAGAGCTTCTTCTGGCCGACCCTATTCTAGGATGCTCAGACTATCGTAGAAATTATGGTAATTGTCAGACGATTGCCGATGACATCAAAATGTCACCTGAAAAGTTTGAGAACTTGATATTAACCTATCCGTTTGACATGTAAGGACTAGATCTGAATGGCCCAACGCCAGCGGTAACCAAATAAGGAGCAAAGCACACCGTCGTGGCAATAGACTACTTCACAAAATGGGTGGAGGTAGAAACACTAGTGCATATAACTGAGGCTAACAAGACCAATTTTGTGAACAATATCATCTACCGATTTAAAATCCCATACATAATAACCACAAACAACGGGACCCAGTTCGATAGTGATAACTTTATGGACATGTGTTCGAGTTTTCGTGTAAAGAATTATTATGCCACAATAGCCTATCCTTAGAACAATGACTAGATGGAAGCGATGAAAAAAATAATTAAGCATACCCTAAGGCAAAGTTGGATGCTAAAAAAGGGAATTGGGCAAACAAGCTGCATGAAGTCTTATGGGCATACCAGACCACAGAAAGGACTTCGACGGGACAGACCCCCTACTCGTCAGCCTTCAGGATAGAGACAGTTATCTTGTTGAAGTAATTCATAATTCACCAAGGGTACAATTCTTTCACCCAGAGGCGAATGAAGAAATATAGGAACATAACCTAGACGAGTTGCAGGAAAAAAAAAAGACCTATCGAGGATAAGAAATGTTGCCTATCAGCAAAAGGCAGACAGATACTGTAACTCACATGTCCGAGTCAGGATATTCCAACTTTGAGATCTGGTTTTAAAAAGGGTGTCACCCAGTACAAGGAAAAAATCAGCTGGATCACTGGTAGATAAATATAAATGACCGTAGTAAGTGGTTGGATTTGCTGGTCAAAGAGCGTACTGCCATGCCCGACCAGAAGGGGGTGAGCTGCCCAGGCCTTGCAATGCTCAACACATAAATATTTACTGCCCCTAGGGATTTCTCATTTTTAAATATTTCATTTTAGCTTAGAAATTAGTTTGCTTTTTTTTTTAATGATTAGCTAATCTGTTAATGTCTCTTTTTAGCCTTCATAAAAGTCCCATTGAGGGAACAATTTCAAAAAGTCAAGAAAAGTGTTCTAAATTTGTTTTCTTTTACAAAAGCATTCTTAGGGAACCTAGAAATTGCTTAATGCCGATAGGAGCACCCGAGAGGCCCTATGAGGGAGCTAAAAACACAAGCAGTAAAGGCAATGTACACTCACCGAAACTAGCTAGGTGTAATGAAACACTGTTAGGGCACCTTCAAGCCATAAGCACCTGATAGGATGTGCCAAGAGTTGAATGGGGAATGAAATATCTATGCTTTAAACAGTTGCTAAAATTTAAGAACTTGTAAAGTTAGTATAATATAAGCTACGCCATTGTAACGAATCTTGATCAATAGACTACTGGGAGACATCCCAATGACTTAGTTGACAAACAAAAGATAATCGTCTATAAACTAGATACCATGTAAATGGTCTATAAAAGAACACTACTTGACAGAAGAATAAACGCTACCCAAAAATGAGTCATGACTAACCCCACCTTGTAAAATTGCTTGGTCAAAGTAGGGACGTTTAACTTAATGCATATTATTTAAGTTAACACACAGTACTGGCTTTGCCAAGATTACTTGGTTAAAGATGGTGTTTCCAAGTCAAGCATGACCAAAATAACAAACAACTAATCAATAAACGGACATAACCAAACACATTAATATGGTCTCTATTGAGTTAGTAGACTCGATGAAAGGCGAAACACATTGTTCGAGTCAGTTCATGACTCCGGCAATTAAAAAAATACTCGGTTAAAAGTAGATCATTTGATTTAAGCATGATAACTAACATAAGATTTAAGCTACGTTACACAAGGTAAAAATACCAGTCGAGGCTAAAAAGAATGGTATTACTCATGTTAAAAGGCTGAAAGTTACAAAAGCAATTTTTTAAAAGATTACAAAAATGATGCTCATAAAATTACATAGGTAAAACAGGCTAAGAGCAAGGCAAATGGATGAAGCATCTGGGTGCTTGTGAGACCTCAAGGACCGAATTTGCCAGATGGAAGGTCGTTATCTTCATATCCTTTAGTCAAATCTCAGAAGTCTATGCAGTTGATGTCATCTTCTAGGTCATCGGTTATAAAGGGAGAATAGTTTGTATCAGACAAGGGTTTGACATTGGTCTCTTTCGTTAAAGAGAGAATAGTTTGTATCAGACAAGGAGGATTTGGATGGAAGCACCAGATGCATAGGATAGGGGTCTTTCCCAATAGATTTGTAATAAGCCCTCCGTATTATTCTCTGGGTTTTTTTTCTAGGTACTTTTCCTTGTGTTTTTTGATAGTCCTGTCCCATTTTCGATGAGCCTCCCCCAAAAACCGTTCCATGCCCCTAGAGAACATTCGAGTAGTAGCCAGCCCTCTCTCAAACTCCCTCAGTGTGATAGCCTTGAAAGTGTGAGACCTCTTATAACGGTCCACATTTTAGACTTCAAGAGATGATCTAGATTCCTGAGCGAGCACTTCCATACTGACCTGCTGCTTTTCCATATCTTTTGCCAGATGCTCGTAGTGGATCCTAGATGCCTGTTGCAATTTAAGCATAACTTGCTGAGTAGATGTAAAAGTGTCTATGGTGAATCAAGTCTCCTCTTTGAGTTTATCCATTGCTATCTCAGCCATGATGGCCCTCGATTCGAGCTTATTGCTTTACAATTCTTTCCTTGTAACCCTCTTCTCTAGCTCATCATTCCTCTCTAAAAGTCGTATTAGTTACAGAGGCTCTGCTTTAAACATTAGCAATAGTCATCCTCAAGGCAACCTTAGTCACAACATGATTCTTCAACTTCTCCTCATTTTGCTTGACTTTGGATACGCTAGCCGAGGAAGACTCAATAGTATCATTCTTTTTCGTAAGTCCCTTATTCAATTTAGGATATCTCCGTAGCCTGTATCTTTTGATCAGTTAGAGCCGCCCTGGTCAGTTCCTCTACCGCCTGAATGAAAGACATAAAGAAAGTAAGATTATTGATACACATAAGTGAAGAATAAAATAGAAAACACTTACAAAAACTCTGTTATCAAAGATCATACAGATCCGTTCCGAGGTACTAGCGGCCCTAGCCTCCCTCTAATATCAATCATCGATATACCCCTTACAAGCTGACATGGTCCAAGCATGGAAAGAGTGTTGTTGCAAGAGTGACCCGAACTTAAAGTTAAAGAAGACCCCAAATGCAGGAGCAACTGCTAAAACTGGTGGAGTAGACTTATCACTGTTAGGGCTAGAGAGGGTCAGGGGTGCGGCTGGAAGGGCTAGGTTAGCAACAATTTACATCTTTAAAGTCCCACCGCCTCTCCAGCTTGAAGGATAGTTATAGAGACCCCGTATCCCTACCCTTCAGAGGCTTCACATTACTGACACCATCGTGATGTGGAAGGGTAGAAAATGTGTTGATATGGACACTACTAGCTTGGTTGGTCCTGGCGTCCCCAACCAACTTGACCGCTACAGCATCTGAACAAACCCTTGACATAACCAGTGAATGAAGTGCATGCTCTTCAGTGCGTACTCCCATGAAATTAAGTTAGTTAGGGTCTCCTGATCATCCTCATCATACTCATCAAGGATTATAGGATCAACCTCCATCCAGGAAGCTATTGGGCCAGCAGTAAATTAGCCTTCATTCGATTGCTTATGGCCTCTAGGTGGAGGATCCCTCCACGATCTGAGCTGCATTACCACCAGAAATATCTCCACTAGATATCTCTACTGGACCTATCCTTGGTTGGCCTATCTCTACTAGACCTCTCCCTACTTGACTTGTCTTAGTCAGTTCTCTCTTGGGTGGGCCTCGCCCGAATAGTCTTATCCCTAGATAACCTTCTTTTACTTTCTATTGCAGGAACATCATGTTCACTCCCTTCAGTATGCCCAGTGGAAGCCACCAAAGTGTTGTAATCAAGCTCATATATATGCTCCACTAATTCATGCTTGAGGGGGGAGGGAGGGGGGGAGGTTGTAATTCTCTAAGAAACTTCTTTCCTGCTCACCCGATCGAGGTTCTTAACCTTCTCGTCATGCTCACCAGCAAAAATATTCATCTAGTACACTGAAAAAGGAATCCAACAAAAAATAGTAAGGACAAGTGTGCAAAACCAAAAACCAAGCAAAAAGGAAGTTATAAATTGTTGTGCTTACACCAATCAGATATAGCTATGAAATGCACTAACTCTATTTGCTCTTTCTCTATGTATAGATTTGGTGATCTCTGACCTCCTTCAAAGTTTGGGATGCCTTAACATCTATGTTTGCCTTGCTCTGATTTATCATAGGTGCAGTCTTGCTCCACAGCTCGGGGATACAGAAGTTCCTTAGGACACTACTTCTGGTTAGCCGTTGGTTGAGATAGACTACCACGATCTTGCCCCAATCACCACTGACGAAGAACTAGTTGTTCTTTTAGTACTTGTTCAAGTAGGGGAAACCCTAGATGAAGCCTTTGTGGTCCTTGTGAGCGGGAAAGGTAGGCTTATCCATGAAACCATGAGGAATCCAGTTTCTCGAGGAGGTCGACTACATGTAGAAGGTACCTCCAGCATCTGAACGACCAAGTGTATAAAAATTATGTATCTCTTAAGTTGTTGGGGTGTACTTGGTCCCGACCATCTTTCATAGGTGCCACAAGCTAATTATCACCTGATAGAAGTTAGGGGTTGGTTGTATAGGAGTGATGCCCGTGTCGGCCCGAAACTGAGCAATAAAAGGTTAAATGCAGATGGTGACCCCAGAAGTCAGCATGAATAAGCAAACGCATAAAGAGGATGGTTCCATAAGGCATGCTTACCACTGAATATCAATTGCACCGAACAGGGCATGTCAAATCGATCCCTGAAATTTCCAAGTTCATCATCTGTCACCATGTTTATTTCATAGTCAAATGCACACGAGTTATCAATAGAAAACTTCAACATACGTGCCCGTCTTTCTTTTGGAACTTTCTCCATCTTTAGTTTCTAAGAGTTTATCTTTAGATCACTCACAAGACAGTGGTTTCCCTAACGAAGCCCTAATTGCTTACTCTTAACTAGTTGTCCTTGACATATCTCGACAAATAACAACAGAGGTAGAAGTAGAAGGATTAGCATGTGAATTAATAAACTTAGGATGGGCAACAAAGTAATCTAATTTAAGGTGACAGGTTAAGACAAAGGAGTGTATATGTGAAAGTGACCTAGAGAATAGACTCAAGCCTAGCAATATTCTCTTTATCGCCTGCCTCGTTGACATTCATGAGAAGTTTGAAATGCCAATAGTGGAGAGTATAATGCATACCCGAGAGATTAGTGAGAATAATGAAACACGAACTGTTAACAGAGAAGAGGTAGAACAAAGAAAAAGCTTGAGGTTCCGAGAAGAATAAAAAATTAAGGTTTTTTACAAAAGAAAATATGGAATCGTGAGAAGGGTGTAAGGACCTTGATTTTATGATTGGCTTATTTCATGACAAACCACACCACATTTGGGATGATTGTGTAATGGGTAGCTTAGGCCCTCATTAGCAAGCTTTCAAGCATCTTCATGACTTCAAGAGCAAAAGGTATATTCACTTGACCTTGCCTCTTGAAGAGTTTAGGCACACACACATGCTTCATGCATGATTTGTATCGACATGCATTTAAATCCTATTGCTTATGTGTGCATCCTTACTCACAATCACACTTGCACTTCATTCTTTGTTTTAAGTGTGGTTTTTTTGTGTTTAATTCGTATTCCGTTGTTTGATCTGATACATCCATGCTTGCACAATGGTGTGCTTGTTTTAGCGCATTGAGTTACCATATGAGAAGGTCCCACTCTTCTCTTAGTTTGGTCTTTGGTCACATGGTTTTATTCTATGAGTTTGGGCATACTTATTAAAGTCCAAATCTGACCTTTGGTCACTCAAATGACCATAACTCATTTCATAGACATCCGAATCATGTTTATTACATGGAAGTAGAAAGAAGACTTCCATACCTTTCCAATAATATATTATACGAAAGGTTTGGATGTCATTTGGTCATGTTTTGGGTGTTAGGATTATGCTCGATAGCAAGAGTGTAATATTGTAATTAACAATCTTTTCATATGAATAGAATGATTTCTAGTTTAACAAAACTTATAGCATTTATAGTTTAATTATTATAATTGTCAAAAGTAAATAATCATAAGGTCAAAAGACTATGAGAAAAGAAGAATTGTTCATACATCTAGATATGTATGAGGTAGACACAATTCTTTAGTTAGTCTTAAATAATATTCATAACTTAAGATAGAAGGTTAGGTGCCTTCATCTTGTCAAAGTTGTAGATTCTTTTGCTAGCATTTTAAGTGGGATCAAATGTGTTATGATGAGTCTAAAATCATCAAAGTGTGGTGTCTTTGGGCAAAAGAATCTAGTGCACTGGGTGCATTGAATAGGATCAAAATGAAATACTTTATCTAGAACCGTCAACGGATAAAAGTTTTCATTTGAAGACAATTGGAGAGTCTATCTCAATCCTGAGATAAATGATGGACTTATGGTTGCAAGTGTTATCATTTGAGCTATCAATGAGTACGATTATATAGCATAGTCGATCCTCAATAGTTTGGTGGTATTCATTTGTTAATCCTTAGAGGACTTCATTTATAGATATGGACATCGTGGCTCCAGTTATTGAATGAGAGTAGAATACCATCATATGGATGTTTTGATGTATTGGATATTAAATCTTAACGTTAAGTTTTCAATAGTGTCTATTAAAACATGGCTTCTGGACAAGTCAAAATATCCAAGTTCAAAATGTGGTCATATGAGTAAATATGGTAACTTGGAGAGCTATAGGCGGTCTATGAGCTCTTGGCGATTACTGATATTCTTCACTAGGATACACTTTCTCCAATAAGGTTGTCTAGGGTATGAATGAGTAACATCAACTTATTCTATCTTTATTAAAGAGTTCAATTTTAGTTCTTTAGTGGAATGAACTAAAATTAAATAGATCGGACCTAAGTGAATCATTTATTGATTGTGATTCGGTTGTGTCTATTGGAGCTTAAATTTAGATAGCCCGCCAAGATCCCCAATCCATACGAATTTACGTGGATCACTTGATATATTTCTACCGGACCAATAGGGTTCCATCTAGAATTGTTATAAGGCATGAGAACTTGTTTCTTTTACTAAGAATAGGTCTATTTCACATGTGGACTTTTTTATTAAGGTCCAATGGATTTAATAAAATAAGAAAAATAATATATGGTCCTTATATTTGGTATGGGCGGCAAAGGCTATTAAAAATAGCTTAAATATTTTTTTTTTTATTTAATTAAATACAAATTAATTAATTTGTTGATTAATTAATTATTTAATTAAAAGTCAAAATCTTTTTCCTAGTAGGAGATGGTCTCCTAAAACTATACTATTGTTGGTAGTATAGTTAATGTTAACGACTATATTTGATAAGTAGATAAATAAAAGTAAATAAATAAAAGGAATTATTTTTCTAATCAAATTAGGAAGTCTTTAATATGGTTAAAAATACACTATTGAGTTTGATTAGATGTCTTGGTGTTAGGATAGAATTCCTTTTTGAAAAGGATTCTTAACCACCAAGCAAATCTACCAAAGGAAAGGATTCTTAACTACCAAGTAATCCTTCTTAGGAAAAGAATAAACTCTTCTAATCTATATCAATGAGAAATTAGGCCAGCCCATATGGATATAGGAAAAGTTAGATTTCCTTTTAGATAAGGATTCTTAACTACCAAAAGAATCCACCTAAGGAAAGGATTCTTGCCAACCAAGTAAATCCTTCTTAGGAAAGTATTTATGATCCTATATATATGAGCATGAGATTTTCGGCCAGCCCTAAAAATTCTATGATGAAAATTTTGGCCATGCCTATGTTATTTTCAAGAGAGAATTTTTAGGGAGAGAAATTAGGTTTTGCTCTAGACAAAATTCAATCAACTCATAAAAAAAAGGGTGTGGAATTCGGCCAAGGAGAAAAGAGAAAAAGAGAACGTTTTTGTTTTCGATAGTACACTAGTATCCTTTACATCAAAAGGGTTTTGTGTACAACATCGAATCAAGGTTGACGCGAGTTTCAATCAAATTGATTGGTAATTCACAAGTGGCCGGACGTTCTTGATTTTTCTCTTGGAGGATATTTGTAACTAACAACGAAATAGATTTTGTTTGTTTCCATCCTCAGGTATAAAATTTTAAGAAAGGGAGCCCACACTCTTAGGTGATTCACGTTCGTGATTGGATTGGAAGATCTTACAGAATCAATTCGGCACTTGTTCAATCGACACAAGAAAAAGGTACGACACTTTTTATATACATCAATTAATGTAGGGCTAGGGTTCTCGTTGCATAAAAGGGAATTTTTTTTATATACGCAAACCCTAAATTTCTAATTTTCTCATGCTTTCGTTGCATTTTGAACCTGTTTTTCCCTACATTAGGTCGTTTGAAGCTCAAGCCGTTGTGATGTCGTGTTTTTCCCGATAGCAGAGCGACCTCAGGGTGACCTGACCTCCAAGTCACATTTGATGCCCACAAACCATTTTTTTCTCTCCCAAAATGTCGTAGTTTGATTTGGATCATATATATACTTCATCTTCTTCCCCATTTCAACCTAGAACTCCAAAATTTCCAGATGTTAGTAAGAAAAAGAGTTCCCCTAGTGAGAGAAAGCTCCAAGTTTGCTTCTTTGACTCTCCAAACCCAAAACCCATCTCCATCTTGCATCATTCTTCATCATATGAGTATGGATGTTCTTGGTTTCATGATTAGGTAAGTAAGAACTTCATTGAACATCTGTTTTTATTCTTTTTACTCTAGATTAGGTGTTTATTGCATGATTAAATACCTAGACTCTAGTTTATTGCATATATTTATGAATCTTGAAAACATGATTGGGTTTGTTTATTGATAGCTTGAATTTAGGACTGATTGCCCTTATTGCTAAGTCTCTATGCATTGCATTTAGACATTATTAATTAGGACTCATTGATTGCATTTTGTGATTGCATTATAGTCCTTGCCATGCTTAATGACAACTTGTGTTGATATGGCTATTGTGATAGCTAGCATATAGGTCATATTTGCCTCTAGCTAATTAGGTCATATTGATTGCATTTTGATGATTGCATTTATTGACCATGCCATGCTTAATGACAACATGTGTTGAAATGGCTTTGTTTAATAACTAGATTGAAATATTATATATCCATATCTAGTTAAATCTTTATAAGCATTCATTTAGACATTTATATCTAGGAATTGCACTTAGTGACATTCTTTAATTTCTAGATAAACATTTAGTGTTGCCTAGCATTATTTGCATTTAGAATATTTTTACATATTCACATAGGTTGTTGACTCTTCATTGAGAATTAAGTCTTGTGGCTATCGGTGTGTAGTTCACAAACAATTCAAGTCTTGCAACCAAAGGAAGGGTGGCCAGCAATTGGTCGGGTACCTCTGTAAAAGGCCCAAAGAGGTAGAGTAGGAGGCGTTCACGCCAAGAAAAGTGTATCACGGGATATCACTAGAGTCTGAACCAAGAGTGGTGCGTGGCGGTGTCCATAGCCTGAGGTTGTCGAGAGTGAGAGTCCGAGAGTCACTTTATGGTGTAACCTTTGCTCATATAGTGGATTTTTACGATCGAGTGTGGCGCACTTAACTGGCCGTGGTTTTTTACCCTTTTTAAGGGTTTTCCATGTATACATCTTGTGTTGTTTATATTTATGCATTTTTACACTTGATGTTTTATGTTTTTTTTACTGGGTGTATATTGAATATTGACTAATCAAGAAAAATTGGTAATTGACTTGATTAAAACCTATTCACCACCCTCTAGGTTAGGTTAGAAGTACACACTTTTAAGGGAATGTCAATTGGTATCAGAGCGGGTTCCTAGACATACTTAGGTGATCCAAGCTCTTGTTTATGTGTCTTGCATTTGTGTGCATTTTTTTTTATTTGCATTTTATTTGCATTCTTTACCTAAACACCGTGTGTGAGAGTGAAACACTTAGAGCGGGTATTGTTGTGGTGACCTGTAAAGATGAGAGGGAGCGATATGACTCTAATGAGGAGATGACTCTCATGGTGGATAGATTTAAAAGATTCACAAAATCTCACAAGAAGAACTTGAACTCAAAAGAAAATGAGGTAAAGAAGAAGACCTTGTCCAAGAAGAGTGAAGAGGACTCCTCCAAAGGTGAAGAGCATATGCCTAACTTTATGGCCTATGGGGCCTCGTATATGGAAGACTTTGATGAAGGCAACATGGTCTTGGATCTTGACTCTAATATAGAGGAAAGGGTTGGTGTGGCAACAAGTGACCAAGGCGAATGCCTTGATGAGGAAATTGACTCAATTAATGAATGTCAAGTGACCCTTCTCAAAGTTTTGAATCAAAATGAAGAGCTCTCCAAGGAGAATGAGACTTTGAGATTGTGGAAGGTTTCCTCGGAATAAAATATTTATACCTTTGAAGAAAGCAAGAAAATTTGTCAAAATCAACTTCATAGGTACAAAGAGATCATGGAAGACCAAATGGAAGACATTTCCATTCTTGTCTCCAAATTGAAGACCATGGACAAAGTGACCTCCATTGATGACTCATTGATGATGGACAAGATTGATGTGTCCAAGTACGAGAAGGAGATTGAAGACTGCCATCAAAGGATGAAGGAAATGAAGGATGAACTTGCCAACAAAGAGAACTCCTTGAAGATTGTCAAGGAAAAAGAAATAAGTTGCCTTGAGGAATTAAGGAAGGCCAAGGTCAAAAAACCTCAAGCTCAAGGTAAAAGTAAGGCATCATCCAAGCAACCTTCAACTCAAGGAAAGTTCACACAAGCCTTGGAAACTCAACCAAAGCCTAGGCAATTCAAGAAGAATGGACAAGTCTTTAAGAAGTCAATCACCTACTCAAACAAAAGAACTATGAAGAAAGAAGGTGATCACAAGAAGCATGACAAACCAAGGAGGCAAGATCAACCGGCTCAACCACCTCAAGAAGCTAGACCACAAAGGTGCCACCAATCGGCTCAAGCTCAAAGGAGAAGCAAATCGATGCACCATCAAAGACAACCTTATCAACATGGTGATGCCCGGATGAGATCATAATGCAATGGTATAAATTCTTACTTTGTACCTACATGTCATTTTTGTGGTATGATTGGTTACTTAAGACCAAATTGCTTTAAATATATTAAGAGGTGTAGATTAGAGAGCATGAAAGTAAAAAGGTTAAAAAAGATGGCAAGTTTGCATGAACCTAGGGATTTTAGAAAATTGTTTATGACCACTAAAAATGAAGATGTGGAACCTAGGTGGGTTATAAAACATGAACCCATTTGCCTTAGTGCCCATAAAACACCCTTAGATTCTACTAGGTCAAATGGACTTGGTATGTCTAGTGGGACTTGCCCCTTACCTTGATACAGTTCTGTAATTGACCCCATTTGGGGAGCTCAAGCAAAAAGAGCAAACTTGCATGATTTATTATGTGTAAAAAGTTGATTAATTTTATGCTCTTTTATTAATTGCTTGAGATTTTTGGTTGCACATATATGCTTATATGTTTTTTCTTAATAAGTGTGCACCATTGCTTTACTTGCAATCCATTTCATATTTATGTTCAAATGTGCATCTTTGGACTAGGAGGTTTAATTGGGAAAGTACATTTGAATGACCTATAATTTATCTCCATGACATGTGAACTTGCTTATTATTTCATGCTTAAAATGATATGCATGAATTGAGTTTGATTCTTTAATGCAAATGTGTGAGAGTGCAAATGAAAAGACTAATCAATAAGGATTTTGTATCCATGCAATTAATAAGGATTTTATATCAAAATTAGTTATCTCGCTTTTCTTAATGGTGAAACAAGACTACTATCATATGGATAATTATCAGGAAAAATAAAAAGGGTGCAATAGTCGCTCATATCTTGGTTTACCTTTAAGAATTGATATAGTTTCTTTATTGTCAATTTTTTGAAACTATATCTTTTTTGCTTATGACAAAAGGGTTCAAATTTGTTTGAGTTCTTTTGGAAACCCTTTTGATGCTTGCTTTGCCAAATACCACTTGTTTTGGATTTGAATGCAACATGTCTTGCTTGCAAAGCAATAATTTCACACATTTTCTTTAAATCAAACTCCTCGAATCTTTCTCAATTACTTATGTTGCATAAATTTTGTTTATATAATTATGCATCGTAATTATGCTAATAGCTCTCTTTGCTAAAGAAACCCAATAGAGGGAGCTCCTTTTCTTATCTCATGACAAAAAGGGGGAGAAGTCTTGAGAGATATAGGCGGAGCATTATTTATGTTTTGGGGGAGTAGTCTTGAGAGAGAGTAACCATTTAGGGGTAGCATTGCACATGCATTTGTTTATATTGCTTTATTGAGTGCAATAGCTTTCTATGTTTGTTCACCTCACATGCACTTGTTCTTGGAAAGTGATTTCTTGCTATTGTGTGTAGGTATGATGATCTACGAAGAGATTGAAGACCTTAAAGACTTAGAATATTAGGTATCGTTTTTTGTAACGTAGAATGGACTCTCATGGACAATAGCATCATTTTTTATTTTGTAAGGATTTATTTTTGAGTGGTTGTTTTGTCATGAAATATCCAAAGGGGGAGATTGTAAGAACCTCGATTTTATGATTGGCTTATTTCATGACAAACCACACCACATTGGGGATGATTGCGTAATGGGTAGCTTAGGTCCTCATTGGCAAGCTTCCAAGCATCTCTATGACTTCAAGAGCAAAAGATATATTCACTTGACTTTGCCTCTTGAAGAGTTTAGGCACACACACACTTCATGCATGATTTGTATCGACATGCATTTCTGTCCTTTTGCTAATGTGTGCATCCTTACTCACAATCACACTTGCACTTCATTCTTAGTTTTAAGTGTGGTTGTTGTGTGTTTAATTCGTATTTCGTTGTTTGATCGGATACGTCCATGCTTGCACGATGGTGTGCTTGTTTTAGAGCATTGAGTGAATATTTGAGAAGGTCCCACTCTTCTCTTAGTTTTGTCTTTGGACACATGGTTTTATTCTATGGGTTTGGGCATTCTTATTAAAGTCCAAATATGACCTTGGGTCAATCAAATTACCATAACTCTTTCTACAGATATCCAAATCATGTTTTGTAAGTTGGAGTAGAAAGTTGACTTCCATACCTTTCCAACGGTATATTATACGAAAAGTTTGGATGTTGTTTGGTCATGTTTGGGTTGCTTGAAGCTCAAGTTGTTGTTCCCGAGAGCAGAGCGACCTCGGGGCAACCTGACCTCCAAGTCGCTTTTGACGCCCATAAATCATTTTTTTTCTCTGCCAAAACATCGTATTTTTATTTGGATCTTATATATACTTCATCTTTTTCCCCATTTCTACCTAGAACTCAAAAATTTCCAGATCTTAGTAAGAGAAAGAGTTCCCTTAGTGAGAGAAAGTTCCAAGCTTGCTTCTTTGACTCTCCAAACCCAAAATTCATCTCCATCTTGCATCATTCTTCATCATATGTGCATGGATGTTCTTGGTTTCATGACTAGGTAAGTAAGACCTTCATTGAACATCTTTTGTTGGTCTTCTTACTCTAGATTAAGTGTTTATTGCATGATTAAATACCTAGACTCTAGTTTATTGCATATATTTATGAGTCTTGATAACATGATTGGGTTTGTTTATTGATAGCTTGAATTTAGGACTGATTGCCCATCTTGCTAAGTCTTTATTCATTGCATTTAGACATTATTAATTAGGACTCATTGATTGTATTTTTTTATTGCATTATAGTCCTTGCCATGCTTAATGACAACTTGTACTGATATGGTTAATGTGATAGCTAGCATATAGGTCATATTTACCTCTAGCTAATTAGGTCATATTGATTTCATTTTGATGATTGCATTTATTGACCATGCCATGCTTAGTGACAACATGTGTTGAAATGGCTTTGTTTGATAACTAGATTGAAATATTGCTTATTCATATCTAGTTAAGTCTTTATAAGCATTCATTTAGATATTGATATCTAGGAATTGCACTTAGTGACATTCTTTAATTTCTAGATAAACATTTAGTGTTGCCTGACATTATTTGCATTTAGAATATTTTTACATATTCACATAAGTTGTTGACTCTTCATTGAGAATTAAGTCTTGCGGCTACCTCTGTGTAGTGCAGAAGCAATTCAAGTCTTGCAAACAAAGGAAAGGTTGGCCAACAATTGGTCAGGTGCCACTGTAAAAGGCCCAAGGGGGTAGAGTAGGAGGTGTTCATGCAAAGAGTAGTGTATCAGGGGATATCGCTAGGGGCTGAACCAATAGTGGTGAGTGGCGGTGTCCATAGCTTGAGGTTGTTGAGAGTGAGAGTCTGAGAATCACTTGAGGGTGTAACCTTTGCTTATATAGTGGATTTCTACAATCGAGTGTGGCGCACTTAACAGCCCGTGGTTTTTTACCATTTTTTAGGGTTTTCCTCGTATACATCTTGTGTTGTTTATATTTCCGTATTTTTACACTTGATGTTTTATGTTTATTTTATTGGATTTATATTGAATATTGACTAATCAAGAAAAATTGGTAATTGACTTGGTTAAAACCTATTCACCCCCTCCCCCCCTCTAGGTTAGGATAGTCATACACACTTTTAACGGAATTTCAGAGGGAATGGAAAAGTTTTGAATTATATATAGGAGTGGATGATGTCATCATAACAAGTAAATGCCATCAGGCATAACGTGCGAGAATGGGAGTAGGTGCACAATCCCTAAAAATCACACGTCGTTCAAAATTCACAAAGTTGCTAATGATTGCAATAGCCGAAACAGATGTTGTTGGGGTTAATGCTTAGCTGTTAAGAATTAATACGCATTAATGAGCTACGAGACAAAAGAGGAACAAATTAAACACACTTCGTTGAGCAAGTTCCATTTTGGGACAAGATACTCGGTCTTGTATGTTTAAGAGGGTAGTGTTGTTGGTGAAATTCAGATAACATGACACGTTAACAAGAGACAAGGGTTAGAGGTGCCATGCACCAAAAGTCAAATAATATGAACCAACCTAAGTTGACCATAGAAGACACAAAAGCCTCCCGACACCCGATCGGGACCATCAAAATGGTCAAAAATAGAGTCTGTGACCGGTGAAAACTATCGATTAGGGAAAGGGACTTTGGTCGAGATTGACAGATGATCGGCTGACTGACACGTGGATAATATTTGGATTAAATAAAGTTATCACTCTGGTACGCTAAAGAGGAATCCGACCCAAACTAGACAACTTGAAGAAACACTTTGATAAGGAAGTAAACTTCATTATAGATATCAAGGTGGAACTATCCTTTTCTCCTTCTTAACTTTGGAGGCTTTCAAAGCAATATCCTTTTGCTTTTTCGATGGTGTAGGGTTAGGACATTTCCCAGATTCATAAGCTAGAAGCCTCCCAATAACTTCACTTGGCTTCATATCCTTGTAACCACTATTCCCTTTTAAAGCCGTCACCTTAAACTCTAATCTATCGGGTAGAGATCTCATAATCTTCTGCTTGATCTTCCTATCCGAATAAGGATCACCAAGTTGATGACTTTGGTTCACAATGTCCATCAACCTCACTTCAAAGTCATTGAAGCACTCGTTCTCATCCATCTTGAGCAATTCAAATTGTGTTTGGAGAACTTGAAGCTTCGATTCCTTAACCACATCGGTTCCCTCATGTGCAACTTCTAGTATATCCCATGCCTTATTAGCTATCCTAGTAATTTGAACCAACATGTACTGGTTCTCATCCATTGCACATAGGATGGCATTGCCTTCCTATTCAACTTTGATGCCTCAAACTCTTGTGTGTTCCACTGTGCCTTTGGCTTGAATACATCATCTCCTCCATCTGTAGGAGTCATCATGGGTGGAGTGTAGCTATCTTCAACCGCCATCCATGCCCTGTCATAAATTTTACAAATATACGACTCCATCTTGCCTTTCCAAGAGGCATAATTCAATCCGGTGATAAGTGGAGGTCTAGTGCTAGAAGCTCCCTCGTTGCCACCGTTTCCACTATTTGGGTTTAATGAATGAATGATATGAATGCAAGTGTATGAATGATCAACACACACACAAAATGCAACACACACCAAAATGAGCAATGATCACCTATGTATGTCTTGGAACCTGCTCTGATACCAATTGAAACAAATATTATGGTGTGTTTAATATTAACCTAGAGGGGAGGGAGAATAGATTTTAAACAATTTTACCAAATTTTCATTAATGGACAAGTTGACAAAAATACCCCTAGCTAGTTACAATAATATCACAAGTGTAATAAGTGCGGAAATAGTAAAGACACTTGAGATATACGTGGAAACCCTCCAAATGGGAAAAACCACGGGCTGATAAGTGCGCCACACTCGAACCTCAAATCCACTAATGGCAAAGGAATTACAACCTAATCCCGGTTTAAAATCCACCACCACTACCTAATCCCGGTATAAGTGAACCTAGTCCATCTTGCTTGCAATTTAAGTTACCTACTCCCTGAAGCAACACAAGTCTTACTTCTCAATGAAGAGATAAAATGGCCTATGTGAATATATGATGATATTCAAAGAACAAACAAGGCTAGGAAACCTTATATGCTTATCTAGGATTATGAGATGGCAATTAATGCAATCCTAGATATCAAGAGCTAAATGACATGTTCAAAAAGTTTAGCTAAACATAGATCAAACAATCCTATGAAGCTATCACAATACAACACTTAATCATGTAATCACAACAATCTCTAATTTTTATCTAGAATATGTTCTAAGAGCATACAAATAATTAAAGAGATGGCTTGGCAAGCAAAACACTTAACTTGTAAGAAGACAGTGAAGAACTTACCAAACAAAAAGTGATGAAGCAAAACTATCTGTTGATGCACTCTAAATGATCTTAGATGATGCAAGATGAAGTTTTTATGCACATGGGAATGCTTTGAGTGTTTAAAGATGAGTTCTTGGAAGAGTTTTCCTTTTGAAATGTGTTCTAAGGAAAAGATATGATGTTCTGAACTCTTGTACGACCTGAATACAAAGAGTTATATATATATGAGTTTCAACCAAAGTGAGGTCGTTTTGGAAAAAACGTTCCAGCTTTCGCTATGTGCGCTGGTGAGGTGCGCTTGTTAAGTAGCGCACCACCAGCGCATAACCTAAATTTTTGATAGGCGCTGGTCGAGTGGCGCAGCAAAATGGCGCATGACATGCGACGATCCACTGGGATGTTGCGCTGGTGAGGCTGCGCTAGTCGAGTAGCACACCACCAGCGCACTGCCCACTTTTTCAACATTGCGCGGGTGCAGTGGCGCAGCTCAGTGGCGCATGATAAGCGGCGATCCACTGGTATGTTGCACTGGTGAGGCTACGCTAGTCGAGTAGTGCACCACCAGCGCAATGCCCACTTTTTCAACACTCAAACACATAAAATCAACAAGTCATAGAGTGATGAAAATGCATCCTATACTAATGCCTAACATGACATAAAACTTTAATTACAAGATGCAAATGAGTTAACAAGAGTCATTTAAACCAAATGCACACAAGTATAAACACACAACATATATGAATAAGAGTTATGCATGAATTTGTGAGTGTGTGCAACTATCTCTTCAAAGCAAGTAAGCACAAGAATTTTACCTTTGGTGCTTCTCCTCTTGAGGTCTTGAGAGCCTAAGCTACCCTTACATAAACCCCAAAAATGTGGTTTGTTCAAGAAATAAGCCAATTAACAAATGAGGACTTTACAATCTCCCCATTTGGCTATTTCGTGACAAAATCACCACTCACGTTGATCCTCACAAAACAAAATAAAACATCGGGAAGATATTCTACATTACAAAGAGATATACATAGAGAAAAACTTTAAATCTTCAATCTCTTGTAGAACTATCAACCCTACACACAAAATAAACAACAAGTACACTTTCCAAACCAAGTGCATGTGAGATGATCAAGTAAATATAAAAAAAACAAGCATTTGCATAAGAATATGAGTACGACATCGTGTAATGCTCCACATCATGCAATGCTCCCCCTCAAAGGATTACTCCCCCTAAATTTAATCTCCCCAAAAAGTACTACTCCCCTAAAAACCAACACATTGCAACTCCCCTAACACCACAAGGCTACTCCCAGTTTTTGTCATGATATAGGGAAAGGAGAAGTCCCCAACCGGGTCACTCACGGCAAAGAAAGAAAGGAGCATACAAGATATTTGCATAATTATATAGGCCACATTTATGCAACTCAATGAATAGGAGAAAAACAAGGAGATTTATTTGAAGAAAATGTGTGAATCAAAAATGTTTTGCATACAAGTCCAAAAAAAAGCAATGGTATTTGGCAAAGCAAATGACAAAGGTTTCCAATATAATTCAAACCAATTTCACCATTTGTCATGAGAGAATCAAGGATATAGAGTTTTTATAGATATCAAGTTTTAATAGCACTATATCCAACTTTTTAAGCGAAACATGGCATGAGCAACTTTGCACCCTATTTGATTTTTCTGGACAAGATACCCGTATGATAGTAGCCATGTTCAACTAATAAAGAAAGAAAAATATTGATGAAACATTTTAGTCTCACTAGCTTTTTCAAACAATATGTTGCATTCAGCAATTGCAATCATCAATTCATATTTTATCATTTTATCATTAGCATGTCATTAAAGAATCAACATGTCATAGAGATAATTATAGGTCATTCAATATGTACTTCCTATGTAGATCTCCTAGTCCAAAAATGCATGTTTAAACATAAATATGACATGGATTGTAATCAAAGCAAAGTTTACACTTATTGAAGAAAATACGATATAATATAGTATAAGTGCAACCAAGTTACTCAAGCAATCAATAAAGGAGCATAAACATTTCAAAATTTTTGCATGCAACAAGTATACAATAGATCTTTTTGCTTGAGTTCCCTTTATGGGGTCAAAGACAAAAATTCATCACTCTATGAGACAAAGAGTTTTGAATCGAGTAGCATCTAAGGGTTTAGCAAATAGATTCGCTAGTTGATCATTAGTACCTACATGCTCAAGTACTATTCATTTTCTCTCAACTAGTTCTCTAATGAAATGATGACGGATGTCAATATGCTTAGTTCTAGAATGTTGAACCGGATTCTTGGAAATATTAATTGCACTCATGTTATCAGAAAAGAGAGTAAGAGTACCTTGATTAAATCCTAGTCGACTAGCATTTGCTTTATCCAAAGGGGTTGTGTGCATCCACTCCCATCAACTATGTATTCGGCCTCAGCCGTGGACAAAGAAATTGAATTTTGCTTCTTGCAAAACAAAGAGACAAGGTTGTTCCCAAGGAAAAAGCAACCGCCTATGTACTTTTCCTATCAACGCAATTTTCCTTCCCAATCTGCATCACTAAAGCCTACAAGATTAGCATTAGTGTTAAAAGAGTACCAAATACCATAGTTAAGTGTCACATTCACATAGTGAATGTTTCTCTTAACGGAAGAGAGATGGGACTCCTTAGGATCCGATTGGTACCTAGCATACACACCCACACTAAAAGAGATATCGGGCCTACTTGCGGTCAATTAGAGCAAGCTACCAATCCAGCAGTGATACAAAGTTTGGTCCACACTTTTACCACTAGCATCCTTACTTAGCTTCAAAGTGGTACTCATGGGTGTATCACAATGTTTGGCACTCTTAAGGCCAAATTTCTTCACTAGGTTTTTGGCATACTTAGCTTGGGATATGAAAATCCCATTATCCATTTGCTTAATTTGTAAACCTAGAAAGTAACTTAGCTCACCAACAAGGCTCATTTCAAACTCATGAGACATGACATCAACAAATTGTTGGACTTTGGTGTTATTTATGGAGCCAAAAACTATATCATCAATATAAATTTGAGCTATAAAGAGCTCATCTTTGTCTTTCTTGAAGAATAGAGTCTTGTCAACACTACCCCTAGTATAGCCATTGTCTATAAGAAATTGAGTGAGACGCTCATACCAAGACCTTGGTGCTTGTTTCAACCCATATAAAGCTTTCCTGAGATGATAGACATGATTAGGGTGGTGAGGATCCACAAACCCTTTGGGTTGCTAAACAAACACTTCCTCTTGCAAGAAACCATTGACATCCATTTGATACAATTTGAACTTGTGCAAACAAGATATGGATAAAAGAAGCCTAATGAACTCAATCCTAGCAACTGGAGCAAATGTCTCCTCAAAGTCAATACCCTAAATTTGAGAGTACCCTTGTGCTACAAGCCTAGCCTTGTTTCACACAATGCTGCCATCCTCATCGGATTTCTTCCTATATACCCACTTGGTGTATTTCATTGGTGTTCTTGGGCCTAGGAACTAGAGTTCAAACCTCATTTCTTTCAAATTGGTTAAGCTCTTCTTGCATGGCAAGAACCCAAAATTCATCCTTTTAGGTTTCATCAACCTTCTTCGGTTCAATTTGAGAAGTGTAGCAAGTGTAGCTAATTAGATTAGCCATTTGACGCCTAGTCCTAACACCCTCATTAACCTCTCCAATGATGTCATCTTTGTCATGGAGTTTCCTAACCCATGGAGCAGGTTCTTTTGAGTTCAAGAGAGGAATCCTATCAATAGGTTGTTTTATGTCATCATCAAGATTAGTCTTTTCAACATTAGGAATATCAACAACCTTTTCCAAAAGAGAGTCATCAACTAGATCTACCTCCTCCTCATGGTCAATAGATTTAAGCCTAGTATCATCATTGAAACCATTCGATGATTCCATGATGGTTCTAGTTTTTAAATTGAAAACTCTATAGGCTCTACTATTCAAGGCATAATCAATGAAGATACCATCATCACCCTTAGCATCAAATTTGCCAAGTTGATCACGGTCATTCAAAATGTAGCATTTGCTTCCAAAGGTATGGAAATAGCTAACATTTGGCTTTCTACCTTTCCATAACTCATAGGAGGTTTGCCTAGTGTGGGGCCTTAGAAAGACTCTATTTCCTATATACACGATGTATTGACGGCTTCGGCCTATAGGTTCCTAGGGACATTGTTGATACGCAACATCACACGGGCCATCTCTTGAAGAACCCTATTTTTCCTCTCAACAACTCCATTTTATTGAGGTGTCCTAGGAGCCGAAAACTCATGAGAAATGCCTAGACTACTGTAGTAGTTTTCAAAATAGGCATTCTCAAACTCCTTCCCATGGTCACTCCTAATCCATTTAATGTTTTTAGTCTTAGAGTTCATTTCATTTTGAATTTTGGAACAAAGCATTTTAAACTTGTCAAAGGTTTCAGATTTTTCTCTAAGAAAATAAGTCCAAGTGTACCTAGAGAAGTCATCCACACACACAAAAATGTCTCTCTTTCCACCTAAACTCTTGGTTTGCATGGGACCCATAAGATCCATGTTGAGAAGCTCTAGAGGTTCCTTGGTGGATAAATACTTGCCCTTTTTGTCCATCCCGTTGGCTTGCTTCCCTTGTTGGCAAGGTTCACAAACACCATTTGCCTTTTTCCCAAGCTTGGGAAGGCCTTGCACAACATTGAACTTATCTAAGATTCGTAAATCCCGATAGTTCATGTGACCAAGTCTTTCTTGCCGTAACTCAATTTGTTCATCCTTGGACACATTGCAAGAGACACCTTTAGCTTCAAGACAATAGCAATTGTCGTTAGATCTCATACCTTTTAACAAGGTTTGTCCATTTGGCAATAAGAGAAAACAATCATTTTTCCTAAACAAGACTGAAAGTCATTCATCACTAAGATGTGAAATGCTTATTAAATTAGCTTTTAGACCATCAACATACAAAGCATTGGATAAGGAGGGTAATCTGGGAATGGAAATAGTTCCCTTTCCTTTAACTTTCTTTTTGGAAAGGTGACATTTCCTCCCTCCTCCATCCAAGAGTCTCAAAGAAACTCTTATTTCCAGTCTTATGCCTAGAGCACCCACTATCCAAATACCAAAAATCAGAAGAATGAGCTTTCAAGGCAATTTGTGCAACATGGCAAAAGTGTTCATCCTTTCTAATCCACCTAGGTGCAATATTTTTCTTCCTAGTTGTCAATGGTACACGGGCTCTAAATGTCCTAGGATCATACAAAGGTGTTCCGTTTTTCCTAGTGACATTCATCATGGCTTTAGCCTTTTTCTTCTCTATCTTGCTATCAATTCTACACAATTTAATATATCTAAAGTAATTTGGTCTAATATGACCATCAATACAACAAAAATGACATGTAGCAATGAAGTTAGGGATCATACCATAACCTTGAGGATGCATTGAAGCCTTTTCATGTCTTTGTGGTTGTCTTGATTGTTGTTGAGGAACTTTCCTTCTTTGTTATTGAGCAAGACTTGATTGCTTCCTTGGTTGAGCTTGCATGATAGGTATCTTCCTTTTATGAGCTTTCGGTTGAGGGAAGTTAACTTGAGGAGCCCTTGTAGGATGGGCTTGAGGTAGGCTTTTTGGTGCCACCTTGACTTGAGCACTACTTGAACACTCTCCTAGGTCAAGTTTCTTCCTAGATGATTGATGAGAAAAGGACCCATTGAAATTCCTGCTTTTTACAGATATAGTCTTGCTTGGAGTGGAGGATATCTTGTCATCTTCAAACCCAAGCCCCTTCTTGTCACTTGGCCTCTTTCTAACATCTAACATGTGGTCAAGTTTTTTGGTGCTAGAGTTCATCTTGGCCAACAACTCTCTTGCATCTTCAAGCTCTTTCTTTAACCCTTTTTCATTCCTCTTAGATCTCACCAACTCTTCATTTAGTTGGTCAACTTGAGTTGAGAGCTCTAGGTTTTCTTCTTTTAATCTCTTAATTTCATTATTGTTCTTTAACCTTGTCGTATGTAAATTTTACCAAGCATACACGTCATTGACAAGAAGGAAAAAATAGCCAGGTGGACGCCCAAATGTGCATTCGAGAAATATTCTATAAGGCATCATTAAAGAGAAGAAAGCCCGAGTAAGCATATATTGAATAAAACCTACTCGGGATCAGTTAACAGCACTCGGGACTGGTTAAACAACGCTTCCACTCGGGCTCAAACAGTGCTACTCGGGACCATCAGGAATTACTCTTACTCGGGAATAAATACGACTCGAGTAAAGGTTTGGTGCTTATTTCATACGGAATAAGTCATTAAATACGCGACGATCTCCATCAAGAAGGAATCCCAAATAAAATAGGGCATTAAATTAGAAGAGTCCCCAATCAGGAAATAACTTGATTTTCTTGCAAATGCTACATTCTTATAAGGAAACAAGTCCAAATTGAACTGCACAACTAGAATCTCGCTCGATTTCCATAAGAGACTCCGAAACAGGAAAGAAGACAAATCGACCTCAAGAAAGTAACCGAATCACAATTAAATACAAAGATCATGTATTACATGTACAAGGCAAATTAGGGTTCTATAAACATATAAATAGACACATAGTCTCGTCCAAAAAAGATATAGGCAATATAGCATACAGCAATTATAGTAAATACAGAGAGAAAAAAGAGAGATCGAGAGCTTGTAAACATCTTATTCTCTTATTGGATTTTGGCTTGGTTAATCCTTCAACCACCCGTGGATGTTTCTCCGGCCATCGGAGTTTTACCATGAAAAACTTGTCTTTGTTACTCTCTCTGCATCTTTTTCTCTTTAATTCAATAGCCGAAATCCAATTCTTGTTGGCTTTTTTGGCAAAATCCAGAAATCGACGTCAACAATTGGCGCTAAAAGGAGGGGTTGAACCTCCGAACTTGTTAAAAAGCGATGGCAGGAAGCAGAAGTAGTTCAGGGAATGGCCAAAAATCACCAGGAGATTTCCAAATTGGCAATACGTCACAAGATCCTACAGCAAACATAGAAAACCAGGTTGCGCACCTGGTGGGGATCCAGTAAGTTCCTCCAACCAGTAAAGATCTTACGTTGCTTTTCCAAGAGGCCTTGCAGCAATTGGTGACGGACGCAGCAAGGGAAGGGATTGATCTACTGGCCACAGGATCACATACTCCCAATCCTCCACCTACAAGGCTCCGTTCGATGGTGGTGAGGCCAGGAATAACTATGCCAGAAACCAGAAGGAACTCTCCCCCAATCAATCCAGCTGGACATAAAACACTAGAAGAGGAAAATCACCAGAGGCTGGATCGCAATCAAACAATATGTGCCAGACATCGTAAATATGATCGGCGCAGAGGACAATCATCATCAGAAGACAGTGATCAACATCATCACAAACGTCATCATGGAGTCACACGAGAGGTCTGGCATCAGAGTGAAGAGTCTGAGGAAAGAATGACAGTTACCCAACGGTTCAGCCATCAAGGAAGCTCAGTGGGGGACAGAGATGTCACAATCCAGAGCCTAACTCCAGAAGTAGAGAATAACAGGCGACAGATGGAGGCACTAGTCAGACGTTACGGCTGTAACGATCTATCCGACGACGACGACTCCGACAGTCCATTCACCAGGGAGATTTTGCAGACCCCTTTACCAGAAAGATTCAGGATGCCGTATGTGGAGCAATTCAAAAAGATACAGATCCAAAGAAGCATGTTAGACGCTATAAAAGTGCCATGGCTCAATATGCCTGCAGTGACCCCCTATTGTGTCTCAACTTTCTGCAAACACTGGGGGACACAGGTTCAAGATGGTTCGAAAGACTACCCCCGGCAAGCATCGAAAATTTCAGCGAGTTGAGCAGGAGCTTCTCAAGGCAATTCCTAAGCAATGTCCACAGGAAGAAGTCAGTGGCCTACCTCTCTCAAATAAAACAAGGGAAGGACAAGTCATTACAAAAGTACTTGGGCCGGGTCGGCCAAGCAGGATCAGAAATTGGCAGCTCTAATGATGAAGTAATAATTGCTGCCTTCACCAATAACTTGAAGAATGGACGACTATCCTTCGATTTGAGAAGAGCACGGCTGAATAGCTACAGGAGGAAGCAATATGCATGGAGGAAAGCCCGAACAGAAGAATACTGAATCGAAGGGGCAGAATCAAAAGGAAAAACGGAAAGGGAAAAACAAGGAGAAAAACAAGGATGGGTGTAATGGGCTTAACGCCGAACAGGCCATAGAGAAATACCAAGGCAGATATACCAATTACACCCCTCTTCGGAAGAAACAAGAAGAAATTCTAGCCATCTTGGAAGAAAATAATATGGTGCAAGAACCGCGGTGACAATCACAGTTTGCCCGGAGAGATACAACCAAGTATTGCAGGTTTCATAAAAAAACCGGGCATGAGACTTCAAAGTATTTTCAGCTCAGAGATTACATAGAGACTCTTATTCAGGAAGGACACCAGCGGGATGTAATCTTGAAAAAAGACGAGAGACCAAAAACCAAGAAAGTCAAGGTTGATCACAACTCTGGTCAAAACCAAAGAACCATCCCCGAACCCAATCAAGTAATACATACAATTTTCGGAGGACCTTCTACTGGGAGAAGCAACCGAGAACGAACTCAGGAAATCAGAGTAGCAATAGAAGCAAGGAATAACTTCGACGTAAACTCGGTTGAACCAGATCGGAAGAGGGTAAGGGAAGGATGGGACCCAATAATCTTTACAGCGGCAGATTCCCATGGCGTTGATGTTCGACCTAATGACGCTTTGGTTATAACTGCCCGAATTGGCCATAGGGAAGTCCGGAGAATTTTAATAGATAATGGGAGTTCAGCAGATATCCTAAGCGTGGCCGTATACGACAAGCTAAGACTAGACCGAAAAGATTTATAGCATTTCCATACTCCATTAAGAGGATTTTAAGGTATAGAGGTCAGGTCACTAGGGACGGTAAAACTACCCGTGAAGATCGGAACGGCACCATGCCAGAGGACTGTCCTGCTCGACTTCGTGGTAGTTGACTTGGATAATGGGCCGTATAATGCATTATTGGGTCGGCCATTCTTGAATAAAACAAGGGCCGTGACGGCCACTTATGCATTAATGATCAAGTTCCCAACAGAACAAGGGGTTGGGATAGTCAAGGGATCCCAAGAGATGGCCTGAAGAGCAAATCTGTCAGTATACAGAGACAAGCATGATGCTGAACAAGTGTGCACCATAATGCAGCCAAAACTTGTGTGAAGAATCCTTGTAATTCGAACTGGATCCAAGGGAGGGCTCGAATGAATACAAATCAGAATTGGTTGAAGTGGTACTTGAAGAAGACAAACCGGACAAGAAAATCAAGATCGGGGGCAACTTGGATGGAAAAATCAAGCAAGACTTAACCAATCTGCTTAGAGAATACAAAGATGTATTCACCTGGAGTCACGAAGATATGATCGGGATAGATTCCCGAGTAATATCCCACCACCTCGCAGTAAGCCTGAATGCAAAACCGGTAATACAAAAGAGAAGATCATTCAATCCTAAAAGAAGTCAAGCAATCAAACAAGAGGTGGAAAAGTTATTAGCGACTGGATCAATCAGAGAAGTCAGCTACCCTCAGTGGGTCGCCAACTTAGTCCTCGTCCAGAAGAAAAATGGACAATGTAGGATGTACGTAGATTTCACGGATCTAAACAAGGCATGTCCAAAGGATAGCTTCCCACTTCCAAGGATAGATCAGCTGGTGGATGCCACAGCAGGTCACGAATTGCTCAGCTTCATGGACGCTTACTCGGGATATAATCAGATCCGGATGAACAAAGCTAATGAAGAAAAAACAGCTTTCACAACGGATCAGGGTTTATATTGCTACACAGTAATGCCCTTCAGTTTAAAAAATGCAGGAGCTACATACAAAAGGTTGGTCAACAAAATCTTCACTCGGTAAATAGGAAGGAACATGAAAGTGTACATTGATGACATGTTGACTAAAAGCGTCTCAGCATATGAGCATGCCCGCGACCTCCGAGAGACATTTGATGTTTTGAGAAGATACCAGATGAAATTAAACCTAAACAAATGTTTATTCGGAGTCCATTCGGGAAGATTCTTGGGTTTTCAAGTCCATCAAAGAGGAATCGAAGTTAATCCCGAGAAGATCCAGGCTTTGTAAGAAATGACCTCACCTAAAACATTGAAAGAGGTACAACGCTTAACAGGGTGTTTAGCCTCCTTGGGAAGATTCATTTCAAGGGCTACAGACAGGTGCGCACCTTTCTTCAAGATAATCAAAAAAGGGAAAGGCCTGGAGTGGAATAAAAAATGTGTGCAGGCATTCTTAAAAATAAAAGAGTACTTGGGGCAAGCTCCCATCCTCTCAAAACCGTAAAAAGGGGAAATACTTCAGCTGTATCTTTCAATAACCAAGCTTGCAGCAAGTTCAGTCTTAGTCAGAACAGAAGACGGAGTGCAGAAACCAGTGTATTATACTAGCAAGGCACTCGTACCGGCTGAGACCAGGTACTCACAGGCAGAGAAGATAGCCTTAGCATTGGTTTCAGCAGCAAAAAAGCTGAGACCATATTTTCATGCCCATACGATCCAGGTTCTCACCAATTGCCCATTAAGACAAATCTTACAAAAGCCAGGGATATCAGGAAGACTTACTAAATGGGTAATAGAGTTAAGTGAATTCGATATTCATTATGTCCTCAGAACCTCCCTCAAAGGACAAGCGGTGGTAGACTTCATAGCCGAGTTCAATGAACCAAACTTGGAAGCAAAAAGACTGTTGGATAAAAGTTTCTCATGGAAACTATATGTTGATGGTTCTTGAAACACTCATGGCAACGGGGCAGGGATCGTAGTTCGCACTCCAGAAGGAGATGATGTTGAATGTGCCATGAGATTTGATTTTAAAGCAACCAATAATCAAGCCGAATACGAGGCATTGTTAGCTGGACTCAAAGTCTGCATAGCTCTTGGGCAGATGAAGTTGAGATATTCAGCGTTTCACAGATAGTTGTCAACCAGGTTTTGGACGAGTACCAGGCCAAAGATGAAGGAATGATTGCCTACCGTGACATCGCAAAACTGCTCCTCCAAAAATTTAAAGAATACATGATCGCTCAGATCCATAGAGAAGAAAATGAAAAGGCAGACGCTTTATCTAAATTAGCGTCAGCAACAACCTCAATCAGACCTAAGACCATTCCAGTTGCACACCTTCTTAAATCGAGTACAGCACAACCAAAGCATTTTAATTTCAGAAATCTGAACACAGCAAGACAGTTGGATGGTCCAGCTAAGAAGGTTCCTGGAAAAATGTATGCTCCAGAAGATCCGGTATTAACAACACCTGTCAAATATCCGGTATTGCAACACCTGTCAAATAATTGACAACGATATCCGACAACCCCTAGAAAAGCTCAGAAATCTCACTGCCCCATGGCCATTCGCCATGTGGGGCCTAGACCTGATCGGGCCAATGCCAGCTGGGACAGGGGGTGGAGCAAAGCACGCCATAGTAGCTGTCGATTATTTCACAAAATGGGCAGAAGCTAAAGCGCTAGTGCATATCACGGAAGCCAACACCACAAATTTTCTAAATAAAAACATACTTTATAGGTTTGGAGTTCCGGACACTATAATCACCTACAATGGCACTCAGTTTGATAACCAAAAGTTCCGACAGTTGTGCGAGAAATATCATATTGCTAACTACTATGCGACACCAGCTCATCCACAAACAAACGGGCAAGTAGAAGCAGTAAATAAAATTATCATGCACACCATTAAAGCAAAGTTAGATGACAAAAAAGGAAGCTGGGTTGAAAAGCTTCCTGAAGTATTATGGGCATATCGGACGACAGCAAGGACTTCAACAGAAGAAACTCCGTTCACCCTAGCGTTCAGAACAGAAGTTGTCATCCCCGCAGAAACATCGTATGCGTCCCCCCGGGTCAGGCTATACGATGAAGAACAAAATGTTGATACACTACTACAAAGTTTGGATGAGCTAGAAGAAAAAATGGAAAAGTCCCGAATAAGAAATACAGCATATCAACAAAGAGTTGTTCGCCACTACAACTTTCATGTTCGGATTAGGAAATTTCAGTTAGGAGACCTGGTGCTCAGGAAGGTGTCATTGAACACAAAAAATAGAGCCGCAGGATCCCTGGCTGACAAATGGGAAGGTCCATACAAGATCGAGGGGATAGCTGGCCATGGTGCTTATTGGATTGCTCGACCCAATGGAGGGGTGTTACCCCGACCATGCAATGCCCAATATCTGAAGATTTTCTATCCTTAAAATATATATATATATTTATATTGAATATTTTATTCTTTTATCGGTAGGATAAATATTAAACTGTAATTTAAATCTGTCGATTTTTTTGCAGTAATAAATAAAATTACTCGGAATTTCCGAAAGGATAGCATCTAGTTCGGGATTTCAAAAAAAGGCATATGAAAATAAGAACATATGGAAGCAGAGCATGATAATAAGAACATGCAAATAGAATTCTCGGGACCATCAAATCCCGAATGGGTGGAAAAGCTCGTAGGAGCATGCCAGCCAAGCAGGGTCAAAATAACCTTCGCAAAAAAGCAAACCCGATGCATCAGACTTTGGAAAAATGCTCGGGACGCTATCAGGAGAAATTCCAGTGCAATGCGTAGCTGTGTTGAAGCAACCTTTTTTTAAAAAAAAAAAGAGCTCAACGATTCGGCAAAACCTTGCTCATAAAAACTAGGGAGACGTCCTTGGTATTGCGTAAGGACTCGAACGTATGATCATGGGGAGCCTTGATGTAATGTTCGGGTAGCAACCGGGTATGAAACACAAGTGCAAACTTGCCTGTTTCACGATGACTCGGTTAATAATAAAGAGCCAGTTTAATAAGATACTTGGCAATTAAAGTTATTCAGGTAACAACCGATTTAATAAGATACTCGGTTAAGTTATCCGACCATCAGACAGTTTAATACAACAGTCGGCAATAATCAACAAAAAATAAACCAAAACCATTCAACTCAGAATAAAATTGAATTTTATTGCTCCTAAAAGAATGGTTACAGTTCAAAGAATGGTTCTTTACAAAAAAAGAATCAAAATTTTCTACAAATCTACAAAATTAAGGTTGCGAGGATTTCGAGCCTTTGCAAATACTCGGATCTGGCACCATCTCATACTCACGAAGCAGGCTCTCATTAGACGGCCAAGTAATATCGTCGACAGTATCATCCCTCCACTAGCTGTAATCTTCACCCGGGACTGGCCCAACATCCGAGACTACACCCTCAACCGACTCTTGACTTGCGTAAAAGGTCGAGAGAGAATGCTTGGACGGAATCTCTAAATGCATAGGATGGGGCTCTTTGCCTTGACTACGACAGTAGACTCTCCATTCCTTCATCTGAATCCAAAGAGATTCCAAGGACTGGTCCACATGGTGTTTGATTGACAGCTCCCAATTAGCACGTGCTTTCTCGGTCTCCCTATTCTTGACTTTGAAGAACTCACCGGCGGAAACTAGCCCACGTTGAAATTCCCGAAGAAGTAGGGCATCGTAAGCAGGGGATATTTTAAAACGATCCACCCCTTGGACTTCAAGTTCCAACCTAGACTCTCGGGAAAGGGATTCAACTATCAGCACTTGAAGCTCCAGATCTTCAATTTTTTTGTCATACGCCGACTTCGCCTGCTCCGCCTCCTGCTCGGCCTTAAGCATGGATTCTTCAGCAGAAGAAAGAAGATTTTGAAGCGATGCAACCTTCTCCTCTGCCAGAGATGCCTTGTCCTCGGCTTTAACATGCTTTGTCAGGTAGTGGTCGGCAAATATCTGTACAGAGCCAACCTCCTGCTGATAAGACTGCTCAGCTAGAGCATGACCCTCCTCACTCTCCTTCAGCTGAGCCTCTAGATGCCTTATCCGATCGGCTTGACATTGTTGCGTCTGAACAAGCTCAGCAATTCGGCCACCATCAGCAAAGGAATATACTTAGAAATCCGGTAGAAGCAAAACAATAAAGGAATCAGAATTAACTGAGTCATATTTAACTTATATAAGATGCGCCATTGAAAATGTTTTGGAGACGTTCGGTCAGTGAACCATCTCTAAAACCGCTCCAGCGGTCCTCCCTGATATAAGCCTGACCGAAGGACATCTCCTGAAGCATATCCTAGGCAAAAAGGAATAAAGGAACCCCCGAGGGTTCAGCTCCCAGATTTCCAAACTCAGGGGCAGTAGAAGCCCAATTCGGCTCTAAGGATGGAGAAGAAACCCCCGAGGGTTCAGCCCCCATATCTCCAACTTTATGGGTGGAAGAAGCCCTACTCTGTTCTTGAAGTGGCTGCACCTACTGATGCTCCAGCACCAACACTCGGGGTAATCTCATCCGCAACATCTTTGTCACTAGAGTCAATGAATAAGACTACCCGAGGAACTTTGAGAGGACGAGACAGTGAACTAACTGCCTTTCGCTTCTCACCCCGAGAATGGTAGAAGTTAAGATCAGCAGCAGGATCTTCTTGCGGATCGTCCCGAAAAGACTCAAAGAATTCAGTACCAGCAGGCACTTGATCCGTCGAGAAGTTACCACCGTCGCCAGTTTCAAACCGTCCAACATGCTCTTCACTTGGATCCTCATACTGCCTGTCCCTATTTTCAGGCAGTTGAGTGTCAGTCGGCTCACCTTGGCCACTTGGACCAGCAAAATCCTAAGTAGAAGGCTAAGCACCCCGATCAACGCACTAGGGAATTTGCTCAGCAATATCAGTTTCCTCATCAGGCTCGGGTGTAGCAATACCCTCATCGCCCTGACGGGAAGTTTTCTTTCTCCTCCTTGTAGAATCACCTTCACCTGGCGAGCCTGAAGATCGCTGACAACGTCCGTATCAAACACTAAAAAAAAAAATTAAAAATTAATTATGTTAAAAAAAGATAAGAAGCAGAGAAATACAACAGAAAGGGCGCCGGGTTACTTACATCGCCTGCGATGGCCCGAAATCTGTCTGAAGAAGCCGACCTTTATCAAGTCATCCTCTTTGAAAAGATAGCTCTTGCTCCTCTTTTCCAGAGTACGAACTACTGCCCGAGTCAGCCTCTTCAGCTCTGAATCACAATAGTCAATTGTTTTCTTGTTCCACACTTCGGGGGAATAAAAGAAGCGCTGAACACTCAACACCATTTGGGAATCCCCAGATCAAACAGTGATATCAAGCCTGAGAGCCCCTCCAGCGAAAAACCAACTGTTCTTCCAAAATTTGTTGGATGTAGGGTATCCCCATATGAAACCCTTCTTTTTTGGGTCATCAGAAGCATCAACCCCCCGATTCACCTTTGCTTCATTGGGGACCCAACCGTCTGAAGAAGTAGACGCAAGAAAATAGGTCCCCGTTCTGCTAACCTACCTTAGCCTAAAGAAATTCCTGATTTCATTCAGGGAAGGCGGCGAAAAGTTCATTCGACTTAACATGTGCAACATACACATCAAGGCTTTGTAACTATTTGGGGCCAACTGAGCTAGGGCTATCCCTGCTTCTGTCAAAAACCAGGCAATAAAAGGCTGAAGGGGAAATGTGACACTGCAGCAAAACATCGATGCATAAATCGCGACCATGCCCTCAGGAGGATTCCATACGGCTCTATCCCCCGCAGGAACATAAGTGACTAAGTCGGGCAAGTCGAATCGGGAGGGATATTTTTCTATCTCAGTTGGCCCGACCACATTCTGCTCAGTATCAAAGCCACTAGGGCGAGTATCAGAAAACAAAAGAAAAGACACCCTGTACACTTCATCAACATCACCCTCGTTAACAGTCTGTTCCCTGGTCTGGACGCTGCTCGAGCCGTGCTTGTATACCTTACTTCTGCTCTGATGTTTACCATCCTTCAAAAAGATACCCTGTGATCAGAAATATCAGAATCAGAACTAGATGGAGAACTCGATACAGGGATGAAAGCGACATCAGGGTGAAGCCCAGAAACATCAACCTCTAAGAATGAAGGTTCATCTATTGGGATATCCCCCAGTAATCGTTTAATGCAAGATACTAACTGGAAATCCCCACGTTCTAATGCATCAAAACCGATTTTAAAGAGACGATGGCGGGAAGATGGCCCCATTAAAACTAACCTTGAATTGAGATTGATGCAAGATCTTCAAGTGGAGAATCGCGAACTTCTGGATAAAGAAATCTGAGTTTAAAGAAATTTCTGCTGAATTTTTGAGAATAAACCAACAATGTCTCTCAACGAAGAATTTAAAGATAAGACAGCACGAAACCCTAGGATTTCAAAGCGGGAAAAAATTTATGACGAGACTCGATGACGTAGGCGGCACTTGGGGAAACGTAAAAAATCATTTTTCATAAATGATATTGAAAAACGAAGAGACAAGGGACGCGTGTCAAAACAGGAAGTAGCCCTCAACCGTCAGAACTTTAAAACGTCGCTATCATTTAAGATCTCGTGTGATGGAGTGAATTGAAATTACATAGTCACCATTAAGACGTGCCATTATGATAAGACGGCTATTCTATCGAGAGAAAATTAAGATGATTAAAATACTCTTGCCCGAAATGAAATTTTCTCGGTAAAAAAAATTTAGGGGGGTATTGTCGTATGTAAATTTTACCAAGCATACACGTCATTGATAGGAAGGAAAAAATAGCCAGGTGGACACCTAAATGTGCATTCGGGAAATATCCTATAAGGCATCATTAAAGAGAAGAAATCCCGAGTAAGCATATATTGAATAAAACCTACTCGGGATCAGTTAACAGCACTCGAGACTGGTTAAACAATGCTTTCACTCGGGCTCAAACGGTGCTACTCGGGACCATCAGGAATTACTCTTACTCAGGAATAAATACAACTCGAGTAAAGGTTTGGTGCTTATTTCATACGGATTAAGTCATTAAATACGCGACGATATCCATCAAGAATGAATTCCAAATAAAATAGGGCATTAAATTAGAAGAGTCCTCAATCAGGAAATAACATGATTTCTTTGCAAAGGCTACATTCTTATAAGGAAACAAGTCCAAATTGAACTGCACAACTAGAATCTCGCTCGATTTCCATAAGAGACTCCGAAACAGGAAAGAAGACAAATCGACCTCAAGAAAGTAACCGAATCACAATTAAATACAAAGATCCTGTATTACTTGTACAAGGCAAATTAGGGTTCTATAAACATATAAATAGACCCATAATCTCGTCCAGAAAAGATATAGGCAAAATAGCATACAGCAATTATAGTAAATACAGAGAGAAAAAAGAGAGATCGAGAGATTGTAAACATATTATTCTCTTAGTGGATTTTGGCTTGGTTGATCCTTCAACCACCCGTGGATGTTTCTCCGGCCATCGGAGTTTTACCATGAAAAACTTGTCTTTGTTACTCTCTCTGCATCTCTTTCTCTTTAATTCAATAGCCGAAATCCAATTCTTGTTGGCTTTTTTGGCATAATCAAGAAATTGACGTCAACAAACCTTGAACTCTCAAACCTAGTCATATAGTCCTTGAGATCCATCCTATCCACATTTCCATTTGTCGATTGTGATGAATATCCATCATCACTTGAGTTGTTTTCTTATTGACTCTCATTTTCTTCTTCACTAGCATCTCTGCTTCTATGAGAGGACGTAAAGGCTATGAAGTTAGCCATGAGTTCTTCATCATCCGAAGACTAATCTCCTTCATTTGAGTTATAACTTTCACTCCATGTGGCAACCATCACTTTTCCCTTTTTCTTGACCTTGTGATTCGCACATTCAGGGGTAAAGTGACCTATCCCACCACATTCATAGCATTGGACTCCTTTCTTCTCAGTCATTTCTTGTCTTGGCTCAATCTTTTTGAAGGGAGCCTTTTTTTCCAAGTCTTGACTCTTGGATCCGAAACCTTACCTCTCGAACTTGTAGAACTTCTTGAACTTCCTTATTAGCAAGGCCATTTCTTCATCCGAGTCATCATTTTCCTCCTTCTCAACTTTGTAGGCTTTCAAAGCAATATTTTTTTGCTTTTTCGATGGCGTGGGGTTCGGACATTTTCTAGATTCATAAGCTAGAAGACTCCCAATCACTTCACTTAACTTCATATTATTGTAACCACTATTCTTTTCTAAAGCCGTCACCTTAAACTCAAATCTATTAGGGATCTCATAATCTTCTGCTTGATCTTCCTATCCGAATAAGGATCACCAAGTTGATGACTTTGGTTCACAATGTCCATCAACCTCACATCAAAGTCATTGAAGCACTCGTTCTCATCCATCCTGAGCAATTCAAATTGTGTTTGGAGAACTTGAAGCTTCGATTCCTTAACCACATCGGTTCCCTCATGTACAACTTCTAGGATATCCCATGCCTCCTTAGCTATCCTAGTATTTTGAACCAACTTGTACTGGTTCTCATCCATTGCACAATGGATGCCATGCATTGCCTTCCTATTCCACTTTGATGCCTCAAAATCTTGTGCGTTCCACTGTGTCTTTGGCTTTAGTACATCATCTCCTCCATCTCTAGAAGTCATCATGGGTGGAGTGTAGCCATCTTCAACCGCCATCCATGCCTTGTCATGAATTTGGCAAATATACAACTCCATCTTGTCTTTCAAAGAGGTATAATTCAATCCGGTTATAAGTGGAGGTCTAATGCTAAGAAGCTCCCTCGTTGCCACCGTTTCCACTCATTGTGTTTAATGAATGAATGATATGAATGCAAGTGTATGAATGATCAACACACACACATAAAATGCAACACACACCAAAATGAGCAAGGATCAACTATGTATGTCTAGGAACCTGCTCTGATACCAATTGAAACAATTATTATGGTGAGTTTAATATTAATCTAGAGGGGGGTGAATAGATTTCAAACAATTTTACCAAATTTTTGTTAATGGACAAGTTAACGAAAATACCCCTAGCTAGTTACAATAATATCACAAGTGTAATAAGTGCGGAAATAGTAAAGACACTTGAGATATATGTGGAAACCCTTCAAATGGGAAAAACCACTGGCTGATAAGTGCGCCCCACTCGAACCTCGAATCCACTAATGGCAAAGGAATTACAACCTAATCCCGGTTTAAAATCCACCACAACTACCTAATCCCTGTATAAGTGAACCTAGTCTATCTTGCTTGCGATTTAAGTTACCTACTCCCGCAAGCAGCACAAGTCTTACTTTTCAATGAAGAGATAAAATGGCCTATGTGAATATATGATGATATTCAAAGAACAAACAAAGCTAGGAAACCTTATATGGTTATCTAGGATTATGAGATGACAATGAATGAAATCCTAGATATCAAGAGCTAAATGACATGTTCAAAAAGCTTAGCTAAACATAGATCAAACAATCCTATATAGCTATCACAATACAACACTCAATCATGTCATCACAACAATCTCTAATTTGTATCTAGAATATGTTCTAAGAGCATACAAATAATTAAAGAGATGGCTTGGCAAGCGAAACACTTAACTTGTAAGAAGATAGTGAAGAACTTACCAAACAAGATGTGATGAATCAAAACTATCCATTGATGCACTCTAAATGATCTTAGATGATGCAAGATGAAGTTTTTTTGCTCATGAGAATGCTTTGAGTGTTTAAAGATGAGTTCTTAGAAGAGTTTTCCTTTTGAAATATGTTATAAGGAAAAGATATAATATTCTGAACTCTTGCATGACCTGAATACAAAGAGTTATATATATATGAGTTTCAACCAAAGTGAGGTCATTTTGGAAAAAAAGTTCCAGCTTTCGCTATGTGCGCTGGTGAAGTGCGTTGGTCGAGTAGCACACAACCTAAATTTTCAATAGGCGCTGGTTGACTGGCGCATCATAGTGGCGCATGACATGTGACGATCCATTGGAATGTTACGCTGGTGAGGCTGCGCTAGTTGAGTAGCGCACCACCAGCCCACTGCCCACTTTTTCAACATTGCGCGGGTACAGTGGCGTAGCTCAGTGGCGCATGACAAGCGGCGATCCACTGGAATGTTACACTGGTGAGGATGAGCTAGTCGAGTAGTGTACCACCAGCGCTATGCCCACTTTTTCAACACTCAAACACATAAAATCAACAAGTTCTAGAGTGATGAAAATGCATTCTATACTAATGCCTAACATGACATAAAACTTTAATTACAAGATGCAAATGAATTAGCAAGAGTCATTTAAACCAAAATGCACACAAGTATAAACACACAACATATATGAATAAGAGTTATGCATGAATTTGTGAGTGTGTGCAACGATCTCTTCAAAGCAAGTAAGCACAAGAATTTTACCTTTGGTGTTTCTCCTCTTGAGGTCTTAAGAGCCTAAGCTACCCTTACATAAACCCCAAAAATGTGGTTTGTTCACGAAATAAGCCAATCAACAAATGAGGATTTTATATGTATAAATAGACCCTAATAACAGCCATAGAGGGGTGAATGCAAATTTTACTTACAATAGGACAAGAGAGATTGAGGGTTGCAATAATTATTACATAGTGAATTTTTCTAGTCGTTGCCGGCAACCGTGGACGTTTCCCCATTGTGGTTTTACCAATAAAATATTGTCTTTGCTTTTACTTTCTTTCTCTCTTTGTATCTTACTGTTTCTATTTATTTAAGATTTTTTATGTGACACGTGGTAAACTTTGAAAGATCCAAAAATCACCGTTAGCAGTATCAAACAAGAATCATGCTAGATTCATAACATATGATCAATAGAATTCCTAAAAAAAAATATAGGGCATGTGTTCAATTAAAACATATCAAACTCTAAATATACAATAAAATTATGTTACTCATGAAAATGGTCAAATAAAAGACCTAGCACATGTAGAGACTATTTTCAATTAAAATCAATCAATCAAAGCTCATAATAGCCCTAGAAAGAAAGCTAGCACAATACAAAACACAAACATGTGAAAACATAGGCTTTTGTAAAAACCTAACTCAACATGTAAGATTCAATCAAAACTCAATATAGCTTCTATAGTGTTCTAAACTCTAATCAAAATAAACATAATGTACATACAAGTATTGTAGAATAAAACCTAAGGTAATTGAAGATTTAAAGCTCAAAAATCAAAAGAGAAATCAATACCTCAAGTGAAAACTTTACAATCCCATTTTTGTGTGTTAACCTACCAGAAAACTCAAACAAATGGCTTCAAACTCTTATGGAAAAGATAGATAACTGATAGATAAGGAATCTCCAACTTTAATCACTCGAATTGGATTCCAAATGAAAAATATATGGTGTTTGGAAGATAGGAAAGTTGGAGGGAAAATTTTCTACAAAAGTTTTTCAAGTTTTTCTTCTTAGAAAAGAATGAGAGGGAAAGGAGTATTAAAAGGAATTTTTTTAAGTGGGAAAATGACCACCAATAGGGAGAGGACACCTCTTCATCCTGTAGAGGCACGTGGGCCTCCACGGGGGCAGAGGACCTTCTTTCCCATAGAAGTCCATGCGCCTCCACTGGAAAGGGGGGTTATCCCCTTCCTTTTACCATGAGACTCCTTCAGTTCTTTAGCCACATCTCTGGCCTCCGAATTTCAATTTTGACTTCATTTTCAGATTATAAACTGAGACTCTCTTATGCGCAAAAGATGAGAAGAATTTTTTTCAATAAATACATGAAAATCAAATACAAAAACCATACACAATAAAATCACAAAATGTTTCTTAACTTCCTAGTATGAACTCGAAAGTACTTAATGAATGAGTAGCCGAAATGACTGAAACTCAATATAGAATATTATAAGCACAAATTCAAGTTCAATATCATACAAAAAAAATAAAATGAACACAAGAACACACAAGCATGTCATTTTCTAGAAATAGTCTAGAACATGCAATTTTCTAGAAATAGTCTAGAACATGCAATTTCAAAAAAATTGTCACCTTTAGAATTAATGCATGTGCATGCATGAATAAATGTGTACATGTGTCTTACCAACTTTTACACAATGATGCAGGGACACAAATGTATGATATGTTTGTTTGTGTCTAGGCCTTGTAAGAGGGAAGAGGTCTCAATATACCTTTACCTATGTAATGAATCTTTGTTCCACTTGTAGCCACCACTTTGCTTGATTCATTGTCCAATCTTCCTCGAAGCTTGATAAATGATGATCCATAAATCCTAGACAACTAATCAATACAAAACAAATATTGTTTTGATATAGAATTATGTCAACACAAGACTCAAAACCTAACAACGCTGATTCTAGAAATACTTATAGGAGTAATAAACATTTTACAAACTCTATAGAGGATAATAAATATTTTACAAACTCTATGGAGGATATTGCCAAACCATTTGCTAAATTAATTTGTTTTTGCAAACTTATTTTCGGAAAACATTCTAGTTTTTAATAAACTTATTATTTGATTTTTTTTTTTAGTGTCCGCCTCATAGATGATTCAAAAAAAAAGGTGAAGAATTTTATGGAGATACAAATAGTTGTAGGAGTTATTTTTCTTTTTTTACTATCTTGCAAAAAAATTTTGTATATATATATATATATATATATAAATTATGAGTGAATTTCATATATTTAGAAAAAGAATCTAGAAAGTATTAACGGGAAATTTGTTTAGGATGAGAAATCCCCATTAACACCCTCGAGACCACTACTACGGAGGTGGTGGCCAGGGTTGGCATCGTTGATACCTGACCTGATCTTGTATGAATATGAAGAAGGATGAAATAGGAGGTAGGAGAAAATCCATCCCGCCCGTCGGGCTTCGTGCTTATGAAGTAGATATGGGGAGCTCAAGGTTCTCTTGCTGGTTTAAAGGGGTTGATCTTGGTCCTTGTCCTGCTTCTGGTCCTCGGTCGGGGTTAGAGCCCGTTATGGTACCTGGAGCCCGGTTCTGAAGCCATATTCCTTGCTGTAATTCCCCAACCTAGATAGCAAGTAAAGAGGGGGCTTATCTAGCTCCAGTGTCGGAGAGCTCGATTTCTGCCATAGAGATGATGCAGGTGAGCCCATCGACTTCCTTCAAGCTGGTCTGGGTGGTTTATCCTCATCTTGATATGCGAATCTAGCATGTAGACGGGAAGATAAGAGCACTAGGTCTAGCGAGGTAGGAAGCTAGCTCGCACTCATATACACATGCATTACACAAGACACAAGTAAGAGAAACATGAATCTTTTGTAGAGGGAGGTGGACTGACCAAGGGGGAAAAAGCATCACGAATGATCACATGCTAAAAAACCCCAAGGAAATATCCGGAGGAAGGAGGAATACCCTTATTTATGCATATATCAGAGGATTCTCCGGGGAGCTTACAAGAATTATGAAGTAATACAACATAGTTGCTCCGGAGAGCTTACAATGGTGGTCGAATGTAGACCGATATCGATATATTCTAGGTAAAGGTAACACATATATTGATGATGTCGAGAGATCTTTTAAACAAAGCATGTCTGTCTTCTCTCCTCGATCGGAGACCTCTACAATATGCCTTTTACAGACATATTTATACATGATGACCACCTTGGCGTGCAAGTCCGGGACTCTTTAATTAGTCTTTGTTTCCTTATCGAATACGATCCTTTCTTTAATGTAGTTGATCGGTTTGTAACTATTATCTCGGAGAAGATATGATTGTTTCCTCTTCGAACTCTTCCTTCCTTTATAGGCGGGATTTTCTGTTTATAGTTGACCCCCAATAATCGGTTGTGGAGGGTATCTTGGAGGAAAAGGTATTTGTTTCCTCTTTGGACTCTTTCACTAATGATGGCCATTAAAGAGTTGAATATTCTCTTATTAATGGTGTTGATCATGTCATTAACTGGATTGACTGCCTCCATTAATGCGGTTGACCTCATTAATGGTACTTTAAATGTCAAGGAAATCAATCCTCTCTTCCTACGTTACCGAGATTAGAGCTCTAGTTCTACGTGTCACTTTGAAGAGGTACTTTAAAGAGGTTACCTGAAGTGACATTTGATATTCCTTGAGTGTAGGGTACCCTAGGATCCAGTACACTGGCGGGGTCCCCCGGGGACCTCTCATTTGTCACGTAGCTAGATGCTGGTCTTCCCATGAAGCTTGTGCTAACCATTTTAGAGGCGAAATATCCCACAGGGTTCTAACCTTGTAGCTGGGAGCTTGGTTTAGTTACGCCAAGCTTTATCATGGAGCTCGACCTAATTATACAGGCTTTCTAGGGGGTCGCAGGCTTAACAAGCAAGCCCTGGTAAGGTGTTTGCCATAAAAAGGCGACCTTGGCTCGCTTCTGGAAGAGTGGAGAGGTACGCTCGAATACTGCTCTTGCTACTTAATTTAACCATACCAGGATCTACAGTGGTTCTTGGCGCTTTTGGTGATGACGGGCCTTTACGGGTTTCTTTCTTTTATGCTCTAACAGGTCGAGATTGTACCTCGATGAGGCAGGAGTGCCTTTACAAGACAAGTTCGGCATCTTGAAGGTCTTCTAGTGAAAGTAGAGATAGTAGCAAGCTCTACGAGAGTGTCACGAGATACCTTAATGCCAGGGTTTCACGTCAACCTATCTTATTGCTTTATCCTGGTATAAGGAGCTTGACCCGGTCTCGTTGGGCTTTATTTGGTAAGTCTGGACACCTGCGAGATGCTCAGATGGTATGGACGGCCTCGCCTTGCTTCTGTAGGATCGCGTGGTAGTCCGATCTCGGGGACCTTGACACCGGGTCATATAAGCCCGAATTCTGACCCTTGCAGAAATGCTGGAAGTGGAAAATTCTTCTTTGGTCCCTAGCCAAAATTTTACTATTAACTGAAGTCCCCTTCTTAGGGGTCGTAACCTGACCAAGGCATCAGGAGCGCTATCTAGCTATATCCTGGTATTTCAATCTGGATGGCAATTATGCTCTTACACTCGGATCCTTCTTAGGTGGCGTAGCCTGACTAAGGCATCAGGAGCACTATCTAGCTATATCCTAGAATTTTGATCTGGATGGCAACTATGCTCTTATATTCAAATCCTTCTTGGGGGAGGTAACCCGACCAAGGCATCAGGGTCATAAGGGGGCTTCCCCGATCAATCCCTGGTCTCGAGATCTGGATGGCAACTATGCTTTTACACTCAGACCCTTCTTGGTGGGGGGTGGTGCCCGGCTGATGCTTCTGGATTGCTAACAAGCTATTTCCTGGTCTCGAGGTGATCATTGTCGAATTACCATGGCGATCCTCCTGGAGGGATTAATCCAGCTCGTGGCATTAGAAGGACTATCTATCTCTCATAGTCAAGGTGATCCTCCTGGAGGGATTCGATCCGGTCAAGGGCATCAAGAGTTCGGTGTAGCTTTCCTGGTAATGACAATCCTCCTGGAAGGATTTATTATGGATACCGAAGTAGAAAGAGATGCAAACTCATGGCGAGCTGATACGAAGTTGTATCGAAGCATGGTGGTATCAATTGATAACCAGTCTCGCTCTAGCAATTTTTTAACTAGTAGAATCTCTTGAGATTATCTGCATTACGAGTGTAGATAGTAGAATGGCTCTCCGTAAAAGATGATTTTTATTGAAAACTAGAGGAAATTGTCTCACGCTAGGGTCATCGCCCATCTCACTGGAGTACTGAGAAAATATTGAGCTTATAGTCCCCAAGTTATGTAACCGGTTTAGAAGTCCGCTTGGGGTAGATGAGAGTTTTCAACATTCGTAATGGAGCTCGAGACCCCACTATGAATGAATCAGTACCTTTGGGTGCTCCCCGAACGGATAGAGACCTCGATGGCTCACTAGGGCATTGGAAGGCCCCATACAAATGGAGAGGAGCCATCGGTATGATAATCCCTGAGAGCAAAATGGTGTTTCCTAAGGTCGAGCTTATGCCATCCAAGGAGGATGGTTACTTCTTCAACCCACGACACCATGGTGGGAGTGGTTTAAACTTTGCATGGCAGCGTGGCTACCTTGGGAGCCAAGGTGGGTGCTTCATTTGCTGAAGGACACTTCTGTGTTACTTGCTAGGCAGCTCGAGCTCTTCTCCCTCAGACCTGATCATCATTAGAGGATGGATACCTTGAATAGATCACAGAGAAGGTTGATATTTACTTGGGTCCGCTCTGACTGAAGCTGAAAATTATTAAGATGATAAATGCGCAGATGATGAGGAGGACTTGGTTCCCATTTCAGCTTTCATGTCTAGTCGTGTTGAGGTAGGAAATATCTTGAAGTCATCTGCTGTTGTAGATGCATGAGGGGCTTCAAGTCTGACTACCTTTCTATCTGAATCTGTCAAAGTAGAGGTCTAGATTGGTGTTACCAAGGTAGGAGAGGTAAGAGAGGTAGGAGAGATCTCGATTAATCCAATGAAGAGATGGAGGTCAAGGCTGATTAAAGTTGATCCAACCAAGGTGGTGGAAGCTAGCTCAGAGAGGTAGATCGGGACCAAGGTAGGTTGCTAGGGCGATGAATGGCCCCATACAAATGGAGAGGAGACACCGGCCTAGTAACTATCTGGAGACATGCTCAGGATTCTAAAAGTTTCCCGTGACGTAGAGAACACCTTGGACCCCTCTGGGATGAGTGGTGACTCACTTGAGCATTGGATGACCCTATATGAATAGAGATGGGCTACCTGTCTTGTACCGGTCTAGAGATATACTTGGGATTTCAAAGAGCCCCCAACAACTGAGTGAGGGCTCTGGACCACCTAAAATAAGGGAAGCCTCTAGGTTGTCCTCGATCAGATCGGGCTTCAATGGCTTGCTAGGACGGTGAATGGCCCGGTACACACGGAGCAAAGCCACCAGTCTGGTACTGGTCCAGAAGCTTGCTTAGGATCTTTTAAGTCCCCAGCAATTTGAAAGAAGGCTCTGGACCATGCTGGAATGGATCGGGATTGTAGTGGCTCACTTGGGCATTGACCGACCATGTACAAGAAGTGAGGAGCCACTTGGCCTTACAGTGAGGCTGCTACTCCAGAGGTTTGCTTAGGCATGTAGGAGGCCTTACCAAGAGTGGGAAACCTTTGGGCTCTCCTCTATCAGATCGGGCTTCGATGGCTTGCTAGGGCGATGAATGACCCGGTATATATAGAGCAAAGCCACTGGTCTTGTAGCGGTACTACCGCTCTAGAAGCTTGCTTAGACACATAGGAGGCCTTGCCAAATGTGAGAAGCTTTTAGGTTGTCCTCGATCAGATCGGGCTTCGGTGACTTGCTGGGGCGGTGAATGGCCCTGTACACACGGAGGAAAACCACCAATCTGGTACTGGTCTAGAAGCATACTTGAGATCTTTGGAGTCCCCAGCAATTTTAAAAGAGGCTCTGGACCATGCTGGAATGGATCGGGGTCATAGTGGCTCACTTGGACGTTGACTGACCCTGTATAAGAAGTGAGGAGTCATTTGGCCTTACAATGAGGCTGCTACTCTAGAGGTTTGCTTAGGCATGTAGGAGGCCTTACCAAGAGTGGGAAACCTCTGGGCTCTCTTCGATCAGATCGGGCTTCAGTGGCTTGCTAGGGCGATGAATGGCCTGGTACACATGGAGCAAAGCCACTGGTTTAGTACAGGTCCAGAAGCATGCTTAAGATCTTTAGAGTCTCCAGCAATTTGAAAGGAGGCTCTGGACCATGGTGGAATGGATTGGGGTCGTAGTGGCTCACTTGGGCGTTGACCGTCCCTGTACAAGAAGTGAGGAGCCACTTGGCCTTACTATGAGGCTGCTAATCCAGAGGTTTACTTAGGCATGTAGGAGGCCTTACCAAGAGTGGGAAGCCTCTGGGCTCTCCTCGATCAGATCAGGCTTCGGTGGCTTGTTAGGGCGATAAATGACCTGGTACATATAGAGCAAAGCCACCAGTCTTGTAGTGGTGCTACCGCTCTAGAAGCTTGCTTAGGCACGTAGGAAGCCTTACCAAATATGGGAAGCTTCTAGGTTGTCCTCGATCAGATCGGGCTTCGGTGGCTTGCTAGAGCAGTGAATGGCCCGGTACACAATGAGCAAAGCCACCAGTCTGGTAATGGTCTAGAAGCATGCTTGGGATCTTTGGATTCCCCAGCAATTTGAAAGGAGGCTCTGGACCATGCTGGAATGGATCAGGGTTGTAGTGGCTCACTTATACGTTGACTGGCCCGGCGTATGAGGCGTGGAACCACTAATCTTTTATTGGTCGTGCTGCTCTAGAAACTACACAGCTGAGTTGGCTTCTTAGATTCATGGGTGGACCTGCTACCTCTACCTAGAAGCTTATGAAGGGTAGACCTGAAGGCATATGGGGATCCGTATGAACAGGTCGAAGCCCAGTGGATCTACTGGATAAGTGATACACTGGTGGCGGAGCAAATCTACTGCAAAAGAGCAGGAGAGGTGCAGTTCTACTGTATAGGAGCTCTCGATGTATCAGAATGGTTCAGCTATATAGGAGATCTTCAAGCGGGGAGCTACTATATTGGAGATCCATGATTATCTGAGCAGGTTCACTTCATAGGAGTAGCATAATGAACTGGTTCCACCAGGAATCCCCCATATTTGCTCCACAATGAATGAAACTCATTAAATGATAAAATGAGCACCACATGCGATGCATAGGCGATATAGACAAGTATCTAGAAAAGAGATCATATATAGTAAATGATATTCCATGAATAATGAATATGTTACCTCAATAGTATAATGATACTCATGTAGAGACATAAAGGCTTTCAAAAGAGGTGTGGAAATTTCTCATAGACGGTGTAAGAAAGTGTTAACGGGAAATTTGTTTAGGATGAGAAATCCCCATTAACACACTCGAGACCACAACTACGGAGGTGGTGGCCGAGGTTGGTATCATTAATACCTGACCTGATCTTGCATGAATATGAAGAAGGATGAAACAGGAGGTAGGAGACAAGCCATCCTGGCCGTCGGGCTTCGTGCTTATGATGTAGATCTGGGGAGTTTGAGGTTCTCTTGCTGGTGTAAAGGGGTTGATCTTGATCATTATCCTGGTCCTGGTCCTGGTCCTCGGTCGGGGTTGGAGCCGTCATGGTATCTGAAGCCCGGTTCTGGAGCCCGATTCCTTACTGTAATTCCCCAACCTAGATAGCAAGTAAGGAATGGGCTTATCTAGCTCCAGTGTCGGAGAGCTTGATTTCTGCCATAGAGATGATGCAGGAGAGTCCATCGATTTCCTTCAAGCTGGTTTGGGTGGTTTCTCCTCATCTTGATATGCGACTCTAGCATGTAGATGGCAAGATAAGAGCGCTATGTCCAGCGAGGTAGGAAGCTAGCTCGTACTCATATACGCATGCATTACACAGGACAAAAGTAAGAGAAACACGAGTCTTTTGTAGAGGGATGTGGACTAGCCAAGGGGAAAAAAGCATCACAAATGATCACATGCTAAAAAACCCCAAGGTAGTATCCGGAGGAAGAAGGAATACCCTTACTTATGCATATATCAGAGAATGCTCCGATGAGCTTACAAGAATTGTGAAGTAATACAACGTAGCTGCTACGGAGAGCTTACAATGGTGGTCGAATGTAGACCGATACCGATATATTCTAGGTAAAGGTAACACATATATTGATGATGTCGATAGATCTTTTAAACGAAGCACGTCTGTCTTCTCTCCTCGATCGGAGACCTTTATAATATGCCTTTTACAGACATATTTATACATGATGACCACCTTGGCGTGCAAGTCTGGGACTATTTAATTAGTCTCTGTTTCCTTATCGAATACAATCCTTTCTTTAATGTAGTTGATCGGTTTGTAGCTATTATCTCGGAGAAGATATGATTGTTTCCTCTTCGAACTCTTCCTTCCTTTATAGACGGGATTTTCTGTTTATAGTTAACCCCCAATAATCGGTTGTGGAGGATATCTTGGAGGAAAAGGTATTTGTTTCCTCTTTGGACTCCTTCACTAATGATGGCCATTAAAGAGTTGAATATTCTCTTATTAATGGTGTTGATCATGCCATTAACTGGATTGACTGCCTCCATTAATGCGGTTGACCTCATTAATGGTACTTTAAATGTCATGGAAATCAATTATCTCTTCCTACGTTGCCGAGATTAGAGCTCTAGTTCTGCGTGTCACTTTGTAGAGGTACTTTATGGAGGTTACTTGAGGTGACATTTGATATTCCTTGAGGGCGGGGTACCCTAGGATCCAGTACACTGGCGGGGTCCCCCGGGGACCTCTCGATTGTCATGGAGCTAAATGTTGGTCTTCCCATGGAGCTTGTGCTAACCATTTTAGAGGTGAAATATCTCACAGGGTTCCAACCTTGTAGCTGGGAGCTTGGTTTAGCTACGCCGAGCTTTATCATGGAGCTCGACCTAATTATACAGGCTTTCTAGCTGGGTAGCGGGCTTGGCTGGCAAGCCCTGGTAAGGTGTTTGCCATAAACAGACGACCTTGGCTCCCTTTTGGAAGGGTGGAGAGGTACGCTCGAGTACTGCTCTTGTTACATGATTTAACCATACCAGGATCTACAGTGGATCTTGGCGCTTTTGGTGACGACGGGGCTTTACGGGCTTCTTCCTTTTATGCTCGGACAGGTCGAGATTATACCTCGATGAGGCAAGAGTGCCTTTGCAAGAAAAGTTCCGCACCTTGAATGTCTCCTAGTGAAAGTATAGATAGTAGCAAGCTCTTGGAGAGTGTCACGAGATACCTTGATGTCGGGGGACCCAGGTCCTTTCACGTCGACCTAGCTTCGGGCTTTATCCTGGTATAAGGAGCTTGACGCGGTCTCTTCGAGCTTTATTTGGTAAGCCTGGACACGTGCTAGATGCTCAGATGGTATGGGCAGCCTCGCCTTTCTTCTATAGGATCGCGTGGTAGCTCGACCTCGGGAACCTTGACACAGCGTCATATAATCCCGAATTCGGACCCTTGCAGGAAGGCTGGGAAGTGGAAAATTCTTCTTTGGTCCCTAGCCAAATTTTGCTATTAACAGAATCTATTAAATTGAATTTAATAATTAATGTTTATAATTATAGTAATTTACCATTAATAATTGATCAAAAAAATTTATTTTAATTCTTTGTTAAAATATCATAATATCATTAATATATTGCAATCAATATGTTTTTAGAATTTATCATTGATTCTATAAAAATAGATTACCAATAATATGTTATTACAATTGATTTTTTTGAAAAATATTTATTTATTATCATTTGTATGAATAATTAAAATTCGTAAATAATTATTTTGGAATAATAATATTGTATTCAATGCATAATTAATACATTATAAATCTCATTTAACTTGAAAATAAAAGAGGAGAGAGACTATAGAGTTGAGTTTCTAATTCTAGAAGCTCTCTAAGAAATACTGATTATGATTTCTAACTCTTTCCATCAAAAATATTAAAGCTAATTTAATTGTAAAATGAAATAGGAGAGTGAATGTAATAATTGTTTTATTATAATTGATCATAAAATAGATATATATTTGACTTTAGATAATTACATTGGAGATGTGAATATGCATTCTCTAATTTATTTTTTCAAAAGTGTACCCATAATGAATAGAAATGCTGATGTGACACTATTTAGAAACTCAAAAATACATATTTGTAAAGGAGATGCTCTTATACTATAATTTCTAAACATAGATATAATAATATATTACTCATCACATTAAAGGAAAATTTTATTATTTAATTATAGTAATGTTCTCTTTAAATCTAGAAACTCAACCGTGTATTGAAAAATATGAATGGTTGAATATAATTTAAAAAACATTAATTAATGGTCAAGCCTTCTCATTTTAATAATATATTATTCATCAAGCATTAAGGGAAATATGTAGGATTTATTTATAGTAATAATTATTATTTTATTAAATTTAAAAAATCAACTGTCAATTGAAAAAAAATGAAGAGTTGAATATAAAACTTAAGGGTTGAATTTTTTTTTAAAAAAAAACTCATTAATTATCAAACCTGCTCATACCGACATGTGGCATGTTGAGGCTATATTATAAGATATTACTCGTTTGTAGCTCGCAGGATATCGTGCGAGCATTATAAAAATATAAGGGATAATTACCCCGGTGGCCATCAAATTGATGGCACACTATCAAAATGGCAATTTGATTGGAAAGTTGTTCTAAAATAGTCACTTTTGGCGAACTTTGTGACACCAATGGCCATTCCATCAAACATTGTTAACTTTACGGTTAAATAAATGGATATTTTAGTAACTTTATCTATAATTACAAAAATAAAATATAAAGTATAATACTTCATGAAAAGCTTTCTATAAATATCAAAATTTTGAGTTGAAAACAAAAGTATTATGTGCTTACTCTGTTGTTGGTTTTCGTATTCGGGTAATCTGGATAGATTTATCTTCCATGATTGATTCACTTCATAAAAAGTGTTTGTGGAATTTGTTCTAAAAAGGGGGGGGGGAATCTGTTCAATATGCAGATCTAATTTTAAAGCTGAAATGCCCATCTATTTAACCACAAAGTTAACGGTGTTTGATGGAATGGTCATTGGTGTCACAAAGTTCGTCTAAAGTGACTATTTTGGAACAAATTTCTAATCTAGTGATCATTTTGATAGTGTGTCATCAATTTGATGGCTATCGGGGTAATTATCCCAAAATTTAATGTAGTCAATATCTGATTTATGTTTTAAAATTTCTTTGTATTATTCTATTTTTGTTTTCAATACTTTTGAAAATGTCTTCATATTATTCTATTTTTGTTATCAATACTTTTAAAAAACACATAAAATAACTCTTATTCTATTGAACAACTAATATAATATGATAGACATAATCTTATGGTTGAAATTAAAGTATGTTTGAAATAAAACTACATTAAAAAAAATTACCGGTATATTTTATGAACCCCTTTTTGTAAAATCCTACCATTACTTTTTAACCTGAAATATATATTCTGAAACTATTATCGGAGTGCCTACTGTATCTTGAATATGACTTGATGTCTTTAGGAGCCAAAGAATCTAATTTTAATGAAACATATTTCATAAATAATTGAATATATATATATATATATATATATGCCGATTTTAAAATTATCACCAACATCCAACTTTACTATTTATAAATATTCGAGTTCGAGATTTATTATTTATATTCGTTTTACACTTGTGAAAAAAAAAAACGTGTGACAACTTGGGATGAAACTCGCCGTATATGATACACCCACGTGTTTTAGCGTTTTAGTGCGAAAATCTCCGATTTGCAAATTCAAAACAATATAAAAATATACATCTCTCATCGAAAATCATTTATTGCAAATCCAAAAAGGCCTGCCTTTACATTTTTGCACTAATTTTGAGCTTCTTTGGCCGCTAGTGCTTAAACCACTTTTGAGTCAAAAAGGCCTGTTTTTCCATAGTTAATCCTGTAAGGGATCGTTTGGTCACCGTATTATGTTGTCGCGGTAAGGCATGTTTGAATGAAAATATAGAATGCCTATAGACATGGGCACCCCTCGGGAACGCATTGAAGGCATTGAGGTCATTTACCAACCAAAACTGCTAAACTGGAATCTTCAATCTCTCGTCCACCCCCATCAGTATCAAGTTCAACATTTAAATAAGGCACAATTTCACAACATCGTACGCCTTTTGAAACTCTCCACGGGTAAGAACAACTCTCAAGTCATCCAACGATACCTCATCATGTATAGGAAAGTACTGTTGATGTATGCCATTCTCAACCGCAACATACATACTCGTGTCCGGTACGACTCCAAAACGTAATCCGGTGATGAGGCTAAATTCCACATTCGAAAACCTCACCACATGGTTCCCTAACAAGAATCGCATCTCATCTGTCGGCCCATCATGGTCCAACTCCCGCAACAGCAGTTGATGAATAACACCACCAGAAAACTTCAGCTCCCGGTGTATCGACATTAAATGCCCGAAACAGAAGGCCATGAACCGACGCCGATCCTGAACAGTAAACTCTTCAGGGACCCGATTCAGTGCATCGTCTATATGGGCGAGGGCTTCAAAATGGTCTTGTCCGGTCAGTTTTCCCTTGAACCAATCTCCCTCTGCAGTTTTAAGCAATTCCTTCATACTGCTCGTCATCTGCAATGTCACAGCAATAGTACATCAGTAAAATGCACAAAAATTAGAAAATATTCTAGATCGTTTGAAACAAATTCTTGATACTTTTAAAATATTCTCGATCCTTTGATAAAGTTCTCGATTTTTTTAAAAAGTTCTCGATCCTTTGCAAATAGGCTCGATCCTTTGTAAATAGTCTCGATCCTTTGTAAAACCTCTCGATTCATTGAAAAAACTTCATGATCATTTAAAAAAGTTCTCGATCCTTTGCAAATAGGCTCGATCCTTTGAAATTAGTCTCGATTCTTTGTAAAACCTCTTGATTCATTGAAAAAACTTCACGATCATTTAAAAAAGTTCTCGATTTGTTTAAAAAGTTCTCGATCCTTTGCAAATAGGCTTGATCTTTTGAAATTAGTCTCGATCCTTTGTAAAACCTCTCGATTCATTGAAAAAACTTCACGATAATTTGAAAAAGTTATCGATTTGTTTCTAAAGTTCTCGATCCTTTGAAATTAGTCTCGATCCTTTGTAAAACGTCTCGATTCATTGAAAAAACTTTACGATCATTTGAAAAAGTTCTCGACCCTTTGAAAAACATTCTCGATCGTTAGAAAATATTCTCAATCCTTTCAAAAACCTCTCGATTCTTTGAAAAATCTTCTCAACCATTTTCTAAAAACTGGACTCTTTGAAAAACATTCTCGATCGTTTCAAAACATTCTTGATCCTTTGAAAATATTCTCGATACTTTCACAAACCTCTCGATTCTTTGAAAAATCTTCTCGATTCGATCATTTTAAAAAAATTCGATCATTTGAAAAACAATCTCGATCGTTATCATAATATTCTCGATCGTTTTCAACAATTCTTGATCCTTTCATAATAGTCTCGATCCTTTAAAAAAACTCTCGATTCTATGAAAAATATTCTCGATCATTTAACAAAAGCTCGATCACTTTGAAAAACCTCTCGAATCGTTCCTCGATCTCGCTTGAAATATTCTCTATTTATTTTTATTTCAAAACAAAAATTGCTCGATACTAGAATATTGAACCTCATTTCAAACCCAAACCAAAACCACAACCAGTGTCAACCCTAATATACAATTTCAATCAACAGAACAAGTCTAAAATGCAATGATAAGTTATGAACAACAAACCGATAAATAAAACAAATTGAACTTACCTCTGTCATCGCTGCGAAATGTACTGTATTGCCGTTCCGGTCAATAATCTATCGATTTCCTCACCGTGGATTTCGTTGTCGTCGGTTTCTTTCTCATTGTTTCTTTTCTTAGACTCACAAAACGACAACTTGGGGTATTCTCGTCTGTTTAGTTTAAATGGTGCCTTTTAAACTTACATTACTAAACTGATGACATTTGCACAACACCCCTCTCAAATAGTGACATTTATTTATCGAGCCCACAGATAATATTACAACAACGGTAACTATTCAAAAAATTGAACAACAATTTTCTAGGTTTGAACATAAACAAAAATGACAAAAAAAATAAAACCAAAATAATATGATGACCAAGTTTGATTGTAGAGGTTAGGATTTGGCCATATATATGTTTTGGAAAAAAACTGAACAGGCAAGACTTGAAGAAGATGAATTTATGATTTTAATTAAGATTGAAGATCAAGTCTTTTGGGTTCCCTATGCTGTGTGCTATAAATATTATATGTGAATAAATAAACATTTATTGCCTGAGGCACATGCATACATTTGGTCTCTTGATTTCTCATTTAATAGTTTTGATAAGAATTTTTGGTAGATGCTGCTATGTAAATTCTAATGGTTATGTGTGAATTTATGTTAGTGAACAAAATATATAGAACGGTACCTATTTAAAAAATTGAACAACAATTACCTAGGTTTGAACATAGACAAAAATGACAAAAAAATAAAACCAAAAGAATGTTATGACCAAATTTGATTGTAGAGGTTAGGATTTTGGCCATATATATGTGTGTGCGTGTTTTGGAAAGAAAACTGAACAGGCTAGACTTGAAGAAGATAAATTTATGGTTCTAATTAAGATTGAAGATCAAGCCTTTTGGGTTCTCTATTGAAAATAACCCTTAAAAGGTGTGTCTAATAAACCTAGAGGGAGTGAATAGGTTTTAATCAAGTCAATTACCTTTATTTCCTGATTAGTAAATATTCAAAATTCACCCGAAAAATACAAACAAAATCAAGTGTAAAGTGTGGAAATATAAAGAACACTTGATATATATATGAAAACCCTACAACTGGAAAAAATCACAGGTTATTCTGGTAGTCACACACGATCATAGAAATCCACCATATGAATAAAAGGTTACACCCTTAAGTGATACTCGGACTCTCACTCTCAATAACCTCAGGTTATGGACACTACCACTTGCAACTCATGGTTCAATCCGTAGTGATATCCCCTGATCCACACGTGAGCACCTCCTACTCTACCTCTCGAGCCTTTTATGTCAACCCACCCTTGGTTTCAAGACTTGACTTTCTTGTACAACTACAACTAGAAGCCACAAGACTTTGACTAAATGAAGTGTATAAAGTGAACAATAAATGAATGCTCAAATGTAATAATGTGTAAGACTACACACAAAATGCTTAACTAGATGTTATAATGCAATTAAACATCGTAGTTATCAAATAATGCCTACATGCCCATACATAAGAACTCAATTAGATGTAAATACAATCTAACAACCTAATTGTCAAAAAAAGTCCAACCAATATAAGTTGTCACAATATAAAACAAGGGAAATAATCATGTAATCAATGAGGCTTACATATATATGTTCAAGAACTAGACTAGATGCTCAAGGCCATCCTAATCAAAAATTAAGCATACACGAACATATATGGATTAGCTATTTGGGCATAAAAGACCTAATGATGCAATCTATCAACAAACAAACCTAATCTTGTTATAAAGACTCATAGATATACAATAAAGTAGTGTCTATGTATTTAGTCAAGCAATAAATACCTAATCTAGAGTAAAAACAACAATAATGAACTTTAATGTAGTTGTAACTTACCTAGTCATGAACCATGAAGACCCACGCTAAAATGGTGATGAATGATGCAATATGGAGATGGGTTTTGGGTTTGGAGAGTTAAAGAAGCAATCTAGGTGCTTTCTCTCACAAGGATCTGAATTTGTGAGCTCTAGGCCTAATTGGAGAAGAAGATGAAGTATATAAATGATCCAAGTGAAGCCACATCATTTTTGGATAAGAAAAAATAGATTTATGGCATCAAAAAATGACTTTCAATGCAACTTGGACCAAAGTCACTTCAAAAGTTGCATATGTCTTGGGTCAGGGTGCCAAAAGGTGGATTTTGAAGCGACTTGGATAGAAATCGCATCATAGGTCGCATATGTCTTGGTTTTACAAAACCTGATAGCGCAACATCTCCATATACGAGTGACTCGAAACATGACCAAAAGACATCGAAACCTTTTGTATATTAAACTGTTGGAAGGTATGGAAATCTAATGTCTACTCCAATTTACAAAACAATATTTGGATGTCTGTAGAAAAATATATGGTAAATAATGACCAATGTTAAGAAAGGGACATCAACAAAATGTCCAAACTCATGGTATAAGACCATGTGAACAAATACCAAAACAAGAGAAGAATGAGACCTTCTGTAATAGTCACTCAACATGCTAAGACAAGCACACCATCGTGAAAGCACAGATACAACACAAACACACTAAACATAAGCAAACATAAGCAATAAGATACAAATGCAAGTGTGATAGTAAGTAAAGATGCAAACATAAGCAATAAGTTACAAATTCAAGTTGATACAAATGCATGTATGAAGTGTGTATGTGTACCAAAACTCTTCAAGAGGCAACGTCAAGTGCATATACATTTTGCTCTAGAAGTCATGGAGATGTTTAGAAGCTTGCCAATGAGGACCTAAGCTACCCATTATATTATCATCCCAAATGTGGTGTGGTTTGTCATGAAAGAAGACAATCATAAAATGTAGGTCCTTTGCTATAAATATTATATGTGAATAAATAAAAAATTATTGCATAAGACCACATGCATCTTTGGTCTCTTGATTTCTCAGCTAATAGTTTTGATAAGAATATTTGGTAGATGATGCTATGTAAATTCTGACGGTTATGTGTGAATTTATGTTAGTGAACAAAATAACTTTATAAAAAAAACATGTCGGTTGAGTGTTTTCTTGGCATTGAATAGGAAAAATAGAAATGAAAACATATAGAATTTAAATCCAAAGCTTCTACACATCGACGTGTGGCGTTTTGAGATTCCACAGTAGACTTATAGCATATTATATAAATATAGATATATAGATTATAGTATATTATATAGATATAGATAAATAGGTGGATGGTTAAAATTAACATGCAAATTAACATATATTAAATATGTGGATCATTATTTTGAAGTTGTTCAATGTATAAAGACCCTTTCATTGTACTTCTAATAAATAGGTTGATGATTAATTAAAACATGCAATTAAATATAAGGGTCATTAATTCAAATGAGTTAAATGGATAGATATGGCTGCTTTTCGTTTCACTTCAATTAAATAAGGGGATCAATAATGAGAGAAAAGCTAGAATATCTATCATTTTTTGCCGAAGCTCCCTCACAGAGACATGTGGAACTGTGAGGGAGGGCCATATTTTATCTATACCAGTTTACTTCTGGCACGATATGCGGGTTTTGTAAAATATACACAATAATAATTTTAAAGGTTATGGATATTTAATGCATTATCGGTGAAGAATATTGTGTTAATTTCTATTTAATAAATTATAATATTTCAAAATAATTTACGACTATATATAATACCATAATTGCCCTAATTTTAAATAAGTTAATTTTAATACAATGTTATTTTAAAAAAACATAAAAAGTTTAGATGTTGTTTAGTCATTTTTTAAGCCTCTTGAAGGTCTCTTTTACACGGGTTGTGCTCGGATCCCTACCCGTGTAGTACCTTGAACTGAGGATGAGTGTTCTCGGATCTGTCTGATTACATAGGTTGTGCACAAGTCCCTTACCCTTGTAGTACCCGTACACTAGGCATTATTTATCAAAATAATATAGTTTCGTTTTAAGGCTTATATATATCCTCCTTTTCCTCATTAATTTTTAGAGCTTTAAAACCTATTTTTAGAGAGAGAAAGAATCCCCTAAGAGAGAGAAGCTCCAAGACTTGTTCTTTAACTCTCCAAACCCAAAATCCATCATTCATTCATGAATCAAACATCTTCTACCTTCATCTAGGATGTATTCTTGCATGGGTCTTCATTATCTGGTTGACTTGGTAAGTTGAACAAAAACTTATCTTCGTTAATTGTTCATACTTTCCAAGATTGTGTTTTAATTGCATTTATTAGTTGATTAAATGCTAGGAATCTATTTATTGCATCTATTTATGAGTTCCTTTATATGATTGGGTTTGTTTGTTGATAGTTGCATTTATGACATTTTTTCCCTCTAGCTAAATCTATATGATTTGCATTTAGATAGTGTTGATTAAGACTTATTGATTGCATTTGTTAATTGTATGTATTGTTCTTACCACGATTATGACAACTTAGGTTGATTTGGCTTGTTTGATAATTAGGTTGTTAGATTTGCATCTCATCATCTAATTAAGCAGTCAGTGTCTTGCCTTCCACTCTATTGCATCTAGAATATTCATATATTCACTTAGGCTAGTTTATTTCTTCTTTGAGAAGTTAAGTCTTGTGACTACAAGGTGTAATGCATAAGAAAGAGAAGTCTTGTAACCAAGGTTGGTTGACAAGCATTGATCAAGAATCACTATAAATGCCCAATGGGTAGTAGTGGTGGGTTAGTGACCGATAATGGTTTGACTAGAAGTCAACCTAGGTTGTAAACATCATTACAATAGTGAACTTGAGGATCATAGTGGCTAAGCGGTTATACCGTAGTTTTTCTCTTGTTGAATGGTTTCCATTTAAAAATCAAGTGTTATTTAATTTCTGCATTTTATACTTGATTTTGTATGTTTGTTTATGGGGTAAATTTTTAATATTGACTATTCAAAAAAAGTTGGTAACTAACTTGATTAAAACCTATTCATCCCCTCGTTCTAGGTTGATAGACACACGATTACAGTTTATTTTCAAAAAGATTCGAACTTTGAAAGCAAAAAAAAAAGGAATATGAATAAATTTTAAAGCATAGATCTGTTGATGATTGCGTTATATTTGACAATGCCTACAGAACGAACGGGCTACAAACTAGTATATTATAAAGATATAGATATAGATATATGGATATAGATAAACAGGTGGATGGTTAATATTAACATGCAAATTAACGTATTAAATAGGTGGATCATTAATTTGAAGGAGTTCAATGTATGAAGACCCTTTCATTTTACTTCCAACAAATATGGGGGTCATTAATTCAAATAAGTTAAATGGATAGATGTTGTGGCTTTTCATTTCACTTCAATTAAATATCTGGATCAATAATGAGAGAAAACATGTAATTTATGGCAGAAGCTCCCTCACAACGACATGTGGCACTTTGAGGATCAACTTTTATATAATATATAGATATAGATATTTTGATTTGTTTTGTAAAATATTTTTTTATTATTATTTATAAAAATAATTTTTTTTTTTAAAATATAGAAATAATTATAATGTATTTAATACATATTTAATACATTCTAAACAATTAAAAAGAAAAAATAATAATAAAAAGGTATATATAGATAAAGATGAGTAATTTTTGTAATTAATATATAGCTTATAATCTATAATATTGGGAATGTAATATAAAATAAATATACCAAATATTTCACAAAATTTTAGGGTTTTGACTTTTGAATTTATTTCATTAAAGATGAGCCACAATGGTTTTTTTTTATATAGACAACCCTGAGAAATTAATAGTCGTTACTGAAGAATCTGTCAAGTTAATCTGATTTATAAGAATTCAAAAACACCTTTGCATTATATTAATTTTAAAAAAAATGAAATATAAAAGATGGAGGATGCATAAAAATGCAGTAAAAGAAACACATTAAAATCGATATAATTTTTTTGGACATAAACCGGTCTTCTTACACTCTCATATTCATAGAAAACTACAAAGAACAAAAACACCAAAACCAAGCCCTTATTTACATTAAGCTCGACATGAAAGAATTGACCAATGTTGTTAATATGACAATATATGCATATTCGTATCATAAATTCTTTCTTTTGTGAATTTATTAGCACTCAAGAGATTGAGGACCTTTTTTGACAGTGGCAACTTGACCATAATTGATCCCAAAATGCTAACTCCTCGTCAAAAACCATAATTTACAAATCAACATGAAAATACATAAGTTAATTTACACAATATAATGTAGCAACATTAGAAATGCAAAATTTTTAAATATGAGAGAAAAGGGTACCTGATAAAAAAAAGAAACATGAGAAAAACATGGATTATGATGTTTTTCCAAAAAAATGTTGCAACGAATAGCAAGAGTGAGAAAGAGAAATTGGGACCTTAAGAATGTTGAAATGAATCAAATAATTTGGGTAATGGGAGTTTTGGGGTGTGAAGTTTATTTTATTTATTTTTTATAGTTTTATTTTTAAAAAATAAACTTCGCTCAATTCTTTGTGTGAAGAATTCGACCAAGCATAGAGAAAAGAGAGAACGTTTTTATTTTTGGTAATGCACTAGTAGCATTTATATCAAAAGGTTTTATGTACAACATCGAATTAAGGTTCACACGAGTTTTAATCAAATAGATTGATAATTCACAAGTTACTGAATGTTTTTGGATTTTCTCTATGAGAATTATTGTGACTTACAGAAGAAAAATATTTTGTTTGTTTCCATCCTCAGGTATACAATTCAAAGATAGGAAGCCCACACTTCTAAGTGATTCATGTTCGTGGTTGGACTGGATGATCTTATGGATTCAATTCGACGCTAGTTCAATTGTCATGAAAAAAAGGTACAATACTTTTTATATATGCTAATTATTCAAGGGTTAATGTCTTCTTTATTAAATGGAAAATTTTAAAATTTACCAAACCCTATTTTACGCTTCCATTGTATTTTGAACCGATTTTTCCCTACACCTTGCTCGGCTGCCTCGTGCGCACCTTCTTTGCTGCCACACAATAGGCGTGTGCATGTTCCCAGCCCATTACAAGGTTGTGCACTGCCGCACCGCAACAAGCACGTGGGCTACCTCTGGTTACACCATTTATACTTTTTCTACTTCCAAATCTTCAACTCTTCAAATCTTCAACTCTTCAAATCTTTGAAACTTGAATATATTACAAATTATCTTTTGAAATAAAAGATAATTGCATGGGAACATTTTGGGTTTTAGCACCGTTCCTCTTTTTTGAGCCTAAATCGCTCTGATTCTGATTTTATGTTCTCCTTAAAAGTTGTAAATCGTGAAATTTCATGCAATATGGAATCAAGATTTTTTTTCTTCAGGTTTTCAGCACAAAGTTACATCGGTGTCAATGCTATTGTATTGGTTTGACTTTTAAAATTAAGGTTACACTACTGTTTTTATTTTTTGGCCTTCTTCTGATTAGATTTCGTTATTTTTTCCTTCATAATGATTGTAGATCATGAACTTCTTTGCAACCGAGAATAGTTAACTTTATGATTTGGGGTTTGCAGCACTGAGTTACGTCCATGTCAAGATATGTTGTTCTAATTTGTGTTTTTTCTTTATGAGGTTTCTCCGGTTCTATCATGGAGAATGTTAGGATTATGCTCGATAGCAAGAGTGTAATATTGTAATTAACAATCTTTTCATATGGATAAAGTGATTTCTAGTTTAACAAATCTTATAGCATTTATAGTTTAATTATTATAATTGTCAAAAGTAAATAATCATAAGGTCAAAAGACTATAAGAAAAGAAGAATTGTTCATACATCTAGATATGTATGAGGTAGAGACAATTCTTTAGTTAGTCTTGAATAATATTCACAACTTAAGATAGAAGGTTGGGCGCCTTTATCTTGTCAAAGTTGTAGATTCTTTTGCTAGCATTTGAGTGGGATCAAATGTGTTATGATGAGTCTAAAATCATCAAAGTGCGGTGTCTTTGGGCAAAAGAATCTAGTGCACTGGGTTCATTAAATTGGATTAAAATGAAATACTTTATCTAGAACCGTCAATGGATAAAAGTTTTCATTTGAAGACAATCGGAGAGTCTATCTTAATCTTGAGATAAATGATGGACTTATGGTTGCAAGTGTTATCATTTGAGCTATCAATGAGTACGATTATATGGCATAGTCTATCCTCGATAGTTTTGTGGTATTCATTTGTTAATTGATAGAGGACTTCATTTATAGATATGGACATCGTGGCTCCATTTATTGAATGAGAGTAGAATACCATCATATGGATGTTTTGAGGTATTGGATATTAAATCTTAACGTTAAGTTTTCAATAGTGTCTATTGAAACATGGCTTCTGGACAAGTCAAAATATTCAAGTACAAAATGTGGTCATATGAGTAAATATGGTAACTTGGAGAGCTATAGACGGTCTATGAGCTCTTGGCGATTACTGGTATTCTTTACAAGGATACACTTTCTCCAATAAGGTTGTCTAGGGTACGAATGAGTAACATCAACTTATTCTATCTTTATTTAAGAGTTCAATTTTAGTTCTTTAGTGGAATGAACTAAAATTAAATATATTAGACCTAAGTGAATCATTTGTTGATTGTGATTAGGTTGTGTCTATTGGAGCTTAAATTTAGATAGTCCGCCAAGATCCCCAATCCACACGAACTTGCATGGATCACTTGATATATTCTACCTAACCAATTTAGGGGTCCATCTAGAATTGTTATAAGTCATGTGAACTTGTTTCTTTTTGTAAGAATAGGTCTAGTTCACATGTGGACTTTTTATTAAGGTCCAATGGATTTAATTAAATAAGAAAACTAATATATGGTCTTTTTATTAGGTATGGGCGGCAATGGCTATGGTGAATAGCTTAAATATATTATTTTAATTTTATTATTATTTAATTAAATAGAAATTAAATAATTTATTGATTAATTAATTATTTAATTAAAAGTCAAAATCTTTTCCTATTAGGAGTTGGTCTCCTAAAAACTATAATATTGTTGGTAGTATAGTTAATGTTAAAGACTATATTTGATAAGTAGATAAATAAAATGAGTTATTTATCTAATCAAATTAGGAAGTCTTTAATATGGTTACAAATACACTTTTGAGTTGGATTAGGAGTCTTGGTGTTAAGATAGAATTCCTTTTTGAAAAGGATTCTTAACCACCAAGTAAATCTACCTAAGGAAACGATTCTTAACTACCAAGTAATCCTTCTTAGGAAATGATTTGTGATCCTAATCTATATCATATAAAATTCGGCCAGCCCATATATATATACAAAAGGATATAATTTATTTAAGATAAGGATTCTTAACTATCAAATAAATCCACCTAAGGAAAGGATTCTTGCCAACCAAGTAAATCCTTCTTAGGAAAGGATTTATGATCCTATATATATATATATGTGTGTGTGTGTGTGTGTGTGTGTGTGTGTGTGATTTTCGGCCAGCCCTACGAATTCTATGACGAAAATTTCGGCCATGCCTAGGTAATTTTCAAGAGAGAATTTTGAGGGAGAAAAATTAGTTTTTGCTCTAGACAAAATTCAATCAACTCATAGATAAAGGGTGTGTGTGATTTCGGCCTATAAGAGAAAAAAGGGGAATGTTTTTATATTCGATAGTATACTAATATCCTTTACATCAAAAGGGTTTTGTGTACAACATTGAATCAAGGTTCACGTGAGTTTCAATCAAATTGATTGATAATTCACAAGTGACCGAACGTTCTTGGATTTTTCTCTTAGAGGATATTTGTAACTAACAAAGAAAAGATTTTTACTTTGTCTCCATCCTCAGGAATACAATTTAAAGAAAGGGAGCCCACACTCATAGGTGATTCACGTTCGTGATTGGATTGGAAGATCTTGCGTAATCAATTCGGCGCTTGTTCAATCTTCACGCGAAAAAGGTACGATACTTATATATACATCAATTAATCTTGGGTTAAGGTTCTCGTTGCATAAAAGGGAAAATTTTTATTTATACGCAAACCCTAATTGTTTTTTCGTTTTTTTTCACGCTTCCGTTGCGTTTCTAAACCGTATTTTCCCTACAGAGAATCTGCCTTATTCTATATCTTCTTTTGCTAGTTTCCCCTATCTCTTGGAAGCTTGTGTTGTTAATAAGAGTAATGGTAAGGTTTTGAATGTGGCTCTTTTCCATGGAGATAGATTGAGTTATCAAATAGAAGATGTTTCAACTGGTACCGAGTCTATTGGTAATGGAACCGGTTTGGCTCTAGAGAATGAAGGTTTAATAGCTAAGGAGCAACATTGGAAGAGAACTTCTAATTCCTCTAAGATTGTTCAATCTAAAAATTCTCCTCCAGGTATCTCCAATAATAAGCCTATTAGCTACAGTAATGTGCTTAAGAATTTTATTTCTTCTCAAAACATAGTGTTGGGGTTTATGCCCTAAAGATTTAATTTATAAATGGATTTATGAAATAAATAAAAGAAAAAGTTCAATTCATTCTTGTTGTGTTGTTTATTTTATAACTTGTGCATATATTTAACATCCAAGATTGTCGGATGTAATCTCGAACTGTGTATATGAGTGTCATATACAGATGAATACATTAAGAGACCTGCAATCTAAAGAGTTGATAGATAGTAAATAAAGCTAGGTACTTTATTTGTTGTTAATCTATAGTTGTGGTCCATTCCGTAATGTACGGTGATTCTATCCTGAATCACTCATATGAGATATGGGAATGGAGACACCTTGTATAATATGATCATATAGGACTGGGCAATGATCTATATGAATCTCTCACCAAGATCCGTTAGTGATGAGATTCATAAATATTAACTAATGATGGATATATGTGGGTGATCTTAATCCTGAGTGTCTTATCGACTCCTTCAGGTTAGATCGTGGTCTTTGATATACTGTGGGTGAGGTCGGATGCAATTCCTGATCAGTATACTTCGTATATTGGGATTGCGGTTTGGTTTGTGGTTAAGAAGGTTTGTACATAATAGTGGAATCCACTCCTTCTTGTGAGAAGTAAACGGTAGTTCCCTTAAGGGTTGATTCGAGGCTTGGACAATATCACCGCTCTCCTAGTTTCGTGAGGAAATAGGATTTATTGTTCATTCTAGAATCAACAGTAGTTAAAGGATATATGTAATTAGAGGGGTATAACGGACATTATAACCCAGCTCTAATTATAAACTACTGTGGAGAATCACACCATATGTAATAGCTATATCGATGGACACCGAGTTTTATCGGTCTGTGTAAAAGTGTCTACAGTTGAGAGAGTACAGCTTCGGGTTTTTAGTGGAATAACACTAGAGTTAATAATCAAGGAAATTAATTAAAGAGTTTAATTAATGATTCCGATGATTATTGGAGCTCTAAGTACTATGGGTCCATTAGGTCCCCTTGCTAGCCTGATCGATTTAGGTAACAAGGGTCTCGGTTAGTTAATTAGATTGTCCAATTGATAGTGTTACGAAAGTGACACGTATTTATTCAGGAATTAATTGAATAATGAGATTATTTAATTAGTGAATGTTAATAGTTAAATTAATTAAATACTAGATTATTTAATTATTTTAATAATTATGAATTATTAATTAACTATTAATGGGAGGGTGTTAGTTGATATTTGGATTTAGGTGATGATAAAATAATAGGATTATTTTATTTTATTTAAATCATTTATCTAAGTATTTGAATTTAAGTTTAAATTTATAAGACTTATTATCACTTTTAATATATTAGATATATTTGAAAATTATAATTAAAAGATTTTAGTTCAAAATATATATATGATATATTTTTAGCTAAAAGAATATATATCAACTAATAGCATAAGAGTTTGCTTTGGATGCAATTTGTGTGTGCATATAAAACAATACAAGGGTTTGTATCGGATACAAATGGATATACATGGATCAATAGCTATCACAATTGCATGTGATGTAAATTGTCTCTACGTTGATAACAAAAGAATAATTGCAATAGTAATTGCAAGCATCAGATGCTACACGATGTGTTTTTGAAACACAAAGAAGAAAGAGTTTCTTCAATTTTCTCTACATCCTCCATTCAAGTTTCTAAGACCGTGACGCGCCCACACGCAGTTATTAGTTCCGGGAGATAGCGAGGAAGATCGAGTGGTTTAGACAAAAGCATATTATAAAGAGAAAGAGCCTCCAAACGTTGGTAAGATTTTTTTCTTCTGGTTATATCGATTTCAATTTCCTGTGTTTATATATTGTATGTATTAGTTTAGAAAAATAATTATGATCCCAAGTTCACTGGTCCCAGATACAGATTATGATATGTATAAAAATTTAAAAAACCTAGTTCCGATTTGTAACCAGTGAACGGGGTTCCAACACGTAGGTGGTACTAGTCGAATGCCCATGAAGCTCAAATTCTATCAGCCTATCAACAATGGTAATAGGAAGTCTGTCGCCCCCCTATGAAAGTTGCTAATGAGGGATGTAAAGCATGGAAGAACTATTTAGTGGGTTATTTTATTGAGAATATGCTTTTTTTCTCTCATTAACAGTATTGCTAAGAGGATTTGGAGTAATTATGGTCTTCTAGAAGTGCTGGCTAACGAAAATAGGGTTCTACTTTTTTAAGTTCTCAAATTATGACTCTTGCTTTAAAGTTCTTAAGGCTGGTCCAAGGCTTTTTGCTGGAAGGATGATTATTCTTATGAAATGGCACTCTTGGCTTGTTTTAACAAAAGAATCTCATTCTAAAGTTCCAGTATGGGTCAAGTTTTTTAATATTCCTCATGAATATTGGACTGAAGAGGGGCTAAGCTATATTGCCAATGTTGTAGGGAAGCCTCTATATGCTGGTAGCCTAACTGAAACAATGAAGAGAATTTCATAAGCAAGAATTTGTATTGAAATTGATGCTACTAGCAAGTTAGTTGATCCTTTTGATATACTTATGGGAGAAGGTGATGTGCAGAATAATGGGGAGAGTGTTGAAATTCTAGTTGAATACCAATGGAAACCATAGATTTATCCTGAATGCAAATCGTTTGGTCATAATGTTGCTACTTACCCAAGTCTGAAGCATTCAAACGGCAGGTATGATGATAACTGTGGTTCCAAAATGAAACAAGAATGGGTAAAGGTTAATCGTGGTGCAGCTCCAGTATCCATCTCTTCATGGGACCTTAATTCTGCTCAAGATTTCTCTGTTGGTATGATGGTTGAGGAGGCTTCAAATAATGGTGGATGATAGCCTACCCCCGTATTTATTTGTATTTTTGAGAATGTGCAAGTTACGGGATATTTCTAGTCTTCCTCTTCAGATTTTAGGAAGTGAGGTCCATACCATTGTTTCTAATTCTAAGAAAGAAGTAGTTGATACCTCCAACAAGTTCTTGGCTCTTACTAAAGAAGAAGAAGAGGCTTATAGTAATGAAGACTCTTCTACCACAACTTTTCCTGATATCTCATTTTAGCATTCCAAAATCATAAATATTGATGGGATTCCTATTGTAGGACTCTTTAGCACCTCTGAGGCCTCTAGTAATAAGAAGAAGAAGAAGAACTCAAAAGCCTATATGTCAAGCAAGGTTCATAGCTCTATAGCTAAGTAGAGTCTCCCATCACCTTTAGATGATTAGTATGACTTGTTGGCCCCTAAACAACTAGAGGTAAGAAAGATGTTGATAGATTTAAAGCATAGTTTGGTTTGATGTTGGGATTATACTCGATAGCAAGAGTGCAATAATGTATTTGACAATCTTTCCATATTCATAAAAGTGATTTCTAGTTCAACAAATCTTATAGCATTTATAGTTTAATTATTATAATTGTCAAAAGTAAATAATCGTAAGGTCAAAAGACTATGAGAAAATAAGAATTGTTCATACATCTGGATATGTATGAGGTATACACAATTCTTTAGTTTGTCTTGAATAATATTCACAACTTAAGATAAAGGTTGGGCCCCCTTTATCTTGTATAAGTTGTAGATTATTTTGCTAGCATTTGAGTGGATCAAATGTTTTATGATGAGTCTAAAATCATCAAAGTGTGGTGTTTTTGGTTTGAAGAGTCTAGTGCATTGGGTACATTGAATAGAACCATAGTGAAATACTTTATCCAGAACCGTTAATTGATAAAAGTTTTCACTTGAAAACAATCAGAGAGTCTATCTCAATCCCGAGATAAATGATGGACTTATGGTTGTAAGTGTTATCATTTGAGCTATCAATGAGTCTGATTATGTAGTATAGTTTATCCTTGATGGTTTTGTTGTATTCATTTGTTAATCGATAGAGGACTTCATTTATAGATATGGACATAGTGGCTCCATTTATTAAATGAGAGTAGAATATCATCATATGGATGTTTTGAGGCAATGGATATTAAACCTTAACGTTAAGTTTTCAATAGTGTCTATTGAAATATGGCTTCTGGACAAGTCAAAATATCCAAGTTCAAAATATGGTCATATGTGTAAATATGACAACTTGGAGAGCTATAGGTGGCCTATAAGCTCTTGGCAATTACTGATATTCTTCACGAGGATACACTGTCTCCATTAAGATTGTCTAGGTTATGAATGAACAATATTAAATTATTCTATCTTTATTTAAGAGTTCAATTTTATTTCTTTAGTGGAATAATGGAGCTTAAATTTAGATAGCCCGCCAAGATCCTCAATCCATACGAACTTGCATGGATCACTTGATATATTCTACCGGACCAATTTATGGGTCTATCTAGAATTGTATTAAGGCATGTGGACTTGTTTCTTTTTTAGTAAGAATTGGTCTAATAGCATTTGAACTTTTTATTAAGATTCAATGGATTTAATAAAATAGATAAAACAATATTGGCCGATATATACTGGCTTGGGCGGCAAGGGACTATTTATTAGTCTTATTTATTGTTTTTATTTTATTATTTAATTAAAGGGAAATTAATTAATTAATTAATTAATTAAAAGTTAAAATCTTTTTCCTAGTGGGTGATGGTATCCTAGAGTCATATTATTGTTGGTAATATGATAAGTTTCAAAAACTATATTTGATAAGTAGATAAATAAAATGAATTATTTATCTAATCGAATTAGGAAGTATTTGATTACTATTAGGATTCTAATTGACAATTGGTCAAATTGGTAAGTTTTTGATTTAGTCACAATTTAATTTATATTCAATAATTGGTTGTTGAATAAATACACTATTTGAGTTGGATTAGGATTCGTGGTATAGAAAAGAATTTCTTTCTGAAAAGGATTCTTGGTCACCAAATAAATCCACCTACGGAAAAGATTATTGCCAAGTAAATCCTTTTTAGGAGAGGATTTAGTCTCCTATAAATACTACCCATAAATTTCGACCAAGGTTTAATTATAAGTGAATTTTTGGCCAAGGCTAGGGTTTTGTGAGACAAAATTAACCCAAATGATATATACTCCCAAAGGAGGGATACTCGTGAGGGAATATATTAAAGGTCGATAACTTGGCAACACACTCAATGTGATTTTATTAATATCCTCCCAAGAGTTCATGTTAATAAAATTGCAAGGCTAAAATTGAAAACGTTGGTTGTCATGTTAACAATTAGGTCGGACCTAGTCCAACTAGTAAGTGGTGCGGACTCCCAAAGGAGGCGTGACATTTATGGGTGTTGGATTACAGTTGAATTTTTACGGTTGAATTTTTTTATTTAATTCAAGAAAAATATTCGAAAGTGCTTTATCATGATTGTTTACTTATACAATTTTTTTATTAAAAAGAAATCATTACCCCATCCCTAATCAAACATCCTAAAAGAAAATAATTAAACTGATGATAATTATGTCAATTGGAAAAGGAAAATTGTGCTGTTGTTGCAAGTTGAAAAACCATAAGTTCCTTCTGTCTATTCATAAAACACCTACTCCTATTAATAAATCTAATGAGGACCAAAGAGACAAGTATCGATGATGTATCTGGAAGAGATGTTTGCTATGACGTCCATGATGACTAAGAGAGAGGCAGTTACTGCTTTTATGAATCTTAGGATGAAACATGGATAGGCTGTGAATAATATGTGATGAAAGTCATAGCACATCTCAACATTACTAAACTCAATGGTGCTGAGATAGATGGTGAGACAAAAAATTGACATGATTGTCCACTCACTGTCGGATTCCTTTGATTAGTTCAAGTTGGACTACAGCTTGAACAATAAGGAATACACATTGCAAGGCCTGATGCAAGATGTTCAAAGCACCGAATAGACTCTTGTGAAAGGCAAGGGTCAAGAGATTCATATGGTTGGTAAAGTTGCTACTGTTAAGACCTATCAGAAGGTCAAGAAACAACAGAAGAAAAAGCAATTTAGGCCTGCCTAGAAGGAGACCAAGAAAGTAACCAAGATCAAAGGAAAATGTTTCGTTTGTGGTGAAAAGGGACAAAGGAATAGAATGAATGTGAATGAATTCAACTTGCGTTTAGGTAATAGAGCATTGGTGTCTTCTAGTGTAGTGGGAGATATTAGAATTAGTTTAGATTCTTATAGGAATTTAGATTTAATAGACGTTTATTATATACCTCAATTCAAGAGGAATTTAATTTCAGTTTCTTGTTTAAATAAATTTGGTTATTTAATTACTTTTAATAAAACCTTTATTTTCAATAAGAATGACATAATTATTTGCAAAGGTACATTGAAAAATAGTTTATTCTATTTGTATAGAAATATCTCTCACTTGTTAGACACAGAATCAACGGAACATAATCATAAAAGAGTAAAATTATCAAAATATGAAACATACCTATGGCATTTGTTCCTAGGTCATATTAACCTTGATAAGATTAAAAGATTTGTTAGTGACGGACCTCTAAGTGACTTAAAGGTTTATGATTTACCAACTTGTGAATCTTTTTTGGAAGGTAAAATGACCAAAAGGTCGTTCACGACCAAAGGCACAAGATCCATCGAATGTTTAAGATTGATACACAATGTTGTGTGAGGTCCTATGAGCATTCAAGCTATAGATGGATATGAGTACTTCATCATTTTCACGGATATTACTCAAGATTTGGCTATGTGTATCTCATGAGACATAAGTCGGATGCTTTTGACATGTTCAAAGCATTTAAAGCTAAAATAGAAAATCAGCTTGAAAAACACATAAAAATTTTGAGATTCGATCGTGGAAGAGAATATCTATCTGTTGAGTTTCAACAGTACCTTATTGATGATGGTAAAATTTCTCAGTTTTTTACTCCAGGTACACCTTAATCAAATACGATGGCAGAAAGGAGAAATAGAACTCTTTTGGACATGGTTAGGTCTATGTTGAGTTATTCAACGCTTCCTAATTCTTTTTTGGGATATGCTTTACAAACTGCCATGTACATTATAAACTATGTACCATCTAAGTCGGTTCCTAAAACACCGTAAGAGTTTTGGACCGGGCGAAATCCTTGTTTACAACACTTAAGGATATTTGGATGTCCTGTGCACATGTTAAAAGGAAAGACAGAAAAGATGGAGTCCTGTTCAAAAACATGCATATTTGTAGGGTATCCAAAAGGAACAAAACGATATTATTTCTATATTCCTTCAGATCTTAATGTATTTGTTTCAACAAATGCTAAATTTCAGGAAAAGGACTATATGAATAATTTTGTGCTTAAAAGTAGAATTGTCATGAACAAGCTTTAAGGAGGTACAATTCCACAAGAAGTTTCACAACCTAACCCAATTGTAAGTTTTGCAGCAACACAAGATCAATAATCTACCATACCTCATCGTAGTGGGAGGGTTAGTAGACAACCCGAGAGATACATCGGTTTAGAAGAATCTATAGAGAATCTCGTAGATGGTGATGATCCCTATACGTACAAGAAAGCAATGGAAGCTGTTGATTGTCGCCCTTGGCAAAAGGCAATGTTATCTGAAATTGAATCTATGTTCAAAAACAAAGTATGGTCTCTTGTAGATTTGCCTAAAGGGATAAAACTCATCGGGTGCAAGTGGGTATACAAGAGTAAAAGAGGAATGGATGGTAAGGTGGAAACCTTTTAAGCTAGATTGGTAGCAAAACGTTACACATAGAAGGAAGGTATCGATTATGAAGAAACCTTCTCTCCTGTGGCCATGCTTAAATCCATTAGGATACTCTTATCCATTGCCGCATCTCTAGACTTAGAGATTTGGCAAATGGATGTCAAGACAACTTTCCTTAATGGAAGTCTTGACGAAAACATTTACATGATGCAACCAGAAGGATTCACTGAAAAGGCCAAGAGGAAAAGGTATACAAGTTGCAAAGATCCATATATGGATTGAAGCAAGTGTCCAGATCCTGAAACATAAGGTTCGATCAAGCCGTGAAAAGTTTTGGATTTATCCAAAACCTTGATGAACCCTGTGTATACAAAAGGATCAAAGGTGACAAGTTGGTTTTCCTAGTTCTTTACGTTGATGATATACTACTCATCGGAAACGATGTGGGTGTATTAAAATAAGAAAATGAATGGTTAGCAAAACAATTTGATATGAAGGATTTAGGAGAAACAAGTTATATTCTTTGCATCCAAGTCATAAGGGGTAGATGTTGGAACCAAATTCACCGATCACGCAGCGGAAACAGGTTTTTAAATTTTTTATAAAGATCGTAATCTATATTTAGGACCGGTGAACTTTTGATCGTAATTATTTTCGGAACAAATACATATAAAAATTATTACACTAATAAAATATATATGTAAATACATGAAATTGTAATCAATAAAAATAGAACCATACCAACGTTTGGAGGCTCCTTCACTTTTCGATTTTCTCCTGGTCTGTACCACTGATCTTCCTAGCTATTCCAGAGATTGGTAACTGCGTGTGGGCACGTCACGGTTCTCAGGAACTTAGGATGGAGGGTGTAGAAGAAAAAAGAATAAAAAACTCTTTCTTTATATTAATGAACAACATTTTTACATAAAACATTTTCTCTCTTTGTGGTGTTTGTTCATGCACACACTTGCACAAAATAACTCACAAAAATCAACTTTGTTCAATGGTTGCCTTTGACAAAGAAAAAGAAGAAGAAAAAACCAACCACTTTTCTCTTTTGTCAAATTATAAATATATATGTATGTTTCTGTGCGTGAAACGCACAGCAACCTTTTTTTTTAAAAAAAAAAATTTAATTAATTATATCTTATATATAATATTTAAAAAATTGATCAAATCTATATTTGATTTTTAAAAAACTTTCAAATAAAAATATATCATATCTTTAATTTGATTTTAATTTTTTGAATTCAAACTATTTAAATTCAAAAATAAATTATTTAATTTAATAAAATAAAATAATCACATTATCTTATTTTATTCAAAAATAAATATCAACATACACCCTCCATTTAGTGATTAATAACATAATTAAATAATCTCATTATTTAAGTTATTTAATCACCATTATCTATTAATTAAATTATCTCATTATTCAATTAGTTCCCTAATAAATACGTGTCACTTTCGTAACACAATTAACTGGACAATCCAATTAATTAACCGTGACCCTAGTTACCTAAATCGATTGGGCTAGCAAGGAGACCTAATGGACCCACAGTATTTTGAGCTCAAATAATCCTCAGAATCATTAATTAAACTCTTTAATTAATATTCTTTGATTATTAACTCCGGTGTTATTCCACTAAAAAACCGAAGCTGCACTCTCTCAACTGCAGACGTTTTTACACAGATCGATACAACTCGGTGTCCATCGATATAGCTATTACATATGGTGTGATCCTCCACAATAGTTCATAATTAGAGCTGGATCATAATGTCCGTTATACCCCTCTAATTACATATATCCTTTAAGTACCATTGATTCTCTAATGGACAATAAATCCGACTTCCTCACGGAATTAGGAGAGCGCTCATATTGTCCAAGCACCGAATCAACCCTTAAGGGAACTACCATCTACTTCTCACAAGAATGAGTGGATTCCACTATTGTGTACAAACCTTCCCAGCCATAAGCCAAACCATAATCCCAACATACAGAGTATATTGATCAGGAAATACATCTGACCTCACCCATGGTATATCAAAGACCACGATCTAACCTGAAGGAGTCGATAAGACACTCAGGGTTAAGATCACCCATATATAGCCATCATTAGTTGATATATATGAATCTCATCGGTAAATGGATCTTTGTGTGAGATTCATATAGATCATGGCCCAGTCCTATATGATCACATCATATAAGGTGCCTCAATTCCCATATCTCATATGAATGATTCAGGATATAATCACTGTACATTACGGAATGGACCACAGCTATAGATTAACCACAAATAAAGTACCCAGCTTTATTTGTTATCTATGGACTCTTTAGATTGAACGACTCTTACTGTATCCATCTATATATGACACTCATATACACAGTTTAAGATTACATCCGGCAATCCAGGATGTTAATATATACACAAGTTTATAAAATAAATAACATAACAGAATGAATTGAACCTTTCCTTTTATTTACTTCATAAATTCATTTACAAATTACATGCTTAGGGCAAAACCCCAACAATCTCCCACTTGCACTAAAGCATGTGAGGCATGTCTCGTAACCCTAGACCATCTATGTGACCCAAAATCACTCTAGCCGGTAAGGTCTTCGTAAATGGATCAGCATGATTGTCTTGTGAGGTTATCTTGGTGACGATCACATCTCCTCTCTGCACTATCTCTCTTATGAGATGATATTTTCTCTCCATTTAGTGATTTCCATACTCCACGGCAATTAGGAGTCTCATGTATGCAATGCTCTATACTATACCAGATTTATTTTTTGCTATTGACATAGTTAGCAGGTGTCAATCAAAACCTGGTCCTGATCACCGGACTGTAGGGAAAAACAGGTTCAAAACATAACAGGAGCGTGAAAAAAATGAAATTAGGGTTTGCGTATAAATAAAAAATTTCCCTTCATGCAACGAGAACCTTAACCCTAGATTAATTGACGTATACAAAATATTTTCTTTGTTAGTTACAAATATCCTCCAAGAGAAAAATCCAAGAACGTCCGGTCACTTGTGAATTATCAATCAATTTGATTAAAAATCTCACGTGAACATTGATTCGATGTTGTACACAAAACCCTTTTGATGTAAAGGATATTAGTATACTAACGAAAACAAAAACATTCCCCTTTTTTCTCTACTTGGCCGAATTAACACACTATTGTTTAGAGATGATCGAATTTTGTCTAGAGTAAAATCAATATTTTCTCCCTCAAAATTCCTATGATGGCCGAATTCTTCACTAAGAAAAATAGGGCTGGCCGAAATTCACCTCTAATTGCCTTAGGGTTGACCGAATTTCACCTTTAATTGCCTTAGGGTTGACCAAATTTCTCATACTCATATATATAGGATCATAAATCCTTTCCTAAAAAGGATTTACTTGGTTGGCAAGAATCCTTTCCTTAGGTGGATTTATTTGGTAGTTATGAATCCTTATCTAAAAGGAAATCTAACTTCTCCTATAACCATATGTGTTGGCCGAAATTCATCTCTTTGATATAGATTAGGAGAGTTTATTATTTCCTATGAAGGATTACTTGATGGACAATAATCCTATCCTTAGGTTGATTAACTTGGTGGTTAAGAATCCTTTTCAAAGAAGAATTCTACCACAAAGTAGCTTTACTTGGTGACCAAGAATCATTTTCCAAAAAGAATTCCTTCCTACATCAAGACTCCTAATCAAACTCAATAGTGTATTTGTAACCATATTAAAGACTTCCTAATTTGATTATAAATAATTCCTTTTATTTATCTACTTATCAAATATAGTCTTTAACATTAACTATACTACCAACAATAGTATAGTTTTAGGAGACCATCTTCTACTAGGAAAAAGATTTTGACTTTTAATTAAATAATTAATTAATCAACAAATTAATTAATTTATAATTAATTAAATAATAAAATAAAAATAAAATATTTAAGCTATTCACACTAGCCTTTGCCGCCCATACAAAATATAAGGGCCATATATTATTTTTCTTATTTTATAAAAATCCATTGGACCTTAATAAAAAGTCCACATGCGAACTAGACCTTTTCTTAAAAAAAAAAAACAAGTTCTCATGCCTTAATACAATTCTAGATGGACCCCTAAATTGGTCCGGTAGAATATATCAAGTGATCCATGCAAGTTCGTGTGGATTGGGGATCTTGGCGGACTATATAAATTTAAGCTCTAATAGACACAAACCAATCACAATCAACAAATGATTCACTTAGGTCCGATCTATTTAATTTTAGTTTATTCCATTAAAGAACTAAAATTGAACTCTTAAATAAAGATAGAATAAGTTGATGTCACTCACTTATACCCTAGACAACCTTATTGGAGAAAAGTGCATCATCGTGAAGAATACCAGTAATCGCCAAGAGCTCATAGAAAGCCTATAGCTCTCCAAGTTACCATATTTACTCATATGACCACATTTTGAACTTGGATATTTTGACTTGTCCAGAAGCCATATTTCAATAGACATTATTGAAAACTTAACGTTAAGATTTAATATTCAATACCTCAAAACATCCATATGATGATATTCTACTCTCATTCAATAAATGGATTCACGATGTCCATATCTATAAATGAAGTCCTCTATCGATTAACAAATGAATACCACCAAACTATCAAGGATAGACTATGCTATATAATCGTACTCATTGATAGCTCAAATGATAAAACTTGCAACCATAAATCCATCATTTTTCTCAGGATTGAGATAGACTCTTCGACTGTCTTCAAATTAAAACTTTTATCCATTGACGGTTCTAGATAAAGTATTTCATTTTGATCCTATTCAATGCACCTAGTGCACTAGATTCTTTTTCCCAAAGACACCACACTTTAATGATTTTAGACTCATCATAACACATTTGATCCCACTCAAATGCTAGCAAAAGAATCTACAACTTTGAGGAGAGGAAGTCATATGGAGGAGTATCAAGCAATCTTTTATTGTTGATTTTACCATGGAAGCTGAGTATGTTACCGCATACGAGGCTGCCAAAGAGGCCATCTGGCTCTATAAACTCTTGATTGACTAGGAAGTGGTTCCTGATGCGAATAAGCAGATCACTATCAATTATGACAATAGTGGAGCAATGGCTAATTCGAGAGAACCAAGAAGTCATAAGAGAGGGAAACACATAGAAAGAAGTTATCACCTATTAAGGAAAATTGTGCAGATGAGAGACGTGACGATAACCAAGATCGTATCAGCAGAAAATCTAGCGGATCCCTTCACAAAGGCTCTTCCACAAAAGAATTTTGGTAGGCACCTGAAGAATTTAGGGAAAAGAGATATAACACATTTTCTAAAGAGCAAGTGGGAGATTGTTGGGATTATGCTCGATAGCAAGAGTGTAATAATATATTTGACAATCTTTTCATATTAATAAAAGTAATTTCCAGTTTAACAAATCTTATAGCATTTATAGTTTAATTATTATAATTGTCAAAAGTAAATAATCAAAAGGTCAAATGACTATTAGAAAAGAAGAATTGTTCATACATCTGGATATGTATGAGGTAGACACAATTCTTTAGTTAATCTTGAATAATATTCACAACTTAAGATAAAGGTTTGGCCCCTTTATCTTATCTAAGTTGTAGATTCTTTTGCTAGCATTTGAGTGGATCAAATGTGTTATGATGAGTCTAAAATCATCAAAGTGTGGTGTCTTTTAGTAAAAAAATCTAGTGCACAGGGAACATTGAATAGGATCATAGTGAAATACTTTATCCAGAACCGTCAATGGATAAAAGTTTTTGCTTGAAGACAATCGGAGCTTCTATTTTAATCCTTAGATAAATGATGGACTTATGGTTGCAAGTGATATCATTTCAGCTATCAATGAGTACGATTATATAGCATAGTCTATCATCGATAGTTTTGGTGGTATTCATTTATTAATCGATAAAGGACTTCATTTATAGATATGGGCATCGTGGCTCCATTTATTAAATGAGAGTAGAATTTCATCGTATGGTTGTTTTGAGGCATTGTATATTAAATCTTAACATTAAGTTTTCAATAGTATCTATTGAAATATAGCTTCTGGACAAGTCAAAATATCCAAGTTCAAAATGTGGTCATATGAGTAAATATGGTAACTTAGAGAGCTATAGGTGGCCTATGTGCTCTTGGCGATTACTGATATTCTTCATGAGGATACACTATCACCATTAAGATTGTCTAGGATATGAATGAACAATATTAACTTATTCTATCTTTATTTAAGAGTTCAATTTTAGTTCTTTAGTGGAATGAATTCAAATTAAAAGATCGGACCTAAGTGAATCATTTATTGATTGTGATTGGGTTGTGTCTATTGATTGTGATTGGGTTGTGTCTATTGGAGCTTAAATTTAGATAGCCAGCCAAGATCCCCAATCCACATGAACTTGCATGGATCACTTGATATATTCTACCGGTCTAATTTATGGGTCTATCTAGAATTGTATTAAGGCTTGTGGACTTTTTTTGTTTAGTAAGAATGGGTCTAGTTCACATGTAGACTTTTTATTAAGGTCCAATGGATTTAATAAAATAGAAAAAACAATATTGGCCCATATATATTGGCTTGGGCAGCAAGGGACTATTTATTAGTCTTATATATTTTTTTATTTTTTTATTTAATTAAATGGAAATCAATTAATTTTTTAATTAAAAGTCAAAATCTTTTTTCTAGTAGGAGATGGTCTTCTAGAGTCTTATTATTGTTGGTAATATGATAAGTATCAAATACTATATTTGGTAAGTAGATAAATAAAAGGAATTTATTTATCTAGTCAAATTATGAAGTATTTGATTATTATTATTAGGACTCCAATTAACAATTGGTCAAATTTGGAAATTTTTGATTTAGTCACAATTTAATTTGTATTCAATAATTGGTTATTGAATAAATACATTATTTGAGTTGGATTAAGAGTCTTGGTGTAGAAAAGAATTCTTTTTTGAAAAAGATTCTTGGTCAACAAGTAAATCCACATAAGGAAAGGATTCTTGCCCACCAAGTAAATCCTTCTTAGGAGAGGATTTGGTCTCCTATATATACTACCCATAAATTTCGACCAAGGCTTAATTCTAAGTGAATTTTCAGAAAAGGCTAGGGTTTTATGAGAGAGAATTTAGCCTAGTGAGAGAATTTAGAGAGAGGAAAAAATTATTTTTTTCTTTTGACAAAATTCTGTCAACTCATAAATATTGTGTATTGAATTCGGCCAAGAAGAAGGGAAAAAAGGAACGCTTTTGTTTTCGATAGTGCACTAGTATCCTTTACATTCAAAGGGTTTTGTGTACCAAAATCAAATCGGGTTCACGTGATTTTCAATCAAATCAATTGATAATTCACAAGTGACCGAACGTTCTTAGGTTTTCTCTTGGAGGATTATCGTGACTAACAAAAGAAAGAGATTTTGTTTATTTTCATCCTCAGGTATACAATTTAAGGAAAATAGAGTCCACACTCCCAAGTTATTCACGTTCATGATTGGATTGGAAGATCTTACGGATTCAATTCAGCGCTTGTTCAATCGTGACGAGAAAAAGGTACGATTCTTTTAATATACGTCAATTAATCTAGGGTTAAGGTTCTTTCTATTAAAGGGAATTTTTTTAAATGTATCAAACCCTAAATTTTATGCTTCCATCGCGTTTTGAATCGATTTTCCCTATTTTTGCTTGTTTGAAACTCGGGGTGAGAATTATTAGTAAACCAAATGTTTTCAAATTTGTTTTTAAAGATCGGGACATGCTTGACAACTATGTTAGTCAGAGCCTTGGAAGGATTTGGGTTGGTTGAGACTCTAGAATTCTTAAAGTGATCAACATTTGTGAAACTGACCAAATTATCCACTGTCATGCTTGTCTTCTTGATAATAATGACACATTTAGAATCTCTTTTGTTTATGGTTCTAATGATGATAGAGCTAGGAGAGCACTTTGGGAGAATATTTGTGCTATTCTTTCTGTTGGTACCCCTTGGATTGTTCTTGGAGACTTTAACGTTGCTAGAGGGGTTCATGAGACTATTGGGGGTTCTTCTAGAAGATCAGCTACTATGGATGAGTTTAAAGATTGTTCACAAGCTGCTAAACTGGACGACCTGCGGTTCTCAGGTTTTTTCCACACTTGGTGTAACAAAAGAAGTAATTATGATTGTATCTCTAAGAAGTTGGATAGGGTACGGTGCTCGTTAGTGACATTTGGCTAACACGAATTCAAAAACCATTTTTCTCCCCCCTACCATTTAGATCATAGTCCGTCTTTGGTTAAGCTTAGGTAACAAGGTAGAAGGAAGAATTGCCCATTTAAAATTTTCAATTTTCTAACGAAGAGGGAAGATTTTCTTTCCCTTGCTGAGAGCTGTTGGTAGGAAAAGGTTAGTGGAACTATGCAATTTAAGCTTTGCTTTACGCATTATTTTCTTAAGAAGGCTTTTAAATCTCTTAACATGAACCAGGTTGGTGATGTGACCGTCAAATTGAATGGAGCAAAAGAAGCGCTTGATGAGTGTCAACGTCTTTCTTTTGTCTACCCCACTGATAACACTCTTAGATTGCAAGAAAAGGATAATATTAAATCTTATATTATGGCTCTTCAAGTTGAGGAAGATTTTCTTAAGTAAAAATCAAGAATTCAATGGCTACATGCTAGTGATTGGAATTCCTCCTACTTTTTCAAGGCCATAAAAGGTAGACATAATCGAATTAAAATTATGTCTATTATGGGAGAAGATGGTTCTTTGATTAAAGGTGATGTTCTTATCAAAAATGAAGCTATCTGCCACTTTCAAAATATTCTTGGCTATAGAGCTGGTATACTTCGAACTATTATTCATATTCATATTTTAAATGATCAAATGATCAAGCTGATTTGAAGAGTAGGGGTGTTACTAATGATGACATTCATTAGGTTTTCTTCTCACTTCACCTTAATAAATCTCTTAGGTTGATGGTTTCCATCCTCATTTTTTTTAAAGAGACGTGGGATATAGTTGGCAGAGACGTGATCAATGCAGTTATAGATTTTTTTTTTTTTAACTGATCATTTTCTCAACGAGCTGAATACAATGATCTTAGCCTTGGTTCCTAAAGTCCCAAATCCTTCTAGAATGACGGATTGTAGACTGATATCATGTTGCAATACTCTTTACAAGATCATATCAAAGACCATTGCAAATAGGATTAAGATTATTCTTCCTAACATTATCGGCCCTCCTCAATCAACTTTTATGGCTAGAAGAAGGATTGGTGATAATATTCTTATTGTCCAAGAGCTTATAAGGAGTTACCAAAAAGATGACGGCTCTCCCAAATGTTCCCTGAAGGTGGATCTAATAAAATTATTCTAAATGGTGGACTTGAACTTCTTGTTAGAGACCTTTGCTGCTTTTCGTGTTCCTTTGAGGGTAATAAATTGGGTTAAGGCATGCATCATGACTCCTAAGTTCTCTATTTCTATAAATGGTTAGCTTGTTGGTTTCTTTCATAGTAAGAGAGGGCTTCGCCAAGGTGATCCAGTGTCTCCTATCTTTTTGTTATAGCTATGGAAGTTCTCATTATGTTATTAGACAAGCACATTCAAGATTCACATCATTTTAAATATCACTGGAACTGTGACAAGATTAAGCTTTCTCATCTTTGTTTTACGGACGATCTAATTATGCTTTGTCATGGTTCTACACCTTCAACTACAATTCTCAAGATGTCTCTTGATGATTTATCTTTTCTCTAAGGCCTCAAAGCTAATCCGGCGAAGAGTAATATTTTTTTTCGGGTGTGCCTAAAGACAGCAGACAACAGTTGATCAACATTTTTTACTATAATGTTGGCTTGCTCCCTATCAGGTGTTTGGGGATTCCTATCATTTCTTCAAAGTTAACTCATCTTGATTGCTCTCCTATTTGGGTTAAAGTTTCAAACATGATTTCTTCTTGAATGAATCATTTTCTTTCTTATGCAGGTCAACGGCAACTTATTATCTCAGTTTTATCTATTATCCAAGTCTTTTGAGATAGTCACCTTTGTCTTCCTTCAAAGGTTCTGAGGAATATTGAGCAGAAGCTATGCTCCTTTTTATGAAAAGGTGTTTAAGGAAATTGAAAAGGGTGGAAAGTTTCTTGGCCGGATATTTGTTTTCCTAAAAATAAGGGTTGTCTCAGCGTCAATGATCTCATTTCTTGGAATAAAGCTCTAATGATTCAGCATCTTTGGAATCTGGTGCATGGTTCTAGTAATCTCTGGACTACCTGGATGAAAGCCTATCACATCAGAGATATGTGTATTATGTAGGTGAATGCTCCCCCAACATGTTTTTGGAATTAGAGAATGCTCCTTAAGCTTCATCATATTGCTTGCCACTTGATTCAGCATATCATTGGTAATTGTCTCAGCAAATCCTTGTGGTTTGATAATTCGCATTCTGATGACCTAATTTGTTTAAAATAGAGCTCTAGGGTCATTTATGACTCAGGTCTTCCGCAAATGGTAAAATTCAATTCTATTGTTCATGGTGATCAGTGGGTTTGGCCTTGCTCTATGTCAATTGATCTCATAGAAATCAAGAACCATATGCCATTTTACAACCCTAGTTCTAGTGTGGAGGATTGTATTAACTGGCTTCGTACTCCCTTTGGTATTTTTTCCTTAGCTTCAAACGTGGCTAGTGTTGGAACCTTGTTCACCGGTCACGCAGCGGAACTAGGTTTTAAATTTTTTTATACAGATCATATTTGTATATGGGACCAGTGAACTTTGGATTGTAATTATTTTTCGGAACCAATACATACAATATGTATACACAAGAAATTGAAATAGATAAAATCAGAAGAACATACCAACGTTTGGAGACTCCTTCACTTTACATTATTCTCCTGTCTAAACCAATCTTATCAACGCTTGGAAGCTTCTGTCTGAACCACTCGATCTTCCTCGTTATCTCCCGGATCTGGTAACTGCATGTGGGCGCATCACGATCTCAGGAGCTTGAATGGAGGATGTAGATAAATACTTGAAGAAACTCTTTCTTCTCAATTTGGTGTATTGATTTCATGCACACATAAATTGCATCTCATACAATAAAAAAAAAAAAACCTTTTTTTTATATATATATATGCCTCACGCCATCGATTTGCATCTCATGCAAACATCAATTGCTGTGTTGACTTTTTTATTCTTTTTCCCAATATGTATGTATAATTTTTTCACTCCTCTGATTAGGCAACACTATATATTTATATTGCATGCACCAACTTTTTCATAAACCAAATTTCACGTCTATGATCAGGCAACCATATATATTTATATCTTTTATATATTGCGTATATTATTGTTAGTATCCTATACAAACACTTATATATGTGCACATACTAATTTGCATCCCATGCAATCTCTTATGTTATAATTGATATATATCTTTTAATTATCCTTTTCAAATATATCTAATATATTAAAAGTTATAATAAGTATTTTAAATTTAAACTTAAATTCAAATACTTAGATAAATGATTTAGTAAAATAAAATAATCATATTATTTTATCTTCACCTAAATCCATATATCAACTAACACCCTCCAATTAATAGTTAATTAATAATTCATAATTATCAATATAATTAAATAATCTAACTATTTAATTAATTTAACTATTAACATTCATTAATTAAATAATCTCATTATTCAATTAATTCCCGAATATATACGTGTCACTTTTGTAACACAATTAATTGGACAATCCAATTAATTAACCGTGACCCTTGTTACCTAAATCGATCGGGCTAGCAAGGGAACCTAATGGACCCACAGTATTTTGAGCTCCAATAATCCTCGTAATCATTTATTAAACTCTTTAATTAATATTCCTTGATTATTAACTCCGGTGTTATTCCACAAAAAACCCGAAGCTGCACTCAATCAACTGTAGACGCTTTTACACAGACCGATACAACTCGGTGTCCATCGATATAGCTATTACACATGGTGTGATCCTCCACAGTAGTTCATAATTATAGCTGGGTCATAATGTCCATTATACCCCTCTAATTACATGTATCCTTTAAGCACCGTTGATTCTATAATGAACAATAAATCCTATTTCCTTACGGAATTAGGAGAGTGCTCATATTGTTTAAGACCCGAATCAACCATTAAGGGAACTACCATCTACTTCTCACAAGAAGGAGTGGATTCCACTATTGTGTACAAACATTCCCAGTTATAAGCCAAATCGTAATCCTAACATACGGAGCATATTGATCGGGAATTGCATCCGACCTCACCCATGGTATATCAAAGACCACGATCTAACCTGAAGGAGTCGATAAGTCACTCAAGATTAAGATCACCCACATATAGCCATAATTAGTTGATATATATGAATCTCATCGATAAACGGATCTTGGTGAGAGATTCATATAGATCATGGCCCAGTCCTATATGATCACATCATACAAGGTGTCTCCATTCTCATATCTCTATATGAATGATTTAGGATAGAATCACCGTACATTACGGAATGGACCGCAACTATAGATTAATCACAAATAAAGAACCCAACTTTATTTGCTATATATGGACTCTTTAGATTGCACATCTCTTACTGTATCCATCCGTATATGACACTCATATACACAGTTTAAGATTACATCCGACAATCTTGGATGTTAAATTTATGCACAAGTTTATAAAGTAAATTATATAACATGAATGAATTGAACTTTTCTTTTTATTTATTTCATAAATCCATTTACAATTAACATCTTTAGGGCATAAACCCCAACAATCTCCCACTTGCACTAAAGTATGTTAGGCATGTCTCGTAACCCTAGACCATCTAGGTGACATGAAAACACTTTAGTCGGTAAGGACTTTGTAAATGGATCAACGTGATTGTCTTGTGAGACTATCTTTGTGACGATCACATCTTCTCTCTGCACTATCTCTCTAAAAAGATGATAATTTCTCTCAATATGCTTCCCTCTTTTGTGGCTTCTTGGTTCTTTAGTCCTAGCCACAGCACCACTGTTATCACAATAAAATACGATGGGCCTATTCAGATCTGGAACAACTTCCAAATCACTCAAGAACTTACAGAGCAAAACAGTCTCTTTATCAGCTTCACAAGCGGCTACATATTCATCTTCCATGGTGGAGTCAGCAATGCAAGATTGCTTGATACTTCTCCATACAATGGCTCCACCACCCAGGGTGAATACTGATCCAGACTTGGATTTCCTAAAATCTCTATCTGATTGAAAATCAGAATCCATGTATCCTAACAGGATCAAATCCTGCCCGAAATACACTAGCATATAGTCTCTCGTTCTTCGAAGATACTTGAGAATTGTCTTGACAGCAACCCTATGATCCAATCTTGGGTTGGACTAGTATCTACTGACTACTCCTACTATATAGCAGATGTCCGGTCTCATGCATAACATAGCATACATGAGACTACCTACTGCTGATGCATAAGGTACACGTCTTATATCCTCAACTTCTTGAGGTGTCTTAGGACTTTGTTCCTTAGACAAGTGAAATCCATGCCTGGAAGGTAAATTACCTTTCTTGGAGTTTTGCATCAAAAATTGTATAAGAATCTTGTCGATATATGATGCCTGAGAAAGTATTATGAGTTTGTTCTTACGATTCTTTATAAGCTGGATCCCATGAACGTAACTCGCCTCTCCTAAATCTTTCATTTGGAATTGGCTAGCCAGCCAGCCCTTTACATCAGACAATACTCTCACATCAATCCCAATGAGTAGGATATCATCTACGTATAGGACCAAGTAAACTACTTTCTTATCAGTGATGCGCTTATAGACATAAGGCTCATCGACATTCTGCTCGAAGCCATAGGTTTTGATCACATCATCAAACCTGATGTTCCAAGATCTAGATGCTTGCTTAAGCCCATAGATGGACTTTTACAGCTTGCAAACCTTTTGCTCTTGATCCGGAGACACGAATTCCTCTGGTTGCATCATATAGATGCTCTCATCAAGATTGTCATTCAAGAATGCAGTCTTGACGTCCATTTGCCAAATTTCGTAATCAAAATAGGTAGCAATGGATAAGAGAATCCTAATAGACTTAAACATGGCTACTAGCGAGAAGGTCTCTTCATAATCGACCCCCTCTTTCTTGGTATAACCCTTGGCCACTAGCCTTGCCTTGAAGGTCTCTACCTTCCCGTCTACTCCTCTCTTTCTCTTGTAGATCCACTTACACCCTATGGGTCTTACCCCATCCGGTAAGTCTACAAGATCCCAAACTGAGTTAGAGTACATGGACTCCATCTCAAGATTCATGGCTTTAAGCCATTCCTCTTTATCAATATCTTTCATTGCATTCTTAAATGTCAATAGATCATCAACACTATCAACAGAGACAACACCTTGTCCCTCACCTATAGCTAAATAGCATTCAGGTTGTCTCACAACCCTCTCACTACGTCTAGGTGGTAGTTTATCCTGATAAGGAACCATCTGACTCTCAGATGTTTGTGGAACAATAACTCTTATTGATGAAGCACTAGTCTCACCAGGCTCCAACTCATTTAATACAATCTTTGAACGAGGTTTATGGTCACTAATGTAATTGTCCTCAAGAAACGTTGCATTTGTCGATACAAATACTTTGTTATCTTTAGGACTATAGAAGTGTCCACCTCTGGTCTCGTTGGAGTATCCTACAAACAGGCAGACAACAGATTTGGAGTTTAGCTTTCCAGATCTATTCTTCAGCACGTGTGCTGGACACCCCCATATACGGAAATGTCACAAACTAGCTTTACGACCATTCCATAACTCTAGGGGAGTCTTAGGAACAGATTTGGATGGAACTATATTCAAAATGTATGCCGCTGTTTGTAACGCATATCCTCAGAGGGAATTTGGTAATGATGAGAAACTAATCATAGATCTCACCATTTCCATTAGGGTTCTATTTTTCCTCTCCACTACACCATTTTACTGAGGTGTACCGGGGGCTGTGAGTTGGGAAACTATCCCATGCTCAACCATAAAGTCTTCAAACTCTTGGTCAAGGTACTCACCTCTACGATCCGATCGTAGTGACTTGATAGTTCTACTTAATTGATTCTCAACTTCAGCTCGGAATTCTTTAAACTTTTCAAAAGTTTCTAACTTTCGTTGCATCATGTAGACGTATCTATATTTTGAGTAGTCATCTATAAAGGTGACGTAATACTCATAACCACCCCTCATTTTAACATTCATCGGTCCGCAGAAGGCTGTATGTATAAGCTCTAGCGGTTCTTTAGCTCTTAGCCCTTTTCCAGTAAAAGGTCTCTTAGTCATCTTACCTTCCAGACAAGATTCGCAGATAGGTAAGGTGCCTACCTTTAACTCACTTAAAGGTCCGCTTTTTACTAGTCTGACTATCTGGTCAAGGTTGATATGACCAAGCCTTAGATGCCAGAGATACATGTCATTATCTGGAGAAATATTATGTTGTTTAGTTTTTCGTTTTTCAACCTTAAATATTTTGGTGTTGAGCAGAGTAGCATGTATTAACGGTCTTAACACATATAAATTGTTTTAATTAATTCCTGAACAAATATTCAGACCATTCTTTCCAATAATAATAAACTTATTATTAAAAGAAACAAAATATTTTTGTTCTAACAACTTAGAAACAGAAATCAAATTCTGTGTAAATCTAGGAATATAAAATACATTGTCCAATAATATATAATTATTACAACAACGTAATCTAATTACGCCCACTGCTCATGCCGACACGACATCCCCTGACCCCACACGCATTGAGAAGGCTTGCTCCTCTAGCTGTGTCCAAGAATCATTCTATTGTAAAGAAGAACAAACATGGTTAGTGGCCCCCGAATTAACTATCCAGGGTGAAGAATAATCTTCTACTAAACACGACTCAAGAACAAGTAAATCATATTTACTTTTCTTGGACTTCTTCTTGCTTTGGGCTTTCTTAGGTTTGGGCTTACCCTTCGCTTGTATGCCTCTCGAACAGTTCGTGTGGCATTGGCTTCAGGTGCTGGAAGACATTCCTCCTTAAGCACAAACTTGAGGTCTTTGGTGATCAATATTGCATTAATGTTAAGTTTCCACTTAGTGTAGTTATTACTAGTTAATATGTCGTTTACGAGAATTTGAAGTAATGCATAAGACATTATTGCTGAAATAAATAAAACATTCATTCAGTCATTTATTTAAAACAAGTGTGAGTGCTTTGGAATAAATTTAAACTTGATGCATGCACATGTTTAACGAACTAGAACTACCCTAAAACTAGTTACTATACCACGACAATCCAACATACCAAAAAGAAGTGCCGCCTTAGGGTCGGTCAAGTCTTTGCATGTTGGACCGAGACATTCTCAATCAAATGATATTCTAGAATAACTCTTATTGCATATCATTCAACCATCGTTCATTCAGTCAGGTTTTTAATTAACAAACTTAATTAAAACCTTCGTGAGTGTAACCCACCATTTCAGATCTCACGAGCTTAACTCAAGAATCGCCGCCTTAGGGTCGGTCAATCCCGAAATACCCTCAGAAATCTTATCCGTTAGGAAGTCAACCTTGGTATTGACCATTGTGAAAACCCTCCTTAGGGAGGACGAAAGCAAAGCCATCACGAGGCCCTACTCAGATCTCACGGTGTTGAACTAATGATGGAGACCGCGGGATATATATGTCATATATCCCTCTCCCATTCACTATTTTAAAATTAGGATTTTCTATTAACCGTTAATGCACCTAAACTCTACATGATTAAATGACTACCTTTAATCAAGTTATCTAGCGTATTAACTAATTAGAACCAAATTATAATTAACTAATAAATTATTAATGATTTTTAACAATTAAAAATCTAATATATTAGTGAATAATCTAAGCTTTTGTAAACTATTTACTAAGGTCGGATTATTATGTTAGATTTTACCAAATTTTAACTATTAAAACTCTAACACTTTATTCGGTTCATTTATTATTAGGAAATTAATCATATTAATCCTAATTACAATAAATGACCATATTAATCTAAATTATTAAACTCTTTAATAACTAGATTAATATTAATGAGAATTACCAAGTTTTCTAACCATTAAAAAATAATCTCATTATTCATAGCCAGTTATGTATATTGCCCATTTTAATCACATAAAAAAAAATACATAAAATATCAGGCTATGATTCAGGTATGACATATCAAATATATTTGTGTAGGCACATCTAATCTAAATGACATACGTATGCATGACAATGCTTTTATCATCACATAATATAAAGCATACATGAATTGACCGAGTACTGTGGATTATTTAACCTAAAAAGTTAGAATCTAAAATTACAAAAAAAATCCCTAGGCATTCCTTGGTCTTCTTGTAATTTCCAAGTCTTCCAGTCTCTTCAGGTCACTCCGATTCATCTCACGAATTTGAAACGGGAAATCTGCACGGAACGCACTAGGCAACACTTGCCAATGGAACTATGCGTGACCAGTACCGTGTGAACAGTACCCAGTGAACAGTACCAGTGAACAGTACTGTGACCAGTGTCGATGAACAGTACCCACCGTGAACAGTACCGCTGTCGCCCGCATTTCCAGTTCTTCGTTTACAGGTTACAATTTTTTTTATTTACAATACAATAATAGTAAAATAAAAATATAATAATAATAATAAATATACAACCCATAAACCCTAAATCCACAATACCATAAAAATTTACGATCAACCATGTTTAAATTAAACAATTTAATTATAAGCATTCATACAATCATAAAGATGGTGCCTACACATTCATACATACAGGGCATCGAAAATAATTTCTTGTTCTGAAAAATAAATTGGCTATGATACCAATTGTTGGAACCCCGTTCACTGGTCACGCAGCGTAACTAGGTTTTAAAATTTTTTATACAGATCATATATGTATATGGGACCAGTGAACCTTGGATCGTAATTATTTTTCGGAATCAATATATACAATATGTATACAAAGGAAATTGAAATTGATAAAATTAGAAGAACATACCAACGTTTGGAGGCTCATTCACTTTACATTATGCTCATGTCTGAACTAATCTTATCAACGCTTGGAAGCTCCTGTTTGAACCACTCGATCTTCCTCGCTATCTCCCGGATCTGGTAACTGTGTGTGGGTACGTCACGGTCTCAGGAACTTGAATGGAGGATGCAGAAAAATACTTGAAGAAACTCTTTTTTCTCAATTTGGTGTATTGATTTCATGCACACATAAATTGCATCTCATGCAATAAAAAAAAACAAAAACCCTTTTTTTTATATGCCTCACGCCATCGATTTGCATCTCATGCAAACATCAATTATTGTGTTGACTTTTTGATTCTTTTTCCCAATATGTATGTATATCTTTTTCACGCCTCTGATTAGGCAACAATATATATTTATATCGCCTGCACCAACTTTTTCATAAACCAAATTTCACGCCTATGATCATGCAACCATATATATTTATATCTTTTATATATTGCGTATATTATCGTTTGTATCCTATACAAACACTTATATATGTGCACACAACAATTTGCATCCTATGCAATCTCTTATGTTATAATTGATATATATCTTTTAATTATCCTTTTCAATTATATCTAATATATTAAAAGTGATAATAAGTACTTTAAATTTAAACTTCAATTCAAATACTTAGATAAATGATTTAGTAAAATAAAATAATCATATTATTTTATCTTCACCTAAATCCATATATCAACTAGCACCCTCCAATTAATAGTTAATTAATAATTCATAATTATCAATATAATTAAATAATCTAACTATTTAATTAATTTAACTATTAACATTCATTAATTAAATAATCTTATTATTCAATTAATTCCCTAATATATACGTGTCACTTTTGTAACACAATTAATTGGACAATCCAATTAATTTACCGTGACCTTTGTTACCTAAATCGATCGGGCTAGCAAAGGGACCTAATGGACCCACAGTATTTTGAGCTCTAATAATCCTCAGAATCACTAATTAAACTCTTTAATTAATATTCCATGATTATTAACTCCGGTGTTATTCCACTAAAAACACGAAGCTGCACTCTCTCAACTGTAGACGCTTTTACACAGACCGATACAACTCGGTGTTAATCGATATAGCTATTACATATGGTGTGATCCTCCACAGTAGTTCATAATTAGAGTTGGGTCATAATGTCCGTTATACCCATCTAATTACATATATCCTTTAAGCACCATTGATTATATATTGAACAATAAATCCTATTTCCTTACAGAATTAAGAGAGCGCTCATATTGTCCAAGCCCCGAATCAACCCTTAAAAGAACTACCATCCTCTTCTCACAAGAAGGAATGGATTCCACTATTGTGTACAAACCTTTCCAGCCACAAGCCATGTCGCAATCCCAACATACAGAGCATATTGATCGGGAACTGCATCCGATCTCACCCATGGTATATCAAAGACCACGAACTAACCTGAAGGAGTCGATAAGTCACTCAGGATTAAGATCACCCACATATAGCCATAATTAGTTGATATATATGAATCTCATCAATAAACGGATCTTGGTGAGAGATTCATATAGATCATGGCCTAGTCCTATATGATCACATCATACAAGGTGCCTCCATTCTCATATCTCCATATGAATGATTCAGGATAGAATCACTGTACATTATGGAATGGACTGCAACTATAGATTAACCACAAATAAAGTACCCAGCTTTATTTGCTATCTATGGACTCTTTAGATTGCACGTCTTTTACTGTGTCCATCCGTATATGACACTCATATACAAAGTTCAAGATTACATCTGGCAATCTTGGATGTTAAATTTATGAACAAGTTTATAAAATAAATTATATAACAAGAATGAATTGAAGTTTTCTTTTTATTTATTTCATAAATTCATTTACAAATAACATCTTAAACCCCAACAGCTAGTCTCAAGACTCTTTAACCTTTAAGTTCCTTGGTTTGAGCTTGTGTGGTATTCTTGAAACATTCCAAGAATGAGCTTCATTCTTTGGTTAGCCATTAGAGGGAGACTTTCAACATTGGACCGTGTTCATCTTTATAAGCCTCATGTAGGTACTAATTGTGTTATATATTGATCTTCTCTAAAGACTCATGCCTATATTTTCTTTTAGTGTGCTTATGGAAAAGTCATATGTTCACTTTTAAAGGATATGTGTGGCCGACCTTGGAATGGTCAGAGCTGACCTAGGTTTATTGCTTGGGCTGCTCAATGTTAGAGAAGGAAATCTCTTTCCATTGTTGTCAAGAAGCTTTGTCATTCTGTGGCGGTTTACTATATTTGGAGAGAAAGGAACAGTAGAATCTTTGTTAATTCTCATAAGACAAGCATAGTCGTTACCTGATCTATTATTGATACTATTCGTAGCAGACTCTTATATACCAAATTGAAGGATTGGCCCCTCGTTGCACTAAAATGGAATATTTCTATCGGGTGATTTGTTTGTCAACTTTTATAATTATTTGAGCCTTGTTTAGCTCTTGCTTTCATGTTTAGCTCGAGTGTTTGAGTTGTTTTTTGAGCTTTTTGTTTTTGCTCTTGTTTTTCTTCTTGGGGTATGCTCCTTATATTTGTACATTCATTTTTTTTCTATGATACTATTTATTTACCAAAAAAAAAAAGAATATATTGCAACAGATCTTTTTTTTAGTACAGCAGTAAAAAAAAAATTAACTTAGCAACTACCATCAAGGAAATTAAGGCGATGATAAGTCACCCTTCTTGTTACAATCCCTGAATAAGAAGTCATAAGAAATGGAAACACATTGAAAAAAAGTATCATCTTCTGACGGAAATTGTGCATAGGGGAGACGTGATGATTAACAAGGTCGCTTTAGTAGAAAATCTAGTGGATCTCTTCACAAAGACTCTTTCACAAAAGTGTTTTGATGGGCACCTGGAGATTATGGGGATAAGAGATATGACACACTTTCTCTATAGCAAGTGGGAGATTGTTAGGAGTATGCTCTATAGCAAGAGTGTAATAATGTTTTTGACAATAATTTCATATTAATAAAGTGATTTCTAGTTTTTATAAATCTTATAGCATTTACAGTTTAATTATTATAATTGTCGAAAGTAAGTAATCGTAAGGTCAAAAGACTATGAGGAAATAAGAATTGTTATTCCATCTGGATATGCATGAGGTAGACACAATTCTTTAGTTAGTCTTGAACAATATTCACAACTTAAGATAAAGGTGGGGCGTCTTTATCTTGTTAAAGTTGAAAATTCTATTGCTAGCATTTGGGTGGGATCAAAGGTGTTATAATGAGTCTAAAATCATTAAAGTGTTGTGTCTTTGGGCAAGGGAATATAGTGCACTAAGTGCATTAAATAGAATCACAGTGAGATACTTTATATAGAACCGTCAGTAGATACAAGTTTTCATTCAAAGACAATTGGAAAGTCTATCTCAATCATGAGAAAAATGATAGATTTATGGTAGCACGTATTATGATTTTAGCTTACAGTGAGTATGATTAAATAACATAGTTTATCCTCAATAGTTTGGAGATATTCATTTGTTAAGCGATAGAAGACCTCATTTATAGAAATAGACATCATGGCTCCATTTATTAAATGTGAGTATAATATCATCATATGCATGTTTTGAGATATTGGATACTAAATCTTAACGTTAAGTTTTGAATTGTGTCTATTGAAATTTTACTTCTGGACAAATCAAAATATCCAAGTTCAAAATGTTGTCATATGAGTAAATGTGGTAACTAGGAGAGCTATAGGCAGTCTATGAGCTCTTGGCGGTTGCTGTTATTCTTCATGAGGATAGTCTCTCTTCCTTAAGATTGTCTAGGGTATGATTAAGGAATATTAACTTATTCTATCTTTATTTAAGAGTTCAATTTTAGTTCTTTAGTGGAATGATCTAAAATTAATAGAACAAACCTAAGCGAATCATTTGTTGATTGCGATTAGGTTATGTCTATTGGAGCTTAAAGTTAGATAGCCCGCCAAGATCCCCTATCCACACGAACTTGCATGGATCACTTAATATATTCTACCGGACCAATTTATGGGTCCATTTAGAATTGTGTTAAGGCAAGTGGATTTGTTTCTTTCAGTAAGAATTGATCTAGTTCACATGTGGACCTTTTATTAAGGACTAATGAATTTAATAAAATAAAAAAACAATATATAAGCCCATGTATGGTCTTGGGTGGCAATGCTATATATAATAGATTATTATAATGTTTTTTATTTTATTATTTAATTAAATAGAAATTAAATAGAAGTCAAAAACTTTTTCCGATTTGGAGAAGGTCTCGAAGTGTCATATTATTGTTGGTAATATGATAAGTATCAAATACTATAGTTGATAAGTAGATAAATAAAAGGAATTTATTTATCTAATGAAAATAGGAAATATTTGATTTCTATTAAAACTCTAAATTGACAATTGGTCAAATTAGGAAGTTTCGATATAGTCACAATTTAATTTACATTCAATAATCGGTTATTGAACAAATACACTATTGAGTTGGATTAGGAGTCTTGGTGTTGAAAAGTAGCATTCTTTGAGTAAGGATTCTTGGTCACCAAGTAAATCCTCCAAGAGAGAGGATTCTTGCCCACAAAGTAAATTCTCTTAAGGAGAGGATTCGGTCTCTTATATATATGGCTTTAAAATTCAGCTAAGCCCTAGTTTTTCGAAAAGACATTTGGACCAATATATAATTTTCAGAGAAAATTTTAGTTTTTGCTATAGACAATAGATATAGTGTGTAGAATTCGGCCAAGCAAAAGAGAAAAGGGGAACATTTTTGTTTTCAATAGTGCAATAGTATCCTTTACATCAAAAGGGTTTTTTGTACAAAAATTGAATCGGGTTCACACGAGTTTCAATCAAACAGATTGAGAAATCACAAGTGATCAAACTTTATTGGGTTTTCTCTTTGAGGATTATTGTGACTAACAAAAGAAAAAGATTTTGTTTGTTTCCATCCTCAGGTATACAATTCAAAAAACGGGAGCCCACACTCGTAAGTGATTCACGTTTATGATTGGATTACAGGAACATACAGATTCAATTTGGCACAATTTCTATTGTCACGTGAACAAGGTACGATACTTTCAAAATACGATAATTAATCAAGGATTAAGGTTCTTTCGTTTAAAGGGAAAATTTTAAAATATACTCAAACCCCTTTTTCCGCTTCTGCCGCTTTTGATTTGATTTTTCCCTACATTTAGATCATCTACCATACTAGAACACATATCAAAAAATTTAGGCAAGCTAGATTTTTCTCAATACTTGCAGTTGCGAAACCAAAACTGGCAACACCACTTCTTATTGAAAAGAAACAAACTAAACAAGCTAACAAATTCCACAATAGATTTTACCCCCCAAACTAATTCTTTCTCTCCTATCAATTTCCATCCATATTTTCAAATACAGAGCATAAGATAAATATTGGATTAAAGAAGAAAAAATAAATTGTGCAATTTCAAAACAAAGTAACGCATAAGAAAAAAAAGCACACAAATTAGGTTTTCTACTTTATGCACCGATGCTAGAGTTGTTGTCAACTAAAGAAGGCTTTATTAAGTTTGGAAATTGATTCTTTTTCAAAACCTAATAAAAGTTGAGCTAACTTCCCCATATCACTGGCTTTGGGTCTAACTTGGTCTACCAAGTTCTTTCTTACCCAAATTTTCTTGACTCTAGGTGGAGTTTTCCTTTTCCTAGACTTTCTTAAAATTTTATGCCTATGGAACATTTGACATTCAGCTCTAACATGCCATTTTTTTAACACCAATAGCAAATGGGGGTAGAGTTTGAAAATGTCCCTCTTGGTGAATGACTAGGTGGCATATGGTTTTACATTGCTACTAGTGAATTGATCACCCTCTCCACATTGTTGAGTTTGACAATATAGTTGCACTCCTTCACTGATCGTACCAAAATTGTTATAAAATTTGGCCCTCATTTCCTTAACCTTTGTCTCATTTTAAGTTGTTTTTGCATAACTTATGGCTCATTTCTTATGTTTACAGGAAATTAGGTACATTTTGGAAGAAAGGATGAAAAGAGCGAATATTGGGTGAAAGCGGGCCAAAATCAGTGAAGAAAAGCTAGAGCGTGTAGGTCACTACTCAGGTTGTAAGTTCCTCGGTTTTCGATTGGCTCATTTTTTTGACAACCATATTTGGGGATTAATGTGTAAGGGTAGTGTAGGCCATCATTGCTCAAGACCCAACTCAAGCTTTAGAAGGTAAATCACTTGCATAACCTTTTCTGAAGAGTTTTTAGTGCACAAACACACATTCTCATGCATGTCTTTGATCATCTTGCATGAATGCTTAATTGCCTTAAGTGTATGTTTCTTTGCCATAAATCTTGCTTAGGTGTTTGTTGCATTTTTTTTTCCCTTAGAAGAGTTTTTTCCCCTTGACCGTGACCGGGACTGCTCCCTGTGCATTACCTCCGCCGCAGTATACACAACAGTGTTCTCCAGGCATTGCACGATGCGGCTACCGTGGCCTGTGCACGTTGCATGCACAGCGGTCTGCCAAGCGGAGTTTCCCAGTGTTGCACCGCTTGCTCTACCGTGATCTGGACACTGCCTGTACAACGGTCCAAACAACGGAAATTCCCAAGTGATGCACCGCTCGCTCTACCGCGGTCTAGACACTTGACTAGGCCGCGACATGCACAACTATCATGACGGGAATCAGTTGCCTCTTGTCCAAAACGACACCATTTCGTGTAGGGCATAATATATATATATATATATATATATATATATATATATATATATATATATATATATATACTCTTTGGTAGTGTGAGTCCAAGAAGCCATTTTTACTCACCAAGCTTTCCTTTAGAGAGAAATTGACTCCAAGAGAGAGAGAGCTCCCAAGAACTCATTTTGACTTAACCAAATTCCAATCCATGAGCATCTAACATCTTCCAAGCATGGTTTTTCTTGTTTGTTATTGACTAGGTAATCTCTACATTCCTTAGAATTTCTTGTTCAATTCTTATGACATGTTTACCTAGGTTTAGCAATTATTGTTCATTAAATGTATGTTATTGAGTTTAATTGCATTTATAACATGCTTGGGTTGTAGATTGTTGGTTGAGATTTATATTTTGTGTTAGCTAGGGTTTATGACCATTTTGCCGTTATAGCTAAATCTCTATGCCTTGCATTTAGATATTGTTTAGGACTTATTGATTGCATTTTGTGATTGCATTATAGTCCTTGCCATGCTTAATGACAACTTGTGTTGATTGGCTCTTTGTTTAATAACTAGGATATATTGTTGCATAACTATATCTAGTTAAGTCTTTATGAACATTCATTTAGACATTGATATCTAGGAATTGTACTTAGTGACATTCTTATATTCCTAGATAAGCATTTAGTGTTGCCTAGCATTACTTGCATGTTTGAATATTTTATCATATTCACTTAGGTTGTGCTTGACTCTTCATTGAGGTTAAGTCTTGTGGCTTCGGTGTGAAGATGTACAAGCAAGGGAAGTCTTGCAACCAATGGTTGGTTGACAAGAAATTGGTCGGGTGCCACTGTAAAAGGCCTTAGGGGGTAGAGTAGAAGGCGTTCACGCCAAGAGTAGTGTATCAGGGGATATCACTAGGGACTGAACCAAGAGTGGTGAGTGGGGTGTCCATAGCCTGAGATTGTTGAGAGTGAGAGTTCGAGAATCACTTGAGGGTGTAACCTTTTATTCATATAGTGGATTTCTGTGACCGAGTGTGGCGCACTTAACAGCCCGTGGTTTTTCCCATTTGGGGGGTTTCCACGTAAACATCAAGTGTTATTTATATTTTTGCACTTTATACTTGATGTTGTATGTTTGTTTTATTGGGTGAATTTTGAATATTGACTAATCAAGAAAAATTGGTAATTAACTTGATTAAAACATATTCACCCCCCATCTAGGTTATAGACACACGTTTTTAGGGAATTTTCAATTGGTATCAATGTTGGTGCCTAGATATACTTAGGTGATCTGTTCTCTGTGTGTGTCGTGCCTTGTGCATTTTTGTTTAGTGGTTGCATTTAGTGTTGTTGCATTGCATGTGCATTCTTATAAACCAAAACACCATGAGTGATTTTGAGAGACTAGAGGGTGCTTTGATCTCTGAACCACCAATGCTTACCAAGGATAACTACTTCTCTTGGAAAGTGAGGATGGAAGTTTTTTTGTGTGACCTTGATGAGCATGTGTGCATGTGTGTGGAAGAAGGGTATTCACCTCCCACGGAGACATAAGAGAATGGGGCTTCTATGGTAAGCCCAAGTCCAATTGGACAGTTGATGAACTCGAGGCTACCGAATGGAACTCAAAGGGCCTCCGTGCCTTATATTGTGCAGTGGGTGAGAGTCATGCAAAACTCATCATAAAATCTCAAGATGTTCGAGAAGCTTGGGAGATTCTAAGAGTCATCCATGAAGGTACTGTGAAAATTAGGTACCTCAAAGATCAAGCTTAAATGTTTTGATTGTGGTGCCTATGGGAACATCTCCACGGATTATGGAAACTCAAAGAGCAAGAGTCGAAGAGGCAAACCAAATGCCTACTTTTGTAGTGGAAGTGAAGAATGCTCTTCGGGTTCGGAGGGATGTGAAAGGAATCACAGAGTCTTGCACACTTTACATAATGACAACTCTAAAGCGGCCACAAGACATCCATCACTCAAGTTCGACATTGAAGAAGCTAGCTTAGATGATGATCACCATGAGAGCACAAGTGGTAGAAGCTTCGATGAAGAAAGATTAAGCTCCAAGAACTTGAGTTGTGAAGGGTTTGATTATGAAGACTTCATCGAGAGTCTTCAAAGGTCCTTGAAAAAGAAAAATGAAGAATTCAAGGAGTTGAAGATGGAAAATCTTCAACTAAGGACCAAGTTAGATGACTCCTTGAAAGTGGATATAGTTAATATGTCAAAGTATGAGAAAGAGATTAATGATTGCCATCAAAGGATAAAGGCAATGAAGGATGAACTAGCAAGAAAGACAATTCCTTGAAGATCAACAAAAATAAATAGATGAGGTCCCTTGAAGAATCGAAGAAGGTTAAGGTCAAACAACCTCAAGCTCAAGGCAAAAGGAAAACTTCACCTCCATAACATCCTAGGAGGAAGATTGATCTTGGAGAGTCATCCAAGAATGACCAAGTGGAGATGCCAATGAATAATGAAGCTAATCCTCAACAATCAAGATCTCCATCTCCAAGCTTTCCTCAACTAAGGAGGCAAGCCAAGCAAGCTCAACCAAGGAAGAAATCTTCTCCAACTCAATAACAAAGGAGAAGAGAGTCAATACCACAACAAAGGAAAGCTCAAAGACATGGGAAATCACTTTTGTCCTCATAAAGGAATGGTATGACCCCTCATTTTATTCCTTCATGTCATTTTTGTGGTGTTGATGGTCATATTAGACCAAATTGCTTTAAATACATTAACATATGTAGAACTAAGAGCATGATTGAAAGAAAAAGGGGCAGAGCCAATATACATGTGCCTAGGAAAGCTAGTGGTAATGATCCTAGGAGTAATATAATGATCTTGACCACTAGGAATGACAATGTGTCACCTAAGTGGATTAGAAAAGATGAAGCCATATGCCATTGTGCTAAGATTTCACCCATAGGCTCAACTAGGTCAAATGGACTTGGTAAGTCTATAGGGACTCATATCCCCTATTGACTTGTTTTGATTGACCCCATATGGGGAGTTCAAGCAAAGAGAACAAATTGGCAATGCATTGTGCTCATTGATAATATTTATGCTTCTTTATTAATTGCTTGAGATGATTGGTTGTACATATATTTTTTTAATAAGTGTGCAACTTTGCTTTACATGCAATCCATGTCTTATTTACGACCAAACATGCATTTTTGGAATAGGAGAATTGATTGGGAAGTACATTTTGAATGACCTAGAATTGATCTCCATGACATGTTGATTCTTTATATGACATGCTTTAAAGTAATATGCATGATGAAATTGTTGAATGCTCTGAAATGAATGCAAAAATGTGTGTGAAAGCAATTATGAGACTTCAATCAATAAGGATCTTGTATCCATTTCAAGGATTTTACAATCCAAAAGTCTCTCTCTCTTTACTTGTTGAACAAGGCTACTATCATACGGGCATTCCACCCTGAAATATCGAAAAGGGCGTAATAGTCGCTTATGTCTTGTTTTGCTCATAAAGTTTGATATAGTTGTTCTTAAAATGAATTTATTTTACAATCTATATCTTGCTTATTCCATGACAAAGGGCGAAATTGGTTTGAATTCTCTTGGAAACCTTTGTTATTTTGCTTTGCCAAATACCATGTTTTGATCTTGAATACAACTTGTCTTGTATGCAAAGCATTCGTTCACACATTTCTTTTATGTAATAAAACTCCTTATTCTCTCTTCTTAATTGAGTTGCATAAATTTGGTTATATGATTATTCATATGTCTTGTGCCATAAGCTCTTCTTGCTAATGCCTTCTTAAGGGGATACTCCTTTGTCTATCTCATGACAAAAAGAGGGAGTAATGTGGATTTAGGGGGAGTTGAGAGTTGTATATAAGGGGAGTTTGATTGAGGGGGAAATAACCTATTTAGGGGGAGAATTTGCATTTGCATTGTTGATGCATGTTGCTTGTTTCTATTGTATGCAAATTGCTCTTGTTGTTACGTCTTTGATCACCTCACATACACTGTCTTGGAAAGTGTAGTTATTTTGTTTTGTAGGGATGTTGATTCTACAAGAGATGGATGACTTGAAGATCTAGTTAATTAGACATCTATTTATAATGTAGAAAATTTTTGTTGATCCCTGTTTTTTGTTTTGTTTATTGGTGAGGATGAATTGTGAGTGGTGGTTTTGTCACGAAATAGCCAAATGGGGAGATTGTAAGTTCCTCAGTTTTTGATTGGCTCATTTCGTTGACAACCACATTTGGGATTAATGTGTAAGGGTAGTTTAGGCCATCATTGCTCAAGACCTAGCTCAAGCTTCAGAAGGTAAATCACTTGCTTAACCTTTTCTAAAGAGTTTTTAGTGCACACACACACTCTCATGCATGTCTTTGATCATCTTGCGTGAATGCTTAATTGCCTTAAGTGTGTGCCTTTTTGCCATAAATCTTGCTTGGGTGTTTGTTGCATTTAGTTTGTCATTAGAAGAGTTTTTTCCCCTTGACCGCAGCCGGGATCGCTCCATGTGCATTACCTCTGCCGCGGTATGCATAACGGTGTTCTCCAGGCGTTGCAATCTACTGCTACCGCGGCCTGTGCACATTGCACGCACAGCAGTCTCCCAAGCAGAGTTTCCCAAGTGATGCACTGCTCGCTCTACCGCGGTCTGGACACTTGCCTAGGCCGCGGCATACATAACGGTCATGACGGGAATCAGTGTCACCTTGTCCAAAATGACACCATTTCGTGTAGGGCACAATATATATATGTTCTCTTCTCTTCTCTTCTATTTGGTGGTGTGAGTCCAAGAAGCCATTTTCACTCACCAAGCTTTCCTTTAGAGAGAAATTGACTCCAAGAGAGAGAGAGAGCTCCCAAGAACTCATTTTGACTTAACCAAATTCCAATCCATGAGCACCTAGCATCTTCCAAGCATGGTTTTTCTTGTTTGTCATTGACTAGGTAATCTCTACATGCCCTAGAATTTCTTGTTCAATTCTTATGACATGTTTGCCTAGGTTTAGCAATTATTGTTCATTAAATGTATGTTATTGAGTTTAATTGCATTTATAACATGCTTGGGTTGTTGATTGTTGGTTGAGATTTATATTTTGTGATAGCTAGGGTTAGTGACCATTTTGCCCTTATGGCTAAATCTCTATGCTTTGCATTTAGATATTGTTTAGGACACATTGATTGCATTATAGTCCTTGCCATGCTTAATGACAACTTGTGTTGATTGGCTCTTTGTTTGATAACTAGGATATATTGTTGCATAACTATATCTAGTTAAGTCTTTATGAACATTCATTTAGACATTGATATCTAGGAATTGTACTTAGTGACATTCTTAAATTCCTAGATAAGCATTTAGTGTTGCCTAGCTTTACTTGCATGTTTGAATATTTTATCATATTCACTTAGGTTGTGTTTGACTCTTCATTGAGGTTAAGTCTTGTGGCTTCGGTGTGAAGTTACACAAGCAAGGGAAGTGTTGCAACCAAGGGTGGGTTGACAAGCAATTGGTCGGGTGCCACTGTAAAAGGCCTTAGGGGGTAGAGTAGGAGGCATTCTCGCCAAAAGTAATGTATCAGGGATATCACTAGGGACTGAACCAAGAGTGGTGAGTGGCGGTGTCCATAGCTAGAGGTTGTCAAGAGTGAGAGTCCGAGAATCACTAGAGGGTGTAACCTTTTATTCATATAGTTGATTTCTATGACCAAGTGTGGCGCACTTAACAACCCATGGTTTTTCCCATTTGGAGGGTTTCCATGTAAACATCAAGTGTTATTTATATTTCCACACTTTATACTTGATATTGTATGTTTGTTTTATTGGATGAGTTTTGAATATTGACTAAGAAAAATTGGTAATTAACTTGATTGAAACCTATTCTCCCCCATTCTAGGTTATAGACACACACATTTTTAGGGATTTTTCACAGGTCCTGAACCCGAGCACCAACCGCGAATATTTCCACGCAATTGCCAAAAACTAAGAGGTGAAAATCGAGCATCAGGACATTGCGCGGGTCCTTACCCGAGCAAGACCCGTGCATTTCGCACGACAAATCCACCACATCAGCATTTTCAGACCTATTTTCGAAACCCTATAAATATATCTCTTTTTCATTTTGAAAGGGGGGACGATTTATATGAATTTCTAGATCTAAAATCACTCTCTTCTCTTCTCTTCCAAACACTAACACCCACCAAATCTAACCATCTTCCATCATCAACTACTCAAGGACAATTGGAGAATTGGAATCAAGCTTGAAGGAAGGAAAATCTCCATATGGGTCTTCTATCTATCTATTCTTTTTGTTATTTTATTATAATTGTCATGAGTAGCTAAACATCCCAATAACGGATTGATGTGAACACTTGTGGATATTGGGCTTTATAGTGAACACTTGTGAACTCTATTTTATTTTATTAAATCTATCAACTATGTTTCATTCAATGCTTTAATTGTTTCCCTTGATTGGTTTGTCTTTGATTGTACATTCCTCTCTTAGCTAATTGATTGAGGGAATTAATTGGGCAGTTGACTAGGTATACATCTATTTGGTCTTCTTAAACTCAAGTATTGTTTGGGTGATTGGGTATACACCTTCTCAATCTCCCTAAGCTAAATTGAATGCAAAGGTCAAACGAGAGTACATTCTCAAGTGAGACCCGAACTTAATAATCTTAATTTTTAATCTAATCTTGAATGGGTGATCAATTTTATACATCTAGGTTGGTTGCTTGTGATAGGTTAAGCATCAACACTATACATCTAGGTTGGTGAATTTATAAAGAGATTGGTCCCTTAATTTGATAGATGTGCATCCATGAACAATCACTTTTGAGTGGCCCATACTATACATCTAGATTGGAAACTTATGAGGGAATACAACCGATACTATAGATCTAGATTAGTTGCAATCGATCTATGTGCTTTCATTTCATGAGAGTTCACACATGCCCATAATTCACTTGTAGGATCATCAATTCTATAGTCTTAACCATCATTTCTAACACCCATATCATATTAACACTAATTGCATTTTTTAATTAACTTGCCTATTTGTAGTTGCATTGTAGTTAATTAACACTTCAAAATCCAACCCATTTATCTTTATGTTTTTATGCATAGTTTTAGTTTAGCAGTAATTAACTAGTTTTAGCCATCCAATTTCCTTTTCTATGTGGACGACGCCCGTCTTGCCATTGTACTTGTTTTGTAAACATTTTAGGCATTGTTGAGGTTTTATAAATATTGTTTGATGAGCGTTTTATAACAACAAAAATAGCTAAGTCAAAATGGCGCTGCTGCCAGGGAAAGGCATTAATTAGGTGGCTTATCTTAGTTATCTCTTTTTCTTAGTTAATAGTCTTATTTGTTTTTATTTTTCTTTAGTTTCTTTTTACTTCTTGGTAGTTTTTGTTTTTCTTATTTTCAGGTTTTATAGATTACTTCAGGTAGAATATAGGGCCTATAAAAGAGCTCATTGAGGATCCATATCACTGAAGTTGAAGGTCTCACATAGATTCCTCACGAATCTTTATTTGTGACAACACCATGATCTGTCTCTCTCACCTTACCAACCGATGTTATCACCTTACGAAGGATACCATAGTGTCTCATACCCATCAAAGGTGGAAGAAAATTATATGAACCTTGAGGAGGAATGAGATAAGATGTTAACATTGAGTGAGGAATTGATGAGTATGGTTAAAGAGTTGATGTCGAACATGTAGTGGTTGAAAAAGGGGAATGAAGCATTTCAGAAGTTGATATAGGAAACTTCCCAACAAAAAGAAGAAATGAGGGTTGAATTTGGGAGGAAGTTGCAACTCATGAAGAAGGAACTTGGCAAGGAAGTCTTAGAAGTGTCCAAGATAGAAAATCTCCAAAGGCTAAACAAGAAACTCGCACTTGAGGTGAAATTGCTAAGAGAAGAAAATAGTTCACTCAAGAAAACGAATGGAGAAGTCTCTAATAAGACCATAGTTTTGGAAGAACAATTAGAGAGACTTGAAGTGGACAAGAAATCCATTGTGAAGGCTTTAGAAGATCTAGCGAGGCTATCAATGAAGATGATGATGGATCTCAAACTTAAAGAAGATGCACTCGAAGAAGAGGAAGATGAACTTAGCAAATAGGAGGAGGCCTTCAAAACAAAAAAGGGTGAATGTTGATGAGCTTAACGAAGAAAACAATAAGCTCACATTCAAGATTGAATTGGTCAAGGTGGAAAATGGAATCCTCCGTAGGAAGATTGAAGACATTGCTAACATGAACAGGAGGTAGAAATACAATTGAATAGCCGTGAAGCCGAAAGTAGTGCACCCTTAAAAGAGTTAGGAGAGATCAAGGTGGACTTTGACAAAAGGATACGGTTAATACGAGCAAAAATTGAAACAATAGACAAGGCCTTAGAGATGTTGAAGAAGAAGGAACTTGACCACCTTGTGGAACTTGCACAAGCTAAGCAAGAAATTGAGGCAATAAAAGAGGTGGTTTGACTTCCAAATGAAGAAAAGATTGTCATGAGTCAAGGAAATCCAAGTGCCAAGATAAACAAGCCAAATCCTAACAAAGCAATGAGGAGGAAGGCTAAAAGGAAAAAGGATGCATCCTCCAATCCCACCTGAAACAAAGGCCCATAAAAAAGGTATCATTCCTAACCCTATAGCTGTATGTCACCATTTTCCTACATTGGGAACTATAGACCACTAGGCCATGCATATGCAAGATTAGTCACACAAGGAAATTGTACATTTAGGGAAAATTATGGGGACGTTAGGAAGATATGGGTTGAGAAGCCTAGGATTAGGAGAAGACCACCAAGGATCAAGAAGATTTGGTTAAGAAAAGACATGTTTGACCAAGTTAGATTAAATGCAAAGAAAAAGCGGAAATCAACTAAATTGGTTTGGGTTGTGAAAAAGGAATCAATTTCCAAACTTAGTGAAGCCTCCTTTAGTTGATGACACCCCTAGCACAAGTACATAATGTGGAATACTTATTTTGTGCAAATTATTTTTATGCTTTCATTTGTTTTGTTTGTTTAGTTTGTTTGTTTTCAATAAAAAAGTGGTGTTGCAAGTTTGGGTTGGCAACTACATTTATTGTGTGAATCTTATTTGCCTGGACTTTATAATGAGCTTTATGAGTGTGCAGATTTTCTATAGCTTCTTATGGAAGTGGATTTTTACAGTTTATGCTTCAAATGAGGTTCTTTGTCTCTTGGTAGGAAAGAACAACAACCTGTGCGTCCGGGAGAGACAAGCAAGCCAAGAGCGCTCATAAAAAGGGCTAGAGGCTTGCCTAAATAGGAAAAGCTTGCAATGAGGCAACACACTTCAGTTTTACTTTCTTATACTCACTTTTATATTTCTGAACTATATTTTTATCTCTTAGATGGAATGAGTGTATGGAAAACTACTTAGATTATGACAATTTTGATTTGATTTGATTGATTTATCTTTTGATGAGTGGATAATATATTTGTGCATATTGAAGACATTTTTGAGTTGATTGAGGAATTTATTGAGTTATCCATTTTGATGGAATGATGAGCCGAAGGCTCTTGTTGATATATATGTGAGTGTACAGTTGCTTAATTTTCATATATTGCCCCATTTAGTTTTGGGGTAGTACATATACACACACTTGAATAGGATTTGAGCATATAATGAAAATCGGTTTGGGGGTTATCATATCCAATTCCATTCAATTTTGTGAAATGATAATGCTTGATGTTGGTTTAAGCTTAAATTTCATTACTTTATCAAATTGCCTTATTTTATTTATTAGCCTTTTAGGTCCTTTTATTTTGTTGGGCATTGATTATGTATGATTAGTGCCTACATTGTTTTGAGTCAAGTTAGGTGCATGCCACTAGGCTTGACTCTCTTGTCTTCAACATTGAGGGCAATGTTGGGTTTTGGTTTGGGGGCGTAGACGCCTTGTTAAGTCATCTTTTTATTTGTCTTGAGTCTTTTATTTGTCACTTTTGGTCCAAATTTTTTGATTTTGTCGCAATGGCCAAAATTTTCAAGCTTTAACTAGCTTGGATGTGTTGCCTTGAGCTTGTGCTTTTGTCGAGTCAATACATGCATTGTGAGCTTGTGTACAAATCTTTTTCACTCATGAGTTACATTTGCAATGTCATGGGCTAGTCCCATCTTTTGTGTGCTTGATTTGAGGGGACTCGGTGCTCTTGCGCCTTGTTCTAATAGGGTAGACACCCGTGAGTTCACAAATACAAGCCTTTTAAAAGCGCATTGAGTGTTAAATTCTTTATATTCTTTAAACACTATTCTCGTCATAAGTGTCACATGCCATAGGACATACATTGCATATATAGTGGATTGCATGATGGATGCATTCATTCCCTTGATAGACAAAGTGTGGAAATGATTTTTGGCAATATGTGCATTTAACTACTTAAAAGGCCTGAACACATTCCTTAATCCCATATGTGTGCATCATAGCCAAATTTACGGCCAAACACTTGCCTTTCTTTTGGAACCAAAATGTAACCATATAGCCATAGCCAAACACAAGACTACCTTTATTGCCAATCATGTGGGGTGTGTGTGTCGAGTGGTTTGAAAGCTGTAAGCTCTAAAGTAAAGAAAGCTTGTATGTAGGCAACAATGAATTGTGTATGAAATGGTGCAATTTGTAAACTTGCCAAATTTTCACTTATGAGCTTAAATTGTAAATATGTAATGTGCAAGTGTGCAAAAAGAAAAGAAATGAAAAGAAAATCAAAAGAAAGAAAAAGGCAAATAAAAGAGAAAAAATAAAAGAGTCTTGGAAGTAAATGATAAGTACTCATAATGTAGAGTACAGTTTTGAAACACAATGCGTGTATGGATATAAATGGCTACTTGCTAAAGTGTGTAAATGTGTATTAGAGCTTTGTATGGGGTATGTGTATATGTCAGCATGATTGGTGATCTTTGAACTCCAATTTTCCCATTTCTTTATTCACCATATCTAACCCTTTAGCTCCATTACAACTTAAGGGAAAGTCCTATTTGATCCATAGTATGTTTTGATTGAGAATGTTTGTTGATAGCTTGATCTTCCACGTTCGTGGCATAGTGAATCGCTCTTAGGATAGCTCACATACACTTAACGGTTTTTGAATGTCTTTGCATGGAATGCATTAGATTTCTATGCAAAAATTCCATCATTGCATATCTTGTATGAGTGTGAACTTAGAAGTCTAAGTGGCAAAGGAAGAGCGAAATCGGGTGAGGATTAGAGTCAAAGTGAATTATGCTCAAGGTGTGGGAGTGAGTAGCTCCCGATATGACAGCGCTCTTAGGTGTGGGATTCGTGGTAGTGTGAATTTCCCTCAAGTGCCTTTAATTTGTTTTAGATTGCTTTGCATATGTTTACTTCTATCTGTCACACATCTTTGCATCTTATCACCGGTTGGACATGCGCCTTATTGGATTATTTGCTTTTGAGTTATAGTTCGAGTCATTTTATTTGAGTCTTTGTTTTGTTTTAGGTGTTTGGTTTTAGGTTTGCTCGGGGTATTTGATGGTGCCAAAATTGTTATATATTTTGGCCCTCGTTTCCTTAACCTTTGTCTCGTTTTCAGTTGTTTTTACGTATCTTATGACTCGTTTGTCATGTTTGCAGACAATTAGGTACTTTTTGGAAGTAAGGATAAAAAGAGTGAATGTTGGGCGAAAGCGGACTGAAATCAGTGAAGAAAAGCTAGAGCGTGCTGGTCACTTTACAGGTCTTGAACCCACGCACCAACCGCGCATATGTCCAAGCAATTGCCAAAAATCGAGAGGTGAAAATCCAGCATAAGGGCATTGCGTGGGTCACTGTGCGGGTCCTTACAGTGCTTTCTCAGACCTATTTTTGAAACCCAATAAATATATCTCTTTCCCGTTTCGAAAGAGGGGATGATATACACGAATTTCTGGATCTAAAATCACTCTTTTCTCTTCCAAACACTAACACCCACCAAACCTAACCATCTTCCATCATCAACTACTCAAGGAAACTTGGAGAATTGGAATCAAGCTTGAAGGAAGGAGAATCTCTACATGGGTCATCTCTTTATCTATTCTCCTTGTTATTTTACTATAATTGTCATGAGTAGCTAAACATCCCACCAAGGGATTGATGTGAACACTTGTGGATATTGGGTTTTGTAATGAACTCTATTTTAATTTATTAAATCTATCAATTACGTTTCATTCAATGTTTTAATTGTTTCCCTTGATTGGTTTGTCTTTGATTGTACATTCCTCTCTTAGCTAGTTGATTGAGGGAATTAATTGAGTAATTGACTAGGTATACATATATTTGGTCTTCTTATACTCATATATTGTTTGGGTGATTGGGTATACATCTACTCAATCTCCCTTAGCTAAATTGAATGGAAGGGTCAAACGAGATCACATACTCAAGTGAGATCCGGACTTAATAATCTCAATTTTTAATCTAATCTTGACTCGGTGATCAATTCTATCCATCTAGGTTGGTTGCTTATGATAGGTTAAGCATCAACACTATACATCTAGGTTGGTAAATTTATAAAGAGATTTGTCCCTTAATTTGATAGATATGCATCCATGAACAATCACTTGTGAGTGGCCCATACTATACATCTAGATTGGAAACTTATGATGGAATACGACCGATACTATACATCTTGATTGGTTGCAATCGATCTATGTACTTTCATTCAATGAGAGTTCACACATGCCCATAATTCACTTGTTGGATCATCAATTCCGTAGTCTTAACCATCATTTCTAACACCCATCTCATACTAACACTAATTGTATTTTTAGATTAACTTGCCTAACTGTAGTTGCATTGTAGTTAATTAACACTTTAAAATCCAACCCATTTATCTTTACATTTTTATGCATAGTTTTTGTTTAGTAATAGTTAACTAGTTTTAGCCATCCGATTTCCCTTTCTCTGTGGACGACACCCGACTTGCCATTGTACTTGTTTTGTAAACATTTTAGGCATTGTTGAGGTTTTATAAATATTGTTTGACGAGCTATTTATAACGAAAAAAATAGCTCGGTCAAAATGGCACCGCTGTCGGGGAAAGGCGTTAATTAGGTTGCTAATCTTAGTTATCTCTTTTTCTTAGTTAAGAGTCTTATTTGTTTTTATTTTTCTTTAGTTTCTTTTTATTTCTTGGTAATTTTTGTTTTTCTTAGTTTCAGGTTTTATGGATTACTTCAGGTAGAATACAGGGGTCTATACAAGAGCTCATTGAGGATCCATATGACCGAAGTTTGAGGTCTCACATAGATTCCTCATGAATCTTTATTTGTGACAACACCTATGATCCATCTCTCTCACCTTACCAAACGATGTTATACCATAATGTCTCATACCCATCAAGGGAGGAAAAAAACTATAGTAACCTAGAGGAGGAACGAGACAAGATGATAAAGATGAATGAGGAGTTGATGAGAATTGTTAAAGTGTTTATCTCGAACATGGAGTGGTTGTAAAAGGGGAATGTCGAAAGATGATAGAGGAAACTTCCCAACAAAAAGTAGAAATGAGGGAAGAATTTTTGTACATACCCATTTGCATCTTCTCTAACTTCCTCCTTGCTAAGTGAACCAAGTCTTTCAATATTGTACTCTTTTAAGCTTGAAGTTGTAGGAAAAATCGTGCGGCGGAAGTAAAAAAACAGGCTTAGTATATTTAAAAAAAAAACTTTGAAAGAATGAACATTAACCCTTAATGAATTAACATATAATAACGTATCCCACCTTTTTCTCGTCTCGTGACGATTTAGGTTGCACCAAACTGAATCTGCAAGATCTTCCAATCAATCACGAACGTGAATCACTTAGGAGTTTGGGCTCCCTTTCTTTGATTTTTTTCCTAAGGATGGAAACAAACAAAATCTTTTTCTTTTGTTAGTCACAATCCTCCTAGAGAAAACCCAAGAACATTTGGTCACTTGTAAATTATTAATCTATTTGATTGAAACTCGCATGATCCCGATTCGATTTTTGTACACGAAACCCTTTTGATGTCTTTTGATGTAAAGGATACTAGTGCAATATTTTAAAAAATGTTCCCTCTTTTCTCTATGATTGGCCGAATTCTACACACAATGGGTTGGATGAAGTTTTTTTAAACTATAATAAGCAAATAATAATAAAAATAAAAACTTCTCACAAGTCTCCACCAAGCCTTGGTCAAAATCTCTCAATGATTTCTATTAGCCTTGGACGAAATCTTCAAGGCCATATATATATGTGGCCATATCCTCCCCTATGGAGGATTTACTTGAGGGGCTAGAATCCTCTATCTAGGAGGATTTACTTGGTGGCCAAAAATCCTTACTCAAAAACGAATTCTTTTCCACACCAAGACTCCTATTCCAACTCATTAGTGTATTTATCCAATAACTAATTAGTGATTATAAAATAAATTATGACTTTATCAAAAACTTCATAATTTGAGCAATAGTCAATTAGTGTTTTGATAGATATCAAATACTTCCTAATTTGACTAGATAAATAAATTCCTATTATTTATCTACTTATCAAATAAAGTATTTGATACTGATCATACTACAAACAATAGTATGATACTAGGAAACCTTCTCGTACAAGGAAAAATATTGTATCTTTTAATTAAATAAATAAATAATTAATTAATTAGCTAATTTCTATTAAATTAAATAATAAAATAAAAAAAATATATTAGGCTAATATCCATAGCCTTTCCACTCATGCCATATATATATGGGCCATATATTGTTTTTCAATTTTATTAAATCAATTAGACTTTACTAAAAAAGTCTACGTGTGAACCATACCCATTCTTACTATAAAAGAAACATGTCCACATGCCTTAAATTAATACACTATTATAATTTAAACAGCTCTTTCATTTAAAATATGCAAATTATATTCTTATTGTATTAATGGAATGCTTATCGCACCCCGTTAGGACCGCTCAAGGAATCCCACATCCATGGTCACCCAATCTAATTATTTTGAAGAGTTTTCGCGTGTCTTGATCAATTATAGGTTGACTTAGAAATTGGTCCGGTAGAGTATATCAAGTGATCCATGCAAGTTGACATAACCTAATCACAATCAATAAATGATTCACTTAGGTCTGATTTATTAATTTTAGTTCATTCCACTAAAGAACTAAAATTGATCTTTTAAATAAAGATAGAATAAATTAATGCTCATCAGTCGTTCTCTAGACAATCATAATGGAGATAGTGTATGGTCTTGAAGAACACCAGTATTCACCAAGAGCTCACAGACTGCCTATAGCTCTCATAGTTACCATATTTACTCATATAACCACATTTTGAACTTAGATATTTTGACTCGTCCATAAGTCATATTTCAATAGACACTATTTAAAACTAAACTTTAAGATTTAATATCCAATACCTCAAAATATCCATATGATGATATTCTACTTACATTTAATAAATAGAGCCACAATGTCCATATCTATAAACGAAGTATTTTATCGAGTAACAAATGAATACCAACAAACTATCGAGGATAGATTATGTATGCTATATAAATGTACTCACTGATGGCTCAAATGATAATACTTGTAACCATAAGTCCATCATTTATCTCAAGATTAATATACACTCTTCGATTGTCATCAAATGAAAACTTTATTGATGTTTCTGTTCAGTGCACAGTGCACTAGAATATTTTGCCCAAAGACACCACACTCTGATGATTTTAGACTCGTCATAACACATTTGATAGCACTCAAATGCTAGCAAAAGAATCTACAACTTTACAAGATAAAGGTGCCCAACCTTTATCTTGTGAATATTGTTCAAGACTAACTAAAGAATCGTGTCTACCTCATACATATCCTGATGTACTGACAATTCTTCTTTTCTCACAATCTTTTAGTCTTTTGACCTTATGATTATTTACTTTTGACAATTATAATAATTAAACAATAAATGCTATAAGAGTTGTTAAACTAGAAATCACTTTATTAATATAAAAAGATTGTCAAATACATTATTACACTCTTGCTATTGAGCATAATCCTAACAAAGGTCTCTCAATTAGTGCTTCCAACTCTTTGTTCTTGTTAGAGAATTCTCCATTATTCTCTTTGAGAGAACCATACTCCACTTTGAACATTTTAACTTCAAGTATTGTTTTTGTTCAGATCTCAAAGCTCATTAATCTTCGTAGTTTCTAAGGTTTCCTAGCCTTCTAGCTTCTTCTTTAAAAGGTGTACATTATTCTCATAGTCATCCCTCATTTGCTCTTTTTTATTGGGATGTTTCTCTTACTATCTGTGGAAGTGCAACATTCCTCAATAGCTCTATCACCGATATTAACTCTTTGTCGGCATTCATCATCTCCTTGCACATCTCTTCTAACATTATGCTTTGTTCTTCTTCAAGTTTTCTTTGTTATTCTTCCCTTAATAGGTATGAGATGTATGTATAGCTTTGATTTGATGCTCTAATGAAGGTGTTAAAACTTCCTTCACAAACTAACTCTATTCGTTGGTCTGGCTAGCAAGGTAGAACATAGTTGTTCAAGTTCTATATAGTTGCCAGCTGAGTGGCCATAGTTTTCTCATTGTTATGACTAACACTTCCCATAAGCTTTCTCATCTCATCTTCGAATGATATACTCATTGGTTGGTAGCTTGGCCTCGAATTTTACATTAAGAATTCATTGAGTCCTAGAACAAAGAAAAACAAAATGCCAAAAGAAGTAAAAAGAAACAAAAGAAAACGAAGAATATCTAAGATAGTTGCTAGAAAACTAGGATTACCACCAAATTTGTACCTATCCCTGGCAACCACACCATTTGACGTGATACATTATTGTCGTTAGAAAACGACCGTCTAAGAAATTTATAAAACCTCACATTACCTCAAAAAGTTTATAAATGTAGTATAACAGCAAGTCTGGTGTTGTCCATAGCGAAATGGAAACTAAATGGCTAAAGCTATTTAACTGGTATTAAACTAAAACAAAGCATTAAAAAATAGAATTCAAATATTAGTATGAAAGTTCATAACTTCAACGCAAACTACATTTAGACTAGTTAATTTAACATGCAACTAAAGTTATTAAGATTGCAATATGGAAGATAAGATATGAGATGTGGATACAAAAGTCACTGCAATTCATACACTAATAGTGGGCACTCCATTCTTTAAGAATCGATTCGATTATTAAGAGCGAATCTATCATTAAGGGTGACTTACAGTCAATAACTCTCACTCGCGACTACTTGCCCAGATTTGGAGGGATAAAGACTCTTACCACATCAATTTCTAATACTTGGTTGGTTTACGAGAGTATACCCCTTTAAGTGTAGATAAATTCTAAAGGTTAGAGATGACTTGGAAGGGCATATTCGTAATCCAGCCCATTCTATTGAAATTGGGATGTATTAGAAGGGCATATTCATAACACATCTCTTCCATTAAATTTAGCTAGTTTTAATCACAAAAAAGTGGGTATCTGATCGGGCTTAAGATTCTGAGAAGATGTATATTTCAATTTAAAAAATCAATATTGATTGATACTCGACATGAAACAAGAGAGGGCATATCTCCTTATTTCAAGAGCAAATCAATTACATTCCAAACCATTGATTGAAACTAGGTAATCAAATAATAAGAATATGGTGGAAACCCCAAAATCCTTGAAGTATTACATCAACTCCCGCGAAGAGGTTTAGCTACTTATGCTAAATATAAAATAAAAGCTAAGAGGTAAGAATAAGTGAAGACCTATGTAGAACTTCTCCTTCTTGAAGCTTGAATCCAAGCTCAAAGTAGCCTTCCTGAGCTGAAAAGGATAAAGATGATGAAAGATTGTTTAGGTTTTTCTGAGGAAAGATTCCTAGCTATAGGGTTGGTTAGTGTTAGTGATATGAAAGTGAGAATAGGAGATTGTTTGTGTGTTGTAAGAGAGAAGAGAAGAATGAGAGAGAGCCTTGAAATCAGAAAATGAGGATTTGTAGGAGTTGGGAGGTAGGGCATGATCTGGGCATGTAAGGACAATATTGCCCCTTAAAAAATATAAAAATTTCCTTAAAAAGGTCCTTGAGCTGAGCTGGCAAGTATTAACACACGTAATGTTCTCGTAGGTGCACTGGTATGGACCAGCACACTAACCTGCACACTGTAACTTGAAATTTTCTGACTGTTAGTGTGATGGTAGGACCAGTGCCATGACTAGTGCACTACATGTGCAATAGTTACTAAAATAGACATAACTCTCTCTAGAAGATTCAAAATCACAACCCGTAAAACCTTCTAGAAACTAGACTTATGGGGCTTTCTGAATATATATTAATCAAAATGTGGTTCGATCTGAAGATGGAGATATAACTCTTTGAATTTGGGTGTTCTTCATTAACTTTTTTACAATTTCTACCCATTTTTCCTCTAAATCTCCTTTTTGCTTGAAAATGCCTGCATTTACTTAATAGAGCCATTAAACACTAAAGTACACTCAAAAACAAGCCAAAGGGTAGGGAATTGACAACAGAAATATAGCATTATTTTGGCACGCTCACCCGCGATGTTATATAATCATCTATTATGCCTTATTTTACCTCTTTGTTACCAGTTTGAAAAAATTGGCCTTGATGCACTTAGAATACCTGAAAAAACTTATTTACAACATTAAACAACTAACAAGCTCATAAAACGGTTACGAAAACCAAGTAAAGGGAGCACAAAATGTGAGCAATAACAGCACGATCAAACCCCTAAACCTAACTTTTGTTCATCCTCGAGCAAACTATAAACATTAAAAAATGAAACAACACATCCCTAAAATGTACTAACAAACATACATAACACACACTAAAAACATTTTCAAGAGCCAATCTAATGTGATGCAAAAAAAGATGTGTAATTTAGGTTTGAAAAATGCCAAAACTGCTTGTTACAGACTAGCAATATGACAACCTTAAAATGAAAAAAAGTGAATCTCACCCTTAAAATGAAAAAAAGTGAATCTCACTCTCTAAATACCAAGCTTCAAAAACAAAGCACTCAAAAGCTAGGACTCAATTCTCCTTGACTCTAATCCTCACCGGATTCAGTCAAATTTTCTCTCAAAATCCTAAGCTCACTCTTAATCAAACATATGTGAGTTGGAATATATGTAAAAGAATCAAATGTAACACATATCAATACTTTTAAAAACAATGCGAAGTATGTGGAATCTATCTCGTGATTGAATTGATGTGCCATAAACATGGAAAGAACATTCTTTGACTCATATTCCCAAGTTAGACTTTCTAAAAGATCACCTAGGGCTTTCCTTCGGTTTTAGCGAGGCCATGGGTAATTTACGTTGAATTGATGAAATTTATGGAAATCTTAGAGTTATTAATCACACATGAAAATTTTACTACTAGCTCAACACATAATTTAATTACAAGCGTCTAGGCTAAGATTTCACATTTCACTACTTGTGCTAATTGGCACTCAGATTGGAGTACCCTTTCAATTAAGTAATGTGGCTATAAGTGTATAATCATTCAATACTTTACAATTTTTCCTTTAAATTAGCAGAATTTTTTTTCATAACTGCCTAAGCACAGGCTATTTACAAATTTGAGCTAAAGATTTGCATTTATAACTTACACATAATTTAAGATCAACAACTAAAGAATTTCATGTGTTTAACGTATATGGATATTTTATGTGGTGATGAAATGAATGATTTCTGTTTGGCCTAAAATTGGCAATTAGAGCACACATAGAGAACACGGAGAGTGTTTGGGAAAAATATGGTAGTTAAGCACACACATACCTATAATCATTTTCAAAAGTCTATCTAACAACGGAATACAGGTCATTGCAAGCAGTCCATATAATTGTCATGTTTAAGGGCAACAAATTACTAATAATGCAAATTGAGATCCAGCTTGCAGCACAAGCTTTCGAAAGTGTTTGGACTACAAACAATACCCTCAAAAGATTAACGTTATAAATCTATTTCTTACATGGGTAGTCTCTATTATTGGTTTAATCATTCTTTGATAAGTCCTATTCAGTAAGCTAAGGAGTACGAGATTATTGTACAATGCACAATATTATCTCATAATGCCATTACGATAGCTACACATTAGCAATTAATGCATGTAAGATATTTCTTAAAGACATATACTCGAGAATCAAATTTAAACAACATGTTAAATATTGGCTCAAAGTGGAAAAAAATGACTTTTTTTTTAAACACAAAAAACACATTTGTACAACATAAAAAATTACACAAACATATGTGTACAACCAACAGAGTGTTAACATGCACACACCCCGAAACCTAAACTCGACGTTGTTCTCAATGTTTGCACATCAAAGACAAAGGCTATGAGTTCCTTGGTTTCGTTGTTTGGCCAACAAAAGACTTTGCAACCCATAAAACTACCTAAATTCATACATATATATACAATCGCAAGGTATCTCATTCTTTCATGCTTCTCTAACATTTCAAAATGTCTTAATCCATTAACAAATAGCATCATCCTAGGTACTAATCATCACATAACTTTAAACCGCACTTAGAGTTAAGAAAGATAATCAACTAATATATATATTTGCAAAAATATAAACTAAGTAATCCTACTAATTCTGAAAAAGTAAAAGAAAGTAATAAGAAAAAATAAAATCCAACTAAAATATAAAAACTATAGATGATAAAGTATAAAGATAGGGAACAAAAGTTTGGAGTACGAATCCGACTATACAAAGATATCACTGTTGTTGTTGTTGCTGTTTACTGAAGGGATATTGATAGGGAGGACTGAGGTTGTTGAGTGTGGTCCTGCTGTGCTAGTTGAATCCAGTACCATTACATATGGAATGATGGTTGTAGATGTCCCGCTAGGTATCTCGCTAGGTAGCTCACTTGGTTGATTAGTAGGTGTCTCGATATGCGGCTCGCTAGGCAGCTCTTACTATTGCTTAGCAGGCATGTAGCCTATAGAATATTCAACATCTTCATAAGGATATGACTAAGCCTCTGGACAAAGATGTGGCTTGGTTGCCCGTGTCTATGGTAGCAACTATGAATGATGAAGACTCAATCATATGCTTCTTTCAATGCTTCTGCTTGCTCCTACACTTGCTAGGAGACTCTTCCAGGTGACTACCTCCTTGATGCCTCTGACATCTCATGTGAGCTGACTGATTGCTCTAATCATATATGTGTTGGGCTGAATCAATTGCAGTGACCAAGATGGCACATGCCCATCTGACTCCTCATCTGTATGCTCCTCATCGGCCTTCATGGCCTCTATACAAGCATCAATCTGAGCATTCTTCTATTGTAATCTTGATCACTGGTAACATAGTAGAAAAATGTTTTAATTTGTTTAGTTTTTATTTTTTATACCGAATGTAAACGACCTGGGATCAGTGAACTTGAGATGGTAATTTTTCAGAACTTATACATATAATATTATTACAATAATAAAATATATGTATAAACAAGAAATTGACATAAGAAATTGAAATCAATAATTAGAAGAAAGGAAGAAATCAATTATTCGTACCTACATAAGAGGCTACTTCACTTTAAGATATACTCCTGGTCTATACCATCGATCTTCCTACCTATTCATGGAATTGATAACTGCGTGTGGGTACGTCACGTACTCAAGAACTTAGTAGGATGTAGAGAAAGTTGAAGAAACGTTTTCTTCCAAGAGAAAATACCTAGAAAAATTCTAGTTATTCAAATTTTTTTTTTATTTTTTCTTTTATTTCAACAGTGCAAAACTGCAGCAATTGCTTTTTCTAAGTTTTTTTTAAATATCACACACACCAGTTGCTCACTTAAATTAGAAAGCACCGATATGTTTTTGTCTTTTTAATATTGATGTTGCATTGACTTTTAAAAAACAAAATTCAAAATCAATATTTAATTAAAACCAATCAGTCTATTCTTTTTGGATATCAAATAACGTCATTATGCAATTAATTTCCAAATAAATACGTGTCATTTTCGCAACATAATTAATTGGACAACCCAATTAATTAACCGTGACCCTTGTTACCTAAATCGATCGGGCTAACAAGGGTACCTAATGGACCCACAGTATTTTGAGCTTCGATAATCCTCAGAATCATTAATTAAACTCTTTAATTAATATTTTTGATTATTAACTCCGGTGTTATTCCACTAAAAAATTTAGGTTGTACTCTCTCAACCGCAGATGCTTTTGAACATACTGATACAACTTGGTGTCCACCGATACAACTATTACACATGATGTGATCCTTAACAGTAGTTCGTAATTAGAGCCAAATCATAATACCCATTATACCCCACTAATTACCTATATCCTTTAAGTGCCGTTGATTCTCTAGTGGATAATAAATCATATTTCCTCATATAATTAGGATAGCACTCATACTATCCAAGATTCGAATCAACCCTTAAGGGAACTATTATCTATTTCTCTCAAGAAGGAGTGGATTCCACTAATGTGTACAAACTTCCCAGCCAAAAGCCAAACTACAATCCCATTATACGGAGCATATTGATCAGGAAATGCATACGACCTCATCTATGGTATATCAAAGACCACGATCTAACCTGAAGGAGTCGATATGACACTCAAGATTAAGATCACCCATATATAGCCATCATTAGTGGATATATGACTCTCATCGGTAAACGGATCTTGGTGAGAGATTCATATAGATCATGGCCTAGTCCTATATGATAAAATCATACAAGATGACTCCATTCTCATATCTTCGTATTAAAGATTTAGGATATAAGCACCGTACATTACGGAATGAACCGTAGCTATAGATTAACCACAAAAAGATAACCTAGATTTATTTGTTATCTATGGACTCTTTAGATTGCACGCCTCTTACTGCATCTATCCATATATGACTCTCATATACACAGTTTGAGATTACATCCGATAATCTAGGTTGCTAATGTGCACAAGTTATAAAAAAACAACACAGCAGAAGTTAATTGAACTTTTCTTTTTATTTATTTCTTAAATACATTTAAAAATTACATCTTTAAGGCATAAAACCCAACATCTTCGTTGCTTATGAGGGACCTGATCATGTTTCTACTTAATGCTTATCATGTCTCTACTTCTTCTTCTCAGCCTTCATTCACAATTTTTGAACTCCATTGTTACTTGTGCCTCGTTATAAGCTCTCCGACCTACCTATCCATCAAGAGTCAGAATGACGTCTGCTATCCCATTTATACAGATCCTAGCCTCGATGATGAAGTACGTGATCAAACAAGGGAAAATGGGGTAGGTGTTGGTCTTTCTCCCTGGTTCCGCAATTCGCCTCACAATAATCCTCTTGTTATCAAAATCCAGGAAGCTCTTCATGAGGTACAGAATGGTGGTAGACTCCTTGTTGATGTTTGTCTAGTAGGTCGTGGGAATAGTTGAGAACCTAAAGAAGATGTCCCAAAAATGGTCCCCGAACCCCAGCTCTCTCTGATGGATCTTTTGGTCTATACTCTATTATAACTATAGAATTCTTATGAGTTCCTGGTTGGCAACGTAATCTTGTAGGTCATCTTTCTCCTGTAAGGCTTTATCAAGCTTTGTACTCAGCTAGAAATTCAATTCCACCATAACTTGGCTGTCTTCCTTGAGCTGGGTGATGGTGTCTTTATAGCTCGAGGAGTCATACTTTATATGCTTTAGTAATGGAGTCCTGTTTTCATCTATCTGACAATGAGCGAGTGTTATATAATACCCTACAGAAGAGTAGGGTTGTCCCTCATCATCAGCCACTCCAATGTTGAAGCAATCGAGACCCCTAACATGGTACTTCATGCTCTAAAACACTTCGAACTCCTTTTTTTTTGCCTAGCACCATCATAGAGAGATTTCCCTTGTTGACGTCTAGTATTACCTTAACGATCAACGTAAATTTTTGCCCAAGCAATATATGCATCTATCTTGACTTAGAGGGATCACTCTCCATATTTAGTATCATGTAGTCGGCTAGGATGATCAACTCCCCCACATTCACTAGTACATCTTTGACCACTCCTTTTGGGTGTCTCACTAAGCGGTCGGCTGGTAGCAGCTCCATGGTAATGGGCTTCAATCCCTTTAGGCCCAAATCCTTGAACAATGCATAGGGCACGAAGTTGATTTAGTCACCTAAACCCATAATCACCTTCTTCTTTTGAGTTTCACCAATTGAGATGGTAATGATGAAACATCCTGAATCCTTCATCTTTATTGGCAATGTCATCTCTTGGGTTATGCTCACTTCTTTACAAATCACTATCATCTCCATTAACTTCTTCTTCTTCTGGGCTTTAAAGTTAAACTTTTAGATGAACTTGGCATATACTGACATCATTTCAATAACTTTAAGGAGTTGAAGGCTAACGTTAACCTTCAAAAGTATGTCATATATCTCACTGAAAGCTTGGTTGAGCTTTGTCTTTTGAAGTCTCCTAGGAAACAGAATTAGAGGTACTGAGAAAAAAATGTTTAAAAACACGACAGAAACGTAAAATTTGGGTTTGGTATATTTTAAAAAAAATCCCGTTAATAGAAAGAACCTTAACCCTAGATTAATTGACATATATTAAAAGTATCGTACCTTTTTTCTCGTGGCGATTAAACTAGCACCGAATTGAATCCGTAAGATCTTTCAATTCAATCACAAATGTGAATCACTTAGGAGTGTGGGCTCCCTTTTTTAAATTGTATATCTGAGGATGGAAACAAACAAAATCTCTTTCTTTATCAGTCACAATAATCCTCCAAGAAGAAAAAAAAAGAACACTGGGTCACTTGTGAATTATCAATCAATTTGATTGAAACTCACATGAACCTAGATTCGATGTTGTACACAAACCTTTTAATGTAAAGGCTACTAGTTCACTATCGAATACAAAACGTTCTTTCTTCCTTCTCCTCATTGCCGAATTTTCACAAACCAATCTTTAGAGTTGGACGACTTTATCTAGAGGAAGAACCAAATTCTCTACACTCAAAATTCTCTCTTGGGTGAATTTTCTTCTTAGAAAAACTTCCATGGCCAAATTTTCTCCTTAGAATAATTGCCTTGGCCGAATTTTTCTTCTTTTAACTAAAAACTTAGGCTTGGCCGAATTCTTCATCCCATTTATGTAGTGGCCGAATTCTTTGCCCAAATTTATTTAGGGTTGACCGAATTTCTTTTATCTTTTAGTTTAGGAGACCTAATCCTCTCCTAAGAAGGATTTACTTGGTGGGCAAGAATCATTTCCTTAGGTGGATTTACTTGGTGTCCAAGAATCCCTTTCAAAGTATAATTCCTTTTCTGCACCAAGACTCCTAATCCAACTCAAATAGTGTATTTATTTCAATAACCGATTATTGTATATAATTAAATTGTGACTAAATTAAAACTTCCTAATTTGAGCAATTGTCAACTAGAGTTTTAATATAAATCAAATACTTTCTAATTTGACTAGATAAATAAATTCATTTTATTTATTTACATATCAAATATAGTATCTGATATATATCATGTTACACACAATAATATGACAACAGGAGAACTACTCCTACTAGGAATTTTTTTTTGACTTTTAATTAAATAATTAATTAATTAACAAATTAATTAATTTTCATTTAATAAAATAAAAAAATAAAAAACAATATAATAAGCTATTTTATATAGCCTTAGTCGCCCATGCCAATATATATGGGCCAAATATTGTTTTTCCTATTTTATTAAATACATAGACTTAAATAAAAAGTCCACATGTGAACTAGACACATTCTTACTAAAAGAAACAAGTCCACATGCCTTAATACAATTCTAGATGGACTCATAAATTGGTCAGGTGGAATATATCAAATGATCCATGCAAGTTTGTGGCGATTTGGGATCTTGGCGGCCTATCTAAATTTAAGCTCCAATAGACATAACCTAATCACAATCAATAAATGATTCACTTAGGTCCGATCAATTAATTTTATTTTATTCCACTAATGAACTAAAATTGAACTCTAAAATAAAGTTAGAATAAGTTAATATTTCTCATTCATACCCTCGACAATCTTAATGGAGAAAATGTATCCTCGTAAAGAATATCAATAATCCCCAATAGCTCATGGACCACATATAGCTGTCCAACTTACCATATTTACTTATATGACCACATTTTGAACATGGATATTTTGACTTGTCCAGAAGCCATTTTCAATAGACACTACTGAAAACTTAAAATTATCATTTAATTTCCAATACCTCAAAACATCCATATGATGATATTCTATTCTCATATAGTAAATGGAGCCATTATGTCCATATCTATAAATGAAGTCCTCTATCGATTAGCAAATTAATACAACCGAACTATCGAGGATAGACTATGCTATATAATCATACTCATTGATAACATAAATGATAACACTTGCAACCATAAGTCCATTTATCTTATGATTGAGATAGACTCTCTGATTGTCTTCAACTAAAAACTTTTATCCATTGACGTTTCTGGATAAAGTATTTCACTGTGATCCTATTCAATGCACCCAGTGCACTAGATTCTTTTGTCAAATACACCACACTTTGATGATTTCAGACTCATCATAACACATTTGAACCCAATCAAATGCTAGCTAAAGAATTGTGTTTACCTTATACATATCCAGATGTATGAACAGTTCTTCTTTTCTCGTAGTCTTTTGACCTTACTATTATTTACTTTTGATAATTATAATAATTAAACTATAAATGCTATAAGATTTGTTAAACTAGAAATCACTTTTTTTTATATGAAAAGATTGTCAAATACATTATTACACTCTTGATATCGAGCATAATCCCAACAATCTCCCACTTGCTCTATAGCAAATGTGTCATATCTCTTATCCCTGTATTCTCCAGGTGCACATGAAAACTCTTTTGTTGAAGCATTTGTGAAGGCATCTGCTAGATTTCTGCTGACGAGATCTCGATTATCGTCAAGTCTCCCCTATGCATAATTTCCCTTAAAAGGTGATACTTTCTTTCAATGTGTTTCCCTCTCTTATGACTTCTTGGTTCTCTCGAATTAGCCACAGCTTCATTATTGTCACAATAGATAGTGATCTACTTATTCACATCAGGAACCACTTCCAAGTCAATCAGGAATTGACAAAGCTAGACAACCTCTTTAGCAACCTCGCATACGACAACATACTCATATTCCATTGTAGAGTCGGAAATAAAAGAATACTTGATACTCCTCCATTTGACTGCACCTTCTCCAAGTGTAAACATAGATCCTGATGTTGCTCTTCTGGAGTCAGAATCTGATTGGAAATCAGAATCTGCATACCTAACAAGAATTAAATCCTCTCCAGAGTATACAAGCATAGAATCTCTCGTTTACCTGAGATACTTGAAAATATGCTTGACTGCCATTCAGTGATCAGAACCAGGTGTAAAGTCCTCATTTATTTATTGACTTATTTCGTGAACAAATCACATTTTTGGGGTATTATGTAAGGGTAGCTAAGGCTCTCAAGACCTCAAGAGTAGAAGCACCAAAGGTAAAATTCTTGTGCTTACTTGCTTTGAAGAGATAGTTGCACACACTCACAAATTCATGCATAACTCTTGTTCATATATGTTGTGTGTTTATACTTGTGAGATTTTGGCTTAAATGACTCTTGATTGATATAATTGCATCTTGTAATTAAAGTTTTACGTCATGTTAGGCATTAGAATATGATGCATTTTCATCACTCTAGGACTTGTTGATTTTGTGTGTTTGAGTGTTGAAAAAAAATAGGCATTGCGTTGGTGGTGTGCTACTCGACTAGCTCAACCTCACCAGCGTAACATTTCAGTGGATCGCTGCTTGTCATGCGCCACTGAGCTACGCCACTGAGCTACGCCACTCCACCCGCGCAACATTGAAAAAGTGGGCAGTGCACTGGTGGTGCGCTACTCGACTAGCGAAGCCTCACCAGCGTAACATTCTAGTGGATAGTCGCATGTGATGCGCCACTGAGCTATGCCACTCGTCCAATGCCTATTGAAAAATTAGGCTGTGCGCTGGTGGTGCGCTACTCGACCAACGCACGTCACTAGCACACATAGAGGAAGTTGGAATGTTTTTTTCCAAAATGACCTTACTTTTTTTGGATCTCATATATATATAACTCTTTGGATTAAGGTCGTGCAAGAGTTCAAAACATCATATCTTTTCCAAAGAACACATTTCAAAGGAAAAATTCTTCCAAAAACTCATCTTTAAACACTCAAATCATTCCCATGTGCATAAAAACTTCATCTTGCATCATCTAAAGCCATTTAGAGCTTCATCTTGCATCATCTAAAGCCATTTAGAGTGCATCTATGGATAGTTTTGCTTCATCACATCTTGTTTGGTAAGTTCTTCACTATCTTCTTACAAGTTAAGTGTTTTGCTTGCTAAGCCGTCTCTTTAATTATTTGTATGCTCTTAGAACATATTCTAGATACAAATTAGAGATTATTGTGATGACATGATTGAGTGTTGTATTGTGGTAGCTTCATAGGATTGTTTGATCTATGTTTAGCTAAGCTTTTTGAACATGTCATTTAGCTCATGATATCTAGGATTGCATTAATTGTCATCTCATTATCCTAGATAAGCATATAAGGTTTCCTATCCTTGTTTGTTCTTTGAATATCATCATATATTCACTTAGGACATTTTATCTCTTCATTGAGAAGTAAGACTTGTGTTGCTTCCTGGAGTAGGTAGCTTAAATCGCAAGCAAGAGTGACTAGGTTCACTAGTACCGGGATTAGGTAGTGGTGGTGGATTTAAACTGGGATTAGGTTGTAATTACTTTGCCATTAGTGGATTCGAGATTCGAGTGTGGCGCACATATCAGCCCGTGGTTTTTCCCATTTGGAGGGTTTCCACGTAAATCTCAAGTATCTTTATTAATTCCGCAATTTTTACACTTGTGATATTTTTGTAACTAGCTAGGGGCATTTTCATCAACTTGACCTTTAACGAAAATTGGGTAAAATTGTTTAAAATCTATTTACCCCCCTTCTAGATTAATATTATACACACCATAATATTTGTTTCAATTTGTATTAGAGCAGGTTCCTAGACATACATAGGTGATCCTTGCTAATTTTGGTGTTTGTTTCATTTTGTGTGTGTATTGATCATTCATACACTTGCATTCATATCATTCATTCATTAAACACAATGAGTGGAAACTGTGGCAATGATGGAGCTTCTAACACTGGACCTCCACTTCTCACCGGATTAAATTATGCCTCTTGGAAAGGCAAGATGGAGTCGTATATTTGCCAAATTCATGATAGGGCATGGATGGCGGTTGAAGATGGCTACACTCCACCCATGATGAGTCCTATATATGGAGAAGATGATGTACTCAAGCCAAAGGCACAGTAGAAGGCATAAGATTTTGAGGCATCAAAGTGGAATAGGAAGGCAATGCATGCCATCCTATGTGCAATGTATGAGAACCAGTACAAGTTGGTTCAAAATACTAGGATAGCTAAAGAGGCATGGGATATCTTAGAAGTTGCACATGAGGGAACCGATGTGGTAAAGGAATTGAAGCTTTAAGTTCTCCAAACATAATTTGAATTGCTCAAGATGGATGAGAACGAATGCTTCAATGACTTTGAAGTGAGGTTGATAGACATTATGAACCAAAGTCATTAACTTGGTGATCCTTATTCGGATAGGAAGATCAAGCAGAAGATTATGAGATCTCTACCTGATATATTTGAGTCTAAGATGACAGTTTTAGAAGAGAATAGTGGTTATAAGGATATGAATCCAAGTAAAGTTATTGGGAGGCTTCTAGCTTATGAATCTAGGAAATGTCCTAACCCTACAACATCGAAAAAGCAAAAGGATATTGCTTTGAAAGCCTCCAAAGTTGAGAAGGAGAAAAGTGAAGACTCGGATGAAGAAATGGCCTTGCTAATGAGGAAGTTCAAGAAATTCTACAAGTCTGAGAGGAAAGCTTTTGGATCCAAGGGTCAAGACTTCAAGAAAAAGTCTCCCTACAAAAAGATTGAGCCTAGGCAAGAAAAGACAGATAAGAAAGGAGTCCAATGCTATGAATGTGGTGGGATAGGTCACTTTGCCCCTGCATGTGCAAATCACAAGGTCAAGAAAAAAGGGAAAAGTGATGGCTGCCATATGGAGTGAAAGTGATAACTCCAATAAACGAGATGAATCTTCGGATGATGAAGAACTCATGGCCAACTTCATAGCCTTTACATCCTCTCTTAGGAGCAAAGATGCTAGTGAAAAAGAAAATGAGTGTCAAGAGGAAAACTACTCAAGTGATGATGGATCTTTATCATAATCCATAAATGGAAGTGTGGATAAGATGGATCTTAAGGACTATATGACTAAGTTTGAGAGTTCAAGGTTAAAAAAAAAGAAATTACGAGATTAAAATAAGAAAACCTAGACCTCTCAACTCAAGTTGACCAACTAAATGAAGAGTTTGTAAGATCTAAGAGGAGTAAAGAAGGGTTGAAGAAAGAGCTTGAAGATGCTAGAGATTTGTTGGCCAAGATGAACTCTAACACCAAAAAACTTGACCACATGCTAGATGTTGTAAAGAGGCCAAGTGACAAGAAGGGCCTTGGGTTTGAAGATGAAAAGATGTCCTCCACTCTAAGCAATACCATTTTTGTAAGAAGCATGAACTTCAATGGGTCCTTTTCTCATCAATCGCCTAGGAAGAAACTTGACCTAGGAGAGTGTTCAAGTAGTGCTCAAGTGAAAGTGGCACCAAGAAGCCTACCTCAAACCCATCCTACAAGGGCTTCTCAAGTTAACTTCCCTCAACCAAAAGCTCATAAAGGGAAGATACCTATCATGCAAGCTCAACCAAGGAAGCAATCAAGTCTTGCTCAACAACAAAGAAGGAAAGCTTCTCAAAAACAATTAAGACAACCACAAAGACATGGGAAGGCTCTAATGCAACCTCAAGGTTATGGTATGATTCCTAACTTCATTCCTACATGTCATTTTTGTGGTATTGATGGTCACATTAGACCAAATTGCTTTAAATATATTAAATTGTGTAGAATTGAAAGCATGATAGAGAAGAAAAAGACTCAAGCCATGATTCATGTCACTAGGAAAAATGGAACACCTTTGTATGATCATAGGACACTTAGAGCCCATGTACCACTGACCACTAGGAACGAAAATATTGTACCTAGGTGGATTAGAAAGGATGAACACTTTTGCCATGTTTAACAAATTGCCTTGAAAGCTCATTCTTCTGATTTTTGGTATTTGGATAGCGGGTGCTCTAGGTACTTGAATGGAAATAAGAGTTTCTTTGAGACTCTTGTGATGTAGAAGGGAGGAAATGTCTCCTTTGGTGATGGATCCAAAAGGAAGGTTAACGGAAAGTGAACCATTTCAATTCCTGGATTACCCTTCTTGTCCAATGCTTTGTATGTTGATGGTTTAAAAGTTAATTTGATAAGCATTTCACATCTTAGTGATGAAGGACTTTCTATCTTGTTTAGGAAAGATGATTGTTCTACCCTATTGCCAAATGGACAAACCTTGTTAAAATGTATGAGATCTAGCAATAATTGTTATTGTCTTGAGGCTAGAGGTGTCTCTTGCAATGTGTCCAAGGATGAACAAATTGAGTTGTTGCACGAAAGACTTGGTCACATGAACTATAGGGATTTACGAATATTAGATAAGTTCAATGTTGTGCGAGGCCTTCCCAAGCTTGGGAAAAAGGTAAATGCTGTTTGTGGACCTTGCCAACAAGGGAATCAAACCAAAAGTATGCACAAAAAGGGCAATTATTTATCCACCAAGGAACCTCTAGATCTTTTCCACATGGATCTTATGGGTCCCATGCAAACAGAGAGTTTAGGTGGAAAGAGATACATTTTTATATGTGTAGATGACTTCTCTAGGTACACTTGGTCTTATTTTCTTAGAGAAAAATCTGAAACCTTTGACAAGTTTAAAATGCTTTGTTCTAAAATTCAAAATGAAATGAACTCCAAGATTAAAAGCATTAAAAGGATTAGGAGTGACCATGGGAAGGAATTTGAGAATGCTTATTTTGAAAACTATTTCAATAGTCTAGGCATCTCTCATGAGTTTTCGGCTCATAAGACACCTCAAAAAATGGAGTTGTTGAGAGGAAAAATAGGGTTCTTCAAGAAATGGCCCATGTGATGTTGCTTAGCAACAAAGTCCCTAGGAATCTTTGGGTCGAAGCCGTCAATACGGTGTGCCACATAGGAAATAGAGTCTTTCTAAGGCCCATACTAGGCAAACCTCCTATGAGTTATGGAAAGGTAGAAAGCCAAATGTTAGCTATTTCAACACCTTTGGAAGCAAATGCTACATTTTGAATGATCGTGATCAACTTGAAAAATTTGATGCTAAGAGTGATGAGGGTATCTTCATTGGCTATGCCTTGAATAGTAGAGCCTATAGGGTTTTCAATCTAAAAACTAGGACCGTAATAGAATCATATAATGTTGTCATTGATGATACTAGGCTTAAGTCTAATGATCATGAGGAGGAGGTAGATCTAGTTGATGACTCCCCTATGGAGAAGGTTGTTGATATTTCTAATGTTGAAAAGACAAATCTTGATAATGACATAACACAGCTTATTGATAGGATTCCTTACTTGGACTCAAAAGAACCTGCTCCATGGGTTAGGAAACTCCAAGACAAGGATGACATCATTGGAGAGGTTAGTAAGGGTGTTAGGACTAGGCGTCAAATGGCTAATCAAATTAGCTACACTTGCTACACCTCTCAAATAGAACCCAAGAATGTTGACGAAGCCTTAAAGGATGAATTTTGGGTTCTTGCTATGCAAGAAGAGCTTAACCAATTTGAAAAGAATGAGGTTTGGACTCTAGTTCCTACGCCCAAGAACACCAATGTGATAGGCTTCAAGTGGGTATATAGGAACAAATCCGATGAGGATGGCAACATTATGCGAAACAAGGCTAGGCTTGTAGCATAACGGTACTTTCAAATTGAGATTATTGACTTTGAGGAGACATTTGCTCCCATTGCTAGGATTAAGTCCATTAGGCTTCTTTTATCCATTTCTTGTTTGCACAAGTTCAAATTATATCAAATGGATGTTAAGAGTGCCTTCCTCAATGGTTTCTTGTAAGAGGAAGTGTTTGTTGAACAACCCAAAGGGTTTGTGGATCCTCACCACCCTAATCATGTCTGTCATCTCAAGAAAGCTGTGTATGGGTTGAAACAAGCACCAAGGGCTTGGTATGAGCGCCTCAATCAATTTCTTATAGACAATGGCTGCACTAGGGGCAGTGTTGACAAGACTTTATTCATCAAGAAATTCAAAATTGAGCTTTTCGTAGCTCAAATCTATGTTGATGATATTTTTTTTGGCTCTAGTAATGACACCAAAGTCCAACAATTTGTTGATGTCATGTCTCATGAGTTTGAAATGAGCATTGTTGGTGAGCTAAGTTACTTTCTAGGTTTACAAATTAAGCAAATGGATGATGGGATTTTCATATCCCAAGCTAAGTATGCTAAAAACCTAGTGAAGAAATTTGGCCTTGAAAGTGCCAAACATTGTGATACACCTATGAGTACCACTTTAAAGCTAAGCAAGGATGCTAGTGGTAAAAGTGTGGACCAAACTTTGTATCGTGGCATGATTGGTAACTTGCTCTATTTGACCGCAAGTAGGCCCGGTATCTCTTTTAGTGTGGGTGTGCGTACTAGGTACCAATCGGATCCTAAGGAGTCCCATCTCTCTTCCATTAAGAGAATCATTCGCTATGTGAATGGGACATCTAACTATGGAATTTGGTACTCTTTTGACACTAATGCTAGTCTTGTAGGCTTTAGTGATACAGATTGGGCAGGTAATTGTGACGATAGGAAAAGTACATCGGGCGGTTGTTTTTTCCTTGGGAACAACCTTGTCTTTTGGTTTTGCAAGAAGAAAAATTCGATTTCCTTGTCCACGGCTGATGCCGAATACATAGCTGTTAGGAGTGGATGTACACAACTCCTTTGGTTGAAGTAAATGCTAGTCGACTATGGATTCAATCAAGGTACTCAAACTCTCTTTTGTGATGACATGAGTGCAATTAATATTTCCAAGAATCTGGTTCAACATTCTAGAACTAAGCATATTGACATCCGTCATCATTTCATTAAAGAACTAGTTAAGAGAAAATGCATAGTACTTGGGCATGTAGGTACTAATGATCAACTAGCAGATCTATTTACTAAGCCCTTAGATGCTACTCGATTAAAAACTCTTAGTAGATCTATTGGGATTTGTTTAATGGAGTGATGAGTTGTGGTATTTGACCCCAAAAGGGGAACTCAAGCAAACAGAGCTATTGTATACTTGTTGCATGCAATTTTTTTTAAAATGTTTATGTTTCTTTATTGACTGCTTGAGTAGCTTGGTTGCACTTATACTATAGTATATTGTATTTTCTTCAATAAGTGTGAACTTTGCTTTGATTACAATCCATGTCATATTTATGTTCAAACATGCATTTTTGGACTAGGAGATCTATATAGGAAGTACATATTAAATGACCTATAATTATCTCCATGACATGATGATTCTTTAATGACATGCTAATAAAAAGGATAAAGCATGAATTGATGATTGCAATTGTTGAATGCAAAATAATGTGTGAAAAAGCTAGTGAGACTAAAATGTTTCATCAATGTCTCTCTTTCTTTATTAGTTGAACATGGCTACTATCATACGGGTATCCTACCCGAAAAAATAAAAAAGGGTGCAAAGTTGCTCATACCATGTTTAGCTTATAAAGTTGGATATAGTGCCATTAAAATTTGATATCTATAAAAGCTCTATATCCTTGCTTCTCTCATGACAAATGGTGAAATTGGTTTGAATTATATTGGAAACCTTTGTCATTTGCTTTGCCAAATACCATTGTTTTTGGACTTAAATGCAACATGTCTTGTATGCAAAGCATTTTTTGATTCACACATTTTCTTCAAATAAATCTCCTTGTTTCTCTCCTATTAATTGAGTTGCATAAATGTGGTTTATATAATTATGCAACAATCTTGTAAGCTCCTTTCTTTCTTTGCCTTGAGTGACCCGATTGGGGACTTCTCCTTTGCCTATATCATGACAAAAAGGGGGAGTAGCGCTGATGACCTAGCATTGTGGTATTAGGGGAGTAGTACTTAGGTTTGGGGAGTAACCCTTTGAGGGGGAGCATTGCATGATGTGGTGTATTACTCATATTCTTATATGCAAATGCTTTTGTTTTCTATCCACTTGATCATCTCACATACACTTGGTTTGGAAAGTGTACTTGTTGTGTTTTGTGTGTAGGGTTGATGATTCTATAAGAGATTGAAGATTTGAAGTTTTTTTTATGTATATCTCTTTGTAATGTAGAATATCTTCCCGGTGCTTTAATTTGTTTTGTGAGGATCAATGTGAGTGGTGGTTTTGTAACGAAATAGCCAAAGAGGGAGATTGTAAAGTCCTCATTTGTTGATTGGCTTATTTAGTGAACAAATCATATTTTTAGGGTATTATGTAAGGGTAGCTTAGGCTCTCAAGACCTCAAGAGGAGAAGCACCAAAGGTAAAATTCTTGTGCTTACTTGCTTTGAAGAGATAGTTCCACACACTCATAAATTCATGCATAACTCTTATTCATATATGTTGTGTTTATACTTGTGTGCATTTTGGTTTAAATGACTCTTGATTGATATAACTGCATCTTGTAATTAAAGTTTCATGTCATGTTAGGCATTAGAATAGGATGCATTTTCTGTACTCTAGGACTTGTTGATTTTGTGTGTTTGAGTGTTGAAAAAAAATAGGCATTGCGCTGGTGGTGTGCTACTCGACTAGCGCAACCTCACCAGTATAACATTCCAGTGTTTCGTCGCTTGTCATGAGCCACTGAGCTGTGCCACTCCACACGCGCAACATTGAAAAAGTGGGCAGTGCGCTGGTGGTGCGCTACTCGACTAGCGCAACCTCACCAGCACAACATTCCAGTGGATAGTCGCATGTGATGCGCCACTGAGCTGTGCCACTCATCCAGCGCCTATTGAAAAATTAGGATGTGCACTGGTGGTGCGTTACTCGACCAATGCACGTCACCAGCACACAGAGGAAGCTGGAACGTTTTTTCCAAAACGACCTCACTTTGTTTGGATCTCATATATATATATATAACTCTTTGGATTAAGGTCGTGCAAGAGTTCAAAACATCATATATTTTCCTTAGAACACATTTTAAAGGAAAAACTCTTTAAAGAACTCATCTTTAAACACTCGAAGTATTCCCATGTACATAAAAACTCCATCTTGCATCATTTAAAGCCATTTAGAGTGCATCTATGGATAGTTTTGCTTCATCACATCTTGTTTGGTAAGTTCTTCACTATCTTCTTACAAGTTAAGTGTTTTGCTTGCAAAGCCGTCTCTTTAATTTTTTGTATGCTCTAAGAACATATTCTAGATACAAATTAGAGATTGTTGTGATGACATGATTGAGTGTTGTATTGTGATAGCTTCATAGGATTGTTTGATCTATGTTTAGCTAAGCTTTTTGAACATGTCATTGAGCTCATGATATCTAGGATTGCATTAATTGTCATCTCATTATCCTAGATAAGCATATAAGGTTTTCTAGCCTTGTTTGCTCTTTGAATATCATTATATATTCACTTAGGACATTTTATCTCTTCATTGAGAAGTAAGACTTGTGTTGCTTCCGGGAGTAGGTAGCGTATATCGCAAGCAAGATGGACTAGGTTCACTTATACCGGGATTCGGTAGTGGTGGTGGATTTAAACCAGGATTAGGTTGTAATTCCTTTGCCAGTAGTGGATTCGAGGTTCGAGTGTGGCGCACATATTAGCCTGTGGTTTTTCCCATTTGGAGGGTTTCCACGTAAATCTCAAGTATCTTTATTAATTCCGTAAGAATTACACTTTTGATATTTTTGTAACTAGATAGGGGCATTTTTGTCAACTTGACCTTTTATGAAAATTGGGTAAAATTGTTTAAAATCTATTCACTTCCCCTCTAGATTAATATTATACACACTATAATATTTGTTTACGTGGAAACCCTCCAAATGGTATAGTACAGAGCATTGCCAGAGCTTTGTATACATGAGACTCCCAACTGTCGAGGCATATGGAACCCTACTCATGAATTGCTCTTCATGCTTATTCTTAGGAACTTATTCTTTAGTTTGATTCCAAGTCTAAAAGGTAACATACATTTCTTGGAATCTTGCATGGAAAATCTGGAAAAGATTTTATATATGTATGAAGCTTGGGATAATGCAATCGTTTTAATTTTTCTATCCCTTATGACATGGATACCAAGAATATAACTTTCTTCTCCTAAGTCCTTCATATCAAATTGTTTTGCCAACCATTCTTTTGCTGATTCCAATACACCTACATCATTTCCAATGAGTAGTACATCATCAACGTAAAGAAATAAGAAAACCAACTTGTCACGTTTAATCCTTTTGTATACACAGGGTTCGTCAAGGTTTTGAATAAATCCAAAACTTTTCACTGCTTGATCGAACCTTATGTTCTAGGATTTGGATGCTTGCTTCAATCCATATATGGATCCTTGCAACTTGCATACCCTTTCCTCTTAGCCTTTTTCAATAAATCATTTTGGTTGCATCATATAGATGCATTCGTTAAGACTTCCATTAAGGAAAGTTACCTTGATGTCCATTTGCCTAATCTCTAGGTCTAGGGATACCACAATGGATAAGTGTATCCTAATGGATTTAAGCATGGTCACAGGAGAGAAGGTTTCCTCATAATTGATAGTTTCCTTCCGTGTAACCTTTAGCTACCAATCTCGATAAGGTTTCCACCTTTCCATCCATTTCTCTTTTCTCTTGTATACCCACTTGCACCCGATGGGTTTTATACCTTTAGGCAATTTACAAAAGACCAGACTTTGTTTTTGAACATAGATTCAATTTCAGATTGTATTGCCTTTTACCATTGGCGACAATCAATATCTTCCATTGCTTCCTTGTATGTAGAGGGATCATCATCATCTGGTACATTCTCTACAGATTCTCTTAGACCAATGTATCTCTCGGGTTGTCTACTAAGCCTCATACTATCATGATGTATGGTAAATTGTTGGTCTTGTGTTGGTAAGGAACTTACAATTGGGATATGTTTTGAAGCCTCTTGTGGAATTGTATCTCTCGAAAGCTTAGTCAGGACAATTATACTTTTAGGCACAAAATTATTCATATAGTCCTCTTCCAGAAATTTAGATCTGAAGGTCTGTAGAAAGAATATCCTTTGGTTCCTTTTGGATACCCTACAAATATGCATTTTTCTGAACGGGACTCCATCTTTTCTGTCTTTCTTTTTAACAAGTGCACAGGACTTCCAAATATCCTTAAATGTTGTAAACTATGCTTTCGTCTAGTCCACAACTCATGCGGTGTTTTAGGAACCGACTTTGAAGGTACATCGTTTAGAATGTACATAGCAGTTTGTATAGCATATTCCCAAAAAGAGTTAAGGAGCGTTGAATAACACAACATAGATCTAACCATGTCAAAAAGAGTTTTATTTCTCCTTTCTGCCACCCCATTTTGTTGAGGTGTACCTGGCATAGAAAACTAAAATTATAACATTATCAATAAGATATTGCTGAACCACACCAGATAGATATTCTCCACCATAATCAGACCTCAAGATTTATATGTGTTTCTCTAGCTGATTTTCAACTTTAGCTTTAAATTATTTGATCATGTCAAAAGCATCAGACTTATGTCTCATGAGATACACATAGCCAAATCTTGAATAATCATCAACGAAAGTGATGAAGTACTCATATCCACCTCTAGCCTGAATGCTCATAACACATCAGTGTGTATCAATCCTAAACATTCAGTGACTCTTGTACCTTTGGTCGTGAAAGACCTTTTGGTCATCTTACCTTCCATACAAGATTTGCTGGGATTATGATCGATAGCAAGAGTATAATAATGTATTTAACATTCATTTCATATTAATAAAATGATTTCTAGTTTAACAAATCGTATAGCATTTATAGTTTAATTATTATAATTGTCAAAAGTAAATAATCAAAAGGTCAAAAGACTAGGAGAAAAGAAGAATTGTTCATACGTCTAGATATGGATAAGGTAGACACAATTCTTTAGTTAGTCTTAAATAATATTAAAAACTTAAGATAAAGGTAGGCCGCCTTTATCTTGTCAAAGTTGTAGATTCTTTTGCTAGCATTTGAGTGGGATCAAAAGTGTTATGATGAGTCTAAAATCATCAAAGTGTGGTGTTTTTGGGCAAAATAATCTAGTGCACTGGGTGCATTGAATTGGATCATAATGAAATACCTTATCTAGAACCGTCAATGGATAAAATTTTTCATTTGAAGACAATCGGATAGTCAATCTCAATTTTGAGATAAATGATGGACTTATGGTTGCAAGTGTTATCATTTGAGCTATCAGTTAATACGATTATACAACATAGTTTATCCTCGATAGTTTGGTGGTATTCATTTGTTAATCGATTGAGGACTTCATTTAAGGATATGGAAATCGTGGCCCCATTTATGAAATGAGAGTAGAATACCATCATATGGATATTTTGAGTTATTCAATATTAAATCTTAACGTTAAGTTTTCAACAGTGTCTATTGAAACATGGCTTCTGGACAAGTTAAAATATCCAATTTCAAAATGTGGTCATATGAGTAAATATGGTAACTTGGAGAGCTATAGGCGGTCTATGAGCTCTTGGCGATGTAGGGAAAAATGGGTTCAAAACGCAACGGAAGCATGACAAAAACGAAATTAGGGTTTGCATATAAATAAAAATGTTCCCTTTATGTAACGAGAACCTTAACCCTAGATTAATTGACGTATATAAAAGTATCGTACCTTTTTCTCATGACGATTGAACGAATGCCGAATTGATTCCGTAAGATCTTCCAATCCAATCACGAACATGAATCACCTTGGAGTATGGGCTCCCTTTCTTTAAATTGTATTCCTGAGGATGGAGACAAAGCAAAAATCTTTTCTTTGTTAGTTATAAATATCCTCCAAAAGAAAAATCCAAGAACGTCCAGTCACTTGTGAATTATCAATCAATTTGATTGAAACTCGTGTGAACCTTGATTCGATGTTTTACACAAAACCCTTTTGATGTAAAGGATATTAGTATACTATCGAAAACAAAAACGTTCCCTTTTTTTCTCTACTTGACCGAATTCACACACTATTGTTTAGAGATGATTGAATTTTGTCTAGATTAAAATCAGATTTTTCTCTCTCAAAATTCCTATGATGGCCAAAAATTTCACTTAGAAAAATAAGCTTGGCTGAAATTCTCTCTAATTGCCTTAGGGCTGGCCGAAATTCTCATGCACATATATATAGAATCATAAATCCTCTCCTAAGAAGGATTTACTTGGTTGGCAAGAATCCTTTCCTTAGGTGGATTTATTTGGTAGTTAAGAGTCATTATCTAAAATGAAATCTAACTTCTCCTATAACCATATGAATTGGCCGAATTTTAGCTCTTTGATGTAGATTAGGAGTTTATTCTTTCCCAAGAAGGATTACTTGATGGACAAGAATCCTATCATTAGGTAGATTAACTTGGTGGTTAAGAATCCTTTTCAAAGAAGAATTCTACCATTAAGTAGTTTTACTTGGTGACCAAGAATCCTTTTCCAAAAAGAATCCTTTCCTACACCAAGACTCCTAATCCAACTCAATAGTGTATTTGTAACCATATTAAAGACTTCCTAATTTGATTAGATAAATAATTCCTTTTATTTATCAATTTATCAAACATAGTCTTTAACATTAACTATACTATCAACAATAGTATAGTTTTAGGAGACCATCTCATACTAGGAAAAAGATTTTGACTTTTAATAAATAATTAATTAATTAACAAATTAATTAATTTCTATTTAATTAAATAATAAAATAAAAATACTATATTTAAGCTATTCACAATAGACTTTGCTGCCCATACCAAATATAAGGGCCATATATATTTTTTCTTATTTTAATAAATCTATTGGACCTTAATAAAAAGTCCACATGTGAATTAGACCTATTCTTAAACAAAGAAACAAGTTCTCATGCCTTAATACAATTCTAGATGGACCCCTAAATTTGTCTGGTAGAATATATCAAGTGATCCATGCAAGTTCGTATGGATTGGGGGTCTTGGTGGGCCATCTAAATTTAAGCTCTAATAGACAAAACCCAATCACAATCAACAAATGATTCACTTAGGTCAGATCTATTTAATTTTAGTTCATTCCACTAAAGAACTAAAGTTGAACTCTTAAATAAAGATAGAATAAGTTGATGTCACTCACTCATACCCTAGACAACCTTATTGGAGAAAAGTGTATCCTCGTGAAGAATAACAGTAATCGCCAAGAGCTCATAGACCACCTATAGCTCTCCAAGTTACCATATTTACTCATATGACCACATTTTGAACTTGGATATTTTGACTTGTCCAGAAGCCATGTTTCATTACACACTATTGAAAACTTAACGTTAAGATTTAATATCCAATACCTCAAAACATCCATATGATGGTATTCTACTCTCATTTAATAAATTAAGCCATGATGTTCATATCTATAAATGAAGTCCTCTATCGTACTCATTGATAGCTCAAATGATAACACTTGCAACCATAAGTCCATCATTTATCTCAGGATTGAGATAGACTCTCCGATTGTCTTCAAATGAAAATTTTTATCCATTGACGGTTCTAGATAAAGTATTTCATTGTGATCCTATTCAATGCACCCAGTGCAATAGATTCTTTTGCCCAAAGACACCACACTTTGATGATTTTAGACTCATCATAACACATTTGATCCCATTCAAATGCTAGCAAAAGAATCTACAACTTTGAAAAGATAAAGGTGCCCAACCTTCTATCTTAAGTTGTGAATATTATTCAAGACTAACTAAAGAATTGTGTCTACCTCATACATATCTAGATGTATGAACAATTCTTCTATTCTCATAGTCTTTTGACCTTATGATTATTTACTTTTGACAATTATAATAATTAAACTATAAATGTTATAAGATTTGTTAAACTAGAAATCACTTTATTCATATGAAAAGATTGTTAATTACAATATTACACTCTTGCTATCGAGCATAATCCTAACAATCTCCCATCTGCTCTATAGCAAATGTATCATATCTCTCATCCCCATGTTCTCTAGATGCCTATCAAAACTCTTTTAAGGAAGAGCCTTTGTAAAGGGATCCGCTAGATTTTTCGCTGACGCGATTTTAGTAATTGTCACGTCACCCCTAAGCACAATTTCCCTTAGAAGATGATACTTTCTTTCAATGTGTTTCCCTCTCTTATGACTTCTTGGTTCTGTCGAATTAGCCACTGCTCCATTATTATCACAATAGATAGTGATCTGCTTATTCGCATCAGGAACCACTTCCAAGTCAATCAGGAATTGGCGGAGCCATACATCCTCTTTAGCAGCCTCGCATGCTTCAACATACTCGGCTTCCATGGTATAATCAGCAATACAAGATTGCTTGATACTCCTCCTATATAACTGCCCCTCCTCTAATAGTAAACACAGATCATGATGTTGATCTCCTGAAGTCAGAATCTGACTGAAAATCAGAATATGTTTACCCAACGGGAATTAAATCCCCTCCAGAGTATACAAGAATATAATCTCTTGTTCTCCTAAGATACTTGAAAATATGCTTGACTGTCGTCCAGTGATCAGGACCAGGCTTCGATTGAAACCTGCTAACTATGCCCACAACAAAACAAATATCTAGTCTAGTATAGAGCATTGCATACATGAGACTTCCTACTGCCGAAGCATATGGAATCCTTCTCATGAATTGCTCTTCATGCTCATTCTTAGAAACTTGTTCCTTAGAAAGTTTTACTCCATGTCTGAAAGGTAACATACCTTTCTTGGAATCTTGAATGGAAAACCTAGACAAGATTTTATCTATGTATGAAGCTTGGGATAATGCAATCGTTCTGTTCTTTCTATCCCTTATGACTTGGATACCAAGAATATAACTTGCTTCTCCTAAGTCCTTCATATCAAATTGTTTTGCTAACCATTCTCTTATTGATTTAAATGCACCTACATCGTTTCGATTAGTAGTATATCATCAACGTAAAGAACTAGGAAAACCAACTTGTCGCCTTTAATCCTTTTGTATACACAAGGTTCATCAAGGTTTTGAATAATTCCAAAACCTTTTACAACTTAATCGAACCTTATGTTCCAGGATCTGGACGCTTGCTTTAATCCATATATGGATCTTTGCAACTTGCATACCCTTTCCTCTTGGCCCTTTTCAATGAATCCTTCTGGTTGCATCATATAGATGCTTTCATCAAGACTTCTATTAAGGAAAGCTATCTTGACGTCCATTTGCCAAATCTCTAGGTCTAGAGATGCCGCAATGGATAAGAGTATCATAATGGATTTAAGCATGGCCACAAGAGAGAAGGTTTCTTCATAATCGATACCTTCCTTCTGTGTATAACCTTTAGCTACCAATCTAGCTTTAAAGGTTTCCATATTACCATCCATTCCTCTTTTCCTCTTGTATACCCACTTGCACCCGATGGGTTTTATCCCTTTAGGCAAATCTACAAGAGACCAGACTTTGTTTTTGAACATAGATTCTATTTCGAATTGCATTGCCTTTTGCCAATGGCGACAATCAACATCTTCCATTACTTTCTACATATAGGGACAATCGTCGTCCGAAAGATTCTCTACAGATTCTCCTAGACCGATGTATCTCTCGAGTTGTCTAACAACCCTCCCACTACGATGAGGTATGGTAGATTTTTGATCTTGTGTTGGTACGGTTGGTTACGAAACCTCTTGTGGAATTGTATCTTCTAAAAGTTCTTTCAGGACAATTCTACATTTAGCCACAAAATTATTCATATAGTACTTTTGTTTCTTTTGGATACCCTACAAATATGCATGTTTCTGAACGAGGCTCCATCTTTTCTGTCTTTCCTTTTAACACGTGCGCAGGACATCCGAATATCCTTAAGTGTTGTAAACTAGGCTTTCGCCCGATCCACAACTCATGCGAAGTTTTAGGAACCGACTTAGATGGTACATCATTTAGAATGTACATTGCAGTTTGTAAAGCATATCCTAAAAAAATTAGGGAGCTTTGAATAACTCAACATAGACCTAACCATATCCAAAAGAGTTCTATTTCTCCTTTCTGCCATCCCATTTTGTTGAGGTGTGCTTGGTGCAGAAAACTGAGAAATTATTCCATTATCAATAAGATATTGCAGAAACTCATCAGATAGATATTCTTCACCACGATCAGACCTCAAGATTTTTATGTTTTTCTCAAGCTGATTTTCTACTTCAGCTTTAAATGCTTTGACATATCAAAAACATCTAACTTATGTCTCATGAGATGCACATATCCAAATCTTGAGTGATCATCAGTGAAAGTGATGAAGTACACATATCCACCTCTATCTTAAATGTTCATAGGTCCACACACATTAGTGTGTATCAATCCTAAACATTTGATGGTTCTTGCGCCTTTGATCGTAAATGATCTTTTGGTCATTTTACCTTCCAAACAAGATTCACAAGTTGGTAGATCATCAACCTTTAAGTCACTTAAAGGTCCATCACTTACCAATCTTTTAATCATATTAAGGTTAATATGATCTAGGCGCAAATGCCATAGGTAGGTTTCATCTTTTGATAATTTTACTCTTTTATTATTAGGTTCCGTTGATTCCGTGTCTAACAAGTGAGAGATATTTCCATGCAAATAGAATAAACCGTGTTGCAATGTACCTTTGCAAACAAATTTGTTATTCTTACTCATAGTAAAACCTTTATTAAAAGTAACCGAATATCTAAATTTATTTAGACAAGAGACCAAAATTAAATTCCTCTTGAATTGTGGTACATAATAAACGTTTATTAAAATTAAATGCCTATAAGAATCAAAATTGATTCTAATATATTTCACTACACTAGTAGACACCAACGCTTTATTGCCTAAATGCAAGTTGAATTCATTCTTATTCAGTCTATTCCTTTAACCCGTTTCACCACAAAAGAAACACTTTCCTTTGATCTTGGTTACTTTCTTGGTCTCCTTCTAGGAAGGCTAAAGTTGCTTTTTCTTCTGTTGTCTCTTGACCTTCTTACGGGTCTTTAACAGTAGCAACTTACCAAGCATATGAATCTCTTGACAGTTGCCTATCACAAGGATTTTTTTCGTGCTTTGAACATCTTTCATCAGGTCTTGCAATGTGTACTCCTTAATATTCAAGGTGTAGTCCAACTTGAATTGATCAAAGGAATCCGATAGTGAGTTGACAATCATGTCAATTTTGGTCTCACCATCTATCTTAGCATCATTCAGTTTAGCAAAGTTAAGATGTGGTATGACTTTTATCATGTGATCTTTCACACCCTGTCCAGGTTTCATCCTAAGATTCATAAAAGTAGTCACAGTCTCTCTCTCTTAGTCATCCTATACCTCATAGCAAAACATATCCTCTAGAGACATCATTATATCAGCAGCAGTCTCCATTCCTTCATGTTGCTGTTGCAACACGTCAAAGATGATGGCCATAATGTAACGTACATTTAGCCATCTCAACTGAAGACTTCCATTACTGATACTCATCTCTTTGCTTCCTGGGTTAGATTCATTAGTTTGGTGGTTTAGGAATAGAGAGAACGAACTTATGGTTATTCAACTTAGAATAACAACCCAATTTTCCTTTTTCCATGTGGCATAATTATCATCAGTTAATATATTATCTTTTAGGAATTTGATTAGGGATGGGGTCATGATTTCTTTATATTAACAAAAATTATATAAGTAAATAATCATGATAAAACACTTTTGAATATTTATCTTGAATTAAATTTAATAATTCAATCGTAAAAATTCAACGGTGATCCAACACCCATAAATATCACGGCTACTTTGGGAGTACGCACCATGTACTAGTTGGACTAGGTCCCACGTAATTGTTAACATAACAACCAGCGTTTTCTATTTTAGCCTTGCAATTTTATTAACAAGAACTCTTGGGAGGATATTAATAAAATTACATTAAGTGTGATACCAAGTTATCGACCTTCAATTTAATCCCTCACGAATATCCCTCCTTTGGGAGTTGATATCGTTTGGGATAATTGTCCAGTCTATCCTTGTAAGGAAGTATCTTGCTAAATTCCATTCATGAATACCTCTTGGGAGGTTATTCACGAAACAAAAAGCTCAACTAAACTTGGAGGCCGTAGGTGTTCCAAAACACCTTCTCCCACTCAATTGTTTAAGGTGTGTGAACGAATTCCAAAGAATGATTTACCAAGTTATCTAGATGCCAATTTAGATACTTAAACCATTCAAAGCATGTTCATACCAAAAGAGATATATGAGTGGCACTCCTATTCTATATGACATTTTATCAAACAATGACAAACATTGCAATATTTTCAAAAAATATAAATAGCTACAATTTCGGTTCATCCTAGAAAAACAAGTAAATTACATATATCTTGGAATACAAGAACTCCCTTCTTGGCGAACAAGTCTTCACGTGACCTTTGTCGTTCGGACTCCCTCGGCTACCTCCCATGGGCGTGCGCACTCCTTGCCCTTACCCATGGGCATGCGCATGCCACAAACCCATAAAGGGCTGCCATGCGCAGCCCATGGCTACCAAAGGGCTGCCGAGCGCAGCCCATGCCACAACAAATGTGGCAGTGCGCTCATCGCATGCACGTTAGTTGTTACGGCTCGCACGGTCCCAAACTTTTTCTGATTGCTCCTAATTCTTCAAACCTTCGAGTTTTCGATACTTGAATGTATTACAGAAGAATTTTTAAAAAAATACTGCAGTTTTTTTTATTTGTTAAAATAGGGCATTTTTTATTATTATTACAACAACAAAATAAAAAAAAACTTAGTAACTACCAAGAAGGAAATTATGGCGATGATAAACCACCCTTCTTGTTACAATCCCAAAATAAAATACAATGAAATTCTAGGTCCAAAATTGAGCAATAACAAACCACATATAAAACATATATGTATCCATACATTCCAATGTAAATATATATGTGAATACCTAGAGTGCCATCTCTTTTTAAAACATGCATATATACAAAAAGAAAAAGATTCACGAACACATACATCAATTAATCAAGCGTACTGAAATTCCCTACAAAGTGTGTGTCTATAACCTATAGGGGGGGGAATAGGTTTTAATTCGATAGATTTCCAATTTTGTGAATTAATCAATATTAACAATTCTACCCCAAGTTCAAATAAAAGACAACAAACATAAAACAAAAACAACACGCAATATATACGTGGAAACCCTCCAAATGGGAAAAACCACGGGCTGTTTAGAGCGCCACCCTTGATCCTCAAAATCTACTATTGAGTAAAATTTTACAACCTAGGTTGACCTCCCGTCTAACCCTTCAGTTACTAACCCTTTCACTCTACCCAACAGGTCTTAATAGTGATTTTGGATCACTAGCCTTGTGCACTAACCACTTAGCCACAAGCTAACTCAACAATGAAGAGACAATGACAACCTAAGTGAATATGCAAGAATATTCAATATTCAAAAATGCTAGGTCAATACATTCATGTTTATCTAGGATTAATAATGACAATTGAAGCAAATCCTAGATATCAATGTTCTAATTGCAAAGGCAAGAAGAATTAGCTATAAGGGCAAAATCATCCTAAATGCTAGCTATCACAAACTAATGCAGCTCAACAAACAATCAATACTCAAGCATGTCATAAAAGCAATTTAACATACAGGCAAGCAATTAATATGCAGTAAAGACTCAAACCCTAGGTATACATGTCTTAGTAATGAAAACATAAAGATTAGAACATGTAGAAAATACCTAGTCATGAACAGTTGAGAAACCTATGCTTGAAAGATGCTTGATGATTTGGATTTTAAGGAAGGTTGAGTAAAAGTGGCTTCTTGGAGCTTCTATCTCTAAAGAACAATATCTCTCTCTCAAAAATAGGTTGGGAAGCTCTAAAAACGAATTGGGAAGAAGATGATATATTTATATGAAGCCGAAAGTGAAGCTACGTCATTTTGGAAAAAAACAGGCCAAAAGACGCGATGTGCGCTGGTGCCTGTGCGCTGGTCGAGTAGCGCACGACCAGCGACAACTCACTGGACAAGTTACGCTGGTGAGGTGTGCATGATGACCAGCGCACCACCAGTGACAAACAACTGGTAAGTTTGCGCTGGTGTTGGCACGCATGACAACCAGCGTACCACCAGCGCAACACCACTGGAAAGCTGCACTGGTGTTGGCGTTGTTCGAGTGGCGCCTAGCTCACCACCTTTACACACACACACAATACATGTAAGAGAAATGAGGTGAAGGGAATGCATCCTAATATCTAACATGACTTGATATTTTAATCACAAGATGCAATCAATTCAACCAAGCAAGAGATAATAACATTAGGCACATAATCTTTCATCTCTTGTAGAATGATCTTCCCTACAAAAATAGAGAACTGCACTTTCCAAGACAAGTGTATGAGAGGGATCAAGGTAAATATAAATAAGCATAATTTGCATGAAATAGAAACAAGTAACATGCAATCAACAATGCACAAAGCAACTGCTCCCCCTAAATAGGTCAATCTCCCCTTAAAACATGCCAATATCATATCAACTCCCCCTAAATCCAACACTACTCCCCCTTTTTGTCACAAGATTGGCAAAGGAGTATTCCCCAACCGGGATGCTGTAGCAAAGAGAGATATTTAAAATGTAAATGCATAATCATATACAACAACTTTATGCAGGTTAATTAAGAGAGAGAGATATTCAAGGAAGATTTATTGATTTGAATATATGCGAAAGATTTGCCTTGAGTGAAATACATGCAACATCAATTTCCAAGAGATAACACATAAGGTTCCAAGAGAAGTCAAACAAGTTTGCACCAAATTGCCAGTGGAAAACAAGATTTAGAATAACAAAAAAATTTGAGCAACTATCAAACTTTACAAGTTGAACAAGCCATGAGCGACTATTGCGCCCTTTTAGATTTTTCTGGGCTAGATGCCCGTATGATAGTTGCCTTGTTCAAAAGTAAAGAGAGAGAGACTATTGGACTGTGAAATCCTTGAAATGGATACAATATCCTTATTGAATGAAGTCTCAAAAGTCACTTGCACACATATTTGCAATCATTTTGAAAGCATTCAATAAATTCACCATGCATAACACTTGAAGCACGGCAAGATCAAGTTTTCACAAACATGGAGATAAACTTTGGGTCAATCAAAAGTACTTCCCAATCAAATTTCCTATTCCAAAAATACATGTTTGAACACAAATGAGACATGCATTTCAAATAAGAAAAAAAATGCACTTATTGAATAAAAATACATATAATAAGATATGCAACCAAGATACTCGTGCAATTAATTAAAGAGCATAAAATTGAACAATTATTTACTTATTAAAATGCAAGTTCGCTCTCTTTGCTTGAGCTCCCTATATGGGGTCAACCACAAAAAAAAAACATCAATGCATATGACAAATCCCAATAGACCTACTAAGAGATTTAAACTTAGTTGAATCTAATGGTTTAGTAAACAAATCCGTTAATTGATCATTTGTGCCCACATGTTCAAGTGCAATACTTTTTCTCTCAACTAGCTCCATAATGAAATGATGTCTAATGTCAATATGTTTGGTTCTAGAGTGTTGGACAGGGTGTTTTGAAATATTGATGACACTCATGTTATCACAATAAAAGGGTTAGAGTCCCTTGCTCAAAGTCATAATCCACGAGCATTTGCTTCATCCAAAGGAGTTGTGTGCAAGCACTCTCAGCAACTATATACTCGGCCTCGGCTGTGGATAATGAGATGGAGTTTTGCTTCTTGCAAAACCATGACACAAGATTGTTCCCTAGGAAGAAGTAACCGCCCGATGTACTCTTCCTATCATCACAATTACCTGCCCAATCTGCATCACTAAAGCCAACTAAACTAGCATTAGTGTCAAAAGAGTACCATATCCCGTAGTTGGATGTCCCATTCACATATCGAATGATTCTCTTCACGGAGGAGAGATGTGATTCCTTGGGATTTGCTTGGTACCTAGCACACACACCAACAATAAATGCTATATCTAGCATACTAGCCGTCAAGTATAGCAAGCTCCCTATCATGCCACGATATAGACTTTGATCCACACTTTTTCCACTAGCATCCTTGCTAAGTTTCAAAGTGGTACTCATTGGTGTGTCACAATGCTTGGCATTCTCAAGGGTAAACTTCTTCACTAGATTCTTGGCATACTTAGCTTGGGATATGAAGATCCTATCATGCATTTGCTTGATTTGCAAGCCTATAAAGTAATTGAGTTCACCAACAATGCTAATTTCAAACTCATGAGTCATGACATCAACAAATTGTTGCACTTTCAAGTTGTTGGTGGAACCAAAAATGATGTCATCAACATAAATTTGAGCTATGAATAGCTCAACTTTAGTGCACTTGATGAACAAAGTCTTGTTAACACTTCCTCTAGAATAGCCATTGTCAACAAGATAAAGAGTGAGACGCTCATACCAAGCCCTCGGTGCTAGTTTCAACCCATATAGTGCCTTCTTGAGGCGATAAACATAATTGGGGTGGTATGGATCCTCAAACCCCTTAGGTTGCTCAATAAACACCTCCTCTTGTAAGAAGCCATTGAGGAAGGCACTCTTAACATCCAATTGATACAACTTAAACTTGTGAACACGCGATATGGATAAGAGAAGCCTAATGGACTCTAATCAGGCAAAGGGAGGAAAAGTCTCCTCAAAGTCGATACCCTCAATTTGAGAGTATCCTTGTGCAACAAGTCTAGCTTTGTTCCGCATAATTTTGCCATTCTCATCTGATTTGTTCCTATAGACCGACTTGGTGCCTATCACATTAGTGTTCTTAAGCCTAGGAACTAAAGTCCAAACCTCATTCCTTTCAAATTGATTTAACTCTTCTTGCATAGCAAGTACCCAAAACTTATTACTTAAAGCTTCATCAACCCTTTTGGGTTCAATTTGAGAGGTGTAACAAGTGTAACTAATTTGATTTGCTAATTGATGTCTAGTCCTCACACCCTCATTCACATTTCTAAGAATGTCACTCTTGTTGTGGAGATGTCTAACCTAAGGAGCTGGTTCCTTGGAGTCCCAAGTAAGATCTCTTTCAAGAGATTGAGTGACCTCTTTTTCAAGCTTTGGTTTATCATCACTAGAAATCTCATCAATCTTCACCAAGGGAGTATCATCAACCACACTAATCTCTTCATCATGGTTACTAACCTTAGGCCTACAATCATCTATGACCATATTAGATGATTCCATAACACTTCGTGTCTTCAAATTAAAAACTCTATAGGCCTTACTATTTAGGGCATAGCCAATGAAAATCCCTTAATCACTCTTAGTATCAAACTTGCTAAGTTGATTACGGTTATTTAGAATGTAGCACTTACTTCCAAATTAGTGAAAGTAGCTAACATTTGGCTTCCTACCCTTCCATAATTCATAGGAGGTTTGCCTAGTCCCGGGCCTAAGAAAAACCCTATTGCCTATATAACAAGCCGTATTAACAGCTTCAACCCAAAGATTCCTAAGCACATTGTTGCTATGCAACATCACACAGGCCATCTCTTGGAGGACTCGATTCTTCCTCTCTACTACCCCATTTTGTTGAGGAGTTCGAGGAGCTGAGAACTCATGGGAATTGTCAAGACTATCAAAAAAAATTTCAAAGCAAACATTCTCAAATTCTCTCCCATGATCACTCCTAATCCTCTAAATGCATTTTATGTGAGAATCCTTCTCATTTTGAATTTTAGTGCAAAGCATTTTAAAAGTTTCAAATGTTTCAAATTTTTCTTTAAGAAAGTAAGTCCAAGTGAATCTAGAAAAATCATCCACACACACAAAAATCTACCTCTTGGAACCGAGACTCTCGGTTTGCATGGGGCCCATAAGGTCCATATGAAGAATCTCTAATGGTTCCTTAGTGGCAAGATACTTACCCTTCTTATGAACACTTTTAGTTTGCCTTCCTTGTTGACAAGGTCCACAAACTCCCTCAATCCTATTTCCAAACTTAGGAAGTCCTCTCACAACTTTCAACCTCTCAAGAGCTTTCAAGTCTTTCAAATTCATATGACATAACCTTTGATGCCATAATTCAACTTGATCACAACTAGAAAAATTGCAAGAGATGCAATTAGAATCAAGACAATAACAATTGTCACTTGATCTCTTACCTTTCAATAGAACTTGTCCATCTTCACTAAGAATGGAGCAATAAACTTTTCCAAACAAAACCGAAAGCCCTTCATCACTTAAATGTGAATGAGATTGGCTTGCAAGCTATCTACATAAAAAGTATTAGGCAAGGAGGGCAAACCAGGGATGGAAATGTTTCCTTTTCCTAGAACCTTCTTACGTGAACCATCACCAGAGGTGAAAAATCCACCATCTTCCATCACAAGAGTTTCAAAGAAGCTCTTATTTCTAGTCATGTGCCTAGAACATCCACTATCAAGGTACCAAGTGTTAGAAGCTTTCGCCTTCAAAGCCACTTGGGCCACATGGCAAACATATTCATTTGTTTTAATCCACCTAGTAGCAACATTTTAATTTCTATGAGCCTTGGGTTCATTGGCTCTAAAATTCCTATGAGCATGCATTTTGGCTCTTCCAAGTATATTCTTCTCAATCATGCTTTCAAAACGACACAACTTAATAAATTAAAAAAAAATTGGCCTTATGTGACCTTCAACACCACAATAATGACAAATGGGAGAAAGTAAGAATTCATACCATATCCTTGTGAAAGCATGGAAGACTTCCCTCTCCTTTGAGTTGTCCTTTGATGTTGAGCCGAATCTCTTCCTTGAAAGAACCTTTGTGATTGTGCCAAATTAATTCTCCTTTTTGGTTGTGGATGAAAGATCCTTTTTTGACTTTGAGAGGTTCTAGGAGGTTGTGGTCTTGTTTGATGGGCTCTAGCTTTTGGTGAATGTGTTTTAGCTTGAGACTTTATTTGTGCTTGCTTTGATGATTCACTAACCTCATTTAATTTCATTTGTTGGTATGACTCTTGAACCTCTTTGTCCTTTTGACTCTTGACAAAGATGGTATTTTTCAAGGCAGTAGCATCCTTGCCTTCCATATATCCTAGGCCCGTTTTATCACTAGGACTCTTCCCACATGATAACATCTTGTCAAGTCTCTCGATTCTAGATGTCATCTTGGCTACCAATTATTTTGCTTCTCTAAGCTCAATCTTCAAGTTTTCTTCACTCTTCTTAGTGATCACAAGCTCCAACTTTAAACTCTCTTCTAACTCTTTTCCAACTCTTTTCCAACTCCTTCTCACTTAAGTTGGTAATCTTGAAAGTCAATTCTAGATTCTTTTTTTTCAACTCTTGAACCTCCTTCTTCTTTTTCAATCTAGACTTTTCAAAAAACTTCATGAAGTCTACATAGTCCATTTTCTCATCAATCTCAAACCTAGAGTTAGAAGAGGTACTCTCATCACTAGAGTCATCTACTTCTTCGTTATCCCTCACAACTTCCTTGCCATTATGAAATGTTGTGAAGGCAATGAAGTTTGCAACTCTATCTTCATCATCTGAAGATTTTTCTTCCTCTTCTAAGTCTTCACTATCACTCCATATGGCCGTCATCGCCTTCCCTTTTTTCTTTTTCTTCAAATTTGTACATTCTAAAGCAATGTGACCAAACCCACTGCATTCATAACATTGGATGCCTTTCTTGGAGTCACTTTCTTGAAACTTTTCAACCTTCTTGAAGGGAGTTTTCTTCTTCACTTCCTTTCACTTTGACCCAAAACCTTTCCTCTCAAACTTCATGAATTTCTTGAATCTTTTAACTATGAGGGCCATTTATTCTACTGAGTCCTCCTTCTCTTCTTCAACCTTAGTGGTCTTCAAGGCAATGCTCTTTTGCTTCTTTGAAGGAGTGGGTGAGGTGTTCCATCTTGACTCATAAGCTAGAAGTCTTCCAATGACTTTACTTGGCTTCATATTCTTGTACTCACTATTCTCTTTAAGTGCCGTCACCTTTGATTCGAACCGTGATGGAAGTAACCTCATAATTTTTGCTTGACTCTCTTATCCGAATAGGGATCACCAAGTTAATGGCTTTGGTTGACAATATCCATCAACTTCACTTGGAAGTCATTGAAGCATTCATGCTCCTCTATCATAATCATCTCAAATTGCATTTGGAGGACTTGAAGCTTTGAGCTCTTGACTACCTTGGTTCCCTCATATGCTGTTTGAAGAATGTCCCAAGCCTCTTTTGCAATTCTAGTGTTTTGGACCAACTTGTATTGATTATCGTCCACGAAACAAAGGATGGCATGCGTAGCCTTGTTGTTCCACTTGGATGCTTCAAACTATTGAGTACTCCAACTAGACTTGGGCTTAAGAGCTTCTATACCATCGTCGGTAGTCATTGTTGGAGGAGTATAATAGTCTTCAATAGCCATCCAAGCACGGTCATCTATTTGGCAAAGATAGGCTTCCATCTTGCCCTTCCAAGTAGCATAATTTACCCCATTGAGCAAAGGGGGTCTTGTGCTTGAGGCTCCCTCATGACTATTTCCGTTTCCACTCATAGTGTTTGAGGGTAATGAATGATATGAAGATGCAAATGTAATGCAACACACAATGCATGGATCACCTAAGTATATCTAGGCACCGGCTTTGATACCGATTGAAATTTCTTAGAAAGTTTGTGTCTATAACCTAGAGGGGGGGGGTGAATAGGTTTTAATTCGATAGATTACCAATTTTGTGAATTAATCAATATTAACAATTCTACCCCAAGTTCAAATAAAAGACAACAAACATAAAACAAAAACAACACGCAATATATACGTGGAAACCCTCCAAATGGGAAAAACCACGGGCTGTTTAGAGTGCCACCCTTGATCCTCAAAATCCACTATTAAATAAAAATTTACAACCTAGGTTGACCTCCTGTCTAACCCTCCAATTACTAACCCTTTCACTCTACCCAACGGGCCTTAATAGTGATTTTGGATCACCAGCCCCTGTGCACTAACCACTTAGCCACAAGATAACTCAACAATGAAGAGATAATGGCAACCTAAGTGAATATGCAAGAATATTCAATATGCAAAAATGCTAGGTCAATACATTCATGCTTATCTAGGATTAATAATGACAATTGAAGCAAATCCTAGATATCAATGTTCTAAATGCAAAGGCAAGAAGAATTAGCTATAAGGGCAAAATTGTCCTAAATGCTAGCTATCACAAATTAATGCATCTCAACAAACAATCAATACTCAAGCATGTCATAAAAGCAATTTAACATACAAGCAAGCAATTAATATGCAATAAAGACTAAAACCCTAGGTATACCTATCTTAGTAATGAAAACATACAAATTAGAACATGTAGAGAATACCTAGTCATGAACAATCAAGAAACCCATGCTTGAAAGATGCTTGATGATTTGGATTTTAAGGAAGGTTGAATAAAAATGGCTTCTTGGAGCTTCTCTCTCTAAAGAACAAAATCTCTCTCTCAAAAATAGGTTGGGAAGCTCTAAAAACGAATTGGGAAAAAGATGATATATTTATATGAAGCCAAAAGTGAAGCTACGTCGTTTTGGAAAAAAACAGGCCAAAAGACGCGATATGCATTGGTGCCTGTGCGCTGGTCGAGTAGCGAATGACCACCGACAACTCACTGGACAAGTTACCCTGGTGAGGTGTGCATAACGACAGCGCACCACCAGCGACAAACCACTGGTAAGTTTACGCAGGTGTTGGGGCGCATGATGACCAGCGTACCACCAGCGCCACACCACTGGAAAGCTACGCTGGTGTTGGCGCTGGTGAGGGTGCTGTTCGAGTGGCGCCCAGCTCACCACCTTCACACACACACACAATACATGCAAGAGAACTGAGGTGAAGGGAATGCATCATAATGCCTAACATGACATGACATGACATTTTAATCACAAGATGCAATCAATTTAACCAAGCAAGAGATAATAACATTAGGCACATAATCAAGACAATAGGCACAAATGCATAGTGATCAAAACATGCATGAGAGTGAGTGTGTGCTCTTACTAACAATAATTAATAAAAATGATACGACACTTTAAAATATTATTTTACTTTAAAAAAAAAACAACTACACTAAAAATTCATAATCTACTAACAAAAAATATAAAATTCACTACTACAAATTAAATTGATAAATTTACTAACAACAAATATTAAATTAAATACTACACATAAAAATCTTAATTTACTAATAAAACTTATAAAATTAACCACTACACTTAAAATTCATAATATACTCACAAAAAAACTTAAATAAACAACTACACTAAAAATTCATAATCTACCATCAAAAAATTTTAAATTCACTACTACAAATTAAGTTGATTAATTTTCTAACAAATATTAAATTAAATGCTACACATAAAATTCTTAATTTACTAATAAAACTTATTAAAATTAACCACTACAATTAAAATTCTTAATATACTCACAAAAATATTAAAATAAACAACTACACTAAAAATTCATAATCTACTAACAAAAAATATTAAATTCACTACTAAAAATTAAATTGATAAATTTACTAACAACAAATACTAAGTTAAATACTACACATAAATTTTTTAATTTACTAATAAAACTTTTTAAAATTAACCACAACACTTAAAATTCATAATATACTCACAAAAATATTAAAATAAACAACTACACTAAAATTTCATAATTTATGAACAAAAAATATTAAACTTAACTACTACACTTAACATTCATAATTTACTTATTAAAAAAAATCAATAATACAAATTAAATTTATAAATTTACTAAAAACAAATATTAAAATTACTACTAAACTTAAAAATATTAATATACTAAACAAATAATATTAGCACTAAAGCACAAAAATTGATAAACTAACTAACTAAATAAAAATGTTTTCATTTAGTAACTACAGTCTAAACAAAAAAATATAAATTTAGTATCAAAAAATGTTTGAACAAAAATAATAAGAAAATTGTACCTTCAAAATTTGGTATGTTGGTGGAAAATTTAGAGAATTTTGTAGACAGAGTAATAATGAAATTGAATGAAAAAGTGTAGAGAATTGGAGAATGTAGAAATTGAGATTTAAGAGAATGAGAGATTGAAAGAATGATAGATAGAGTGAATGGAAAATAAAATGGATGGAAGTATTTATAGAAAAAATTGATTTATGGGTTAAAATTTAATTAAGTAGATTTCAGGGGTTTTTTGTAATTTTTAGAGCCTGCTACGGTTGGAATTCAAAATCTAGCCGTTTGAGGGATTTTTTTTTAAAAAAAATTAACAAACGGTCGAATTGACAGACCAGCTAGCCGGTCCGACGTGCCGGTTTGGCGTGCTGGTCCAGGGGCCTAGCGCGCCGGTTAGGCGTGCCATAGAGGGCCGGCCCACCGAACCTGGTACCAGCGGCCCAACACGCGGCCTATCAGGGACCAGGCTTCGGATTGGCTTGCCTCCTTCTTGGGCCATGCTTGGCACTACCCGTTTTGCTTCACGGAACGGCCTGTCTCCGGTCGGTCCATAATTATAGCACTATCTGTTACTTCGATAACGTCTAATGAAAGCATTGTGAATGTGGTCTCTGGTAATATTCCTCCAACTCATATTCCTTCAACTCAAGTTATATCTATCAACACTTCTACGCTAAAAAAATCCCTCAAAAGTTATCCAAAGATTGAAACTATGTTATTTGGTGTTCTAATGTTACTAATCTTATGCTTAGTTATTATCTGATGAAATTTCTAGATGGAGCTCACTCTTGTCAACTAAAAAAATTGATCTATATTGGTTCAACAACACTAGTTGAAAATCCAACCCATAAGTTTTGGATCCGTCAAAACAGTGTAATTCTTCTTGTCGTCCAAACTACTATTGCAGGTCCCATTGTTCCCCTTTTTTCAGCAACACTGCTCAAGGAGCATGGAACAAACTCAAGGTGACTTATGCCAACAAGTTGAATATGCACATGATTGGTTTGATTGAGTTTCTCACAAAAGTGAGCCAAGAAAGAAAAATAGTCTTTAAACATATGCAGTTGATGCGCACTAAATATAAAAAGAAAAAAACTTCTCTAATCTCGACCTCTCACTGAAACATGAAGAATATTGGAACTGATATTGGACTCTCTCCAAAATCAAATAATGGAATTTTAACTGTGTATTTTATTGACTGGTAGTTTGGCTTAATATAGCCAACTAATGAAAACTGTAACAACGAAACAAATGCCATAACTAACAAATAAAAGAATTATATGGAAACAAAGAAATAGAAAAAAAAATTAATAAACTGTCTTCTAACTAAAAAACTGAAACAGTCAAATGCTGAAAACTTGGTCAAAGCTAAAACCATAATCATCACTCTTCTCATGGAATTGCTCACGTGCGAATGGAGCCACACAGATTTCGACGTCGGTTTATGCTTCCACTGAACAAGAAATTCATGATACTCCCACATCGTGTAGAGACGAATTGATGGTCTAGGATCCTGTCAATTTCATCACTCATCACCGGAACAGTTGGGATACGGATCACATGATCTTTAGATGGTTCATTATCGATGGCATCACCCCGATACTCTGTTAAATTTTCAATGTTAAAAATAGGATTGATGTTGTAAATTGATGGTAAGTCGTGGACATAGGCATTGGTACCCAGTCTCTTCCAAATTGGAAATGGTCCCGCTCGATGAACATGGAGCTTACTATAACTTCATGGAGGAAATCGCTCCTGTTGAAGCCTTATTAATACCATATCTCCTACAGTAAATTCTTATACCTCATTTTTTCATTAGCTTGGTTGGAATAGTTTTCATTTTGCACTAAAATCTTTCGTTGAACATTTAGTGACAATATATTTAGAGAAATCAGCTACAACTTCACTAATAAGCAGAGGCAATTGTAGAGGGATGATATCCAGCGACGTTCATGGGTTGTGGCCATAAACTAGCTGAAAGGGAATGCAACCAGTTGTACAATTTACCGAATTGTTAAAAGCAAATTCGGCTTGAGGCAAGATGAGATCCCAGCTAGTAGCATGATCGTTGATAAGGCACCGAAGTAGATTTCCTAAGCTTCTATTGGTAACTTTTGTTTGACTGTCCGTCAAACGATGGAATGCCCTAGAGAATGAGAGTTTTGTACCCAATTTCGACCTTCGTGTTTTCCAAAAATAAATGACGAACTTCACATCCCTATCAAAAACAGTAGTCGCTGGTATCCCATGTAGACGAACAATTTCTTTTAAAAATAGAACTGCAATCTGAGATGCATCAAAGGTTTTTCGACATGGCATAAAATGTGCCATTTTTAAATAGCGATCGACGACCACCATCACAGATTCATTACCACGTTATGTCCTTAGCAGTCATAATACAAAGTCCATGCTAAGATCGGTCCAAGCGCGATGAGGAATAGGTAGTGGAGAATGTAATCTTGAATTTTGTTTTACTCCTTTGTTTACTTGGCAGATTCAACAACGATCGACCATCGTGTGCACATCTCAAAGCATTTTTGGCCAGAAAAAACTGATCATAAACAATTGCATGAAGCTCTTATATAATGAATTCCCTCATAGACCCTGTTAGTACACAAATTTTTGATTGTTTAATAAGAAAGCCATCTTTAATCAAAAAATCACCCGACACTGCATGAGGATTTGCTCAAAGCTAGCCCACACATTGTTAAAATCTGGATCAGATGCATATTGATCTTTTTATTGCATCAAAACCTGTAGCATTCACAAAGAAAAATAGCAAGTAAGCGAGGTCGACGACTAAGTGCGTCTGCTACTTTATTCTCTTTGTCGGCTTTATGTCTGATTGTGAACTCAAACTGTTGAAGAAAATCAAACCAACGAGCATGTTTCACGCTTAAACGATTATGAGAGTGACGTTGTTTCAGTGAGTCATGATCAGTGAAAAGAATAAACTCATGATGGATTAGATAAGGTCACTAGTGCTTCAAAGTCTAAATGAGTGCATAAAATTCCACCGCATATGCAGAATATTTCTTTCAATTTTCCTTAAGCTTCTCGCTATAAAAGGCGATGGGGTGTCCCTCCTGGCTCGGTACTCTACCAATTCCAATATGTGAGGCATCGCATGCCACTTTAAATTTTTTGGAAAAGTCAGGAAGCTTGAACATAGGAGTTGTAGACATTTTCTTTTTAATTTCTGAAAAGGCTCGGCTTGCTGCTGTAGTCCATGTGAATTCTTTAGCCTTCAAACACTCAGTAAGTGGGGACATTATAGTGCTGAAGTCTCTTATAAATCGCCGATAGAATGTCGCCAAACCATGAAAACTTCAAACATAAAAAAAAGAATGAGGTGTCATCCAGTCGAGGATTCCTTAGACTCTAGAGGGATCATCCTCCACTCCCTTATGTGACACGATGAACCCCAAAAACTTTGCTTCAGACTTGAGAAAAAAGCACTTGCTACGATTGATAAATAATTGTTCTTTATGCAAAACATCCATTACTTGTCGATGATGAAGTAAATGATCTGATACTGAATGGCTGAAAATGAGAATGTCGTCAAAGTATACTATGATGAACTAACCCAAAAATGGTTTAAGTACTTGCGTCATCACTCTCATGAAAGTACTAGGTGCATTGGTCAAGCAAAATGGCATGACAAGCCATTCGTAAAGCCCCTCATTTGTTTTGGATGTTTTTTTTCCAAATAATCACCAGGACGAAGACGGATTTGGTGGTAGCCACTTTTTAAATCAATCTTTGTGAAAATCATAGCACCTCATAATTGATCCAGCATATCATTGAGTCGAGGGATGGGAAATTAGTTTTTTACAATTATTTTATTCATTGTCCGACTGTCTATGCACATTCACTAACTACTGTCCTTCTTGGGAGTGAGTAATACTAGCACTACACATGGGCTAAGGCTCTCACGATTATACCCTCGGTCTAATAGCTCTTCAATTTGGCGTTAGATCTCATCATGTTCGGATGGACTCATTCGATAATGGGGTAGATTTGGCATTGTTCAAACAGGTACCAAATTGATCACATGTTGGATGTCACGCATTGGCGGCAAGTGATATGGTAATTCTTTGGGCATTAAATCAGCATATTCTTGAAGAATTTCAGTAAGCTCAATTGGTATTTTCCAATCCACCTCTTTTGTAATTCTACTGATCAAGAGAAGAATTATTTGCTCTTTCTAGGAAACTTCAGAAAAAGCTCGTGTTAAGGTTTATGCCCTAAAGATGTATTTTGTAAATAGATTTAAGAACTAAATAAAAAGAAAAAGTTCTATTCATGCTTTTGTGTTTTTTAAACACATAGAAGGAAGAGTTTCTTCGTCTATTCTCTATATCCTCAATTCAAGTTCCAAACGTTGATAAAATTTTCTTCTTATTTATAATGATTACAATTTCCTGTATATACGTATCTTTTATTATTGTAATAATTTTATACGTATAAGTTTCGATAAAGAATTATGATCTCATGTTCACTGGTCCTAGATCGTTTGCGATCTGTATAAAATTTTAAAAAACTACTTCTGTTGCGTGACCGGTGAATGAGGTCCAACAATTGGCATTAAAGCCATTTTTTTTTTCAAAACAGAAAATTGTTTTCGATGCTTCTGTATGTATGATTGTGTAGGTATGATTTAAATTGATTGTATGATGTTTTTATATATATATTAATTTTTTTTATTTACAAAAACATGATTGATCAATAATTATATGGTACTGTGGATTTAAGGTTTATGGGTTGTATATTTTTTTTTTATCTTTAATTTTTTTTTCTATTTTTACAATTATTGTATTGTAAAAAAAAATTGTAACCTATATTGAAGACCTAGAAAAATCATGAAGAAGGATTCATGAGATGAATCAGAGTGACCTGAAGAGACTGGAAGACTCGGAAATTACAAGAAGACCAAGGACTGCCTTCGGGGTATTTTTGTAATTTTAGATTGCAATTTTTTTTAGGTTAAATAATCCACAGTACCCGGTCAATTCATGTATCATTATATTATGTGATGATAAAAGTGTTACTATGGATAAGTATGTGATTTAGATTAGATGTGCCTATACAAATATATTTGATATGTCATACATGCATCGTAGCCCAATTTTTGTAAGTTTTTTTTAATGTGATTAAAATGGGTAAATACATAATTTGCTATGAAAATGAGATTTTTTTTAATGGTTAAAAAACTAGGTAATTCTTATTAATTATTAATCTAGTATTAAAGTGTTTAATAAGTTAGATTAATAGGGTCGGTAATTTATTGTAATTATGATTAATATGATTAATTACCACATAATAAATGAACTGAATAAAATGTTAAAGTTTTAATAGTTAAAACTTGATAAACACTAACATACTAATCTGACCTTAGTAAATAGTGTACAAAGGCTTAGATTATTCATTGATAGATTAGTTTTTTAACTGTTAAAAGTCATTAAAAATCTATTTGTTAATTAGAACTTGTTTCTAATAATGAATTAGTTAATACACTAGATAACTTGATTAAAGTTAGCCATTTGAAACTGTAGAGTCTAGGTGCATTAACGGATAGAAGAAAACCATAGTTTATAAAATAGTGAGTAGGAGAGGGATATATGACATAGATATCCTGCAGTCTCTATCATTAGTTCAACACCGTGAGATCCAAGTGAGGCCTCGTGACGGTTTTGCTTTCGTCCTCCCTAAGGAGGGTTTCCAAAAAGGTTAATATCAAGGTTGAATTCCTAACGGATAGGATTTCTGAGGGTATTTCGGGATTGATCGCCCTAAGGAGATTCTCGAGTTAAGCTCGTGAGATATGAAATGGTGAGTTACACTCATGAAGGTTTTTATTAAGTTTGTTAATTAAAAACATGACTGAATAAACGATGGTTGAATGATATGGAATAAGAGTTATTCTAGAACATCATTTGATTGAGAATGTCTCGATCCAACATGCAAGGACTTAACCGACCCTAAGGCGGAACTTTTTTGTGGTATGTTGGATTGTTGTGGTATAGTAACTAGTTTTAGGGTAGTTCTAGTTCGTCAAACATGTTCTTGCATCATGTTTAATTTTATACCAACGCACTCGCACTTGTTTTAAATAAATGGCTGAATGAATGTTTTATTTATTTCAGCAATAATGTCTTCTGCATTACTTCAAATTCTCGCAACCGAAAAATTAACGGGTGATAACTACACTAAGTGGAAACTTAACATTAATGCAATATTGGTCACCAAAGACCTCAAGTTTATGCTTACGGAGGAATTTCCTCCAGCGCCTATTGCCAATACCTCACGAACTGTTCGTGAGGCATACGAGCGAGGGGTCTCATCTGATGAGAAGACCCGAACATATCTGTTTGCTTCTATGATAGATGTGCTTGTCACAAAGTAGGAAGTAATGACTTCAGCATTCCAAATCATTGAGTCCTTGCAGGCCATGTTCCAACAGCCGTCCGAGCAAAAGCGACATGATGCTATTCTTTACGCTGTGCTCGCTCGCATGAAGGATGGTACATCAGTTCGGGAACATGTCCTTAACATGATGTCCTACTTCAACATGCCAAAAGTCAATGGCGGGGCCATTGATGAATCCAGTAAAGTGAGTACCATATGAACGACTCTTCCAAAGAGTTTCGATCAATTTAAGAGCAACTAAGGGATGAACAAGTGAAGGTTCAGTCTCACACAGTTGCTCAATAAGCTCACTACCTTTGAGTCATTGACTAAGGACTGCAAAGGCAAGACCAATGAGGTAAATGTTGTCGAACCATCTTCCTCTAAGAATAAGAAGAAGAAGAGGTATATTGAAAAGGTGAAGGGTAAGCCCAAACCCAGGAAAGCCCAAAGCAAGAAGAAGTCTAAGAAAGGTAAATATGATTTACTTGTTCTTGAGTCGTGTCTAGTGGATGATGATTTTTCACCTTGAATAGTTGATTCAGGGGCCACTAACCATGTCTGTTCTTCTTTGCAGTGGACTGATTCTTGGATATAGCTAGAGGAGGGAGCCTTCTTAATGTGTGAAGGGTCAAAGGATGTCGCGTCAGAAAGAGCAGTGGGCGTAATCAGATTACGTTTTTATAATAATTATATATTGTTGGACAATGTATTTTATATTCCTAGATTAACACGGAATTTGATTTCCATTTCTAAGTTGTTAGAACAAAAATATTATGTTTCTTTTAATAATAAGTCAGTTATTATTAAAGAACGGTCAGAATATTTGTTCAGGATTTAATAAAAACAAGATCATTAATTAAGATTAATTTTGGTCCACTCTAACCCTAATTATTAGATAGTCTTAATCCTAAAATCATGCCAAATATTCATTCAACCTTTGGTTCAAGTGTGAACAAAAATTATAATTAATGAGGATTAAGCAGTTAAGAACAATGAATAAATCAAGAATTGAATTGATGAAATAATATTAATCATAACATGAGCATTCATAAAACGTTCACAATAATTCCCTAGCTATGGATTTAGTTACACATTATAAAAATAGAAAGAGAAGAGAAGGAAAATATAAAACCCATCTTGACCTTCAATGAGTTCTTCAAGTCTTCAATGATGAATTCTTCTCCGTCTTTAATCTTCGATGTGTAAAGATGAATGAAAGTTGTATGGTGATTTATGGTGATGAGAGGTGGGGGATAGCCCCCTTGGTGGTTTGGGACCTCCCTGAGTTTGTATATCTCGAAATTAGGGTTCACATGGGGTTTAAATGGGTGTAGATGCTAAGCCATGTCCTTTAACAACAAGGAAATCAATTCCCATATAGAACTCTACCATTTTGGGATTTTATTTCTTTCCTAATCCAATAAAAAGGCTACTTATTGAAGGTAGATTAGGATTAGGTGTCAACTTGTTTGCACAAAACTCCCAAACAATTCCAATAAGGAAATATTTCCCGTTCCGACAACTTGAAAAATAAATCTCGTCATTATCCACGGAATTATTACTGATTTGACCATCGGGTACTAAAACAGACATAACTTCTTCTTGAAATATCGGAATTGCACTGAAAACTAGACTTCCGGGACTTTCGATCCATAGGTAGAAGAATACACAATTCGATCATATCTGAGAGATACGGGCCCCGAAATCTAGTTGTTCTGCATTGGCTGAAATTCAACTTTTTGCTTCTTTTCTCCAAAATAATGTCCATCACCTCTTGTATGGAATGTGACCTACACATGCTCAACAAATACATAAAATAACTAATTTTACCCAAGAACAAAACACAAATAATAGAAAATGGGGATCTAAAACATGTATAGAAATAGACTAATCAAATATCCCCAAACCTATCTTTTGCTAGTCCTCGGGCAAAACTAGAATATAAACAAAAACTAAAAACAAACAAAAATCTAAAAATAAAATTAAAATAAACTAAGCCACTTTCGAAGGGAACACAATAGCATTGAGTATATGTTACAAGCCCTTAAACCTCTAGGTGTCCCTAGTAGGAGGAGTTTTGTCTCCTGAGGGTTTACATCTATGCTAACCATAAACATATTTCTGTGAAAAACCAAATAATCAAAACGCAAACTCAAATGTACCATTCAAATCCAATACATGCTAGAGCCACTGAATAAAGACTAAAATTATGTCACAAATTTGAATGCATTACCTAGTTTTAATAAAAGGCTAATACTCAAGACACTCTAGCTTCAAAAATGCATTCGTCAAATGTCATAGATATAATTCACCTCGGCTCTAATTCTCACAGGATGTCACTCATAATTTCACGCATAACCTAGGCAGATACACTCATCAAGCATATGTGAATAGAGTTTATGCACAAGAAATTTCAAAATATAATCGCATATGAATATATAATAGAAAGAACGCTTGATTTTATACAAAGGATCTCATGAATTGAATCAGACATTAAGAACAAGATATAGCATATGTTTACCTTTACTCTCGAGCTAGCATTCCCAAAAGATCAATTAGGTCTTTTCTTTGGTTGTAACGAGGCCATTGGGTAAAGGTTAAGAAGGAACGGGAAAAGGATAGCAAACAAACTTAGGATCGTATCGAGAAATTATTCGACATTCTTCATACTTGGCCGAATTTCTTCGAATTCTTCATTCCACTTGCATCCAGGCTTCTTGAACAATTTTTGTTAATTCTACTTCTTGCGTTGATTTTGATTTCTCATCACTTCATTGTAAAGCTCTTTTCCTTTTCACTTACTTTCATTTGATTCATCATCTCATTCATTTATCTTTCTTTATTGTTTTTTTTTTTGACCTCTTTTTTTTTTAAATTGAGAATTTGTACATCAATTACATAATTCTTTCAACACCTTTTTTGCATTTGATCTTCTTGCTTTGCCTTGGTACATGCACATCACAAATCACCCATTTCGAACTCTCTTCACTTATCTTCATCACCTTAATATGATCCCAAGCTATAAGGTATGGCTAAATTATGGCTCATTGGGGTTAAGTTAGTGTGGGTAATGAAAGAAAAATGGCTTATAGTGTTTGGCTTCAAAATTGGCTACGAAGTACACACATAGGTTGGAAATATTTAAGGCCTTTTAAGTGAGTTAAAGCACACATTGCCTATATCACTTCTAATGGTTCAACCAAAACAAGAGCAAAGTCCACATGAGATCTTTTTATGATGAATGTTCTTTAATATCAAATGCTTAAACTATAGAGACCAATTTCTAATGCTAAAAACCTAATGAATGTTTGGGAGTAGAAACAAAAGAACCTTCTATAATGATATTTATGTACGCTTTTTGGCTTAGTGAACTCACAAGAGTAGTCTCCACTATTAATCATGGCAATCAAACTAAGCATCTTATCCACCATTATATCAATAGCATGTCATAAATTTTGAAAAAAATGCAATGCATTACTCTAAGTGACAAGACGTTAGTCTAAACTCAGTGAATAAAGCATATATTACGGTTCTTAAATGCACACAAAAGAAGCATTGAAAAATAGAGGACACAAATTCCAAAACCTAGTGACTTTCTAAAATCGACCCGTCTGTTCTTTAATGCATATCTCTCAAATTGCTCAATAAAAGATAATTAAATTTTAACTCAAGTAAATAGACATGCAAATTCAAAATTTTAATTTAGAAAAAATTTCAAAATACGAATCCGAAAAAAAATGAGAAAACAGACGTCGAAAACAGTCCATGTGCAGATTTGTTAAAATAGAGAATCGCCCATGACTTTTGGTCGAAAAAATATTCATAACTTTTAAACCACTACCCAAAATTTTACGTTTTTTACACCGTTAGATTATATTGAAAAAAATAAGAACCTAACAAGGACAGAAAAATTTATTTCCTCAACAATCAATACATTTTTAATAAAATGTTTGCCTCAAAAACTTTCAAAACAGGGCACTTTTTTGCAGATTTCAACAAATCGCTCGAAAAATAAACGAAACACGAATTCACACCCCAAACCTAAACTAAACATTGTCCTCAATGATTATATGACATTAAAAGCATGGACAATGAATAAAGAAAAAAATATGGAAGGCAAGAACTCAAACACAATAACTATAAACTAAAACCTAAAACTGAAAACAAAAAATTAAAAAGAATTTCCTAGGTGGGTTGCCTCCCACAAAGCGCTTTATTTAACGTCTTGGCAAGATGGGTGCTTGGAAAACTCAACCAAATTTCAATGTCTCAAATTTATGCTTAAGTACGATCATATCTTGGAAAAAATTATCCCATGTCGGCATGTTCTTACACATAATAAGCAAAGACAAGTAAATGTTCAATATAAAGTATGGTGAAATAGGTTCAGAAAACCACTTATTCCATTTGATGTTGTGTAGGCTGCTTGGAAAAGCTATGAGAGGGACATTAGGCTTGAGTTCCTTGTATAGGAGCGGTGCCTCAAAAGGGACATCATCCGATTCTGTCGCTTTTTCTTCCATCTCCTCCTTTTCAACTTCTTCACCTACAACACTAGAAAAATCATCAGAAAATTCATGGGTTACTATGGTATCAACAATCTCACCATTCGAAGGGATGTTGGTAGCTTCTTCTTGCTTTGTTTGGCAGGGGAATTCTTCGGACTCCTCTTTTTGAAAAACTTCAACAAATTGCCCAATTTTCACCTCCATCTTTCTTATTGAAGCGCCTATGTTCTGAAATCTCACATCAGTGTCTTACAACCTCTTGTCTTGCTGGTTCATTCTCTATTTCATAATCTGTATGAACTCTTTCATTGTATCCTAAAATGATGGTGAGATCGGCTGCTTATAGGTGTTGACTTTATTGTAGCTCCACAAGAAGTTTTGATGATTCCTCAAATTCGAGTTGTAAGTATTTTCATATGGTTCATAACTCGATCACTGACTGTGGGAATTTCCATACAGTTCATTAATAGGCCACAAATTGTAGGAATATTCAAATGGTTCATGCATAAGCCTCATGTTGTAGGAATTCAACGCTCGAGTCTATTTTTCAACATATTCTGGAAATTCTCCTCTCAAATGACAGCCCCAATGATCATGACCAATCATTCCACATATCTTGCAATCCAAAGCTCTTGCTACTTCTCTCCTTGGAGTCATCGAAATCAGTCTCTCCATTTGTCGATTTAAATCAGCTAGTTGCAAAACAAATCCATGAAATGTTTCTCTTTCCTTATCATAAGTGTGTTTCCCGTAGAAGTCCATTGTACCTGAAAAGAAAACAAGAAAAAAGAAATAAAAAGAAAAAAATTAAAAATAAAAACAATTAACTAATGACTCTACTAAAAAAAATTAAACAAAAACTGGAACTAGAAATAACCAATAAATTCAACTAATCCCCGGCAGCGGTGCCAAAAATTTGATTGTGTAAAATCGTGTTCATAAAACAATACTCGCAAGTGCTCGAATCGTGAAGATAACACAATGGCAAGTAAGGATCATTCCCACGAGGACAAGAGATTTAATGGTTGAAAACTAGTTCTAATTAAATCTAAATTAAAGTAACCAGAAATTGATGATGATTAATTTAAAATAAAAATTAAATTAAATTAAACTAAAGAAAGCAATTGTAAAGATTGGGTTGTGGTCTAGGGTGAGAAACATTAGTTCATCAATGATCCTCAATTATGAACACTCAATGTTTGGAATTAATTTGTAAACAAGATTCAATCAATTAAAGGGTTCATTCTTTGTCTTTAATGTGACTATTACCATTCGGTCGTGGGTTGGTCCAGGTGTTAATAATGGTCAAAAACCAATAAAGTGCAAGAAATAAGAACCATATTCTATTACTTTGCCTTGGCCCAGCTAAAGATAAAATTCATTCATTCACAAGATCATTAATTAAGATTAATTTTGGTCCACTCTAACCCCAATTATTAGATAGTCTTAATCCTAAAATCATGCCAAATATTCATTCAACCTTTGGTTCAAGTGTGAAAAAAAATTATAATTAATGAGGATTAAGCAGTTAAGAACAATAAATAAATCAAGAATTGAATTGATAAAATAATATTAATCATAACATGAGCATTCATAAAAAGTCTACATTGATTCTCTAGCTATGAATTTAGTTACACATCATAAAAATAGAAAGAGAAAGAAAATATAAAACCTATCTTGGCCTTCAGTGAGTTCTTCAAGTCTTCAATGATGAATTCTTCTTTGTCTTCAACCTTCGATGTGTAAAGATGAATGAAAGTTGTATGTTGATGTATGGTGATGGAGTGGTGGGGGACAACCCTCTTGGTGGTTTGGGGCCTCCCTTGTTTTGTATATCTCGAAATTAGGGTTAACATGGGGTTTAAGTGGGTGTAGATGCTAAGCCATCTCTTTAAACAACAAGGAAATCAATTCCCATATAGAACTATACCATTTTGGGATTTTATTTCTTTTCTAATCCAGTAAAAAGACTACTTATTGAAGGTAGATTAGGATTAGGTGTCAACTTGTTTGCACAAGACTCCCAAAAAATTCCAAGAAAGAAAAATTTCCCGTTCCGATAACTTGCAAAATAAATCTCATCATTATCCATGAAATTATGATTGATCTGACCATCAGGGTCTTAAAACGGACTTAACTTCTTCTAGGAATATCAGAATTGCAATCTGAAAAGTGTGCATGAAACTAGACTTATGGTTCTTTCCATCCATAGGTATTAGGATACACAATTCGATCAGATTTGAAATATATGGGCCCTACAATCTAGCTGTTCTGCATCGGCTGAAATTCAACTTTTTGTTCATTTTCTCCAAAATAATTTCCATCACCTCTTGTATGGAATATGACCTACAAATGCTCAACAAACACATAAAATAACTAATTTTACCCAAGAACATATTAAAAATATTAATAAATGGGGATGTCAAACATGTATAGAAATAGATCTATCAGTCGTAAAGCTAGTTTGCAGCATTTACGTATATGGGGGTGTCCAGTACACGTGGTAAAGAACAGAAGTGGAAGGCTAGGCTCCAAGTTTGTAGTCTGCTTGTTTATTGGATACTCTAAGGAGACCAGAGGTGGACACTTCTATAGTCCTGAAGATAACAAAGTATTTGTATTGACAAAATGCAACGTTTCTTGAGGACAATTATATTAGTGAACGTAAACCTCGTTCTAAGATTGTATTGAATGAGTTTGAGTCTGGTAAGACAAGCGTTTCATCAGTAAGAATTTTTGATCCATAAACATCTGAGAGTTAGATGGTTCCTGATCAGGATACACTACCACCTAGATGTAGTAAGACGGTTGTGAGAGAACTTGAACGCTATTTGGGTATAGGTAAGGGATAAGGTGTTGTCTCTAGTGATAGTATGGATGATCCATTGACATTTAAGACTGCAATGGAAGATCATGATAAAGTAGAATGGCTTGAATCCATAAATCTTGAGATTGAGTCCATATACTGTAACTCAGTCTGGGATCTTGTAAACTTATCAGATAAGGTAAAACCCATAGGGTGTAGGCGGATCTATAAAAGAAAGAGAGGAGTAGACGAGAAGGTAGAGACCTTCAAGGCTAGGCTAGTGGAAAAAGAGTTATACCTAGAAAGAGGGGGTCGATTATGAAGAGACCTTCTCGCCAGTAGCCATGTTTAAGTCTAATAGGATTCTCTTATCCATTGCTGCGTAATTCGATTATTAAATTTGGCAGATGGACGTCAAGACTGCATTCTTAAATTGCAATCTTGACGAGAGCATCAATATGATGTAACCAAAAGGGATTCGTGTCTCCAAATCAATAGCAAAAGGTTTGCAAGCTGCAAAGGTTTGCAAGCTGCAAAGGTCTATCTATGGACTTTAGCAAGCATCTAGATCTTGGAACATTAGTTTTGATAAAGTGATCAAAACCTATGGCTTCGAGCAGAACATCAATGAGCCTTATGTCTACAAGCACATCGTTGACAAGAAAATAGTTTTCTTGGTCCTATACGTAGATGATATCCTACTCATTGTGAATGATATGGGAGTGTTTTCTGATGTAAAAGGCTGGCTGGCTAGCCAATTTAAATTGTAAGATTTAGGAAAGGCGAGTTATGTTCCAAGGGTCCAACTTATAAGGGATCGTAAGAACAAACTCATAGCACTATCTCAGGCATCATATATCGATAAGATTCTTGTATGATTTTCGATGTAAAACTTTAAGAATGGTAATTTACCTTTCAGGTATTGAGTTCACATGTCTAAGGAACAGTGTCCTATGACTCCTCAAGAAGTTGAGGATATGAGACGTGTACCATGTGCATCGGTAATAGGTAGTCTCATATATGCTATGTTATGCATGAAACCGGACATCTGCTATGCATTAGGAGTAGTCAGCATATATCATTCCAACCTAGGATTGGATCATTGGGTTGTAGTCAAGACTATTCCCAAGTATCTTTGGAGAAACAAATATTATATGCTAGTGTATTCCAGTTAGGATTTGATCCCATTAGAATACATAGATTTTGATTTTCAGTCTGACAGGGACTCAAGGAAATCCACATCTAGATCAGTATTCACCTTAGGTGGTGGAACCATTGTGTGGAAAAGTATTAAGTAATCTTGCATTGCAGACTCCACTATGGAAGCTGAATATGTAGCTGCTTCTGAAGCAGCTAAAGTGGCTGTTTGGCTCCGTAAGTTCTTGAGTGATCTGGATGTTGTTCCAGATCTAGATAAGCCCATCACACTTTATTATGATAACAGTGGTGTTGTGACTAATTTCAGAGAACCAAGAAGCCACAAGAGAGGGAAACATATAGACAGAAAATATCATCTCATTAGAGAGATAGTGCATATAGGAGATGTAATCGTCATGAAGATAGCCTAACAAGACAATCATGCTGATCTATTTATGAAGACCTTGCCGACTAAAGTGTTTTTGGGTCACCTAGATGATCAAGGATTACGAGACATGCCTCACATGCTTTAATGCAAGTGGGAGATTGTTGAGGTTTATGCCCTAAAGATGTAATTTGTAAATGGATTTAAGAAATAAATAAAAGAAAAAGTTTAATTCATTCTTGTTATGTTGTTTATTATATAACTTGTGCATATTAACATCCTGGATTGTCAGATATAATCATGAACTGTGTATATGAGTGTAATATACAGATGGATACAGTAAGAGACATGCAATCTTAAAAGTCCATAGATAGCAAATAAAGTTGGGTACTTTATTTGTGGTTAATCTATAGCTGCGGTACAGTGATTCTATCCTGAATCATTCATATGAGATATGGGAATGGAGGCACCTTGTATGATGTGATCATATAGGACTTGGCCATGATCTATACGAATTTCTCACCTAGACCCGTTTAATAATGAGATTCATCTATATCAACTAATGATGGCTATATGTGGGTGCTCTTAATTCTGAGTGTCATATCGACTCCTTCAGGCTAGATCGTGGTCTTTGTTATACCATGGGTGAGGTCAAATGCATTTCCTGATCATTATACTCTATATGTTGAGATTACGGTTTGGCTTGTGGATGGGAAGGTTTGTACACAATAATGGAATCCACTCTTTTTCTTGTGAAAAGTAGATGGTAGTTCCTTTAAGGGTTGATTCGGGGCTTGGGCAGTATGAACGCTCATCTAATTCCGTGAGAAAATAGGATTTATGGTCCATTAGAGAATCAAATGTACTTAAAGAATATATGTAGCTAGAGGGGTATAACGGGTATTATGACCCAGCTCTAATTATAAACTACTGTGGAGAATCACAAAATATGTAATAGCTATATCGATGGACACTGAGTTCTATCGGTCTGTGTAAAAGTGTCTACAGTTGAGAGAGCTCAACTTTGCGTTTTTAGTGGAACAACACTGGAGTTAATAATCAAGGAAAAATATATAAAGAGTTTAATTTATGGTTCTGAGGATAATCGGAGCTCAAATTACTGTGGGTCTATTAGGTTCCCTTGCTAGTCCGATCTATTTAAGTAACAAGGGTCACGATTTGTTGACGGTGATTTTTAGATGAATCACACGTCGAACAAAAGTATATGAGATCAAACAATTGCAAATTATAAACATTAAGGAATTAAAGAAAATGCAAAGAGTTTACGTGGTTAAAGCCCAGGAACGGGAAAACATCCACTGTTGCCGGAAATCAGCGAGAAAAGAACTTCATTATGAATAATTGATTACACACTCAATCTCCCTTGCTCTCTGTATTTTTTTTTCTCAACCCTTTCATGGGCATTATTAGGGTCTAATTATATATGCATAGAACCCTAATTCGTGCTGTACAAGTAAATGGAATTGACATGCTTGAGTCGTTTTATCCTTCTTTCCTGCTTTACGTTCTTTAAATATTGGACCCCTTGCCTAATATGGACTCTATCATCATTAAGGAAATTCGCTTCCTTGTCCAAGTGTGCTTCGAGACACCTTTTTTGAGTAAAACCCATTATGTACGTATTTTTGTAATATCCACGTGTCGATCTGATGACCATCTGCTACGACCCTACCAAGCCTTATTCTCCCAGACCTGTGACCTAATCCCGACCTGAGTTTTTGACCCGACCATCCTGATAATCTCGACTAAGTATTTATAAAACCATCTTTTGTCAGTGTAGATGGGTTAGGGCTTAGGTAGGTTAAAAAAGGGTGACTCTTGGTGATATGGTATCTTCAACTCCCTTGTTTTTGGATAGTTATGCTGGCTCACCATTCTTCAGATTTTACCAATAACAACTCCTCTTTAAACAAATGAGGTCGGATAAATGATTTACACAAGTAGGATGCGTTCGGCTACGTCGGTTTAATTTACTCTATCATTCTTGTCTTGTAGTCCATAAATGCCTTTTTAATGTGCTACAATTACCAACAACAAAAATTTCGGGTTGATGGAATCATTGCGTATCTTTTTAAAAATTCAAACGGCATGATTTTCGGCTCTGACGTATCTACCCCTACTTTCAGTTGATGACGCATGTCTTACCTAGTGACGTCACTTGCTTGTATATATAGCCTTAAGGCATTTTACTTCTTTTTTAACGACTTGATTTTTCTCTTTTATTAGAAAACAATCCCTAACTCTCTTTTTCTTTGAACCCCTGCTCTTATCAGATCTTTCACCCTTTCAAACGTTTTTCAAGGTATGGATCATGTTCTTCGTCATCAATATTTTGAGCTTCTTCTTGATGCCATTGAGGCTGGCAATAATGAGAATATCACTAGGCTTGAGTCCATTCTTTAGGGTCATCTTCCTTCTTCTTATCAACCCACCGCATTAAATGTGGATTACTTTATGGCTTGCTTGGGGTTTGTCCCCTTCTCTTCTGATCTCTCCAACTCCGATTCAGTCGATGTTTATGTAGATATGTCGAAACAAGGCAGCTCCAGGCGAACCACCAGAGCCCCTCCCAAAGAGTCTAAATGTGCGGCGATTGACTTGAAGATACCCTCACAAGTTCTCAAAATAAGGGACATACCACGGGAGCGACATGCTTCGATGTTGAGGTTCAGCGCCGACCATCCCTGTTCATTTGACTTAGAGATAAATGTTGTGACTGAGGTCGAGCTAGCGAAGTTCAATGACCGATTTGATTTGACCAGCATGCATAAGTTGTACTGTATCTGTGATTGCACTATGTGGAACCCTCCCCCGGTGTAGTTGCTATATACAGGGCCATGTTATCTTCAGGGGTCACGCTTCCCTTCAACCTTTTATCGCTCGATTCCTAACAGATGCTAGGGTTGCTCTTGCTTAACTAACTCCCAATTCTTATCGGGTGTTGGTTAGTTTAGGGCATCCATGGAAAAAGCTTGGTGCAAAACAACCTCTAACCCCACAAGAAATCCACTTCTTTTATACACTGAACCGGTATGATAGCGAAAGAACTTTCTACCTTTTATCCATATCTCAAAGCTTGTGGATTCCTTATGGATATAAGGGGAAACCTGTGCCCCCTTTGGATAAAGATCATAAGGGATTTATCTAGGGATTCTCTTCCTCAAACAAGTATTGGAAGAACAGTTGGTTCTTCGTTGAAGGTGACTGGGGTGAAGTAGTCGTCCCTGATCCCATACAAGGGTTGATATAGAATAAAATTCAAAGGCACTTCTGCAATCCTTTGCATTGGAACAAAACTTCCCCCTCTCTGACCAAGAGCCAGGCTGAAACAGTTGTCAAAGCGGTCGAGACTTCTTGGGAAAGGAGGTATTTCCATTTTCTTTATGTTGAAGCATACTTGATCAAGGTAGGACTTTTTCCTACGATTTCTGCCTGTCGTAGAAGATTTGAGCCATCCTTGCTTTACTTTTAGTGTAAACTGTCTTACATACTTTTTCCCTACGCTAATTGTTGATAATCGTGTGGCACTTTTTCTATTCAGTTTACAATGTGGATATCGTCACAGCTGATCAAGCTGAGAAAGCCAAGCATGTTGATCGGGTCAGTAGGAAGGCTACAACAGATCAAGTTGCTGAGGGAATTGCTCCACCTGAACATGATCTGGTGGAACACAAGTAGGAATTTTATCGCCACTTATCTGATATACCCGCTGAACAACCTGCAACCTGTGATTGACATCCTCCACTAGCTCGAAGTGATCGCCGGGGCCATTCCAAGGAAAGGGTCAGTTGGGTTTGGTCTTGTTCTGAAGCATCTGATCATGGAATGCGTGATCAATATAGATCTGAAAGAGAGCATCGGGGAAGGGATGATTCGTGAGGGAAGAAATCACATGAAGTGGATGCGACAGATAAGGTTCCAATCCATAAGGTTGCTAAGATTGTCGAAGGGTCATCTTCTCTCGATACCTTTCGTATGAGAGTGGGTCTTGCACCTGAGGTTGATCTGGAATTGGCTACTCCAGTGGTTGATCCAATCATTTTGGAGGAGGATGAGGAAGATCATGAGATGGTTTCCGCCCTTATTTCGTGACTACTATGATCCAAGAGAGGGAACGATCAGGGTACATTAAATTTATCTTCCAACCCACCCGAACTAATCAAGATTACGGACCAAGCGCTCCCTTTGAATGAGTCTCCCAAGGTTCTGGCTATGCCACCCTCTCGCTGCCCTGAGGAGCCTCCTGTATAGTTTACTGTTAGACGCCAGATCATTTTCTCTGATTCTGAAGATGATAAAAGTGGTCTCGATAAGGAAAAGAAGATTGCTATTAAGAACTCCATTGATCTGAATGAGGAACAGGCTGTCAATTATGTTTTGGAATCAAGGAAAGAAGCAGTTATGTAGTTTGAGGGGGATATCAGAATGAGTGGGCCTATTGGTGCCCTTTCCATTATGCCTGATGAGTTTCTTCATCCTGAGGGTGTTGTCGAAGGTCAAACTTCTAAGGATGAGAGCCCTCGGGTTGTTACATCTGCTAATCTTCATGGGAAAGATGTTGGGATCTCGAAGACTCCAACCCATGCTGATCGTATTATTCCCTCCTCTCATCGAGATCAATCTGCTCATGCTATTTCTGCTGCTGAGCTTTCCCACTTTCCATCATTCAACAGTTCTCAGACCGACCCCCTTTCCATGCCTCGCTTAATGTCATCATGTGTCAAATATATTGGCGAAGGTTACTGGAAGGACGCTAAAGATGCTGTAGATTTTGAGCGGGTATGCCTGATATTCAATAATGGTATTTTTATAAGTCTTTCCATCATCTTGATTGTTTTTCTCCTGATCTTTCTATCTGCCTGATTTATCTTTTACTGATCCTTCACAGGCGGTAGAGGGGTTGACTTGGGCTTTTTCTGAGAAGAATAAAAATGCCACTGTGATTTCTCAATTGAAGCTTGCTCTCATCGAAGAGAATGAGGCTTTGAAATCTTCTGCTGCTAGTGCCTTTAAGGCTAGTCGGTATACGGAGAAGCTGATGGCGCATACAACAACTGAGATGGCTCTAAGAAAAACGCTTGTGAATGTTTAGAATAGAGCCATTACATCTGACGAAGCCCTTAGGGAGCTCACTACAATGAACATTGGGCGGGAGAAGAGAGTTGCTAAGGCTGAACTACGGAGTGCTGAACTTGAATCAAGGGCCATCAAGGCTGAGATAGCAGCAAAGAAGGCTTGGGAAGTAGCTTAGGTATCCTAGGACTCCCTTGCCATAACTCAGCAGAAGATGTTGGAGGTACAACAAGCGTCATAGGGAATAGACTTCACTATGAGCATCTTGCCAAAGACTTGGAGCAGCAACAATTCAGTATGGAAGTTCTTTATCACGAAGCCAGGTTAGACCTCGAAGTTTAAAATGTTGACCAGTATAAGAGGTCCTCTACTTTCGACGCTACGCTGCTGAGGGAGTTTGAGAGACGATTGGCAACTACTAGGATGATCTTTTGTGCAAATGAGAGGTCTTCAAAAGAGGCCCACTTGAAATGGGATCGGACAATATCTAAGCATCAGAGGGAGTCCATGGAAGCGATCAAGAACAAGAGAATTAGGTGGATGGCCTATTGCAAATCTATCGGAAATGACCCCCACCCCATGCATCTTGAACTCCTCTTGACGGTATCGTTTGCGTTTTTCCATATTGGTCAGAACTGTGGCGCTCTGACCAAAGGGGTCGACGTTGGTCCTTCAACCGATATAGACTATTATTCCTTTGCATCTGCTGACCCTAAAGACAATATCTCTTGGCCAGATTTTAGTGGCAATCAAGATGATGATGTCCCTCCTTCTGGTCTTGGGAGCTCCTCAGTTGCTGGGAACAATTGATGCATCTCTACTTTTGTAGTTGTTTTATATGTATTTACATATGTAATACTCAACATACTATGTTAGTTAATGCATATTTTTTCCCTTATTTGCTTGTCTTCAAGATATGTACCATTTTCTATGTGTGGTTTCTTATGCTAGCGGTCATTCATATTTTAGCACAACCTAAACTATGCATGCTAACCCATGCCAGATTTATAGTCGTGAGTTAGGCCAAGTAGAACCACTTGTATATCATTTATTTGAGATTGATAACTTACTCTTCTGAGTCTGCATCATCATGTAATGATCGACTTATTTGCCTTATTTTTGGTGGTCAATCACCCTCAGAGAACTGAACCGTGCTTTGCAACAATTTCAGGTTTACCTCGGGTAGATCTTCTGCATTTTTTCGCTCGGGTTCTGGCTGCTCTCTATCGTTTGCTGTATATATTTCTGTTGAACAGTGTTCATTTGTAAACCAATTATACAGTTTATATTTATAGACTTTTGTCTATTATTTGTCAACTAGGTTGTCTAGACGTCTCCCGACAGTCTATTGATCAAGATTCGTTGCAATAAGGCGTAACTTTTCCCAATAGCTTTATAAGCATCTATGGATGTGTCAATCTTATCTTATAATCAAGATTCATGCCTTATCAAACTCTTGGTGCATCCCATTGGGTTCATATACCAGAAGGCGCCCTAACAGTGCTTCATGTTCACCCAGTTAGTTTAGGTGAGTGTGCACTGTCTTGACGACTTATGCTTTCAGCCCCTTCACAGGGCCTCTCGGGATCCCTATCGATCTTAATCGATATTTTGAGGTATCCTTTAAATGCTCTTACGAGAGAATATTTGTCTTTGAACATAGTGCTTGATATTTATAACTGCATCCTCAAGGATTTTTATTGATTTCCCGAAAGATAAAAGACAGTTAGCTAATAATAATTTGAAGCTTAAACTACGGAAATAATAAAAACAAACACATGAATCTCCTCATGGATAGAAGATTTTAAAATATTGTGCATTGCATGACCTGGGCAACTTGGTCCTTTCAGGTCGGGAGAGTCGATATGCTCAACGTCCTGCTTCCCGACAACTTGGTATGGTCCTTCTCATTTGTCAACTAATGATCCTAGGATTTGGCATTTGTATTGAGTGTCACTCTTCTCAAAACTAGGTCTCCGAGCTGAAATCTTCTAATCCTTACATGCGAATTGTAATACCTTGCTACCCTCTTTTGGTAGGCGGCATTTCTTACCCTGGACATGTCTCTTCTCTCATCCAACTCATCCAAGTCTTGTTTTATCATCTCCACATTTCCTTTGGGATCAAAGAGTTGTACCCTAGGGGACTTGTGAATTATTTCAAGCTGAATTACTGCTTCTATCCCAAGCGCCAACGAATAAGGTGTTTCTCCTATTGAAGTCTTTTCAGTAGTTCGATAAGCCCATAAGACTTCATGTAGTTTATCTGCCCAGTTTCATTTCCTTCCCTCCAGCTTTTCCTTCAGAGTATGCTTGAATATTTTTTTCACCGCCTCTGTTTCACCATTAGTCTGAGGGTGAGCTGGTGTGGCGTAATAGTTCTTTATCCCAAAGTTTTGACACATATTTATGAAGTTGTCACTATAGAATTGAGTCCCATTGTCTGTGATTATAGTTTCGGGATTCCAAACCGATAGATGATATTTTTCTTCACAAAATTGGTCGTGTTAGCCTTGGTGATATGTACTAGTGCCTCCGCTTCAACCCACTTTATGAAGTAGTCGAAAGCTACTATAGCATGTGTTTCCCCTTTTTTAGTTGCAGCTGGCATCTGACCAATCTGATTTATTCCCCACATGGCGAACGACCACAGAGATATCAAATTTTCAAATGGTTGGGTGGTCTTCGGATGTCATTAGCTATCTTTTGACAGCCACCGCACTAATTTGTAATACCTTGTGCATCCCCAAATAGAGTCGGCCAATAACAGCCTTGCCTGGCCGTTTTATATACCAAGCTTTTGCCACCCGAGTGATTCTCACAGACTCCCATGTGGATACTTTATAATATCTGCTTACCTGTTATCGGGTCCACACATTTCTGAAGGGCTTTAGAGAACCCTTTTTTGTATAGCTCTCCTTTTACTATCGAATATCTTGTGGCTCTATATCTAAGATATTTTACCTCAGCTGTCTTTATCGAGAGTACCCCCTTCTCTAAATATTCTATGATCGGGGGTCATCCAGGTAGTTTACTCCTCTTCAATCACCTTTACCTTTGATACTTCGGCTTGATTTTTGTTCTCAAAACTTGGCTTTTACAGGTGGGCAGTCAAGATTTTTTTTGACCATATACTGGTGGTTGATGCCAATTTTAACAGCGCGTCCGCTTTCTCATTTTTCTCCCTCGGTATCAGGGTGATTCTGTATGCTTTGAACCTTTCGAGTAGTATTTTAGTTATAATTAAATATGCGGCCATATTGTTGTCCTTGGCTTGGTATTCATTCAGAACTTGATTGACCACCACCTTTAAACCACTGAATATTTCTAACTCATCTGCTCCCAGTGCCGTGCACACTCTAAGGCCTGCCAGAAGCATCTCATACTCTGCTATATTGTTAGTGGCTTTGAAGTCAAATCGCAAGGCACATTTCACCTGGTCACCTTCTGGTGTGATATAACTATACCTGCCCCGCTGCCGTGCATTTTTGACGATCTATCTACATGTAGTTTCCAAGGAAACATGTTCTCTTCTCTTAACATCCTGATCACCTCGTTGTTCGGCTTAGTGAACTCTGCGACCAGATTCGCTATAACTTATCCCATGATTGCCGTTCTTGGCGAGTAGACTATGTCAAACTCGCTTAGTTCCACTGCCCACTTAGTCAGCCTTCCCAACACCTCGGGTTTTGACAAAATTGTTTCAATGGACAGTCAGTATACACTTCAATTTTGTGAGCTTGAAAGTACGGTCTTAGTTTTCTCGCTGCTGTTACTAAGCCCAAAGCCATTTGTTCAGTTGGAGAGTATCTTGTTTCCTCAGATTTCAGAGCTTTGCTAGTGTAGTGTACATGTTTCTGCCTCTTCCAATCTGAGCAGTACCGATCCTGTTGCTACATTTGTAACGGACAGGTAAAGGTAGAGCACTTCCCCTTCAAGTGGTTTAGATAATATTGGAGCCTTTCCGGAGTATTCTTTGATTTTTCTGAACTCTTGCTCGTACTCATCACTCCACTCTTCTCCTTTGCCTCGCTTAATTGCTTTGAAGAAGGGTAGGCATTTGTCCGTGGATTTACTTATGAACCGGTTCAGAGACGCTAAACAACCCGTCAATCTTTGGATTTCCTTCAATGTCTTGGGAGACCACATTTCTTCCACGACTCTTATTTTCCTTGGGTTTAATTTGATCCCTCTATGATGAACTTGAAATCCTAGGAACCTACCTGATGGTACTCCGAATACGCAATTCTCTGGATTTAGCTTCATCCCATATTTTCACAGTACCTCAAATGTCTCCCTTAAATCGGTTGGATTATCTCCTGATGTTACACTTTTGGTTAGTATATCATCTACGTATACCTCCATATTCTTACCAATCTGTCGAGCAAAAATTTTATTTACAAGGCCCAACATTCTTTAATCTAAACGGCATGACCTTATAGAAATACAATCTCTGGTCAGTTGTGAATGAAGTTTTTTCCTCATCTATTCGAACATTCTGATCTGGTTGTAACCTGAATAGGCATCCATGAAACTTAACATTTCATGTCCGGCCGTTGCATCTACCAACTGGTCAATCAAAGGCAATGTGAAGCAATCCTTCGAACATGTTTTGTTCAGATCGGTGAAATCCACACACATCATCCACTGGCCATTTTCCTTGTTCACCAAGACTACATCGGCAACCTCGTCGGGATATTTCAATTACCGAATAGATCCTGTGGCTAATAGATTATCCACCTCTTCCTTGATCGCCTTGCTTCTTTCTGGATTGAAAAGTCTCCTCTTCTGGATAACTGGTTTTTGATCAGGATTAACTGCTAAGTAATGTGAAATTATCCTTGGATCGATCCCTGGCATGTCTGCGTTCTCCCAAACAAACACGCCATTGAATTCTTTTAACAGTTCGACCATCTTGCCTTCATCAAGCTTCATCAGTTGGGACCTAAGCCTAACAGTCTTCTTTAGATCATCGTTTCTAATGGCAACTACCATGGTTGGTTCCTCCAGGCCTTTGTCACTCTCTGGCACCACCTTTCTCTGGTTTAGGTCGAACCACGATCGGGGTCTAGGCCTTCGCCTCCGTTGGGTCTAGTTTTTGGTCTTCACCTTTTTTGACAACATCCACCTGCATTACCCCTGACTTTGCCATTCCCCTGTATACGGTGAGATTCACTTTTCTAGCCCATTCCTGTGAGCTTTTCATGATCCCTATCCTAACTTCGGTCGAAAATTTTACCATGAGCGCATAGGTTGCAGTTACTTCTTTTACTTTGTTCAGGAAGGGTCGGCCTACCAGAGCATTATATACTCAATTCTCAACATTTATGACCACGAAGTCCAGCAATATTGTCTTCATACAAGGGAAACTTCCAGCTTCTACTGGTAGTTTAACAGTTCCCAACGCCCTGACTTCGGTTCCTTCGAAACCCCTCAATGGGACCTTTAGTGTTGGAGATCATTCCTCTATAGCCCGAGTTGGTCAAACGCCTCTACGCTCAAAATGTCTATCGAGCTACCATTGTCAATCAATATTCGTCTTACTAGCCTGTGCCCAATACGGGCTGATATAACAATCGCATCGTTTGGTCTGACCTCCGACTCGTGTGCGTTTGCTTCAGTGAAAGTTATTCGTCCCCATCCTTGCTTTACCTTTTTCCAATCGGGACCTAGATGATTCACCTTCATACTTCTTTGGTTGTCAATGGCTTCCCAACTTAAGACATCCTGTCTCGACTACTGCTTTCGGTATTGGGGTCACTAAAATGGTGTTGTTTGCCCCGTTATCGAGTCATTCTTTGGGCTCCCATTACTTCTATCTCGATCCCCTGCGTGGGTATCCTTTTATCGATCCTCCCCTCCTCTGAGGATGACGTCAGTGAGATGTCCTTCCCGAATTAGCTTCTCAATGTAATCCCTAAGTTGGTAACATTTGGAGGTTTCATGGCCATTTTCTTGGTGGAATCGACAGTACTTTGTTGTATCTCGTCTGGCAAAAATTGACTGCCTCGGGGGTTTTCTGTATAAGTTTTTGTCTTCTATTATATTTAGGATTTCCTCCTGCTTTTTGGCTAACGGGGTATAGTTGGTATACGGGCGCCTTGGATTCTTCCATGTTCTATCATCATCTTTTCGGTCGTTTTTTCCCTTTTTCTCCTTTGCCCTTCGGGTCACTCTTACCTTTGTTTTTCAAATAGTTTTCTTGGCTCTTTTAACTACTGGCGAGACGACCCCCATGTATAAATTCTCCGTCGTGGGTGATTTTTTCTTCTTCCGCCATGGCGTATCCCCCAACATAATCTATCATGCATGCATATGTGGTCAGTCCCTGCTACCTCAAATTCAAGGTGAGCTAACTATGTTGCAAGATGTTTATGAATGTGGATACCACCGCATCATCGTTTGGGTCCTGAACTTCTGATACCTCTTGCGAAAACCTGGTTAAATAGTCTTTTAATTTCTCATTTTTGACCTTAAGGTAGAAAGAGTCGACACCGATTTCCTCCGATGGATATTTCCCATAAATTTTCTGGTGAATTCTCTCATCAATCCTTCGAAACTCCTGATGGATCCTGATGGTAATCCTCTGAACCACTTGGACCCCTGATCTCCTAATGTCTGAGGGAACATACGACACATGAGGGCCTCATTATAGTCATACTAAGCCATGTCGCTATGGTATATCCTAACATGTTCCTGCAAATCGGTATTGGCTTTGAATTGCTCAACATACGGCGTCCTGAATTTCTCCGAGAAATGAGCATGCCTTATGGTGACGGCGAATGGACTTTGTGCTCTACTTTGGGCTCGCCTATCTAACCTTCGGTGGATTGTGAACACTTACGGGGCTTCCTACTCCGTCCATCATACATGTCTTCTTGCTCATAATCTTATCTTTGATCGTCGTACCCTGTGGTACCCTTATGTGAGCTTGACTCCTCACGTACCTCCGCTCTTCTATCTTTGTGCAGGCTGTTTCTTCTACATGAACATTCACTTTTGCCCTGTTTCTTTGCCCAGTCTATTCCAGATTTTTTGGGGTGCACCCGGAGCAGTTGCCAAGATTTTAGAGCGCACCTTAGGCCTTTAAGCTACCACAGGTGTAGAGAGATGGTATGGTGAGCTTAGATTTGCAGTTGCAGTTATGCTAATTCCTTTTCTAGCAGCATCATCAATAACTTACCGTAGGGATTCTTGAACATGCCTAAATGCATCTAGAGATATTCCTATAGTCAAGTTCGTGGTTGTAACGACATCCTATCAGCTTGACGGTGGAGTTCTTAAGGGTGGATCTGTTCCTGGTACGTTGGCGTCCACGTCATTTGCCTTCCTTGAAATGTTAACGTCGTGCGGGGATGAAACTCTGTCAGTTCTGGAGATCATAATTTTACCTTGTATGACTAAACCTCTGGCTGATTATAACGTCGAAGGTTCAGCCCCTCTTTCTAGCGCCAGTTGTTGACGGTGATTTTTTGATGGATCACGCGTCGAACATAAAGTATATGAGATCAAACAATGCAAATTATAAACAATTAAGGAATTAAAGAAAATGTAAAGAGTTTACGTGGTAAAACCTCAGGAATGGGGAAACATCCACGGTTGTCAAAAATTGGCGAGGAAAGAACTTCACTATGAACAATCGATTACACACTCAATATCCTGTGCTCTATATATTTTTATTTTCTTTTTCTCAACCCTTTCATTGGCATTATCAGGGTCTATTTACATATGCATAGAACCCTAATTCATGTTTTACAAGTAACTGGAATTGACGTGTTTGAGTAGTTTTTATCCTTCTTTCCTGTTTTAAGTTCTTCACATATTGGACCTGTTGCCTAATTTGGACTCTGGCATCAATAAGGAAATTCACTTCCTTGTCAAAGTACGCTTCGAGATGCCTTATTGGAGTAAGGCTCATTCTGTACATATTTTTGTAATATCCACGTGTCGATCTGCTAACCATCTGCTAAGACCTAACTAAACCTTATTCTCCCCGACAAGTGAACCATCCTGATAATCCCGATTTGGTGTTTATGAAACCATCTTTTGTCAGTGTAGGTGGGTTCGGGCTTAGGTAGGTTCAAGAAGGTTGACTCTTGGTGACATGGTATCTTTAACTCCCTTGGTTTTGGATAGTTATGCTGACTTACCAATCATCAGATTTTACCAATAACACAGTTAATTAAATTGGATTGTCCAATTAATTGTGTTACGAAAGTGACATGTATTTATTCTGGAATTAATTTAATAGTGTGATTATTTGTTTAATGAAAAATGATGATTAAATAAATTAAATAATGAGATTATTTAATTATGTTATTAATCACTAAACGAAGGATGCTTGATGATATTTGTTTTTTGAGTAAAATAAGATAATATTATTATTTTAATTTTAATTTTTGAATTTAAATAGTTTAAATTCAAATTAGATGATATCTTTAAATATAAATAAACTAAAGATTTTGTTTTAAATAAAAAGTTATCATGAGGTTTTTAAAATAGGAATAATATATTTGATATATATTCTTTGAAAATCGACCAAAACAAGATACCATTTAAAAAGGATATATATATATATATTCTTTAAAAGGGAAAGACAAAACGTGAAAATCAAGAATTTGTATATGATACAAATTGGTGGACATGAAAAAAAATAAATTAAAATTGCATAAGTTGCAATTAGAATGCGCGTGCAACATGATTAAAAAAAAGGAATAGAAAAAATGGCAATTTATTTTGGCAAGCAACTGTGTGCGTATATCAACGCATAAGGTTATGCTCTGAAGTGTTCAAAGCAAGGGTTGCACAGTGATCAAGAAGAAAGAGTTTCTTCAAGTCTTTTCTCTATATCATCCATTCAAATTCCTGAGACCGTGACGGGAGATAGCGAGAAAGATTGAGTGGTTCAGACTGGAGCATATTGTAAAGTGAGGAACCTCCAAACATTGGTAAGATTTTCTTCTTCTCTTATTATTGATAACAATTTCAGTGTATACATATTTATTTATTATTGTAATAATTGATATGTATGAATTCTGAAAATAATTACGATCTCATGTTCACTGGTTTCAGATCAATTACGATATGTATAAAAAAATTTAAAACCTACTTCCGTTGCGTTAATAGTGAATGAGGTTCCAACAGCTCAAAGTGTGAGAATCAGACCTGTCTTTTTGTTGGTTTCAAACTCAGTAATGGGAAGCAACTCAAGTATTTTTTTTTATTTTGAAACATGAAGGAATAGGTGTTCTCAAAGCCATCATAAGCAACATGCCGATCATACAACCACGTGCGTCCCATAAGTAAATGACAAACATTCATTGAAAAAACATCACACCAGACTTCATCTACGCATCTTTTTTCCCAATGAAAATTTAATGCTTAACCGGGACTGAATTGGTGTCATTTATCCAGCTGATTTGATAGGGGTGGAATGAATTTCTTAAGGCAAACCCAACCATTCGACTATTTCACCAGAGATAACATTCATACTGCAGCCATTATCTATAATTACGTTTGAAGCCTTTCCTTCGTGTTCGACCCGTGTATGGAAAATATTTGTTCGCTTCCATCCGTGATCTTCTTGCTTGATGTTTTTTTTATGCCCATCCAATACTATTTGGATGATGCAACTAGGAAGTTTAATAGCTTGAAGTCGTTCTTCTTCCTATTTATTCTCCTCTGGTTTTGCAATTTATTTAGCCTCCTCTACGGCTTCAGCGAGTAGCAAATCTTTCTCACATACATCGGCTATCCGCTGACCACGAGTGAGACAGACCACAACAAACTGCCAAACCCTTTGCACTTGAAACATTGGGGTCCCTCACCGAATGCTTTAGACTTTTCTTTCTAATCAATTACTGGTCCACCTTTTGAAACGAAACATCCACTGGTTAAGAGAGCTTGGAACTTGTAGATATTTTTAATCTAGTGGTCCTAGCTTCAGTGAATTGGAATCGTCTTTCCTCTATTGTATTTATTTGTTTCTCCAGTTGGAGAGCTAATTGATAAGCTTCTTTGACGCTGTAAATTTGTGTTGTGACCATCTCTCTTATGAGTTCACTTCTTCATCCATTCAGATAATGGGCTACTGTTTGGAATTCAGTCTTAACCACATTACTTCTTACAGTTAATCCATGGAATCACTCTATGTATTGATCGACTGACATCTTCAGTCCTTGCCTTAGTTAAAGCATATCTTTATAAATGATTTGTTCATAGTTGACTGTTAAGTACTGTGTCTGCATCCTTCTCTTCATCTCTTCCCATTTGCCTCTTGAAGAGTTTAGGGCACACACACACCTCATGCATGTTTTGTTGATCTTGCATTTGTGTTGATATTGTGTATATATGTGCATCTCTTCACAATCACACTTGTAATTTATTCTTAGTCTTAAATATGGTTGTTTTGTGTTTCAATTTGCTATCCGTTGTTTAATTGGAAACATCCACACTTGAACGATGGTGTGCTTGTACTAGCGTGTTGCGTGACCATTTTAGAAGGTCTCATTCTTCTCTTGGTTTGGTTACATGGAGTAAGGTGTCTAGTTTCAAAAGAGTGTATTTCAATGATTTAAATGTTTTAAAAAAAACTGACCTTTGTCTTGTCTTGTGACCATATCTTTTTATGTAATACTTTAAAATGAGTTTTAAGAATTTCTGTACAAACTAGACACCCATACATTTCCAACGGTATATGATAAGGACAACACTGAGGGTCAGAAAGGTAATTATGGCAACGTTAATCAAACTTGGTGTCCTCACTACAATGGAGGACCACCATTGTATGGTCTGTAAACTCTATGATAAGGTTTGTCATAGCACTAAAATGTGTCACTCACGATCGTCTCCTTCTCCCACCAAGCAAAACAGGCCTCAAGCCAATTTTGTCTCTAATTGGCTAGTTAACTCTGGAGCTTATCATCACATCACTTTAGTCTTCTGAATCTCTCCATTCACTCTCAATATGGTGTTAATGAAGAAATTATGGTTAGCGATGGTAAATGTTTGGTGATTGGCTTACCAATCGTGTAGCGGAAGGAAATGTTTTAAAAAATATTTCAAAGAAATACTACGACCAGTAAACCCTAAGATCTATTTTGTCGGAACAGTAAAACAAAAGAATCGAAATCAAAATATATAAAAAGAAGAGAAGAAATAATTTTCTTCATACCTATGTAGGAGGCTCTTTCTCTTTTATATGATCTGCTCATGGTTTAAACTACTTGATCTTTCTTTCTATCTCTCAGGATTGGTAACTACATATGGGCACGTCGCAGTACTTAGAAACAACAGAAGGATGAAGAGAGAAGAAGAATTTATGTTTTTGTTGACTGAACGCTTAAAACACTTCTAGGGTTTTTTTTCTGTTATATGAATGCTCAAAACCTTTTTGATCGTATGTTTTGTTGTAAGGACCTATGGATTTGATTGGCTTATTTCATGACAAACCACACCACATTGGGGATGATTGTGTAATGGGTAGCTTAGGTCCTCATTGGCAAGGTTTTAAGCATCTCCAAGACTTCAAGAGCAAAAGGTATATTCACTTGACTTTACCTCTTGAAGAGTTTAGGTGCAAACACACACTTCATGCATGTTTTGTTGATCTTGCATTTGTACTGATATTGTTTATACATGTGCATCTCTTCACAATCACACTTGCATTTCATTCTTAGTCTTAAGTGTGGTTGTTGTGTGTTTCAATTTGTTATCCGTTGTTTGATTGGAAACATCCACACTTGCACGATGGTGTGCTTGTCCTAGCGTGTTGCGTGACCATTTTAAAAGGTCTCATTCTTCTGCATTTCATTCTTAGTCTTAACTGTGGTTGTTGTGTGTTTCAATTTGTTATCCGTTGTTTGATTGGAAACATCGACACTGGCACGATGGTGTGTTTTTCCTAGCGTGTTGCGTGACCATTTTAAAAGGTCTCATTCTTCTCTTGGTTTGGTTATATGTAGTAAGGTGTCTAGTTTGAAAAGAGTGTATTTCAATGATTTAAATGTTTTTTTTAAAACTGACCTTCATATGGTTTTGTGACCATATCTTTTAATATAATACTTCAAAATTAGTTTTGAATTTTTTTTTACAAACTAGACACCCTACCTTTACAACGGTATATTATTCGTAATACTTCATGACCATTTAGATTTGTTTTGAAATTTCCAAAGTGACCACAAAAACAGGGCAACTATGTTGTTGTCCGTTTCTGACACTTCATCACTTAAATGACCATAAATTTTATACAAATACCCAAATTATGTTTTGTAAATTGTAGTAGAAAGTAGAATTTCATATCTTTCTAACAGTATATTATACGAAAGGTTTGGATATCGTTTGGTCATGTTTTAGGTCACTCGAATCTCGAGATGTTGTGCTGTCAGGCGTGCACCGTGGTCTAGACCGCTTTTGGTGCACATGCCTAGCTAGCAACCTAGGCAGCGGTAATGTCCAGCCATGCCATGCTGCATAGACCGCGGTTTGGACACTTGCCTGGGCCACGACATGCACAGTAGTCGTGAAGGGACTTTGTTTCCCAAGTCCAAAACGATGTTGTTTTGTGTAGGGCTTCTATGTATATGTTCTCTTCTTCCCCAAATCATTTTGTGAGCTCAATGAACACATTTCAAGTGTGAGAGAACATCCTTATAGAGAGAAATCTTCAAGCTTTGTTTTTAACTCTTCAAACCCAAAACCCATCTTCATCTTGCATTTCAAACATCTTTTAAAGCATAGGTTTTCATTGATTGGTACGTAGAACCTCCATTATTGTTCATTTATTGTTCTAGCTTCCAAGACATGTCATCTATTGCTTAGATTAGTATTTCTTCATATTAATTGCATATTCATTGAAGTTATGACACGTTTGGGGTTTGTATTGTGATAGCTAGCATTTAGGTCATATTTGCCCTCTATCTAATTAGTTCATGTTGATTGCATTTGATGATTGCATTTATTGACCATGCCATGTTTATTGATAACTTGTGTTGAAATGGCCTTGTTTGATAACTAGGATATAATGTTGCATAACTATATCTCGTTAAGTCTTTATGAACATTCATTTAGACATTGATATCTAGAAATTGTACTTAGTGACATTCTTATATTCCTATATAAGAATCTAGTGTCTTGTCTAGCATTATTTGCATGTTTGAATATTTCATCATATTCACATAAGTTGTTGAACTCTTCATTGAGTCAAGTCTTGTGGCTTCGGTGTGAAGTTGCACAAGCAAGGGAAGCCTTGCAACCAAGGGTGGGTTGATAAGCAATTGGTCGGGTGCCACTGTAAAAGGCCCAATGGGGTATAGTAAGAGGCATTCACGCCAAGAGTAGTGTATCAGAGGATATCACCAGAGACTGAACCAAGAGTGGTAAGTGGTGGTGTTCATAGCATGAGGTTGTCAAGAGTGAGAGTCCGAGAATCACTTGAGGGTGTTGTTTGAACCCCGTTCACCAGTCACGCAACGGAAATGGGTTTAATATTTTTTTATACAGATCATAATCTGTATCTGGGACCAGTGAACTTTTGATCGTAATTATTTTCGGAACAAATACATATAAAAATTATTACACTAATAAAATATATATGTAAATACATAAAATTATAATGAATAATAAAAAAAAATAGAACCATACCAACGTTTGGAGGCTCCTTCACTTTTTGATTTGCTAATGGTCTGTACCAATGATCTTCCTAGCAATTCCTGGGACTGGTAACTGTGTGTGGGCGTGTCACGGACTCGGGATCTTAGAATGGAGGATGAAGGAAAATTAAGAAACTCTTTCTTTATTTTCACTATACAACATTTGCATTGTTTTCTCTCTTTTGTTAAAATGCACACAGTGCACCTTTAACCAAACAATATCTCACGCACACTCCTCTTAAAAAAAACAAAAGCAGACGCGTATATTTTGGTCCCTCAATCAGTTGTCTCTCCCTTCAAATATATATCACATATATCATTTAAATATATCATATATATATATATATATGTATATATATATATATATATATATGTTATATCTTTTAGTGGTTTGGTTTTAAAAAAAAATTAAAAGCCTGATCACATAACATATATATATTTAACTTCTTTTTTAAAAATAAAAATCAAATCTAATTTGATTTTAAAAACTTTCAAATAAAAAATATCCCATATCTTTTATTTGATATTAATTTTGAATTCAAACTATTTAAATTCAAAAAATAAAATATTTAATTTAATAAAATAAAATAATAACATTATCTTATTTTATTAACAAATAAATATCAACATACACCCTCAATTTAGTGATTAATAACATAATTAAATAATCCCATTATTTAAGTTATTTAATCACCATTATCCACTAATTAAATAAACTCATTATTCAATTAATTCCTGAATAAATACGTGTCACTTTCGTGACACAGTTAATTGGACAATCCAATCAATTAACTGTGACCCTTGTTACCTAAATCGATCGGGCTAGCAAGGGGACCTAATGGACCCATAGTATTTTGAGCTCCAATAATCTTCAGAATCATTAATTAAACTCTTTAATTAATATTCTTTGATTATTAACTCCAGTGTTATTCCACTAAAAACCCGAAGCTGCGCTCTCTCAATTGCAGACATTTTTACACAGACCGATACAACTCAGTGTCCATCGATATAGCTATTACATATGATGTGATCCTCCGCAGTAGTTCATAATTAGAGCTGGGTCATAATGTCCGTTATACGCCTCTAATTACATATATCCTTTAAGTACCATTGATTCTCTAATGGGCAATAAATCCTATTTCCTCACGGAATTAGTAGAGCGCTCATATTGTCTAAGCCCCGAATCAATCCTTAAGGGAACTACCATCTACTTATCACAAGAAGGAGTGGATTCCACTATTGTGTACATACCTTCCCAGCCACAAGCCAAACCGCAATCCCAACATACGGAGTATATTGATCAGGAAATACATCTGACCTCACCCACAGTATATCAAATACCGCGATCTAACCTGAAGGAGTCGATAAGACACTCAGGATTAAGATCATCCACATATAGCCATTATTAGTTGATATATATGAATCCCATCGGTAAACGGATCTTGGTGTGAGATTCATATAGATCATTGCCCAGTCCTATATGATCACATCATACAAGGTGCCTCCATTTCCATATCTCATATGATTGATTTAGGATAGAATCACTGTACATTAAGGAATGGACCGCAACTATAGATTAACCACAAATAAAGTACCCAACTTTATTTGCTATCCATGGACTCTTTAGATTGCACGTCTCTTACTGTATCCATCCGTATATGACACTCATATACACAGTTCGTGATTACATTCGCAATCCAGGATGTTAATATGTGCACAAGTTTATAAAATAAATAACATAACAAGAATGAATTGAACCTTTCTTTTTATTTACTTTATAAATCCATTTACAAATTACATGCTTAGGGCATAAACCCCAACAGGTGTAACCTTTGCTGATATAGTGGATTTCAACGATCGAGTGTGGCGCACTTAACAATCCATGGTTTTTCCCCTTTAGAGGGTTTCCATGTTTACATCTTGTGTTATTTATATTTTCGCACCTCACACTTGATGTTTTATGTTTGTTTTATTGGGTGAATTTTGAATATTGAATAATCAAGAAAAAAATTGGCAATTAACCTGATTAAAACCTATTCACTCCTTCTACCCCCCCCCCCCCCCCTTAGGTTATTGGACACACACGTTTTAAAGGGTTACTTTCATTTGTGTTGTGTCTTTTGTTTCCAAAAACATATATCATATATATATATATATATATTAATTAAACTATTTTAGTTAATTCTTTTATGATATCTGGTATCTTTAAAGATATTAATTAATATATTTTTTATTTGAATTCAAACTCTTAAAAATTAAATTTAAATATTTAATTTAATAAAATAAAATAATCATATTGTCTTTTATTCAAAATCAAATATCAACTAAAACCCTTCATCTCTCATTATTCAATTAATTCACGAATAAATACGTGTCACTTTCGTAACATAATTAATTGGATAGTCCAATTACTTAACCGTGACCCTTGTTACCTTAATCAATTGGGCTAGCAAGGGGACCTAACTGACCCACAGTATTTTGAGCTGAAATAATTAATTAAACTCAATAATTAATATTTTACGATTATTAACTCCGGTGTTATTCCGCTATAACCCAGAAGCAATGCACTCTTTCAAATGTAGATATTTTTACGCATATTAATAACTTTCAGTGTCCATCGGTATAACTATTACATATGGTATAATCCTCCACAAGTAGTTAATAATTAGAGTTGAGTCATAATGTCCGTTGTACCCATATATTTATATCTTTCCATTAAGTACCATTGATTCTCTAATGAATAATAAATCCTACATTCCTTACAGAATTAGGAGAGCACTCATATTGTTCAAACCCCGAATCCACCCTTAAGGGAACTACTATCTACTTCTCTTAAGAATGAGTGGATTTCACTATTGTGTACAAACCTTCCAGCCACAAGCCAAATCGTAGTCCTAACATACGGAGCGTATTGATCAGAAATGCAACTCCGACCTCACCCATGGTACATCAAAGATTACTATCTAACTTGAAGGAGTCAATAAGACACTCGGGATTAAGATCACCCACATTTAGCCACCATTAGCTGATATATATGAATCTCATTGTTAAAAAAATCTTAGTGAGAGATTCCTATAGATCATGGCCCAATCGTATATGATCACATTATACAAGGTACCTCATTCTCATATCTCCATATGAATGATCCAAGATAGGATCACCGTACACTACGGAATGCACCACAACTGTAGATTAACTATAAATAAAGTACCCAACTTTATTTGCTATCTATAGACTATTTAGATTGCACATCTCTTACAGTATCCATCTGTATATGACATTTATATACACAGTTCAAGATTACATTAGGCAATCTTGGATGTTAGTTGCACAAGTTATACACAATATCTGTTACAAGAAGAATGAATTATACTATTCTTTTATTTATGTTAGAATTCAATTTAGAAATTATAAGCTTTATGGCATAAACCCCAACAATCTACCACTTGCACTAAAGCATGGGAGACATGTCTTGTAACCCTAGACCCTCTAAGTAAGCCATAAACACATTAGCTAGTAAGGTCTTCGTAAATAGATCAACATGGTTATCCTTTGAGGCTACCTTGTTAACGATCACATCTCCTTTATGCACTATCTCTCTGATGAGATGATACTTTCTATCTATACGCTTACCTCTCTTGCGGCTTCTTGGTTCTTTAGAATTTGCTACAGCACCATTGTTATCACAATAAAGTGTGATAGGTTTATCTTGATCTGAAACAACTTATAGATCATTTAAGAACTTTCGAAGCTGAACAGCCTCTTAAGTTGCTTCACAATCGGCTACATGTTCAGCTTCCATGGTGGAGTCAGCAATGCAAGATTGCTTAATACTTTTCCACACAATGGCTCCACCACCTTGGGTGAATACTGATCTAGACCTGGATTCCTAAAATCTCTATCTGACTAAAAATCAAAATCCGTGTATCCTAACGAGAACAATTACTGTCCGAAATACACTAGCATATAGTTTCTCATTCTTCGAAGATACTTGAGAATGATATTGACAGTAGCCCAATGATCCAATCCTAGGTTGGAATGGTACCTGCTGACTACTCCCACTGCATAGCAGATGTCCAATCTTGTGCATAAAATAGCTTACTTGAGACTACCTACTGCTGATGCATAAGGTGCACATCTCATATCCTCAACTTCTTGAGGTGTCTTAGGACTTTATTCCTTAGACAAGTGAACTCCATGCTTGGAAGTTAAATTACCTTTCTTGGAATTCTGAATCAAAAATCACATAAGAATCTTAGCGATATACGATGCCTAGGATAATGATATGAGTTTGTTCTTACAATCCCACAAGTTGGATCCCTAGAACATAACTTGTCTCTCCAAAATCTTTCATTTGGAATTGGCTAGCCAACCAGCCTTTTACATCAGACAACACTCCCACAAGATTTCCAATGAGTAGGATGTCATCTACGTATAGGACCAAGAAAACTACTTTCTTGTCAATGATGCACTTGTAGACACAAGGCTCATCGACCTTCTGCTCGAAAACTACATCTTTTGATAACATTGATTCCGTGCCTAATAAGAGAGAGATATTGTTGTGCAAAAAGAATAAACTGTTTTCCAATGTACCTTTGCAAACAAATTTGTTATTCTTACTAATAATAAGACCTTTATTAAAAGTAACCGAATATCCAAATTTAATTAAACAAGAAACTGAAATTAAATTCCTCTTGAATTGTGGTACATAATAAATGTTTGTTAAATCTAAATGCCAACTAGAATCTATATCGACTCTAATTTCTCCCACTGCACTGCCAGACACCAACGCTCAGTTGCCTAAACGCAAGTTGAAATCATTCTTATTCGGTTTTTTACTTTCTCTGAACCTCTTCTAGTAAGGCCCAAGTTGGTTTTTCTTCTGTTGCTTCTTGACCTTCTTACGGGTCTTAATAGTAGTAACTTTAATAACCCTATGAATCTCTTAGCCCTTGCCTTTCACAAGGATTTTCTCGGTGCTTTAATCACCTTGCATCAGGCCCAACAAGGTGTATTCCTTATTGTTCAAGGTGTAGTCAAACTTGAACTGATCAAAGGAATCCTACATTCAGTTGACAATCATGTCAATTTTCATCTCACCCTTTAACTCAGCACCATTGAGTTCAGCAATGTTGAGATGAGCTATCACTTTCACCTTGTGGTCTTTTACATCCTGTCCATGTTTCATCCTAAGATTCAATAAAGCAGTCACTGCCTCTCTCTCAGTCATCCAGGACTTCATAGCAAACATCTCTTCTTGAGACATCATTATATTGGCAGCAGTCTCCATTCCTTCATGTTGCTGTTGTAACACGTCGGAGATGGTGGACATAATGTTACATTTTGCCATCTCGTCTAAAGACTTCCACTATAGATACTTGTCTCTTTGCTCCTTAGTAGATTCAATAGTAGAAGTAGGTGTTTAGGAGTACACAAAATGAACTTATGCTTTTTAGCTTGCAACAACAACCCAATATTCCTTTTCCATGTGAAATAATTATCATAAGTTAAAGTATTATCTTTTAGGATGTTGATTAAGGATTGGTCATGATTTCTTAGTGATAACAAAAATTACTTAAGTAAACAATCATGATAAAGCACTTTTGAATTTTTATCTTCAATCAATTAAAATAATTCAATCATAAAATTCAACGGTGATCCAACACCCATAATGTCACACCTCCTTTGGGAGTTCTCACCATCTACTAGTTGGACTAGGTCCCACCTAATTGTTAACATAACAACCAACGTTTTCAATTTTATCCTTGCAATTTTATTAATAAGAACTCTTGGGAGTATTAATAAAATCACATTGAGTGTGTTACCAAGTTAACGACCTTTAATATATTACCTCATGAATATCCCTCCTTTGAGAGTAGATATCGTTTGGGCCAATTGTCTAGTCCATCCTTGTAAGGAAGTATCTTGCTAAATTCTATTCATGAATACCCCTTAGGGGGTTATTACAGGAAACATAAATCTCAACTAAACTTGGAGGCCATAGGTGTTCCAAAACACCTTCTCCCACTCAATTATTTAAGGGTTTTGCTCGAATTCCATAGAATGATTTACCAAGTTATCTAGATGCCAATTAGATACCTAAACCATTCAATGTATTTTCATACCAAAAGAGATATAATATGGCACTCCTATTCTATATGACTTGATATCAAACATTGACAAACATTGCAATATTTACGAAAATGTAAATTTCTACAATTTTGGTCCATCATAAAAAAGCAAGTAAATTACATATGTCTTGGAATACAAAAACACCTTTCTTGGTGAACAAGTCTTCACGTGACTATCGTCCGTTTGGACACCCTTGGCTGCCTCTCATGGGCGTGCGCACCCTTTAGCTCCATAAAGGGTTACCGTGCGCAGCCCAAGGGATCCATAGGACTGCCATATGTAGGCCTTGGCATCCATAGGGCGGCCGTATGCAGCCCATGCCATAACAATCGTGGCTAGTGCTCATTCACACGCACGATTGTTGCTATGGCGCGCACGGTACCAAACTTGTTCCAGTTGCTCCCAATTCTTTAAATCTTTGAATCTTTGATACTTGAATATATTACAACAATATCTTAAGTAATAGAATACTGCAGTTTTTTTTTATTATAACAATAAAATAAAATAAAATAAAAAACCTAGCCACTACCATGAAGGAAACTATGGCGATGATAGGCAACCCTTCTTGTTACAATCCCAAAACAAAAATACAGTGAAATTCTAGGACCAAAATTGAGCAATAATAAATCACATTATAAAAACATATATATACATCCATACATTCAAATGTAAATATATATGTGAATACCTAGAACGTCATCTCTTTTTAAAACATGGATATTAACAATAAAAAGAAGTAGATTCACGTACATATACATCAATTAATCAAGGGTACAACTTAACCCTGATACCAATTGTAGGGAAAAATCGATTCAAACAGTCGGTGGAAGCCTAAAATTAGGGTTTGGTATATTTTAAAAATTTTCTCTTTAAAAGAAAGAACCTTAACCCTAGATTAATTGACGTATATTTAATGTATCGTACCTTTTTCTGTGACGATTGAACTAGTGTCGAATTAAATCCGTAAGATCTTTCAATCCAATCACGAACTTGAATCACCTAGGAGTGTCCGCTCCCTTTCTGTTAATTGTATACCTGAGGACGGAAACAAATAAAATCTTCTTCTTTGTTAGTCACAAAAATCCTCCATGTGAAAACCCAAGAACGTCCAGTCACTTGTGAATTATCAATCTATTTGATTGAAACTCGCATGAAACCGATTCGATGTTATACACAAAACCTTTTAATGTAAAGAATACTAGTGCACCATCAAAAACAAAACGTTCCCTTTTTTCTCTATGTTTGGCCGAATTTTTCACACAATAAATTGGACGAACTTTTTTTTTCTTTTTTTAATAACTATAAAAAACAAATAAAAAATAACTTCTTACCCCAAAAACTAGGTCTTGGTCGAAATTCTATATAGGGGTATATATAGGTGGCCGAAAATCCTCCTAGATAGAGGATTTCTACTTCATCAAGACTCCTATCAAAATTTGGATTCAATCCTCTTAAAAAGAGCATTTCTTTTTCACACCATGACTCCTAATCCAACTCAAATAGTGTATTTATTCAATAACCAAGTATTCAATATAATTTATATTGTGACTAAATCAAAAACTTCATAATTTGACCAATTGTTAATTTGACCAATTGTTAATTTGACCAATTGTCAATTAGAGTCCTAATAGAAGTCAAATACTTCCTAATTTGACTACATAAATAAATTCATTTTATTTATCTACTTATCAGATATAATATTTGATACTTATCATATTACCAACAATAATATGACACTAGGAGACCTTCTCCTACTAGGAAAAAGATTTTGAATTTTCATTAAATAATTAATTATTTAACAAATTAATTAATTTTCATTTAATTAAATAATAAAATTAAAAACAATATAATAAGCTATTATATATAGCCTTAGCCGCCCAAGCCAATATATATGGGTCAATATTGTTTTTTTTTCTATTTTATTAAATCCATTAAACCTTAATAAAAAGTTCACATGTGAACTAGACCCATTTTTACCAAAAGAAACAAGTCCACATGCCATAATAAAGTTCTAGATTGACCCAAAAATTGGTCCAGTAGAATATATCAAGTGATCCATGCTAGTTTGTGTGAATTCGGGATATTGGTGGGCCATCTAATTTTAATCGTCAAGAGCACATAGAGCACCTATAGCTCTTCTAGTTACCATATTTAATCATATGACCACATTTTGAACTTGGATATTTTGACTTGTCCAGAAGCCATGTTTCAATAGACACTTATTTAAAACTTAACGTTAAGATTTAATATCAAATACCTCAAAACATCCATATGATGGTATTCTACTAACATTTAATAAATGGAGCCATGATGTCCATATCTAATAATGAAGTCCTCTACCGATTAACAAATGAACACCACCAAACTATCGAGAATAGACTATGCTATATAATCGTACTTATTGATAGCTTAAATGATAACACTTGCAACCATAAGTCCATCATTTATCTTAGGATTGAGATAGACTCTCCGATTACCTTCATGTGAAAACTTTTATCCATTGACGGTTATGGATAAAGTATCTCACTATGATCCTATTCAATGCACCTAGTGCACTAGATTCTTTTGCCTAAAGACACCACACTTTGATGATTTTAGACTCATCATAACACATTTGATCCCACTCAAATGCTAGCAAAAGAATCTATAACTTTAACAAGATAAGGGCGCCTAATCCTTATCTTAGCCTGTGAATATTGTTTAAGACTAACTAAAGAATTGTGTCTACTTCATACATATCCAGATGCATGAACAATTCTTCTTTTCACATAGTCTTTTGACCTTATGATTATTTATTTTTGACAATTATAATAATTAAATTATAAATGCTATAAGATTTGTTAAATTGGAAATCACTTTTATTAAAATGAAAAGATTGTCAAATACATTATTACACTCTTGCTATCAAGCATAATCCCAACATTAACTTAATTAAAACCTATTCACCCTCTATCTAGGTTAGGATACACACATTTTAGGGTCATTTTCAATTGGTATCAAAGCTGGTGCCTAGACATACTTAGTTGATCTGTGCTTTGTATGTGCCTTGCACTTTGTATTTTGTTTGTTTGATCTTTGCATTTTGTTTGTTGCCTTGCATTTGCACTCATCTCATTTATAAACCCCAAACACCATGAGTGGGAACGGTGGAATAATTGAGGGAGCTTCAAGCACAAGACCTCCCTTCCTCATGGGAGTGAACTATGCCTCTTGGAAAAGCAAGATGGAGCCCTACTTTTACCAAATTGATGACCGTGAACGAAAGAAATTGAAGATGGCTACACTCATTTAATAATGACCACCGAAGAAGTAGATGAAGTTCCAAATCCTCAGTCTCAATGGCGAACACAAGAATTTGAAGCATCCAAGTGGATCAACAAGTCCATGCATGCCATTCTTTGTGTTATGGATGACAATCAACATAATCAGATCCAAACCACTAGGAATGCAAATTAGGCATGAGAGATTCTATAGATAGCTCATGAAGAAACTGAAGTAGTCAAGGATTCCAAGCTCAAAGTCCTACAGATGTAGTTTGAGAAGATTAGAATGGAGGAGCATGACTACTTCAATGACTTTCAATCAAAGCCATCAACTAGGAGACCTTTAGTCTGATAGAAGGATCAAACAGAAGATTATAAGGTCACTTCCTACAAGATCACTTCCTACAAGGTTTGAATCTAAGATGACGGTTTTCGAGATGAATAGTGACTATAAGAATATGAAGCCAAGTGAAGTCATTGGAATGCTTCTAGCTTATGAGTCTAGGTAGGCTCTTGTACCTACACCTCCAAAGAAGCAAAAGAGTATTGTTAGGTTTTTGAGTTTTGTGGATTATCAAGCTTCAAGGAAGATGGACAACATTTCAAGAAAAGTGGTGGGTACAAGAGGAACAAATCTTAATTGCATAGCAAAAGATGTATTGAGGCCTCTTTCCTCTTACAATGCATAGGCACACATATACATAGCATTCATATCTGTCCCTGTATCATTGTACGAAATTTGGTATAACATATACACACACTTATTTATCTATGCACATGCATTAGATTTAAAGATGACAACTTTTGGAAATTGCATGTATTAGGACTATCTCTAGGAAATAGCATACTTGTGTGTTTTCGGTTAATTTTTTCGTACTTTTATGGTATTGAACTTGAATATGTACTTTCATTACTTCTTATTGAGTTCTAGTTATTTTGGTTACTCATTAATTAAGTTTTGAGTTCAAATTAAGATGTTAAGAAACTTATCGTGATTTTATCATGCATGCTTTTCATATTCGTTTTTCAAGTTAAATTTCATATTTCTAGAAAAATGTTTCTTGATGTCTTTTTTACATGAGGGAGTCTCAGTTCATAATCAGAGAACATGTTTGAAATCAGAGTTTGGAGGCCAAAGAAATGGTCAAAGAACGAAAGGGGACTCAAAGGAAGAAGGAAGAGGCTAGCACCTCTTACCCATGGAGGCACATGGAGCCTCACGGGAAAGGAGGCGTTCTGCCCCCATGGAGAGCCACACACCTCCATAGGTTGTAGAAGGGACCTTTTCCCTCTTTCCTTTTCCCTTTAAATATCTTGATCGCACTCATTCTTCTGTAAGAAGAAAAACTTGAAAAAGTTATGCAGAAATTTTCTCTCCAATTTTCCTATATTTCTAACACCATAAATTTTTCATTCGGGGTCCAAATTGAGTGATTAAAATTGGAGAATTCTTATTTACTAGTCCTCTATCTTTTCTGCAAGAGTTTAGAGTCATTTTATTGAGGTTTCTGGTAGCTTCACTCATAAAAAATGGATACACAGTTTTCACTTGAGGTATGTATTTCTCTTTTGAATTTTGAGCTTCAAGGCTTCAATCACCTTGGGTTTAATTCTTCAATACATGTATGTATATTGTGTAAATTTTGATTAGATTTTTATGCTCTATTAATGATAGATTGAACTTGAATAAATCTTACATGTTGAGTTAGGTTTTTGTCAAAGCCTATTTTTTCACATGTCTGTGTTTTGTATTGTGTTAGCTTATTATCTAGGACTATTTTTGATTTTGATTGATTGATTTTAATGAAAAATAGTCTTGACTTGTGCTAGGTTTCCTTAATTTGCTATAATCATGATTAGCACAACTTCTAGTATATATATAGAGCTTAATAGTTTTTTATTGAATACTTAGTGTATACATGCTCTATATTTCTTGCTAGAAATTTTATTGATCACATGTTATGATTCTAGCAAGATTTTTTGTTTGGTACTAAATCTTGATTATGTGCTTTAATGTATATGATTGATTAAAGGTTTAATGACATGAATAAATCTAGAATTTACATGTGTTTTGGTGTTTTAACATTTTCTAGAATTGTTATTCATGCATAGCAACTAAACATGTATTTTTTTTGTGAACTTTCATGCATAAGTCTAGTTCCTATAGTATGTGTTGATCATCATATTCTATGTTGCATGTTTGTTTACTTTTGCATTCATGATCACATAGATGGCCTTGTGAAAAGTTTGGAAGTCTCATTCCTTAGAGTGATTCAATATGACCTGATAAATAAATTCCTTTTATTTATCTACTTATCAAATAAAGTCTTTTGATTCTTATCATACGACCAACAATAGTATAACACTAAGAGACCTTCTCCTAGTAAGAAAAAGATTTTGACTTTTAATTAATTAATTAATTTCCTTTTAACTAAATAAAAAAATAAAGCAATTTTTTAGGCCAATATTCTTAGCCTTGCCGCCCAAGCATATAACATGGCAATATATTATTTTTCCATTTTGTTAAATCCATTGGACTTTAATAAAAAGTCCACATGTGAAATAGACTCATTTTTACTAAAAATAAACAAGTCCACATGTCTTAAATTGTTACATTAATATAATTTAACAGCCCATTTCACTAAAATGTGTACATTATATTCTTAATGTATTAATGGAATGCTAATCGCACCTCATTAGAGCCGCCCAAGGTTTACCACATCCTTGGTCGCTAATTACAAGTATTTGAAGAGTTACCACGTGTCTTGATCATACATGACCGCATCTGTCCAAAATATTTGGATTCCGAAATCCAAAAATAATTTTAGATGGACCCAAAAATTAGTCTGGTAGAATATATCAAGTGATCCAAGCAAGTTCATATGGATTGGGAATCTTAGCGAGCTATCTAAATTTAAGTTGCAATAGACATAGCCTAATCAAAATATACATATGATTCACTTAGGTTCAATCTATTAATTTTAGCTCATTCGACTATAGAACTAAATTTGAACTCTTAAATGAAGATAGAATAAGTCAATGTTCCTAATTCATACCCTAGACAACCTTATTTGAGATAGTGTATCCTCATGAAAAATATTAGAAATCGCCAACAACTCATAGACCGTCTATTGCTCTTCGAGTTACCATATTTACTCATATGATGATATTTTGACTTGTCTAGAAATCATGTTTCAATAGACACTATTGAAAACTTAACGTTAAGATTTAATATCCAATACCTCAAAATTTCCATATGATGATATTCTACTCACATTTAATTGATGGAGACACTATTGATATATCTATAAATGAAGTCCTCTATTGATTAACAAATATATACCTCTAAACTATCGAGGATAAACTATTCTATATAATCATACTCATTGATAGCTCAAATGATAACACTTGTAACCATACCACCATCATTTATCTTAGGATTGAGATAGACTCTCCGATTGTCCTTAAGTGAAAACTTTTATTCATTGATAGTTCTGGATAAATTATTTCAGTGTGATCCTATTCAATGCACCTAGTGCACAAGATTCTTTTGGCCAAAGACAATACACTTTGATGATTTTAGAAACATCATAACACATTTGATCCCACTCAAATGCTAGCAAAAGAATCTACAACTTTAACAAGGTAAAGGTGCTCATCTTTTAGCTTAAGTTGTGATTATTGTTCAAGACTAACTAAGAATTGTGTATACCTCATACATATCTAGATGTATAAACAATTCTTCATTTCATATAGTCTTTTGACCTTATGATTATTTACTTTTGACAATTAAAATAATTAAACTATAAATGCTATGAGACTTGTTAAACTAGAAATCTATTTATTAATATGAAAAGATTGTCAAATATATTATTACACTCTTGCTATAGAGCATAATCCGTAGACAAAAAATTGTTGATGTCGTCTCATGAGTTTGAGATGAATATGATGGGGGAATTGAATTACTTCTAGGCTTTGTAAATCAAGCAATTGCATTATGGGATTTCATATCCCAAGCTAAGTATGCTAAAAACCTAGTGAAGAAGTTTGGCCTTGAGAATGCCAAACATTTTGACACGCCCTTGAGTACCACATTGAAACTTAGTAAGGATGCTATTTGGAAAAGTGTGGATCAAAAGGCTTTAATGATGGGCAACTTGCTTTAATTGACAATAAATAAGCTCGATATAGCCTTTAGTTGGGGAGTTTGTGCTCATTACCAAGTAGATTCCATGTAGTCTCGTCTCTCTGTTGTGAAGAGAATCATTCAATATGTGAATGGGACATCCAACTATGGGATATCCAACTATGGGATATCTTTTGATACTAATGCTAGTCTAGTTGGTTTTAGTGAAACATATTGGGCAGGTAATTGTGATGATAAGAAGAGTACATCGGAAGGTTGCTTCTTTCTAGTAAACAAATTAGTGTCTTGGTTTTGTAAGAAGCAAAATTCAATCTCCCTATCCACGGCTGAAGTGGAATACATAGCCATCAGGAGTTCTTGCACACAACTCCTGTAGATGAAGCAATTGCTTATGGATTATGGCTTTGATCAAGATCCTTTTACCCTGTATTATGAAAACTTGAGTGCTATTAATATTTCAAAGAATCTTGTTCAGTACTCCAGAATTAAGCATATAGATAATATGCATCAATTCGTTAGAGAGCTAGTTGAAAACAAATTCATTGCACTTGAGCATGTAGACACAAATGATCAGCTAGCAGATCTTTTTACAAAGATTTTAAACTCAACTCAGTTCATGTTGCATAGTAAGTCTATCAGGATTTGTCATATTCCTTGATGAGCTTTGTGATTGACCCCATATAGGTAGCTCAAGCAAAGGGAGCGACCTTGCATCATTTAAATAAGCAAAAAATTGTTAAATTTTATGCTCTTTAATTAATTGCTTAAGAATCTTTGTTGCACATATATAATTATATGTTTTAATCAATAAGTGTGTCTTTGTTTTGTTTGCATTCCATGTCTCATTTTTGTTCTAACATACAATTTTGGAGTAGGAAAATTGATTGGGGAGTACATTTGATGGATCTATAATTTATCTCCATGTTATGAGAACTTGATTTTGACATGCTTAAATATTATGCATGAATCTTGTGTGAAGTTATGTGTGGAAGCATCTGACAATGCTAAACTCAATAAGAACCTTTTGTCCATTCTAAATAAGGATGTCTCATCCAAATTTTGTCTTGTCTCTTTTCGTAATCATTGAACAAGGCAGCAACCAATAAGGATTTTATATCCATGTCTTGGTTGGTCATTAAGAATTGAGAAAGTTGCTTGTGTGTGTTAAAAATTTTCATTGTTATATCTTGTTTATTTTTGACAAAAGGTTACAAATTGGTTTGACTTCATTTGGAAACTCTTTTGATATTTACTTTGCCAAATACCTTTGCTTGAACTTTGATGTTGAATGTCTTCTATCCAAATCAATAATCTCACACATTATCTTAAAATCAAAACTCCATACTTCTCTTTCACTTAATTAAGTTGTCGTCTTTTGATAATGTTGTCGTATATGACTAAGCACATGTCCTTGATGCTAATAACTCTCTTTTCTAAAGTGACCGGATTAGGGAATACTCATTTACCTATCTCATGATAAAAAGGGGGAGTAGAGTGTAATGCATGTTATGGGAGTTGCATATTTAGGGAGATTACATATTCGGGGAGATTGACTTGATGAGGGGGAGTAACCCATTTAATGTCAGTTTTTCCATTGCATGTTGCATGTTGCATGTTCTTTTCTTTTATGCAAGTGCTTTTATTTATTATCTCTCTCAATCATCTCACATACACTTGCCTTGGATATTGTAGTTATCTTGTTTTGTAGGGATGGCTATTCTACAAGAGATGGAATTCTTGAAGATCTAGATTTTTTGGTATCTCTTTGTAATGTAGAATATGTCTTTTGTTGACCTCTTGATGTTTTATTTTGTGAGTGATGGTTTTGTCACGAAATAGTCAACCTCATTGATGATCAAGCTCAAAGCACTTTAAAGGTAAATTACATGTGCTTAACCTTTTATGAAGAGATTTAGTTGTACACACACACACAATTCATTTTCTTTATCCTTATGTGGTTCTTTTAGTTGCATACTTATGTTTTATCTCTTTATTGCATGCTCATATCATTTGCATTTTGATTGTTTTTTTCAAAAGATATGAGTTTTAAATTTGGCATGCAAACCGCTGTAGGACTGTTGTGAATTATCACAGCAGTACAAACAACAGTCACTCATCTGTGGCCAACCGATATGGTACCACTACGAGACTGCTGTGAATTATCACAACGGTGGCTTTACAGTGGCTCGCCGTTATGACAATCGTAGCAGAAACCACAACGATCGACCTTTGATTTGCCAAAAATGATGCATTTTTTATCTGGCTTGATATATATATATGCTCTGCTTCCCTATTTTGTTGTGTGAGTCTAAGAAGCCAATCTTGAGAGGCCAAGTTTTTCTTTAGAAAGAAAGACTCTGAAACACTCACCTTTATTCAACCAAACACCAATCCATGATCATCTAGCATCATTCTTGCATCTTCCAAGTATGGGACTTCATCTTTTGTTTGACTAGGTAATTTCTAAATGCCCTAGAATTTCATGTTTCTTTCCTAAGCCATGTTTACTTATGAATAGCTTTTAGTGTTCAATGAATGCATGTCTTTGTGCTTAATTGCATTTATAACATGGTTAGATTGTTGATTGTTTGTTGAGACTTTGTGTTTATTGATAGCTAGGATTTAAGACCATTTTGATCTTCTACCTAAATCCATTGCTCTTGCATTTTGATAATTTATATCTAAGATTTGCATTCATTGCCATCTTTAAATCCTTAGTTAAGCTTATATCTGTTGACCAAGCATTTGTGCATCTAGAATATTTTTATATATTCACATAGGTTGCGTATTCTCTTCATTGATTGTTAACCCTTGTGGATAAAAGGATTAGTTCACAAGTTTGTTGATCTAGAATCACTGTAAAGATCTGCGGGTAGTTGTAATGGGTTAGTGACCAGTATGGTGTGATGAGAGGTAAACATAGGTTATAATCATTATTACAATAATGGATTTAAGGATCGAAGTGGCTAAATGGTTAGCCAGTGGTTTTTCCCTTATTAAGGGTTTCCACATAAAAATCAAGTGTCTTTATACTTTCGTATTTTTGCTTGTTTTATATGTTTGTTAATGGAGTAATTGAGTAACATTGACTAATCAAGAAAAACTGGTAACTAACTTGACTAAAACCTATTCACCCCCCTCTAGCTTAGGATACACAAAGTTTAGGGATTTACATTATGGCAATGCTAGCACACGGTGATAGGGTTAGGAATGACACCTAGTTGGTGGGTCTTTGTTGGAGGTGGGAATGGAGGATGCTTCATCTGCTTGTTAGCCTTTCTCTTCCATGCTTTGCTAAGATTTGGCTTGTTTATATCAGCACTTAGATTTCCTTGATTCATGGAAATCTTTTCTTCTTTTGGAAGTCAAACCGCTTCGTTAATTAGTGCCTTAATTTCTTGCTTACCTTTTGAAAGCTCTGTAAGGTGGTCAAGTTCTTCGTTTTCATCATTTCTATGGCCTTGTCCAGTTTATCAATTTTATCTTGCATTAATCGCATTCTCTTGGCAAGGTCCTCCTTAATCTCTTCTAACTCTTACTATGGTCCACTATTTTTAGCTTCAAGGTTCTTCATTTGCATTTCTACCTTATTGTTATTTTCATAAATGTCTTATATCTTCCTTCCATAGGATACCATTCTTAACCTTGACTGATTGAATCTAAAATGTGAGCTTTTTCTTTCCATGTTCAAGCTCATCAACTTTCACCTTTGATATTTTAAGGGCCTCCTCCTTTTTGCTAAGTTTTTCTTTTACTTTCTTGAGGTCATTGTCTTTTTGTTCAAGATCTGTCTCTATCTTCATTGATTTACAATCTATCACATTTTCAAATTCTTTTGATAGCCTCGCTAGATCTTCCAAGGCCTTCAATGCAACATTATTTTCCACTTCAAGTCTCTCAGTTTGTTCATCCAAATCATTGTTCTTGTTAGAGACTTCTATATCCTTCTTCTTGAGTGTATTGTTTTCTTCTTTTAGAAATTGTACTTCAAGATTGAGCTACTTATTTTGCACTTCAAGCTCTTCCACTTTCACCTTCCTCAATGCCTCTTTGTCTTCAAACTTCATTTTCTTGAGCCTTAACTTCTTTCCAAATTCTCCCCTAATTTCTTATTTTTGTCGGGAAGTTTCCACTATCTTTTGTTGAGGTGCATCATTCTCATTCTTTAACACTTCCATCACCAACATTAACTCCTTGCTGGCACTTATCAATTCCTTGCTCTTCTCTACCTAGTTAGAGGGCTTTTTTTCCCAGATTGGTATGAGATTTCCTTATAGCTTTGATTTGTTGCTCTTGTGGATGTGTTGTAACTTTCTTCAAGATTGGACTCTTTTCTAAGTTTCTCACTTAGTCACACGTTGAACACCAAATAACTCTTCACCGTATCTTCAAGGGACATATTCATTGGTTGGTAAGATGAGAGAGGAAACTCATAGGTGTTGACATCATTATATCTCTATGAGGAATCTATATGAGACCTCTAATTTTGGTCATATGGATCATCAATAAGCTCGTGTCTAGGCCGTGTGTGTTGCCTAAAGTAATCAATAAAACCTTAAACAAAAGGAAAAAAACTACCAAAGCGTAAAAGGACACTAAAGAACTAAAATTGACTAAGAAACTAGCTTGAAAACTAAGATTAGCCACCTAATTAGCACCTTACCCCAGTAATGGCAACATTTGACGCATAATGAATATAATGAATATAGTTCAATACAAATCCCAACATCCATAAGTGTTTCACATCAATCCCTTAGTGTGATATTTAGCTACTCATGACAAATACATAAAAATAACAAGGAGAAGAGAGATAGAGACGATCCATATAGAGAGTTCATTTCTTATAGATTAAATCCAATCTCCAAGTGTACTTTAAATATGATGAAGATGATGTAAGATGGTTTTGGTATGGTGAAGGAAGATTCCTAGGTCTAAGGTTAATGGTTAGTGATGTAAGGGTTTAGAGAGAGAGGAGAGAGTGTTGGAAGAAAAGGGAAGAGAGCTTGCAGTAAGAAAATGGTGTATTTATAGACTTGGGAGGCTAAGGCATGATCTGATCATGAAAAAACACATTTGCCCCTCTAAAAATGGTTGAATTTCATTCCCAGAGTTGATCCCATCAAATTCAAGACTCGCGGTGCGCGGGTATTGTGCTAGTATAGTTACCCGCGCATTACCCAGGCATTACTGCACAACAGTCACCTAAATAAGTATAACTCTTTCTAGAAAACTTGTAATACAATTTGTAAAAAATGTTGGAAACTAGACTTCTGAGGCTTTCCAAATATATATAGATCGAAATGTGGTTCAATCTAAGGAGAGAGAGAGATATGATTCTTTAAGTTGGATGTTTTGCATGACCTGTTTACAATTTCAGCTTATTTTTCCTCCAAATCTCACTTTTTGCTTCAAAAGACATTGAATGCTTGAAATGAAAAGAATACAACCATTAGATACCAAAATATGCTTGAAAATAGGCTAAAGGATATGGAATTCGGGGCCAAAATATAGCACAACATTGAATGCTTGAAATGAAAAGAATAGAGCCATTAGATACAAAAAACTGCTTAAAAACAAGCTAAAGGATATGGAATTGAGGGCCAAAATATAGCACAATTTTGGCATGATCACACCCCCAACAATGTTGGCGTTTGCCGAACAGGAGTTTTTGACAACACGCGGGGTGCTAACATCATGCGTGGACTGACTTTAGTCTCTACTGTTTGCCATGTTATTGTTTCACAAGTTCTTCGAGAGTTCCCCCTACCTTCTAGCGCCAATTGTTGACGATGATTTTTGGTATCACGTAGAAGTGATCACACACCCAAGAAAGTACAGTGAATCATTAATAATTTAATGAGAATAATAAAGAAGAGACAAAGCATGCAAACATGGTTTTTATGTGGTAAACCCCAAGTTAGGAAAAAGTCCATAGTTGCCGGTGACAGTGAGAAGAAAGATTCACTAAAATGGAATAATTACACACTCTTGTTCTCTTCTTGTACAATGTTTTCTAACTATTACAATGACGTTTTAGGTTCTATTTATATGTGCATAGAGTTCTAATTCTTGATACACAAGTAAGGAAAGTTGTTGTTTTAACGGGACTCTAACTTGTTGTAGTCATTTTAATCTTCTTCCTCATTTTGTGTCTTTTCGTACTAAACGTCTAAGATCTCATGCCCAATTTGGACTCTGACATATTTAAGAAAATTTGTTTCCTTATCAGAGTGTGCTTTAAGATATCTTGTTTGAGAAAGACTTTTTATCCGCGTATCTGAGTAATTGCATTGAATTCAATGTGTCCACGTGTTGCTCAACTAACTAGCTATCTAACCCGACCGAACCTCATTCACCCCAAGTGATTGGTTGATCCCAACCAAAAGTCTTGACCCGATCAGCCTAGCGCATCTGATAGAATTACCTTTACCCGATCAACCTAGTCTCTCCGAATGAGTTATATCCACTCGATCTTTTGGGTAAACCTGGCTGGTTCTTATGAGGTCATATTTGTTCAACTAAGATTGGTCTAGTCTAGCTGACTTTAGATGACATGACATCTCTAACCGCCACATATTCTGGTAATCATTCTCACTTGTCATCCTTCCAGATTTTACTAATTACATTACTAAATATAAATGGGTTTATTGTCTTAAACATAAATAAGATGTTCCTTATGTATTTGAGCACTTTCAAAATCTTAATGAGAAATATTTTGACAATTGAATTAAAATTGTTTACAATGATGGTAATGGTTAAGCCATTAGTCCTGATCATTTATTATCTAAAAGAGGCATACAACATCTTAACTCTTCTTATACTCCGGAACATGTCGAGTCTGTTGAACAAAAACACTGACATATAATTAAAACACCCATCATTATACGTCTATGCCTCCAAGTATTCTTTCACCCTCACTAAAGTTTCAAACAGCATTTTCTAAATTTTTTAATCATGACCCGAATTATCAGAAACTAAGAACTTTTGGATGTCTCAACTACCCATGGTTAGGAATGGCAATAGGTTGGGTTCGGGTCGGGTCATCCTATTTATTTTCACAGGTTCGTGTTCGGGTTTTGACCTGTAGGTTTTCTTGAATCTCAAACCAACTAACAAACCTGGGTTAAAGTTTTGAACAATCAAACCATCGAACCCGGATACCTGTCGAGCTATGAGCATCTTTAACTTTTTTTTTATCATAATATCAATCAATAGCAAACCTGTTGCAGTTTTATATTAACTCAAAATGAACAATGAATAACAAATATGTTTAAGAATTTAACTCAAAACTAATATTCAATAACTATCAAATCAAGAAAATACCAAGAATTGAACTGTAGCTTTTCTATAATCTGTAGTGTGGAGGTCAAAAATATGTATGCCTATCTAATCTATAAATCTCAAGAAAGTCAAACGGATTGAACTATCGTGGGCCAAAGATAGTCTTGGTCAAGGATATTAGATCATTTAAAGCACGTGGTCAATATTTAAAGCAATCAAGTAAGGTGTTTCACAAATCCCAATGGCTGACAAAGCCTTCGTGTTCCAGTTCTTATGAACCAAAATGGACAATTGAATGCCTATGATCCATGCATCCTTAATGAGCATGAGCATTGAACTTTCCTATAAAATCCAGACTCATCCTTAATGGGAAGAGGTCTGAATTCTTCTTCTCAACTTACACGAAAGCTCTCTAAAAACTCTTAAATCTGTTTGATCACTCTTCCATTTGTTATGGCCCACACCTCTATATTAATAGTTGACCCACCACTCAATTGAGGTCGACTGAAGTAACCATAAAAGTTGATCGAACAAATTTCAAATTGACCCACGTTGAATGAAGAGCTCCACCTGGGCATAATCGATATCTTAGATCGACCTAACTTTCGTTCAGCCTATATCGACCCAATTCTTGTTCGACCTATATCAACCTAACTCTCATTAGATCTATATGTACACAACAAATCCTTAGGGAATCAATTCGTGAATAATATCTTTACCCAGATTCAAGCCTACGAGAATGAACCACAGCTCAACCTCAACAATCGAGCAACACGGTTTGTAACTTGTAACTTCACTTTCTTGGTCATCGAACTCTATAATAACTTGATCATCAGAGAGTCTCCCCAATGGAACACCCCCTCAAGTGGTCTGCTACTGCTATTCTCTATTGGTTTCCAAGTTGCCAATGCCTACCTCAACGATCAAAGAATCAATTGTAGATCTGGTCAACTACAGAGAGTTATATGTCTATTTTAACTTAAAAACTCATCTCTAATGGAGTGTTAAAATAAGAGTTCAAATAGGTTGGAGTTATTTGAGTGAGTTAAATATAGTTAAAGTGAGAGTGAGAGTTATTTGGGGGGCCCATGTGGCAAGTGGTGGGACCCTAGTGTTAGATGAATTAAATATTTATATTTTTGGTTTTTTTATGGGACCCATGCCATAACTAAGAGAGACGAATGTGCGTGACCTAATGGTGTCATAATGTGCCATACCGATACGACACGGTTAAGAAAATGGGTTGTGATGTATCGGTATGTTAACCTAATAGCCCATGGGCCATAAAGGGGTCAGCCGACCCTTTGTAATAAACGTTTTTTTTTAACTTATATAAAAATTAAAATTTTAACTTTAAATTGTATTTAATTATAAATTAAATTTTTATCTATTATTAAATTAAAAAGTTATTTATTATTTTAACTTATGTATTAGATTAACTTATTTATTATTTTAATCTAATAAAATAATTTGTACGAAATAGATCAATTTATTTAAAAATAATAATTCAAAGAATAAATAAAGATATATGAAATAGATGAATTTGTAATTTCCTCATATTTTGATTGGCTTATTTCGTTGACAAACCACATTGGAGATTTGCTTGTAAGGGTAGATTAGGCCTTATTATTCGTGATCAAGCTTCGATAGCATCCTCAAGCCTAGGAGCACTTCAGAGGTATATCACTTGCTTAACTCTCATTGCAGAGAATAGTTACACACACACACTCTCATGCATGCCTTACACATCTTACTTTTGTGTTTCAATCTTTTATATGTGTATTCTTCTTTACACTTTTCACACATGTACCTTGGTGTTAGTTCTAAGTGTGGTTGTGTCATATGCATTTCATTTTCCGTTTGTTGATCGAAAATGTCCGCGCATGAACAATGGAGTGTTTTGCTTTAGTGCGTTGATCAATTGGTGAAGTTTCCCTCCTGTTGGGAATTGACGATTGACTCAGTGGTCAGCCTGACTATCTAATGGAACCGCCATTTAAAGACAGAGATTTTGCCCTCATTCCATGGTTGAATCGGCAGCCTACCTAACCTTCATTATGACCGTTGAATCATAACTAGTGATTATGTCCTCACTCTGTGGTTTACCGTCAAATGTAACTGCCGAATCACACCTAATACACTATGATAAAATGGTTGTCTGCCTAACCGCCAAACCTGACTGCCGAATGGCCAATGAAGGGCAGCTTTATATTTTCACCAGCTGCTCATGTTTTCCTATATAAATACATATTCTTCTTCCATAATTCCTTTTAGTGCTTTGAAAATCATACCTTTAGTGAGAGAAATTGACTCCAAGAGAGAGAGAGAAAGCTCCAAGAATTTATTTTTACTCAACCAAACACAAACCCCGTGTGCATCTAGCATCCTTCATACATCATCTTCCCACGGGTATTCGTGCTTTTATATCTTGGTAAGTTGAATATTTCCTAGAACTCATATCTTCTTTGTTTTTTAATCCTTGCCTAAGGTTAGCAATTAATTTGTTGATTAATTACATGTTCTTTTGAATGAGCATTTTTAGAATATGTTTATGGATTTTCTTGTTGATTGATAACTAGCATTTAAGACCAATTTTCCCTCTTGCTAAATCTTCTAGCTTTGCATTTAGATATTAATATCTTGGATTCGTGGCTATTGCCATCTTCACATATCTAGATAAGCATTTTGAGTAGTCTAGGATTAATTGCATGTAAGAATACTTTTACATATTCATATAGGTTGCTTAATCTCTTCATTGATTGTTAAGCTTTATGGCTAAGTGGTTTACTGCACGAGGTAGTTGGACTAGGATCACTTTTAAAGACCTTTTGGGTAGAGTGAATTGGTTAGTAAACAAGAATGGTGTGACTTGAGGTCAACCTAGGTTGTAAATTTTCATTCAAGTAGTGGATTTCGAGGACCGTATATGGCTAGAAGGATAACCTGTGAATTTTACCTAGTTGGAAAGTTTCTCACGTAAAACAACTCGTGTGTTTTTATTATTTTTTCTGAATTTTATTGTTATTTGAATGCTTGCTAATATGGGGTTGTTTTTGTAAACATTGATTAAGTAAAAAATTGGTAATCAATCGATTAAAACCAATTCATCCCCATCTAGGTTATTTAGACAAATGCTTAGGTGTAATTTCAATTGGTATCAGAGTAAAAGAGTATAGCCTTGAAGACCTCAAAGATTAAGAAGCAAAAGAGTATAGCCTTGAAGACCTTAAAGATTAAGAAGGAGGATAATGATTTGGATGAAGACTAATGGTGAAAAGCTTTAAGAAGATTTTGAAGCTACAAAAGAATGGTTATAGCTTAAGTAGGAATGGCTTCAAGAAGAAGACCATGTTCAAGAATGGCAAGCTAAACTAAGAGAAGTCTTCAAGAATTGGATTCAATGCTTTGAATGAGGAGGATTCGGGCATATCTCCATGGATTGTGAAACTTGAAGAACAAGAAAATAGAAAAGGCAATAGTTGCCTCACGGAGTGATAGTGAGAGTGAAAAAGATTCTTCAAGTTTTGAAGTGATTGCACTTAACTAAACAGCCTTTTGAGCCTCTTATGTGGAAGTTGAATACGAAGGCAAACATGCCTAGAATTATGATCTTCAAGAAGAGTAGATGAAAAAGTAGTTAGATGTGTGATTGATGAAGTTACTTATGGGGATGTTAATGTGACAACAAATGACACTAGTGATGACTTTAGTGATGAGAACTCTTCATCCTAACCCAATTAAGGAATTGGTGAAAGTATGGACCTTGAAGACTTGATCAAGTATTTTAAAGTCTCCAGGTTAAAGAATAAAAGGGAAATTTAAAAGTTGAAGGAGGAGAATCTCAAGCTTGCAACCGAAGTGACTCACTTAAATGATGAAGTGAGGAGAGTTAAAGAGAGTGCAAACATGATGAAGAAGAAGGTTTTGGATGCTAAGGAGTTGCTTTCCAAAATGACCTCCGATACCAAAAAACTGGATAAGACATTGAGGCATGGAAAGAAGCCGAATGACAAGAGTGGTCTTGCGTATGTTGATGACATGGAAACCCCCTATTCGGATAATACGGAATTTGTCAAAGGAAATGGCATCAAGGGAGCCTCACCTTCACAAATGGCGAAGCTCATCCTAAACATCCAAGAGCTCTATACCCAAGCTTTCCTCAACCAAGGTTTTACCAAACTAGATGGCAAGCCATGCAACCTTTGTTAGGTTTTTAAAGTTGTATTGGCATTAATTCCATATCAAAATAATGTTTCACTTGCATTGATGAGTTGTCTTAGATTGATGACGATTCAAGCTTCAAAAAAGATTTGACAACTTAAAAACTAAGATTAAGTCTTCAAAGAGAAGTGTGATTCATTGCTCAACAAAGGTATATTTAGACCTCATTTCTCTTATAAGGTTTAGGCACACAAACAACTTGAATCCAAATGTGTCTCTATATCATTGTGCTCAGTTTGCAAAATACATTCACACACTTGATATTGAATGCTCATCCATTAGACTTAAATTGACAAATTTTCAAATTGCATGTTCTAGGACTATATCTAGGATATGTCATTCTTTTGTGTTCATGTGCTCGTTTGTTTATGATTTATGGACTTTGGACTTGAATTTGGTTGTATATTATTCCTTTTTGATTTTTTTCCATTTTGGTTACTCACTCATTTGATTTTAAGTTCCGAGTAAAAAGTTACGAAACTTTACGGTCAATTACCATATATTGTCTTCATCATCGTGTATCGAGTTGAATTCATAATTTTGGGTCTAAGATTCATAGCCATCCATGTGCATGAGAGATTACCGGTTCATAATCTAGAAACAGATTCAAATTCAGAGTTTGGAAGCAAGAGAACGGACAAATATTTCAAAGGTGCGTGAGAGAGGAAGCAAGTGGCCAAAGGCCACTTGCCAGTCATCCACGAGGAGGTGCATGGCAATCTCAGGTGGAGGGATTTGAAAGTCACCTAAAAATGTGTGTGTCTATAACCTAGAGGGGGGTGAATAGGTTTTAATCGAATCAATTACCAATTTTTCGATAAATCAAATTTAACAAAAATTACCCTGAATAAACAAGCATTCAATAAAATCAATTATGCTTAAAACAATAACAACACACAATATTTACGTGGAAACCCTCCAAATGGGAAAAACCACGGGCTGATATGTGTGCCACACTTGATCCTCAAATCCACTATTGAATGAAAGTTTACAACCTAGGTTGACCTCCCGTCACACCCTCAAGTACTAACCCTTTCACTCTACCTAACGGGCCATATTAGTGATTCGTGATCTATTTTCTTGTGCACTAACCACTTAGTCACAAGACTTAACCTCAATGAAGAGTAAAAACAATCTAAGTGAATATGATAAAATATTCAAACATGCAAGTAATGCTAGATAGCACTAATTGCTTATCTAGGAAATTAAGAATGTCACTAAGTACAATTCCTAAATATCATTGTCTAAATGAATGTTCATAATGACTTAACTAGATATAGTTATGCAACATTATTACCTAGTTATCAAACAAAGCCATTTCAACATATGTTGTCATTAAGCATGAAATGGTCATTAAATGCAATCATCAAAATGCAATCAATATGACCTAATTAGCTAGAGGAAACAATGACCGAATTCTAGATATCACAAAAGCCATATCAACACAAGTTGTCATTAGATATGACAAGGACTATAATGCAATCATAAAATGCAATCAATGAGCCCTAAACAATATCTAAATACAAAGCTTAGAGATTTAGCTTGAAGGGAAAAATGGTCACAAACCCTAGCTATCACAAAATGTAAATCTCAACCAACAATCAGCAACCCAAGCATGTAATAAATGTAATTAAACTCAATAACATACATTTAATGAACAATAATTGCTAAACCTAGGTATACATGTCATAAGAATGAAACAAGAGATTCTAGGGCATGTAGAGATTACCTAGTCAAACACCAATAAGAGAAATCATGCTTGGAAGATGCAAGAAAAAGCTAGATGCTCATGGATTGAAGTTTGGTTTAGTCAAGATGGGTTCTTGGGAGCTCTCTCTCTCTTGGAGTGAATTTCATTCTCAAAGAAAGGCTTAAACAATAAAAATGGCTTCTTGGACTCACCAAACCAAAGAGAAGAGAAGAGAACATATATATAATGTGCCCTACATGAAATATCATCATTTTGGACAAAGGGCAACTGATTCCCGTCATGACCGTTGGCTGTACCGCGGTACAGGCAAGTGTCCAGACCGCGGCACTGAGAGTGGTGCATCATCTGGACAACGCCGCTCTGTAGGCCATTGTGCATGCAAGTGCACAAACCGCGGTCTCGACAGCATACAACACCTGTGAAACTCCGCTTGGGAGACCGCGGTGCATGCAACATGCATAGGCCGCGGTAGCCACAACGTGCAGGCTCTGGTAAACACCGATGTGCAGACCGCGGTGTAGGCAATGCACAAGAGCGGTCCCAGACGCGGTTAAGAGGAAAATCCTCTTCTATGGGCAAACAAAATGCATCAAACACCCAAGCAAGAGTTATGGAAAAAAGGCACACAATTATGACAATTAAGCATTCATACAAGATGACCAAAAACATGCATGAGAGAGTGTGTGTGCACTAAAACTCTTCAAACAAGGTTAAGCAAGTGATTTACCTTTTGAAGCTTGAGTTGGGTCAGGCCTAAACCACGCTTACATAATAATCCCCAAATGTGATTGTCAACGAAATGTGCCAATCAAAAACTGAGGAACTTACAATCTCCCCTTTTGGCTATTTCGTGACAAAACCGCCACTCACAATTTATCCTCACAAATAAACAAAACAAAAAACAGGGGTCAACAAAGTTTTTCTACATTACAAAGAGATGCCTAATAAACTAGATCTTCAAGTCATCCATCTCTTGTAGAATCAAGATCCCTACAAAATAAAATAACTACACTTTCCAAGACAAGTGTATGTGAGGTGATCAAAGACATAAAAACATGAGCAATTTGCATACAATAGAAACAAGCAACATGCATCAACAATGCAAATGCTAATGCTCCCCTTAAATAGGTTAACTCCTCCTCAATGAGTCAAACTCCCCTCAAATGCAACTCTCGACTCCTCCTTAAATCATGCCACTCTCAACCTCTAAATCCACACTACTCCCCCTTTTTGTCATGAGATAGACAAAGAAGTATCCCCTTAAGAAGGCATTAGCAAGGAGAGCTTATGGCACAAAAATATGCATAATCATTTAAAACAAATTTATGCAACTCAATTAAGAAGAGAGAATCAAGGAGTTTTATTACATAAAAAAAATTGTGTGAATGAATGCTTTGCATACAAGACAAGTTGTATTCAAGATCAAAACATGGTATTTGGCAAAGCATAATAACAAAGGTTTCTAAGAGAATTCAAACAAATTTCACCATTTGTCATGGAATAAGCAAGATATAGATTGTAAAATAAATTCATTTTAAGAACAACTATATCAACCTTTACAAGAAAAACAAGACATGAGCGACTATTGTGCCCTTTTTTATTTTTACGGGTGGAATGCCCGTATGATAGTAGCCTTCTTCGACTAGTAAAGAGAGAGAGACTTTTAGATTGTAAAGTCCTTGAAATGGATACAAGATCCTTATTGATTGAAGTCTAATAATTGCATTCACACACATTTTTGCATTCATTTTAAAGCATTCAAAAAATCTCATCATGCATATTAGTTTAAAGCATATCATAGAAACAATCAACATGTCATGGTGATCAATTATAGGTCATTCAAAAAGTACTTTCCAATCAATTCTCCTATTCCAAAAGTGCATGTTTGATCATAAATAAGACATGGATTGCATGTAAAGCAAATTCGCACACTTATATAAAAAAAATATACACCTAATCATCTCAAGCAATTAATAAAGAAGCATAAATATTATCAATGAGTACAATGCATTGCCAATTTGCTTTCTTTGCTTGAGCTCCCCATACGGGGTCAATCAAAACAAGTCAAGAGAGGATATGAGTCCTTATAGACTTACCAAGTCCATTGGACCTAGCTGAGCCTATGGGTGAACCTTTAGCACAATGGCATGTGAGTTCATCTTTTTTAATCCACTTAGGTGACACATTGTCAATCCTAGTGATCAAGATCATCATATTACTCCTAGGATCATTAACACTAGCTTTCCTAGGCAAATTCATATTGGCTCTAGCCCTTTTTCTTTCAATCATGCTTTTAGTTCTACACATGTTAATGTACTTAAAGCAATTTGGTCTAATGTGACCATCAACACCACAAAAATGACATGAAGGAATAAAATGAGGGGTTATACCATTCCTTTGTGAGGATAAAAGTGCTTTCCCATGTCTTTGAGCTTTCCTTTTGTGTGGTGTTCGTTCTCTTCTACCTTGTTGTTGAGTTGGAGAAGATTGCTTCCTTTGTTGAACATGCAGAAAATGCTTCTTAGCTTGATGGCTTTTAGGTTGAGGAATGGTTGCTTGATGTTCTTTCATTGGTTGAGCTTGAGCTTGACTTCTTGATGCTATCTTGACTTGGATATTCCTAGAGCACTCTCCAAGTTCAATTTTCTTCCTAGGATGAAGTGGATGAAGGGGCTCTTTGAAGTCCATGCTCTTGACAAATACCATCTTACTAGAAGTTGAGGTCTCCTTGTCAACTTCAAACCCTAGACCTCTCTTGTCACTTGGCTTCTTGCCAACTCCCTGTTAGGATTATGCTCAAAAGCAAGAGTGTAATATTGATTTACGATGTCTATGAACTTCACTTGGAAGTCATTAAAGCACTCATCCTCTTCCATCCAAATTGTCTCAAATTGCATTTGAAGGACTTGAAGCTTGGAGTCCTTGACCACTTCGGTTCCTTTATAAGCCGTTTGTAGAATCTCCCAAGCCTCCTTTGCATACCTAGTATTTTGAACCAACTTGTATTTATTGTTATCCATGGCACACAATATTGCATGCATAGCATTGTTGTTCCACTTGGAAGCTTCAAATTCTTGTGTGCTCCAATGAGACTTAGGCTTGAGAACTTCATCTCCATCATCATCGGTCATCTTTAGAAGAGTGTACCCATCTTCAACCACCATCCATGCACGGTCATCTATTTGGCAAATATAAGACTCTATCTTGCCTTTCCATGAGGCATAATTATCATCTTTAAGCAAATATGGTCTTATACTTGATGCTCCCTCTTTGCTCATCCCAAGCTCACTCACAGTGTTTGGGTTAAATGAATGAGTTGCAAATGTAATGCACCACACAAGATGCAAACAACAAAAATGCACAAGCTAGACACACATAGAGCACGAATCACCTAAGTATATCTAGGCACTGGCTCTGATACCAATTGAAAGTTCCTTAAAAATGTGTGTGTCTATAACCTAGAGGGGGTGATTAGGTTGTAATCGAATCAATTACCAATTTTTCGATTAATCAATATTAACAAAAATTACCCCGAATAAACAAGCATTCAATAAAATCAAGTATGCTTAAAACAATAAAAACACACATTTTTTTTGTGGAACCCTCAAAATGGAAAAAACCACTGGCTGATATGTGTGCCACACTAGATCCTCAAAATCCATTATTGAATGAAATTTTACAACCTAGGTTGACCTCCCGTCACACCCTCCAGTTACTAACCCTTTCACTCTACCCAACAGGCCCTAATAATGATTCTTGATCTATTTGCTTGTGCACTAACCACTTAGTCACAAGACTTAACCTCAATGAAGAGTCAAAACAACCTAAGTGAATATGATAAAATATTCAAACATGCAAGAAATGCTAGGCAACACTAAATGCTTATCTAGAAAATTAAGAATGTCATTAAGTACAATTCCCAGATATCAATGTCTAAATTAATGCTCATAAAGACTTAACTAGATATAGTTATGCAACATTATATCCTAGTTATCAAACAAAGCCATTTAAACATATGTTGTCATTAAGCATGACATGGTCATTAAATGCAATCATCAAAATGCAATCAATATGACCTAATTAGCTAGAGGAAACAGTGACCTAAATGCTAGCTATCACAAAAGCAATATCTACACAAGTTGTCATTAAGTATGGCAAGGACTCTAATGCAATCATAAAACGCTATCAATGACTCCTAAACAATATCTAAATGCAAAGCATAGACATTTAGCTAGAAGGGCAAAATGGACACATACCCTAGCTATCACAAAATATAAATCTCAACCAACAATCAACAACCCAAGCATGTTATAAATGCAACTAAACTCAATAACATACATTTAATGAACAATAATTGCTAAACCTAGGCATACATGTCATAAGAATGAAACAAGAGATTCTAGGGCGTGTAGAGATTACCTAGTCAAAGACCAACAAGAGAAATCATGCTTGGAAGATGCAAGAAAATGCTAGATGCTCATGGATTGAAGTTTGGTTGAGTCAAGATGAGTTCTTGGGAGCTCTCTCTCTCTCTTGGAGTGAATTTCTCTCTCAAAGAAAGGCTTAAACAATAAAAATGGCTTCTTGGACTCACCAAACAAAAGAGAAGAGAAGAGAACATATATATAATGTTCCCTACACGAAACAACATCGTTTTGGACAAAGGGCAACTGATTCCCATCATGACCGCTAGCTGTACCATGGTACAGGCAAGTGTCCAGACTGCGGCATAAACAATGGTGCATCGATTGGACAACACTGCTCTATCAGCCGCTGTGTATACAGGTGCACAGACCGCGGTCTCGACAATATGCAACGCCTGTGAAACTTCGCTTGGGAGACCGTGGTGCATGAAACAAGCATAGGCCGTGGTAGCCAAAGCGTGCAGCCTTTGGTAAACACCACTGTGTAGATAGCAGCTTAGGCAATGCACAGGGAGATGCCCCCAACCTCGGTTAAGAGGAAAATCCTCTTCTACGGGCAAACAAAATTCATCAAACACCCAAGCAAGAGTTATGGAAAAAAGGCACACAATTATGTCAATTAAGCATTCATACAAGATGATCAAAAACATGCATGAGAGTGTGTGTGTGCACTAAAACTCTTCAATCAAGGTTAAGCAAGTGATTTACCATTTGAAGCTTGAGTTGGGTCTGGCCTAAACTACCTTTACACAATAATCCCCAAATGTGGTTGTCAACGAAATAAGCCAATCAAAAACTGAGAAACTTACAGGATTTCTGCCATTGAGAAGGCCATACTCCTCCTTAGGGATGTGAGGTGGCTCGTAGCCATTGGTCCTCTAAATTTTGTCTCTCTCCCTCTCATTTCTAAACACTTTCCCTCTCTCATTTGATTTGAGAATAAAAAAACTGAAAACCAAGTGTGTAGAATTTTCTCTCAAATTTTCTCGCAAATTTTCTCATCTTCCAAAACCGTAACTTTCTCTTTTGAACTCCAATTCAAGTGATTCAAATTCGATATTGTTTGTCTAACAACTCTCTAACATCTCCAAGAAGGTTTGAGTTCGTTTAATCAAGTTTCCTAGTAGTTCTTCATCAAAAACAGGACTGCACATTTGTCTTAAGGTATTGAAAATTTCTTGAGTTTTGTTCTTCAAAGTTTTCAATTACCTTGGGTTTTCTTCTTCTATATATTTATGTTTATTGTGCATACTTTGATTAGAGTTTTAGAATCTATTAAAGCTAGATTGAACATGATTTAATTCTCTCATGTTGGGTTAGATTTTTTTAAACTCTATGTTTTAACATGTTTGGGAGTTGTGTTGTGCTAGCTTTTGATTTAGGACTATTTATGCTTCATGTTGATTGATTTTTTATTATAAATAGTCTTAACATCTGTTGGGTTCTTTTAATTGAATATATATTGGATTAGCACATTTGATTGAGTATTTTAGAGCTATTTTGACTTTGATTGAATATTGTGAGAAAAATATGCTCTAGATATTTGCTAGAACTTTGATTGATCTTATCTCATGAATCTAGCATGTTTTTGTTTGTTACTAAAATCTAGAATGTGTGCTTAGTATATATGCCTTGATTCAATTTTTAGTTACATGAATGATTCTAGGAACTAAATGTGATTGTGGTGTTTCACATGTTCTAGAATTTTCATTCATGCATAGTAACTAGACTATTTTTTGCTGTGAACTTACATGCATATGTCTAGGTCCCATAGGATGTGTTGATCATCATATTCTGTGTTGAGTGCTTGTTTGCATTTTTACATTCATTAATCACATTAGGAAGTCCTTGTAAAAGGCATGAAGACTTGGCTAGGACATGTGGTCCAAATAGCTAAGCAAGGAGTCTTGATTAGGAAATGAGGTGCTGATAATCAATCAAGGGATACTTTCTAAAGACAAGGGTGCCTTGAATAGAAAGTAGACTTTTTATTAGTAGACCTGGATGTTAAGATGCGATGGAGTCCACTAGAGAGTGTGTCATTTATTGATCACTCTTGAGGAATTTCAAACTTCTTAGTGGTGTTGTGTAGAAGTGGAGTAAAATAGAAAGTGTGTCATTTGTTGATCACTTTTGTGGAATTTCCAATCTACCAATATGGATTAGGTAGACGTCAAGTCCAATATAGAATGTCTCATTTATTGGTCACTTTTGTGGAATGTCTCGTCTACTTTCTAATAATAAAGTACCCAATGGTTGTTTTCAACCAGCGAATGTTTCCTCCTTGGAGGTTTTACCATGTTAAAAAATCCATGTGTTAATTTTCCTTTTGTCTCTTATATACTTGTATGTGTATATTTGTCCCCTGTTTCACAATCTTCATATCTAGATATACTTGAAAACATGACTGATGTAATATGTGATATACAAGCACTTCAATTCATCAAAATTTTAAATATCATTTTATGTGTACTTAGAAGTTTTGTATATAATCATCTTTGATTGAGTACTTGTACACATGGAACATTACTGAGAGTACAAATAGTTTTTAGTTTCATTATAATCCTCTCATTGGCAACTTGTAAGCTTTTTTGACGATACTTTGTTCAATAATACATATTGTTTATTATCTCAAGAATTATTTTTCAGCTAGCTAGAGGGACAAACTTATGTTTGTTTTCAAGGGATTGGAAAAAGTGTAAAAACTTATTCACCCCCTCTCTAGGTTTGTTAGGTTTTTGAGCTGTGTTGGTACTATTCTAAATCAAAACGACATTTCCTTTATATTGTTTAGTTGTCTAGGATTCATAGTTTATCAGTCTTCAAGGAAGTTGGACAATTCTTCAAGCAAACTGGAGCCTTTAAGAGGAGAAAACATTATTGCCTACAAAGGTATTTTAAGTCCTCTATCCTCTTGCAAGACTTTTAAGTCACATACAAACGTATTGCATTCATATGTGTCCCTATACCATTGTGCTTTTTTTTTACACATTCACACACTTGATATTGAATGCTCATGCATTTGTACTAAATTGACTAGATTTCAAAATTGCATGTATTTGGACTATGTCTAGAAAATAGCATTCTTGTGTGTTATGTGTTAATATGTTTATGTTACATGGACCATGGACTTGAATTTGGTATTATATTGTTCTTTATTGAGTTCCATTTATTTCAGTTACTCATACATTTGATTTCAAGTTCCGAGTCAAGAGTTATGAAACATTCCGGTCATTTTACATGCATTGTCATTGTCTTCGTGTATCGAGTCAAATTCATTATTTCTGGTCAAAGTTTCATAGTCATCCATGTACGTGAAAGAGTCCCGGTTTGTAATATGCAAATGAATTCAAATTTAGAGTTCGTAGGCCAAAGAACTGTCAAAGAACGAGGATGTGCACGAGGGAGGAAGCAATTGGCCAAAAGGCCACCATGCCTTCCATCCCGAGATAGCGCGTGGCAACCTCGGGGAGGAACCCTCTCTACCACGGAGATGATCACATGCCATCTCGAGGTTGGGAAGGGCATGGGGGCACTTTGGTCATTTTGCACACTTCCTTTCCCTATCTTTTAAACACCTCATTCCTTCTCATTTTCGTTTTTGAAGAAGATTGAGTGAACAAATTTTCAGAGTTTTCTCTCAACTTTGAATCTCCTTATCTTTCTCATTTCTTGCATGATTTGAGTGATTCTAGTTGGAGAAGTTTCGTCTTTAAGCCCTCTATCATCTCCAAACAACCTTTAAGTCTTTTGTTCAAGTATTTTGGTGGTTCTACACTAGTTTTGTGACTGCACGAGAATTAACAAGGTCGCTGATTATCTTTTGTGATTTACAGTTTTAAATGTTCAATTACCTTAGGTCTTCTTCATATTTTTGTGTATGTGACTTGAACATATGTTGAAAAGTGATAGAGCTTCAATTAAAAGCTAGTTGTGCTTAATTATAAACTTGAATGTGAGTTAGGTTTTATTAAAATCTATGTTTTCACATGATTGTGAGTTGTATTGTGCTAGCTTTTTATCTAGGGCTATTTGTGCTTTGATTGATTTTATTTTCATGATTAATAGTCTTATCATGTGCTAGAACTTATTAGTTTAATATATCTCGGATTAGCACATTTGATTTTATTTTTAGAGTCTATAAAGATTTAATTGATTATTTAGCGAATATATGCTATAAATGATTGCTAGAGATTTGATTGATCATATCTTGTGTATCTAGCATTTTTGTTTTAGTTCTAAAATCTTGATATGTGCTTCATGAACATGTTTATTCAAGCTTTAGTGACACGAATAAAATCTAGGTTTAAAGAGTGTTTTTGGAAATTTGGCATGTTCTATGTTTTCGTTCATATATAAGATCTAGAAAATCTTGTTTTGTGAACTTTGTTGTCTATGTCTAGATCTTCATGGAGTGTACCTAATCCATACATTTCATATGCTCATGCATCATCTTGTGTGGTGTCATTTTTGGATTATAAACTAGAAAAATATACTTTGTGTGCTCATTGATTATTTCTAGTTTCCATAGGATATATTGATCATATATTCTAGGTTGCAAGTGTTTGCATCATTTGCATTACACTTAGATCATTTGCCTTGCAAAAAGGTGGAAGTCTTGGTTGGAGTGTAAAGCTCTGGATAGTCAGACAAAGAATCTTGATTAGGACATGTGGTCCGAATAATCAAGCATGGGAGACATTCTAGTGGCATGGGTGTCTTGGATAGAAAGTAGACTTTATTATTGGTAGAACCGAGATATTAGGATGCGATGGAATCCAATAGAGATTGAGTCATTTTTTGATCACTCTTGATGAATTTCCAACTTTTTAATGGTGTTGGTTTGAGTGGACTCTAGTAGAAAGTGAGTCATTTGTTGATCACTTTTGAGGAATTTCCAATCTAGCAATAGGAAATGGGTAGATGTAGAATTCAATAGAGAGTGTGTAAGTTGTTGGTCACTTTTGAGGAATTTCTTATCTACTTTCCACTAAAAAAAGTACCCGATGGTTGTATTCAACCCGTGGATGTTTCCTCTACAAAAGTTTTACCATCTAAAAAAAATGTGTCTAATGTCTCTATCTCTGTCTCTTTATATTTTTATATATGATTAATATATCTTGTTTAAGGTTCTTCATTTCTTCACATCTTTGTAAACAAGATTTTTATAGAGCAAGAGATGCACACATTATTTGTTGAATCAACATTTATATATTGTATCTTTGTAAGTGTTAGTGTTGGAACCCCGGTCACTGATAACGCAGCAAAAGTAGGTTTTAACTTTTTTTATACATATCCTAATTGATCTGGAACCAGTGAACATGGGATCGTAATTATTTTTCAGAACTTATACATACAAAATAGTACAATAATAAATAAATATGTATACACAGAAAATTGTAATAAATATAAAGAAGAAGAAAATAATCTTAGAACCTTACCAACGTTTGTAGGCTCCTTCACTTCTTGTAATGCTCCTTGTTTGAACCAGTCCTACCAAGGTTTGGATGCTCATACACTTTACGATGTGCTCCTATCTGAACCACTCGATCTTCCTTGCTATCTCCAAGGACAGGTAATTGCGTGTGGGCACGTCACGATCTTAGGAACTTGAAAGGAGAACGTAGAGAAAATACTTGAAGAAACTCTTCTTCTCAAGAGGAAAAACTTAGAACCATTCTAGTTCTCAAAAATTAAAATAAAATCAATATTTTATTTTGTCTTATTGGTGTACGCTTATTCTAATTACATCTTGTCATGTGTGAATTTTATCGCATGAACACGTCATCAATAAAGAGGATAAATTGCCAGGTGGATATCCAAATAGGCATTCATAAAATATCCTACAAGACATTGCCGAAGAAGAGAAAACCCGAGTAAGTAGATATTGAATAAAACCTACTCATGGACAGTCAGCGTTATATACTACTCGGGATCAGTTAACGACACTCGAGACTGGTTAAATGACGCTTTTACTAGAGCTCAAGTGATGTTACTCGGGACCAGCTGGTATTATCCTTACTCGGGATAAAAATGAAGAAAGCTGAATAAAAAGAATAGCGCCTAGTTCACACGGATTAGGTCCTTAAAATACATAGATATCCATCAGGAAAGAATCCCAAAGAGAACAGAATACTGAGCTGGAAGGATTCCCAATCAGGCAACAACTTTATTTCTTTATAAAAAGACTACGTTCTTATATAAGGAAACAAGTCCAAATTAGATTACATTACTAGAATCCCATTCCGACACAGGAAAGAAGACAATCAACTTCAAACAAGAAAATAATTGTAATTAAATACAAAGATCTATTACTTATACAAAACGAATTAGGGCTCCATAAAACATATAAATAGACCTATAATCTCGCCCAAAAAAAGGAAGTTAGACAACAATCATAGCTAAATACAGAGAAGAAAGAGAGATCGAGAGCTTGTAACATCATATTTTTATAGTGGATTTTGGCTTGGTTGATCATTCAACCACCCGTGGACGTTTCTCCCGTAATCGGAGTTTTAACACATAAAAAACTCGTCTTGTTTACTTTCTCCACCTCTCTCTTTGAAATCACAGCCAAAATCCAATCCTTATTGACTTTTCTGATACTTTCCAGAAATCTACGTCAATAATTGGCTCTAGAAGGAGGGGTTGAACCTCCGACTTGTTCAAAAGCGATGGCAGGAAGCAGAAGCAATTCTGGGGATGTTCAAAAATCTTCGGACAACTTCTATGTTGGCAGTACCTCGCGGGATCTCGTCGTAACAACGGAGAACCAACCTTCATACTTGGCGGAGATCCATCCAGTTCCTCTGACCAGTGGAGACCTGACATAGTGCTTTCGAGAGGCGTTACATCAATTGATGGCGGATACAGCAAAGGAAGGAGTTGATATACTGGCTACAGAAGCACAAACTCCTAACCTCCCACCTGCGAGGCTTCGTTCGGTCGTAGTAGGGCCAGAAATAAATACACCAGAAGTCAGAAGGAACCCTACTCAAATAAATAAGGCTGGACATGAAATACCTGAAGAGGAAATACCACGCCAGAGGTAGAACCAGGATCAGATAGCCCGTGCTAGACACCGCAAACATGACCGCCACCGGGATCTATCGTCATCAGAAGACAATGATCAGCACTATTACAAGCGTCACCACGAAATTATACATGAAACCCGGTATCAAAGTGAAGAACCAGAAAGAGGAATGACAATCACCCAGCGGTTCGACCATCAGGGAAGTCCTGTAGGAGGCAGAGACATCATAATCCAGAGCCTAACTCGAGAGGTCGAGAACAATAGACATCAAACGGACGCACTGGTTAGACGTTATGGGTATAACGATTTATCTGATGACGATTCTGACAGTCCATTTACTAGGGAAATCTTACAGACCCAATTCCCAGAAAGGTTTAGGATGCCACACGTAGAGCAGTTTAAGAAAGATACAGATCTGAAGGAGCACGTGAGACGCTATAAAAGTGCCATGGCTCAGTGTGCCCACAGTGATCCTTTGCTATTTCTCAACTTTCCACAAACTCTAGGAGATATGGGTTCAAGGTGGTTCGGGAGATTGCCCCCAGCAAGCATCAGAAATTTCAGTGAACTGAGCCGGAGCTTCTCAAGGCAATTCCTGAGTAATGTTCATAGGAAAAAGTCAGTGTCTCACCTTTCTCAAATAAAATAATGGAAAGATGAGTCACTGAAGAAATACCTGGGGAGATTCGGCCAAGCGGTATTAGATATTGGCAGTGCAAACGATGAAGCAATAATCGCTGCATTCATCAACAACTTGCAGAATAGACGACTATCTTTTGATTTAAGAAGAGCCCGACTAACCAGATATGCAGACATGATGGATATGGTGGGAGGATATGCACTGGCCAAGGAAGAAGAGTTAGCCACGGGAGGATGCTACATGTATGGGGGAAACCCCAAACAGAAGGACGCTAAATCCAATGTGCAAAACCAGAAAGGAAAATAGAAAGGAAATGGCAATGAAAAGAGCAAATACGGGGGTAATGGGCGTAATACCTAGCAGACCACAGAAAAATACCGAGGAAAATACACCAACTACACCCCTTTTCAAAAAAAACAGGAGGAAATCCTGGCCATTCTGGAAATAAATAATATGGTACAAGAGCCAAGCCGTCAATCTCAGTTTACTCGGCCAGATACAACCAAATATTGTAAGTTCCATAAGGAAACCGATCATGAGACTTCCAAGTGTTACCAGCTCAAAGATTACATAGAAACCCTCATTCGGGAAGGACATCTACATGATGTGATCTTGAAAAGAGATGAAAAATCAGAAGCGAAGAAAGAGGTTAGCGCCGATCACAGCTCTGGTCGAAATCAAAGGACCAGTCCAGAGGCCAATCAAGTGATACATATGATCTTTGGAGGACCATCCACTAGAAAAAGTAACCGAGAACGAACTCAGTAAATCAGAGAAGCAGTAGAAGCAAGAGATAACTTTTATATAAGCTCGGTCGAGCCATACCCGAAAAGGATAAAGGAAGGATGGGACCTAATACTATTCACAGAAGCAGACTCACATGGCGTCGATGTTCGACCAAATGACGCCTTGGTCATAAGTGCCCGGATTGGTCACCGAGAAGTCTGGAGAATCCTGATAGATAATGGAAGCTCAGCAGACATTCTCAATATAGCCGTCTAAGATAAACTCAGGTTAGACCGAAAGGGCCTATAACCTTTCTATACCCCACTTAGAGGATTTGGGGGAGTTGAGGTTAGATCACTCGGGACGGTAAAGCTACCTGTAAAGATTGGAGTGGAACCTTGCCAGAGTACTGTATTGCTCGATTTCGTGGTGGTAGACTTAGACAATTGGCCATATAATGCATTACTGGGATGACCATTCCTGAATAAAACTAAGGCCGTAACAGCCACTTATGCCTTAATGATAAAATTCCCTACCGAACAGGGGGCCAGGGTAGTCAAGAGATCCCAAGAGATGACCCGAAGAGCTAACCTGTCAGTATACAAGGACAAGAATGAACAGGTTTGCACAATAACACAGCCGAGTCAGAATGAAAAGCCACTATCATTCGAATTCGATCCAAGGGAAGAGTAGAATGAATCCAAAACTTAACCGGTCGAAGAAATCATCTTGAAGAAAGATGAACCAGACAAAAAGGTCAAGGTCAGGGCCAACCTAGAAGGAAAAGTCAAACAAAGCCTCGTTTATCGGCTTAAAGAATACAGAGATATGTTCGCTTGAGTCATGATATCTCACCATCTCACAGTAGACCTGAATACAAAATCGGTGATACAAAAGAGAAGATCATTCAATCTTGAAAGAAGTCAGGCAATCAAACTGGAAGTAGAGAAGCTACTTACTGTAGGATCGATTAGAGAGGTCAATTACCCTCAATGGGTGGCTAATGTAGTACTCGTCCAAAAAAAGAATGGACAGTGGAGGATGTGCATAGATTTCATTGATCTGAACAAAGCATGCCCAAAAGATAGTTTTCCACTACCGAGGATAGATCAGTTGGTGGACGCTAAATCAGGCCATGAGCTACTCAGTTTCATTGACGCCTATTCGGGATATAACCAAATCCAGATGAACAAGGCTGACGAAGAAAAAACAACATTCATAACTGATCAGGGTTTATACTGCTATACAGTGATGCCTTTCGGATTGAAAAACGCAGGAGCAACCTATCAAAGGTTGGTCAACAAAATCTTTTCACGGCAAATAGGAAGAAACATGGAAGTATACATTGACGACATGCTGACCAAGAGTATCACAGCAGACAAGCATACTTCAGATCTGAAAGAGACATTTGAAGTCTTAAGGAGATACCAGATGAAGCTAGATCCAAACAAGTGTTTATTCGGAGTTTCTTTGAGAAGATTCCTGGGTTTTCAAGTTCACCAAAAAGGAATTGAAGTCAACCCGAGAAGATTCAGGCCCTACAGAAAATGACTTCACCAAAGACGTTCAAAGAAGTACAGTGCCTAACAGGATGCTTAGCTTCCTTGGGTAGATTCATCTCAAAAGCAACAGACAGATGCTCGCCTTTTTTAAAAGTATTCAAAAAGGAAAAGGGCTTGAATGGAATGAAGAGTGTGAACAGACTTTTCTGAAAATCAAGGAATACCTAGGGCAGGCACCCATCCTCTCAAAACCACAGATGGGAGAGATACTCCAGCTATATTTATCAATCACAGAACTAGCAGCAAGCTCAACACTAGTTAGAACAGAGGATAGTGTACAGAAGCCGGTGTACTACACCAGTAAGGCACTTCTACCAGCCGAAACCAGGTATTCACAGGCAGAGAAAATAACCATAGTGTTGGTTTTAGCAGCAAGAAAGCTAAGGCCATATTTTCAAGCTCATACAATCCAGGTTCTCACCGACTGCCCATTAAAGCAAATTATATAGAAGCCAGAGATTTCAGGAAGATTGACTAAATGGGCTATCTTGCTAAGTGAATTCGACATCCACTATATCCCAGGACATCCCTCAAAGGGCAAACAATGGCAGATTTTATAGCAGAATTCACAGAGCCAAACCTATAAGCAAAAAGAATGTTGAGCAAAGAATTCCCATGGAAATTGTATGTAGATGGCTCTTCAAACACTCATGGCAGCGGGGCAGGGATCATAGTATGCACTCCAGAAGGAGATGATGTTGAATGTGCCATGAGATTTGACTTCAAGGCAACCAACAATCAAGCCGAGTACGAGGCGCTACTAGCTGGACTCAGAGTCTGCATAGCTCTTGGGGCAGATGAGGTTGAGATATTCAGCGATTCACATGTAGTTGTCAACCAAGTCCTTGACGAGTACCAAGCCAAGGATGAAGGCATGATAATCTATCGTGACATTGCGAAACAGCTCCTCCAAAAATTTAAAGAATATAAAATTACCCACATCCCCAGGGAGGAGAATGAAAAGGTAGACGCATTGTCCAAGCTAGCGTTAGCAACAATAACAATCAGGCCAAAAATTATCCCAATTTCACATCTCCTTAAACCGAGCACAACTGAACCAAGAAACTTAGAAATTTTAGAGATCCGAACACCACCAGACGGTTGGTTGACTTAGCTAAAAAAGTTACTGGAAGAAGGCATGCTACCGGAAGATCCTTTACAAGTAAAACGTATCATGTATAGATCAGCCAAGTACACATTGGTTTGGAGGAGAACTATACAGAAGAGGGTATTCCCGAACACTCCAAAGATATGTGTCAGAAGAAGATGCATATCGGATATTACAGAAAATCCATGGAGGAGTTTGCGGAAGCCACAATGGGGGTAAAAGTTTGGCACATAAGGTACTCAGGCAAGGTTATTATTGGCCTACTCTATTCTCAAATGCACACCAGTGTTCAGAAAGTTGCAATACTTGCCAAAGGATTGCTAATGACATCCGACAGCCCCCTGAGCAGCTCAGAAACCTCACCTCCCCATGGCCATTCGCCATGTGGGGTTTGGATCTAATTGGCCTAATGCCAGCTGGGACAGGGGTTGGAGCGAAACATGCTATAGTAGCCGTTGACTATTTCACGAAGTGGGTAGAAGCTGAAGCTTTAACGCATATCACAGAAGCAAACACCATAAATTTCATGAAAAAGAATATACTTTATATGTTTGGAGTCCCAAACACTATAATCACTGACAATGGCACTCAGTTCAACAACCTGGAATTCAGACAGTTGTGCAAAGAGTATCAGATTGCCAATTACTATACCACACCTGCTCACCCTCAAACAAATGGGCAGGTGGAAGCAGTGAACAAAATCATCAAGCACACAATCAAAGCAAAGCTAGATGCCCAGAAAGGAAGCTGGGTTGAAAAACTTTCCAAAGTATTATGGGCATATCGGACAACAGCAAGAACATCAACATGAGAGACTCCATTCACTTTACCGTTTGGAACAAAAGCTATTATCCCTATAGAAACATCGTATACATCACCTCGGGTCAGGCTATATGATGAAGATCAGAACGTTGATATGCTATTACAATGTTTAGATGAGCTAGAAGAGAAAAGGGAGAAATCCCGAATACGAAATATAGCATATCAGCAAAGAGTAGCTCGCCACTACAACTCTCAAGTTCGGGTCAAAAAATTCCAGCTATGAGACCTGGTACTCGGGAAGGTGTCATTGAACATAAAAAATAAAGTTGTAGATTCCCTGGCTGACAAATGGGAAGGCCCGTACAAAGTCGAAGGAATAGCTGACCATGGAGCATATTGGATTGCACGACCCAATGGAGGGGTTTTACCCCGACCAAGCAATGCCCAATATCTGAAGATTTTTTATCCTTAAATTTTTTATTTTTTTAAATTTTTTTTAGTCAGGACAATTTCAGTTAGGATAAATATTAGTTGTGGAATTTTAAAACTTTATTGAATTTTGCAGTTATGAATAAAAAATCGAACTCGAGATTTTCAAAAGAAAGCATATGATAATAAGAACATATGGAAGACAAGCATGATAATAAGAACATACAAATAGAACACTCTGATCCATTAAATCTGGAATGGGTGGAGAAGCTTGAAGGAGAATGCCAGCCGAGCAAGGTCAAATGATCTTCACAGAAAGGCAAACCAGATCCACCAGCTCAGGACGCTTTCGGGAAAAATTTCGGTGAAATGTGTAGCTGTGTTAAGCAATTCAAAAAGCTTAACGATTCGGTAAAACCCTTGCACATAAAAACCGGGGAGACGTCCTCGGTAATGCGTAAGGACTCGAACATGATTATGGTGAGCCATGATGTAATGTCCGGGTAGCAACCGTGTATGAAACGCAAGTATAAACCTACTTGTCTGTTTTTAGATGACACGGTTAATAATACTAGCTAGTTTAATAAGATACTTGGCATAAAAATCACAAGAGCCAGTTTAATAAGATACTTGGCATTATTCGGGTGACAATCGGTTTAATAAGATACTCGGTCAAGTTACCCGAACACCAGAAATAGCCAGTTTAATAAGATACTTGGCATAAAAATCACAAGAGCTAGTTTAATAAGATACTTGGCATTATTCGGGTGACAACCAGTTTAATAAGATACTCAGTCAAGTTACCCGAACACCAGAAATAGCAAGTATAATAAGATACTTGGCATAAAAATCGCAAGAGCCAGTTTAATTAGATACTTGGCAGTCAAAACTATTCGGAAAACAACCAGTTTAATAAGATACTTGGCATTATTCGGGTGACAACCGGTTTATAAGATACTCGGTCAAGTTACCTGAACACCATAAATAACCAATTTAATAAGATACTTGGCATAAAAATCGCAAGAGCCAGTTTAATAAGATACTTGGCGGTCAAAGCTTTTCAGAAAACAACCGGTTTAATAAGATACACGGTGAAGTTACCCGAACAGTAGAGTTGTATAACATACTCGGCAACAGTCAAGAAATTTCTTTAGCAATGAAAATAGATCAAGACCATTCTACCCAGAAAAACTTGGGATTTTATTAAATCTCTCTTAAGAATTCTTTACAAAGTGTGTAAATTTTTTACAAATCTACAAAGAATTACAAAGAAATTTTTACAATCCAGAAAAAAATCAAGGCTGTGAGGATTTCGAGCTCTTGCCAGTACTCGAACTAGGTACCATCTCGTACTCGCGAAGCAGACTTTCGTTAGAGAGCCAAGCAATTGTATCAACTGAGTCATCCATCCATTGGCTGTATTCCTCTCTGGAATCGGCCCGACATTAGGCTCCACACCCTCCACGACGGACTCTTGACTGGCATAGAAGGTCGAAAGGGAGTGTTCGGATGGAATCTCCAAATGCATAGGATGGGGCTCTTTGCCTCGGCTACGGCAGTAAGCTCTTCATTCCTTTATCTGAGTTTGATGAGACTCCAAGGACCGATCCATATGATGTTTGATTGACATCTCTAAATTGGTTCGGGCCTTCTCAGTTGCCCAATTCTTGACTTTAAAGAATTCACCAGCTGAAACCAGCCCTCGTTAAAACTCCCGAAGGAGAAGAGCATCGAAGGCAGAAGATCTATTGAAATGATCCACCCCTTGTAATTTGAGTTCCAGCCTGGCCTCTCGGGATAAGGATTCAACTGTCAACGCTTGGTGCTCCGGATCTTCAATTTTCTGCTCATACGCCGACTTAGACTGCTCCGCTTCCTGTTCGGCCTTGAGCATAGATTCCTGGACAGAAGATAATAAGTTCTGAAGTGATGTCGCTTTCTCTTCTGCCAAATATACCCTTTCCTCTGCCTTCATCCGCTTTGCCAGACAGTGGTCGGTGAAAACTTGTGTAAAAACCAACCTCTTGTTGGTAAGCCGTTTCGACCCGAGCATGTCGATCCTCACTTTCCTTTAGCTGAGCTTCTAGACGCCTTATTCGATCAGCTTGATGTTGTTGAGTCTGAACAAGCTCAGCGAATTTGGCCACCATCTACAAAAAAGGTTTAATTAAAAATATGAAAATCAGGCAAACAAGCAAAACAATTAAAGGGTAACTTACAAAAGATGCACCGTTGAAAAAATTCTGAAGAGGATCAGTCAGAGAACCATCTCGAAAACAACTCCAACAGTCATCTCTGATAAATGCCTGACCAGATGACATCTCCCGTAGCATATCCTGGAGAGAAGGATGTGAAGGAACCCCCGAGGGTTTAGCCCCTAGATCTTCAACATCGGGTGGAAGGGAACCCCTGTTCGACTCTGAAGCCTCCACATCAGCCGATGCTCCAACATCAGCACTTGGGTAAGGCTCAGCCACAATATCTTCATCGCTGAAGTCTATGAAAGTGTCAACCCAAGGAACCTTGAGAGGACGAGTTGGAGAGCTGATTGCCTTCCGTTTCTCACCCCAAGATCGGTGGAAACTAAGATCAGCTACGGGATCCTCCTGAGTATCATCCCGGAAGGCTTTAAAAAATTCGGGACCTATGGGTACCTATCCCGCAGAGGTATTACCTCTGTCATCGGCATCAGTCTACTCGGCAGGCTCCTCCCCAAGACCTTCACTCTGCCTCTGCCCATCACCAGACAGCTAAGTATCGCTCATGCCACTTGGACCACTAGTTTCCCAGCCGTCGATTGAAAAATGTCCTCGGGGACATCTTCGGGAACTTGCTCTTCAACCACATCAGTCTCCTCTTCAGACTCAAGCGGAGCGATGCCTTTATTGCCTTAACAAGAAACCTCTTTCTGACTAGCTTGAATAATTGACTTCACTTGGCGAGCCTGAAGATCGTAGACGACGTACGTATCATACACTTAGAAGAAAAAAGGAACCGCGTCATAATGCAAAACAAAAAATATATAATGAAAGGAAAAGGTTACAAAAATCACTTACATCGCCTGCGGTAGCCCAAAATCTTTTCGAAGAAGCCGAACTCAATCATTTTCGACTCAACAAAGATATAAAACTTGCTCTTCTTCTCTAAAGTGCAGACTGCCGCCCGAGCAAATTTGGTCAGCTCCGTATCGCTGTACTCGATTTACTTCTTGTTCCAAATATCGGGGGAACATAAGAAATGGGGGACCTTCAGCAACATCCGAGCAGCCCCTGCTAAAATAGTAACTTCAAGCCTGAGACACCCTCCGGTGAAAAACAAACTGTTCTTCCAGAACTTGTTGGACGTAGGAAATCCCCATATAAAACCACTCTTTTTAGGGTCATCGTAGATATCAGCTTCCCGACTCACTTTTGTTCCCTTGGGGACCCAGTAATCTAGCAAATTAGACATGAGGAAGTAGGTCCCCGACTTGCCCGATTGCCTCAATGTAAAGAAGTGCCTGATTTCATTAGGGGATGGCCGTTATAGGTTAATCCGGCTTTACATGTTCCACATGCACATCAAAATTTTGTAGTTATTCAGGGCCAGCTAAGCTGGAGCAATCCCTGCATCAACCAAAAACCAGGTAATGAAATACTGGAAGAGAATAGTGACGCTGCAGCAAAGCATGGATCCGTAGATTGCCACCGTGCCTGGGGGAGGATTCCACACAGCTCTATCACCCGCTGGAATCAGAGTGACCGAGTTGGGCAGATCGAATCGTGAACGATACTTTTCTACCACGTCCGCCCCGACTACATTTGGCTCATATCAAACCCACTCGGGCAAGTAGCAGAGAAAGAAAGGCCAGATTTTCTGAATGCCTCTTTAACATCGTTCTCGTTGGCAGTCTGATCCCTGATCAGAATATCGCCTGAGTTGTGCTTACGAACTTAACTTCTGCTTTGATGTTTTCCCATCCTTCGAAGAGGTACCCTGTGATCAGAAATTTCAGAATCAGAACTAGATGAAGAAATCGATACAAGGCTAAAAGTGACATCAGGGTGAAGCCCAGAAACATCAACTTCTAAAAATGGAGGTTCATCAGCGGGGATTTCCCCCAGTAAACTTCTAATGCAAGAAACTAACTAGAAATCCCAATGTTCTAATGCATCAAGAGCGACATTAAAAAGATGATGATGGGAAGATGGCTCCATTAAAACGAACCTTGAATTAAGTTTGATGCAAGATCTTCAACGGAGAATCGTGAACTTCTGTGTAAAAAAAATTTGGTTTTAAGAATTTTTTCTACTGAAAATCATTGAGAATAAACCAACGTTGTATCTCAGTGAAGAATTTAAAGAAAATAAAAGCCCAAAACCCTAGATCTTAAGGCGGGAAAGAAACAATGATGAGGATTGATGACGTAGGCGGCGTACGGAGAAACGAGTAAGTCATTTCTCATAAATGATATCGAAAAACGAAGAGGCAAAAGACACGTTTCAAAAAGAGAACTGACTTTTACCGTCAGAACTCTGAAACGTCACAATAATTAAAGGTCTCGCGTAAGAAGGCAAATCGAATTTGCAGGGTCGTCATTGAAACACGTCATTATGACAAGATATTTAATTGGGTGCTGCAAAGATATTGAAAACTAATTAAAATACTTTTGCCCGAGGAAACCTTGCTCAGCAAAAATATTTTAAGGGGGTATCGTCATGTGTGAATTTTATCCCATGAACATGTCATCAATAAAGATGATAAATTGCTATGTGGACATCTGAATAGGCATTCAGAAAATATCCTACAAGACATTGCCGAAAAAGAGAAAACCCAAGTAAGCAGATATTGAATAAAAAATACTCAGGGACAGTCAGCGTTATATACTACTTGGGATAAGTTAACGACACTTGGGGCTGGTTAAATAACGCTTCTACTCGGGCTCAAATGATGTTACTTGGGACCAGCTGGTATTATCCTTACTCGGGATAAAAATGAAGAAAGCTGAATAAAGAGCCTAGCGCCTAGTTCACACAGATTAGGTCATTAAAATACATAGATATCCATCAGGAAAGAATTCCAAAGAGAACATAACACTGAGCTGGAAGAATTCCCAATCAGGCAACAACATTATTTCTTTATAAAAAGACTACGTTCTTATATATGGAAACAAGTCCAAAATAGATTACATTACTAGAATCCCATTCAATTTCAATACAAGACTCCGAAACAGGAAAGAAGACAATCAGCTTTAAATAAGAAAATAATTGTAATTAAATACAAAGATCTAATACTTGTACAAAGTGGATTAGGGCTCTATAAAACATATAAATAGACCCATAATCTTTTCAAAAAAAGGGAGATAGACAACAATCATAGCTAAATACAGAGAGAAGAAAGAGAGATCGAGAGCTTGTAACATCATATTTTCATAGTGGATTTTGGCTTGGTTGATCATTCAACCACTCGTGGACTTTTCTCCAGTGATAGGAGTTTTACCAAGTAAAAAACTCGTCTTGTTTACTTTCTCCACCTCTCTCTTTGAATTACAGCTGAAATCCATTCCTTGTTGGCTTTTCTGATACAATCCAGAAGTCTGCGTCAACACATCTCATGCAATTTCCTTTTTTATTTTCTTTTTATGTACACCAATTTGTATCATATACAAATCCTTGTTTTTCCTCATTTGTCTTTTTCTTTTAAAGAATATATATATCAAATTTATATATTTTTGTTTTTTAATTAATATCTTGTTTTGGTCGATTTTCAAAGAATAAATATCAGATATATATATATCCTCTTTTAAGAACCTCATGGCATCTTTTTAGTTTTAAAAAAATCTTTATTTTATTTTTATTAAAATATACCATCTATTTTGAATTTAAACTATTTAAATTCAAAAATTAAAAATAAAGTAATCATATTATCTTATTTTATTTAAAAACAAATATCAACAAACATCCTCCATTTAGTGATTAATAACACAATTAAATAATCTAATTATTAAATTTATTTAATCATCATTATTCGTTAATTAAATAATCTCATTATTCAATTAATTTTACAAATAAATACATGTCACTTTCGTAACACAATTAATTGGACAATCCAATTAATTAACCGTGACCCTTGTTACCTAAATCGATCGAGCTAGCAAGGGGACCTAATGGACCCATAGTATTTTGAGCTCCAATAGTCCTCGAAATCATTAATTAAACTATTTATTTAATATTCCTTGATTATTAACTCCGGTGTTATTCAACTAAAAACCCGAAGCTACACTTTTTCAACTGCAGACACTTTTACACAGACCGATACAACTCGATGTCCATTGATATTGCTATTACATATTGTGTGATCCTCCACAATAGTTCATAATTAGAGTTGAGTCATAATGTCTGTTATACCCCCTTAATTACATATATCCTTTCAGTACCGTTGATTCTCTAACAAACAATAAATCCTATTTCCTCACGGAATTAGGAGAGCGCTCATATTGTCCAAGCCACGAATCAACCCTTAATGGAACTACCATCTACTTCTCACAAGAATGAGTGGATTCCACTGTTGTGTACAAACCTTCCTAGCCACAAGCCAAACCGTAATCCCAACATATGGAGCATATCGATCAAGAACTGCATCCGACCTCACTCATGGTATATCAAAGACCACGATCTAACCTGAAGGAGTAGATAAGACACTCAGGATTAAAATCACCCACATATAGCCATTATTAGTTGATATATATGAATCTCATCGGTAAACAGATCTTGGTGAGAGATTCATATAGATCATGGCCCAGTCCTATATGATCATATCATATAAGGTGCCTCTATTCCCTTAACTCATATGAATGATTCAAGATAGAATCACCGTACATTACGGAATGGACCGTGGCTTTTGATTAACCACAAATAAAGTACCCAGCTTTATTTGCTATCTATGGACTCTTTAGATTGCACGTCTCTAGAGCCATATTGTTGTATGTATATTTTATTGGATGTACACGTCACCGGCAGGTAGGACAATCCCTTAAAAAAATTGCCAGACGAGCATCCGAGATTGCTTCTAGAAGACACAATCCAATACATTATAAAGGAATAAGAACCCGAGTAAGCCCGAACACAGGTACTCGGCACGTTTAGTTCTACTCGGGACAATACAGGAAGGCCGAATAAGGAAGTTCAGCACAAGATTAACATATGTGAGTAAGCCTAAGAATCATACTCCAATACGTATCTGTATCAAAGGAGGAAAGATTTTAGAAAGTTTCTAGAAGGATAAAACACTGAACAGAAAGCGAGTCCAAATTAGGCAACAACTATATTACTCTAGAAGACTGAATATTGGTTAGGAAATAAATTATTAGCAGACTTTGCAATTAGACTCCCACAAAGATTTAGACTCAACCCACAAGATCTCTAAAACAGGAAGGAAGATAAAGATGACTTCAATAAGCAACCTGTCGTAATTAAAATACAAATTATTTTCCATACTTGTACAACAAGGATTAGGGTTCTATTCATATATAAATAGACCCATAATCTTACTGTAAAGGGGGGATGAAAAATGAGAAGGACATATAGAATATAGAGAACATATTAGAAAACAATCACTGTAAGAGAGAGGCAAGAGAGATCGAGTGGTGTAATTGATTATTCAATAGTGGATTTGACTTGGTTGATCGTTCAACCATCCGTGGACGTTTCTTCAATCACCGGAGTTTTATAGCGTAAACTCGTGTCACTAATATATCAATTGCATTCTTTTTTTCTTTCACTTTTAACAGGTCATAACCAAATCCAACAATGTTGACTTTTTTGACCATCAAGAAATCGACGTCAATAATTTGCGCTAGAAAAAGAAACGAACCTCCGAGCTTGTTTAACCAATGACTTGTAGTGGCAATAACGACAGTTCCAAGGACATCCAGAAATCTCTAGATAATGCTCATATAGGTGAAATCACTCAAGATCCCATCGAAACCACATGGAACCAACCGATATCCCTAGCTGGCATCAAACAAGTTCCATCTACCAGCGAGAACATATCACGTCGCTTTTGTGATGTATTGCAACAGTTACTGACAGATGCAGCGCAAGAAGGAATAGATCTATTGGTAGCAGGAGAGGCATATCCGCCAAACCCTCCATCACCCCACAAGCTCCGATCAATTATGATTGGGCCGAAACCAGGGGCGCTGAGAGCAGTCAGAAACTCAGATCCTGTCAACCAGACTGGGGGTATGACACATAACCAGAACATGGATCGTGAAACACCCATAGAAGAATGGCCTTGTCAAAGACCAAGCCATGGTCAAGATGGCCATGACAGGCACTGTAAATACGATTGACGAAGAGATCATTCATCGTCATCAGAAGACAGTGACCGTCACCATCGTAAACATCACCCATGAACCACACGCCTGCAAGGATTATCCCATGAGACTCAGAGGTAAAACAAAAAGGATATAATGACTGACATGATAGTCACATGACGGGTCGATCATCGGAGAGAACCGATGGACTATAAAGATGCAGTAATTCAGAGCCTGACCCGAGAAGTAGAGAATTATAAGCGTCAAATGGATGCGTTGATTAGGCGATACAGATACAATGAGTTGTCTGACGATTATTCTGATAGCCCTTTTACTAGAAACATTCTGTGAACGCCATTCCCGGAGAGACTCAGGATGCCGCACGTGGAACAGTTTTAGAAGGATACAGATCTTAAAGACCATGTCAGACGATATAATAGTGCCATAGCCTAGTATGCCCACAGTGACCCTTTGTTGTCCTTCAAGTAACCATTTGTTATGCCTCAACTTCCCATAAACACTCGGGGATACAGGTTCAAGATGGTTAAGAAGATTGCCCCCGGAAAATTTTGGGAGTTTCAACGAGTTGAGTAGAAGCTTCTCAAGAAAATTTCTAGGGAATGTACATAGGAAAAAAATAGGTGGCTTACCTTTCTTAGCTGAAATAAGGGAAATATGAGTCACTAAAGAAGTATCTAGGAAGATTCGGCTAGACAGTCTCAAAAATTGGTAGCGTAAATGATGAAGCAATAATCGTTGCATTCATAAATAACTTGTAGAATGGACGGTTGTCTTTTGACCTAAGAATGGATTGTCTAACTAGATATGCAAATATGATGGATATGGTAGATGGATACGCTTTGGCAGAAGAAGAAGAGTTGGAAACAGGAGGCAGTTACATCCATGGGGGAGACCAGAACAAAAAGATACTGAGTCAAAGTCATAAACTAATAAAGGGAAACAGAAAAGAAATAGCAAAGAGAGGAGCAAATACGGGGGAAATGGATGTAATACTGACCAAATGAGAGAAAAGTTTCAAAGAAAGTATACGAACTACACCCCGCTTCTGAAAAGACAAGGCGAGATCATGTCAATACTAGAAGAGAAAAACCTAGCGAATGAGCCATATCGGCAGTCGTAATTTGCTTAGCAAGACACGACAAAATATCGCAGGTTTCATAAAGAAACCGGTCACGAAACCTCTAAATGTTACCAGCTCAGAGACTATATAGAAACCCTCATCCGAGAAGGACATTTGCAAGATATAATCCTGAAGAAAGATGAGAAGTCAGAAATTCAGAATGAAACCAAGACGGGAGATTATAATCCTTGTTGGAATAATAGGGCCAGCCCCGAGGTGAATGAAATGATACAGACAACCTTCGGAGGACCATCAAATGGGAAAAGTAACCGAGAGCAGACTCTGGAAATCCGAGAAGCAGTGGAAGCAAGATAGAATTTTGATGTTAACTCTATCAAGCCTGATCTGAAGAGAATAAAGGAAGGATAGGACCTGATAATATTCACTGAAGCTGACTCACATGGGGTTGACGTCCGACTGAACGACACTCTCGTCATTAGTGCTCGAATTGGCCATAGAGAAGTTAGAAGAATTTTAGTGGACAATGGTAGCTCGGCAGACATCCACAATGTGGCTGTTTATGATCAGCTCAGATTGGATCGATAGGACTTGCAACCTTTCCATACCCCACTCAGAGGATTCGGGGGAGTCGAGGTTAGGTCTCTCGGAACACCGAAGCTGCCCGTGAAGATCGGAGTAGGTCTTTGCTAGAAAACAGTGTTACTCGACTTTGTGGTGGTAGATCTGGGCAACTGGCCTTACAATGCATTACTAGATCGACCTTTCTTGAACAAAACAAAACAAAAGCCGTAATAGCTACCTATGCCCTGATGATTAAGTTCCCGACTGAAATGGGGGTAGGAATAATCAAGGGGTGCATGAGATGGTCAGAAGAGTTAATCACTCAGTTTATAAAGACAAAGATAATAATGACCACCAAGGATGCACTGTAGCTCAACCAGATCAGATCAAGCAAGAAGAATCACTGTTGTTCGAGTTCGATCCAAGGGAAGAACCAGAAACATCAAATAGTGAACCAACAAAGGAGGTGATGTTAAAGGAAGATTTGCCGAATAGGAAGGTCAAAATTTGAGCCAACTTAGAAGAAAAGGTCAAGCAAGATCTTATCGATTTGCTTAGAGAATACAAATATGTGTTCGCATGGAGTCATTAAGACATGGTGGGGATAGACGCACGAATAATATAACATCACTTGGAGGTGGATCCAAATGCAAAACCTGTAATACAAAAGAGAAGATCTTTCAACCTCAAAAGAAGTTGGACGATCAAGCAGGAGGTGGGGAAGTTACTCGTTGTAGAGTCGATCAGAGAAATCAACTATCCTTAGTGGGTAGCAAATGTGGTTTTGGTCTAAAAGAAGTATGGCCAATGGAGAATGTGCATGGACTTCACGGATCTTAACAAAGCATGTCCAAAAGACAGTTTTCCACTTCCGAGAATAGACCAACTGATCGATGCTACATTATAACATTAATTACTCAGTTTTATGGATGTTTATTCAGGATATAATCAGATCAGGATGAATAAAGTTAATGAAGAAAAAACAGCATTCACGATCGATCAGGGCTTGTACTGTTATACAGTGATGCCCTTTGGGCTAAAAAATGCTAGGACAACATATCAAAGATTGGTCAATAGGATATTCACTCATCAAATAGGAAGAAACATTAAAGTTTACATAGATGACATGTTAATCAAAAGTATCTCGGTAGACGATCATGCTTCGGACCTGTGCAAAAGATTCGATGTTTTGAGAAGGTACCAGATAAAGTTAAATCCGAACTAGTGCCTATTTGGGGTTCCTTCAGGAAGGTTCATTGGGTTCCAAGTTCATTAGAGGGGGATCAAAATGAATCCCGACAAGATACAAGCCCTTTAAAAAATGACTTCACCAAGGACGTTAAAAGAGGGACAACGCCTGACGGGATGCTTAACTTCCCTAGGCAGATTCATTTCGAAGGCCACGAATAGATGTGCACCATTTTTCAAAGTGATCAAAAAAGGGAAAGGACTTGAATGAATGAAGAGTGTGAACATGCATTCCTGAAGATCAAAGAATACTTAGGATAGGCTCTCATCCTCTCAAAACCTAAAATGGGATAAGTACTTCACCTGTACTTGCCTCTTACAGAGTTAACAGTAAGCTCGGTTCTAGTTAGGACAGAAGACGGGATACAAAGGCCAATGTACTATACCAACAAGGCTCTTCTTCCAACTGAAACCAGGCATTCAAAGGTAGAGAAAATGGCTTTAGCTTTGGTTTTGGTAACAAGGAAGCTGAGGCCGCACTTTCTGGCACATACGATCCAAGTTTTCACCAACTGCCTGTTTAAGCAATTTCTACTATAAGCCTGAGATTTTATAGAGATTAACTAAATAGGCAACCCAGCTGAGCGAATTTGATATTTAGTACATGCCCAAAACAACACTCAAAGGCCAAGCAGCTACAGATTTTGTGGTAGAATTCGCATAACCAAATCTGGAAGCAAAAAGAATGTTGGGCAGGAGTTTCACATGGAGATTATATGTCGATGGATCCTAAACACTCATGGCAGCGGGGCAGGGATCGTAGCATGCACCGACGTTAAAATGCCCTGAGATTTAATTTCAAAGCAACAAACAACCAAGCAGAATATGAGGCCTTGCTAGCAGGGCTCAGAGTTTGCATAGCTCTCATAGAAGATGAGGTCGAGATATTTAGTCACACAGGTAGTCATCAACCAAGTCTTGGATGAGTATCAGGATAGAGATGAAGGTATGAATGCTTATTTGGGCGTAGCAAAACAACTTCTCCAAAAATTCAAGGAATATAAGAGATTGTTCAGATCCCTAGAGAAGAAAATAAAAGGGAGGTGCTTTGTCCAAACTAGCATTAACATCAACCACAATCAGGCCAAAGAATATCCCGGTTGCACATCTTCCCAGACCAAGTATAGTTAAACCAAAGGACTTTGAAGTCTCAAAAATCCGAACACCGTTAGATGGTTGGGTGATTCACCTAAAAAGGTACCTAGAAGAAGATATACTCCTGGAAGATCCCTTATAAGCAAAAAGCATCAGGTTTAGCTAAGTAAGATACACACTTAGGAGTATTGTACAGAAGAGGGTTTTCCCGAACACTCCAAAGATGTGTATCAGAGGAATATGCACAGCGGATACTATGGTGGAGTATGTGGGAACCATACATGAGGCAAAAGCTTGGAACAAAAGTGTTAGGATTATGCTCTATAGCAAAAGTGTAATATTGTAATTAACAATTTTTTCATATGAATAAAGTGATTTCTAGTTTAACAAATCTTATAGCATTTATAGTTTAATTATAATAATTGTCAAAAGTAAATAATCATAAGGTCAAAAGACTATAAGAAAAGAAGAATTGTTCATACATCTAGATATGTATGAGGTAGACACAATTCTTTAGTTAGTCTTGAATAATATTCACAACTTAAGATAGAAGGTTGGGCGCCTTTATCTTGTCAAAGTTGTAGATTCTCTTGCTAGCATTTAAGTGGGATCAAATGTGTTATGATGAGTCTAAAATCATCAAAGTGTGGTGTCTTTGGGCAAAAGAATCTAGTGCACTTGGTGCATTAAATAGGATTAAAATGAAATACTTTATCTAGAACCGTCAATGGATAAAAGTTTTCATTTGAAGACAATCAGAGAGTCTATCTTAATCCTGAAATAAATGATGGACTTATGGTTGCAAATGTTATCATTTGATCTATCAATTAGTATGATTATATAGCATAGTCTATCCTCGATAGTTTGGTGGTATTCATTTGTTAATCGATAGAGGATTTCATTTATAGATATGGACATTGTGGCTCCATTTATTGAATTAGAGTAGAATACCATCATATGGATGTTTTGAGGTATTGGATATTAAATCTTAACGTTAAGTTTTCAATAATGTCTATTGAAACATGGCTTCTGGACAAGTCAAAATATCCAAGTTCAAAATGTGGTCATATGAGTAAATATGGTAACTTGGAGAGCTATAGGCGGTCTATGAGCTCTTGGCGATTACTGATATTCTTCATGAGGATACACTTTCTTCAATAAGGTTGTCTAGGGTACGAATGAGTAACATCAACTTATTCTATCTTTATTTAAGAGTTCAACTTTAGTTCTTTAGTGAAATGAGCTAAAATTAAACAGATTGGACCTAAGTGAATCATTTGTTGATTGTGATTGGGTTGTGTCTATTGGAGCTTAAATTTAGATAGCCTGCCAAGATCCCCAATCCATACGAACTTGCATGGATCATCTAATATATTCTACCGGACCAATAAGGGTCTATCTAGAATTGTAATATGGCATGGGAACTTGTTTCTTATTGTAAGAATAGGTCTAGTTCACATGTGGACTTTTTATTAAGGTCCAATGGATTTAATAAAATGAGAAAAATAATATATGGACTTTATACTAGGTATGGGCGGCAAAAGCTATGGTGAATAGCTTTAATATATTATTTTTATTTTATTATTATTTAATTAAATGGAAATTAATTAATATGTTGATTAATTAATTATTTAATTAAAAGTAAAAATGTTTTCCTATTAGGAGATGGTCTCCTAAAACTATACTATTGTTGGTAGTATAGTTAATGTTAAAGACTGTATTTGATAAGTAGATAAATAAAAGGAGTTATTTATCTAATCAAATTAGGAAGTCTTTAATATGGTTACAAACACACTATTGAGTAGGATTAGGAGTCTTGGTGTAGGAAAGAATTCTTTTTGGAAAAGGATTCCTGGTCACCAAGTAAAACTACTTAGTGGTAGAATTCTTATTTGAAAAGGATTCATAACCACCAAGTTAATCTATCTAAGGTTAGGATTCTTGTCCATCAAGTAATCTTTCTTAGGAAAGATTAAACACTCCTAATCTACTTCAAACAAGGGAAATTCGGCCAACACAATATATAGTTAAAGGAGTAGTTGGTTTTCTTCTAAGATAATGATTCTAACTACCAAATAAATCTACCTAAGGAAATGATTCTTGCCAACCAAGTGAATCCTTCTTAGGAAAGGATTTATGAACCTATATATATGTGGATGATGAATTCGGCTAGCCCTAAGGCATTAGAAAGGAATTTTGGCCAAGCCATATTTTTCTTAGTGAAGAATTAGGCTATCATAGAATTTTGAGGGACGAAAATCTGATTTTACTCTAGACAAAATTCAATCTTCTCTAAGCAATGGTGTGTGAATTCGGCCAAGTAGAGAAAAAGGGGAACGTTTTTGTATTCGATAGTATACTAATATCCTTTACATCAAAAGGGTTTTGTGTACAACATCGAATCAAGGTTTACGCGAGTTACAATCAAATTGATTGATAATTCACAAGTAACCGGACGTTATTGGATTTTATCTCTTGGAGGATATTTGTAACTAACAAAGAAAAGATATTTGTTTTTTTCTCCATCCTCAGGAGTACAATTTAAAGAAAGGGAGCCCAGACTGCTAGGTGATTCATGTTAATGATTGGATTGGAAGATCTTGCGGAATTGATTCAGCGCTTGTTCAATCGTCACGCAAAAAAGGTACGATACTCTTATATACATCAATTAATCTAGGGTTAAGGTTCTCGTTGCATAAAAGGGAAAAATTTATTTAAAGACAAACCCTAATTTCATTTTTTAACACGTTTCGCTGCGTTTCTAATCCATTTTTTCCCTACAACAAGGTACTCAGGCAAGGTTTTTACTGCCCTTCACAGTTCACTGATGCACAATGATGTTCAGAAAGTTACGACGGTTACAAAAGAATCGCTAATGACATTCGGCAACCCCCAGAACACCATAGAAGCCTCACATCCCAATGGTCGTTCACCGTGTGGGGCCAAGATTTAATTGATTCGATGCCAGCAGGAACAGGGGGTAGAGAGAAGCACGCAATCGTGGCTTTTGATTATTTTACTAAATGGGTGGAAGCTGAAGCACTAGTTCACATCACAGAAGCAAACAATACAAACTTTGTAAAGAAATATATACTCTACAGGTTTGTAGTCCCGATTAATATTTTCATTGACAATGACACCCAATTCGACAATTAAAAATTCAGTCAGTTGTGCAACGAGTACCAAACTGTAAATTATTATGCCACGCCTGCCCACCTTCAAACAAATGGACAAGTTGAAGCAGTAAACAAAGTCATCAAGCACACACTCAAAGCAAAGTTAGATGCCAAAAAGGGCAGTTGGGTCAAAAAACTTCCTGAAGTATTATGGGCTTATCGGACGACAGCAAGGACTTCTACAGGAGAAACACCGTTCTCTTTGGCATTTGGAATAGAGGTTGTCATCCCGATGGAAACATTGTATATGTCACATAGAGCCAGGCTATATGATGAAGATCAAAATGTTGATATGTTGTTGCAAAGATTAGATGAGTTGGAAGAAAAAAGGGAGAAGTCTCGAGTATGAAATGTGGCATATCAGCAACGAGTGGCCAAACACTATAATTCTTATGTTCAGATTAGGAAGTTCCAGTTAGGGAATTTGGTGCTTAGAAAAGTATCGTTGAACACGAATAACAAAGTTGTGGGCTCGATGGCTGACAAATAGGAAGGCCCATACAAAATTGAAGGAGTAGCTGGTCATGTAGCATACTAGATTGCCCGACCAGATGGAGGTGTTTTACCCCGACCATGCAATGCTCAATATTTAAAGATCTCCCACCCTTGAAATTTGTTTTAATTTTAATTTTCTAGTCAGGATATTTATATTTATTCTTAGCAATCCTTTGAGAATACCATATTGTTAGTTTTGTAGTTATGAATAAAAGCCCAACACGGGATTCCAGAAATCTGAGCATATGATAATAAGAACATATTAAAAAGATTTAACATATGATAACAACATGAAACTGCATGAGATAAAATGCTCGGGACCATTAATTTGGCAAAAATCCTGAATGGGTGGAGAAGCTCAAAGGAGCATGTTAGTCGAGCAAGGTTAGCTAAGACCTTAGCCAAAAGGCAAACCCGATGCACCAAATTCTAGAAAACGACTCGGGGAGCCGTCGGGAAAATCCCGTTGAGTAACGCAGCTGTGTTATGCAATTCAGAGCTTAACGATTCGGTAAACCCTTATGTAGACAAAACTAGGGGACGTCCTTAGTGACTTGCGCAAGGACTCAAACGTATGATCATGGTGAACCTCGATGTAACGTTTGGGTAGCAACCGAGTATGAAACATGAGTACAAATCTACTTGCCTTTTTCGAGATGACTCGTTAATAATATTAGTCAGTTTAATGAGATACTTGGCACTTAAAATTGTGTTAGCCAGTTTGAAATTTCCCATTATCTCTATAGTGTGAATATACCTAGAGGGGGGTGAATAGGTATATGCTCTAATTTTTGTCTTTTTTTAAAACAATGCAATTTTAACAATGCTTAATGAAAATTGCAAACAATGACACACAATATTTACGTGGTAAACCTCCAAAGAGGAAACATCCACGGGTTGATACCATAACCAACGGCAAAAGCAAATCCACTGTTTCAAATAAGAGTTACAAACTCAAGCAATCAACACATGCTCTCCAAGCTATCACTCTCACTCTATCCTTGAACCTAGTGATCTACTAAGCCGACTTCCTATCCAAGACCTCCTGTCTCTAGGAAGATTCCTTGCTCACCTATCTGGATCCTCCCAACCCTAGGCAATACTTCTTGCTCAACTATCCGTGTCCTCCCGATTCTAGTCAAGACTTCCTTGCTTAACAATCCGAGGTCTCACACCTCTTGTCTAGACTTCCACTTGCTTAGCTATCCAAGTCCTCCCGACTCTAGGTAAGACTTCCAATTACTCAAATCAAAGAATTACTCTAAGATATGAGACTTTCTACCTCTTTACAACGCATCTAAGTGATCATGAATGCAAAACGCAAACAAGCACTCAACATAGAAAATGATGATCAACAAATTCTATGGACATCCAACTAGATAGCTAGATTATGCTTTCAAAGAACAATCACAAATGTATCTAGGCAACCTAAGCATGTTATCAACTAAGAATATAGATATGAAGATATAGACACCAATTGAAACACAATCTAGTTCTTAGAAAATGAAATTTGATCTAGAAATAATCAATCAAGCATAAGAACAAAATATTTTTAGAAACAATTTCATGTTTATCAAGTTTAGCACAAATCAATCAATTTATCAAAAATCTAGCTAAACATGAAAAAAATTTCAAAAAACCACAAAATGATATCAAAATCATCCTAGTCATGCTTCTTAATCAAATAACATCAATCAATAAGAAGATCTAAGAAGAAAACTAAGAAGAAGATGATTTTACCAACAAGGACGAAAATCACGAAATGAAGATCTGATCACAACGAAATATCTATAAATCATATGGTTCTGGAAATGCTTGGTATTTGTAGAACTCTTCAATACACTCGAAATCGGTTTTTTAATCAAGTGATTCGGAGTAGAAATGAAGAAGTTATCACAAAAACAAAAATCAAAATGTTGAGAGAAAAATTCTGCACTTGTTCTTCAAATTCGTTTTTCTCAATTTGTTATTGAATGAGAGGGAATGAGAGGTTTTAAAGAGAAAACAACAAAAAGACCAAAAAGCCCCCATTATTTAGTGCCTCACCGAGATGGCGCATGGGCATCTCAGGGCAGAACAACTTTGGGGCCGAGATGGCCACACGCCATCTCGGGATGGTGCCAAGTGATGGCTTATGCCATCGCACCTCTTCCCTTGCGCTCCTCTCGCGTTCTTCGACCATTCTTTGGCCTCCGAACTCCGAATTCGAATCTGTTTGAATATTACAAACTGGGACTCCCTCATAGACTTGGAAATATAAGATACTCAACCCATAAAATAATAATTCAACTTGATATATGAAGATGAAGACAATGTATGCAACATGAGTTGAAAGTGTAGTATCTTCTGACTTAGAACTTGAAATCAATAGTATGAGTAACCGAAATGACCGGAACTCAATCATGATTAATCTAAGAACAAAACCAAGTCCAAGATCCATGTTATACAAACATATAAACAAACAAACACATTTCACACAAGAATGCAAACTACATAGAGATAGTCTCCAATCATGCATTTTCCAAAACATGTTACTTTGATACCAATGCATGAGCATTCAACTTCAAGTGTGTGAATATGTTTTACCGAATGATACACAACGATACAGGGACAAAAATGTATGAATTGTGTATGTGTGCACATTTAATGATGCACGACTAAGCAGTGACACATATGAATGAATTGTTTTTATGTGCCTATACGCCTTGCAAGAGGAAGAAGGATCTCGATACCTTAGCATCCAAGAATAGTACCAATCCTCTTGAAGACAAACTTTGCATCATGAGAAGTTGCTTTTCTTCCTTGAAGCTCTTATCATCACGAACCACTTAAGCAACTAAGCATTACAAAGAAATGAAGTTTTATTCTGGAATTAAGCCAACACAAATCTAAAACCTAATAATCTCCCCATTTGGCTATTCCATTTCAAAACCTCTACCTCACCATATAAAGATCACTCATAATCAATGTTGATTGCATTCTCACATTACAAGTAGATATTCCTAGACTAACATGTCTTCAAGACTCTTTAATAATATCTTCGCACATTCAAAGCACCTGTGAGACAAGAACAACCAAAAGAAATCTTCTATAAAGAAGATAGGTGAGATAAACAAACAATATATGAAACAAAACAAAAATTCCCTTTTCTCTTCTTATCTCATGCCAACAAGAATTCTTTCTCCCTCTTAAGACAAAATTTCTCCCCCTTAATGAATTGTCTCCCCTTTTATATCAAAAGTAAGTAACATGGTGAGGAAAACACTTTCTCCCCCTTTTCGGCAAGGAATAGACAAAAACATATTACACAACCTAGAGAGAGAGATAAATGATACCTACAAGGTTATAAGGGATGCATAATGAAATCATAAGATAGTGAGCAAACAAGTTGTATAGAGAACTAAGTTTAACAAACTAAGCTCCCCCTTAACATATGCTCCACATATTAATAAGCAAGTAAACTTGTTCACAAGGGAATCAAACTTGTTCACAAGGCAATAAAAGATAGTAAACCATTATTTTTCAAAATAAATAAGAGAATCATAGATTTTCTTTATTCTCTTAAAAATAATCTCTCATTGCTAATGAATTAAGCACATTAAGCAAAAATGTGTGTGTGAAAATGCTTCTAGCATATATAAAAGGAGTGATTGTGATATCAATATGCAAACCACTTCAACACTTATCCATCTAAAGCTTTTCCAATCAAGGTCAAACCGATTATCATCCGGATTTTTGCTTTAAAGAGAATAGATTTCAACATGTTAGCTTGTGTGTGCATGTGGCTCGTCATCCCATTTTTGTTTTTCAACCCGAGAAATCACAATTTTCAAATATACTTCATTTTAAGCCTTCCTCCATTTATTTTTAGGCTTTGTATCAAAGATTTTTTTTTAAATGATTCTTTTTCAACACTTCTTTGTTTTTTCATACATAAACATATACTCTTCATGACGGCTTTCACTCAACACAATGGTGTAGCCCTTTCCTTTATTGGGAGGCTTCACAACCAAGGTGTGTAGCCCTTTCCATGAAGGTACTCGTTGAGTTCTATGTAGATGCCGAAGCAAAATGGATACTAACCATAGGTCATCTATCATGTACTAGACAATGAACTTCAAGATGAAACCATAATCTACGTGCTTTCAAACTCAATTACTCAAACTTAAACATATAAGAGAAGCATTTGTGCACTTTTAAAAACAAGATTTACAAAGACTTAAGTGCATGATCTAGAAGCAATAAAAGCTATTTTATCACGATCATTACTTCTGACATGAGTAGCTCTCAAAGAAATAGATATACAATATAGTTTTTGCTTATCAAGCCACTCATAATCACACACAAGCATTAAACAACACAAATCATGCCAATGGATCTTCTAAGAGATACAAATCTCTCTTTGTCCAAGGGCTTTATGAACAAGTCCGCAAGTTGATTTTTAGTAGGCATATGTTCAAGAGTTACTATTGAATGTTCAACAAGTTCTCTAATGAAATGATGCCTAATGTCTATATGCTTTGTGCGTGAGTGTTGAACCGGATTTTTAGAGATGTTAATGGCACTCATATTATCACAATAGAGAGTCATTTTACCTTGATCAATCTCATAATCCTTGAGAATTTATTTCATCCATAGAAGTTGTGTGCAAGCACTTCCGGCCGCAATGTACTCGGTTTCGGATGAATAAAGAGAGACGAAATTTTACTTCTTGCTTTGCCAAACAACCAAATTATTCTGCAACTAAAAGTAACCTCCCGATGTGCTTTTACGATCATCAATGTTTCCTGCCCAATCCGTATCACAATAGCCAACAAGAATATCATTAGTATCAAAAGAATAGAATAAACCAAGATTATGTGTTCCATTTATATATCTAATGATTCTCTTAACGGCTTTCAAGTGAGATTCTTTTGGATTAGATTGAAACCTAGCACACAAACCAACACTAAAACAAATATTCGGCCTACTAGCTGTTAGGTAGAGAAGGCTACCTATCATGCTCCTATAGAGACTTTGATTAACATTTTTTCCTTTTTCATATTTGTCAAGTTTTAAAGTAGTAATCATAGGTGTTTCAAATTCTTTTCCACTTTCAAGGGCAAAATTCTTAACAAGATTTCTAGCATATTTAGATTCAGACAACATGATACCATTGCTAGATTGTTTCACTTGTATACCAAGAAAGTAATTGAGTTCACCTACCATACTCATTTCAAATTCTCTTGACATAACATTCACAAAATCATCAACCTTGGTTTTACATGTAGACCCAAACACAATGTCATCAACAAATATTTGTACAACAAAAACGTCATTGTCATAATGCTTGACAAATAAAGTTCTATCAATACCACCTCTCCTATATTGGTTGTCAATAAGATATGAGTCAACCTATCATACCAAGCTCTAGGAGCTTGCTTAAGGCCATAAAGAGCCTTTTTCAACTTAAACACATGATTAGAAGAGTGTGGGTCTACAAAACCCTTAGGTTGTTCAACATACACTTCTTCTTGAAGGTATCCATTAAGAAAAGCACTTTTGACATCCATTTGAAACAATTTGAAAATTTTAAGACATGCTATGGACAACAAAAGTCTAATGGACTCAAGACGTGCAACAAGTGCAAAAGTCTCATCAAAGTATACACCCTCAACTTGAGTGTATCCTTGAGCCACTAGTCTTGCTTTATTTCTCACTATCTTGCCACATTCATCGGTCTTATTCCTAAACACCCATTTTGTACCAATCACATTGACATCTTTTGGTCTAGGAACTAAGGACCATACTTCATTCCTCTCAAATTGATTTAGTTCTTCTTGCATGGCATTAACCCAATATTCATCAATAATTGCTTCATTAATACTTTTAGGTTCAATTTGAGATGTGCAGCAAACATATGAAATTTGGTTAGCTAGTTGCCTTCTAGTTCTAACCCCTTCATTCAAATCACCTATGATTTCTTGTTGGTAATGCTTGTTCCTATGTCTAGAATTAGATTTTTCAACATCTTGTTGGTCATCATTTAAACCATTTTCTAACTCTTAACTTTCTTCTCTAGCAACACTACCATTATCATCATTATGACTAGACTCACTTTCATCACAACTAGTCACATCAATAAGTGCTTTAATATCATTCAACAAATGTTCTTTAGGTTCATTGACACCATGGTTATCACACAAATCAAGCATGCTAAGATCATCTATTTTCACATTAATAGACTCTATAATAGTCTTAGTTTCCAAATTGAACACTCTATATGCACGATTATTATTAGCATACCAAAGAAAGAGACCAATATCACTTTTAGCATCAAACTTTCCTAAGTGATCTCTATCATTCAAAATAAAACACTTACTCCCAAAAGTGTGAAAGTAACTCACATTGGGCTTCTTGCCCTTCCAAAGTTCATAAGAGGTTTGTTTTGTGCTGGGCCTTCTAAAAACTCTATTAGTGACACAGCATGCGGTATTGACCTCTTCGGCCCAAAGATTTCTAGGGACTTTCCAACTATTGAGTATGACCTAGCCATCTCTTGCAAGACATGATTCTTCCTCTCAATAATACCATTTTGTTGAGGAGTTCTAGGAGCCGAGAACTCATGTGAAATCCCATAATCATCACAAAACTCACTAAATCTAGCATTTTCAAATTCACTCCCATGATCACTCCTAATGTGACATATTTTCTTGATCCCAAGACCTTTTTCATTTTGAACTTGATTGCAAAATTTTTTAAAGTAACCAAAAGTTTCGGTCTTGTCTCTAAAAAAATATACCCAAGCAAACCGAGAAAAATCATCAACACATACAAAAATGTATTTCTTACCATTTATGCGTTCGGTTTGAATTGGTCCCATTAGGTCCATATACACAAGTTCTAAGGGCTTCTTGGTAGCAAAATTAGTGTTCTTTTTATGAGACGCTTTGGTTTTTTTACCTAATTGACGTGGTTCACAAACATCAAGCTTTTTACCAAGACTAGGAAGACCTCTAACAATGTTATATTTCTCAAGCTTCTTTAAATCTTTATAACTCATGTGGCCCAATCTTTCATGCCATAATTCAAGCTTGTTGCACTCATGTGCCATATTAAATGTTAGTGGATCAACGTCTAAATAATAGCAATTGTTCGAAGACCTTTTGACTTTCGAAACAATTTTGCCCTTTTTATCAATTATTGTGCACACATCCTTGTTAAAGCAAACTTCTTTAAAAATTTCACACAAGTGAGTGATGCTTATTAGATTATCTTTTAGAAGATCTACATACAAGGTGTCACGAAGTTTAGGCAATCCTGGGATACAAATTGTTCCCTTGCCTAGAACTTGCTTTTTAGTGCCATCACCAAATGTAACCCATCCACCGTCATTCATAACAAGATTCTTAAAGAATTCCTTATTACCGGTCATATTCCTAGAGCAACCGCTATCTAGGTACCAATAATAGGATGAATTAGCTCTTAAAGCATATTGTGCAACCAAATATTGTGTTGTGTTTTTCTTAACCCAAACTTTCTTGACAAGTTTCTCATTCCTACTTTTATTAACATGCTTTGACTTGTTTATAGGCACATTGACTACATTAGTCACATTTTTAAACAAATCAAACAAAGCATTATCAACTTTCTTATGCAAGTAGAATGAGGCACAACACAAGATTTAACAAACAAATCATCAACACATTTATTCTCAACATGCTTTTCCAAGGTGTTCTTAGGTCTAATTCTAGATCCATACATGGATGATTGCCTACGACCATTCAAAGACATATCATGCAAATCATTGACAATTCTACTTTTACGAATGTATTCATAACATCTAGGTCTTATGTGTCCTACCATGTTGCAATAATGACAAATAGGTATGAATTTGAGAAGTGTACCATTTGCTTGAGCATTCAACTCATTTTGCCTTCTCACATTTTTACCTCTTTGGCGTGCAAAACTAGATGTCTTGCCTTTTGCATTAGATAATGATGTAGCTTGTCTTTGGCATTGTTGAGTCTTTTTCTTGACTTTCAGTGTTGATGTTGAGGCACCTCTGGTAGGATTCATGACTTTACCTTTAGAGAGTGTACCTACAATTTAATTGCTACAAGCTTTGACAAAAGTATATTTGTTAGATGAAGGAGTTGATTTTTTATTAACATATCCTAAACCTCTGTTGTCGCTTGAAGGCTTTCCAATCTTAATGAGAGCTTTCACTTTGTTAGAGCTAGATAACATCTTGTTAATCATCTCTTTAGCCTCATTAAGTTTTTCATTAAGCACTTTCTCTTGATTCTCATGCTCATTAAGTTTTGCTTTAAGCACATTTTAAATTCTCCTAGCATGATCAAGAGATTCATCTCTTTGCTCATTTTCATGCTTCAAAATACTTAATCTATCATTGCTATCAATCAAGTTTTTCTCAAGGTTAAGAATTTTGTCATTAAGATCAATAACACATTTTGAGCTACAATCATGATATTCTAACTTCTTAGTGAGAGACTTATTGATCTTAGAGATCCTTTCATTTTCTTGAATAAATCTTTGATCTTTTGGTCATCTAAGTCAATAGACTCACCTTCAACAAGAGAAGCCGCAAAAGAATACATTTCTTTAATCATGATGAAACAAAAGAAGATAACAAACACTACAAAGAAGATCTATCTAAGTGCGTCTAGACACCTGCTCTGATACCAATTAAAAATTCCCTTTATCTTTATAGTATAAATATACCTAAAGGGGGGGTGAATAGGTATATGCTCCAATTTTTGTCTTCTTTTAAAACAATGCAATTTTAACAATGCTTAATGAAAATTGCAAACAATGACACACAGTATTTACGTGGTAAACATCTAAAGAGGAAACATCCACAGGTTGATACCACAATCACCGGAAAAAGCAAATCCGCTATTTCAAATAAGAGTTACACACTCAAGCAATCAACACATGCTCTCCAAGCTATCACTCTCACTCTATCCTTGAACCTAATGATCTACTACGCCGACTTCCTATCCAAGACCTCTTGTCTCTAGGAAGATTCCTTGCTCACCTACACGGATCCTCCTGACCCTAGACAAGACTTCTTGCTCAACTATCCGAGTCCTCCCGACCCTAGTCAAGACTTCCTTGCTCAACAATCCGAGGTCTCACACCTCTTGTCGAGACTTCCACTTGATTAGCTATCCAAGTCCCCCCGACTCGAGCTAAGACTTCCAATTGCTCAAATCAAAGAATCACTCTAAGATATGAGACTTTCTACCTCTTTACAAGGCATCTAAGGGATCATGAATGCAAAACGCAAACAAGCACTCAACATAGAAAATGATGATAAACATATTCTATGGACATGCAACTAGATAGCTAGATTATGATTTCAAAGAACAATCACAAATGTATCTAGGCAACCTAAGCATGTTATCAACTAAGAACATAGATATGAAGATATAGACACCAATTGAAACACAATCTAGTTCTTAGAAAATGAAATTTGATCTAGAAAAAATCAATCAAGCATAAGAACAAAAGATTTCTAGAAACACTTTCATGTTTATCAAGTTTAGCAAAAATCAATCAAATTATCACAAATCTAGCTAAACTTGAAAATCAATTCAAAAAACCACAAAATGATATTAAAATCTTCCTATTCATGCCTCTTAATCAAATAGCATCATTCAATAAGAAGATCTAAGAAGAAGATGATTTTACCAACATGGATGAAAATCAAGAACTGAAGATCTGATCACAACGAAAATTATAGACATCCTTTGGTTCTGAAAATGCTTGGGGTTTGTATAAATCTTCAAGACAATCGAAATCAGTTTTTGAATCAAGTGATTCGGAGTAGAAATGAAGAAGTTATCACAAAAACAAAAATCAAAATGTTGAAAGAAAAATTTTGCACTTGTTCTTCAAATTCGTTTTTCTCAACTTGTTATTGAATGAGAGGAAATGAGAGGTTTTAAAGAGAGAACAACCAAAAGACCAAAATGTCCCCGTTATTTAGTGCCTCCCCAAGATGGTGCATTGGCATCTCGGGGCAGAGCAACTTTGGGGCCGAGATGGCCACGTGCCATCTCGGGATGGTGCCACTTGATGGCTTATGCCATCACACCTTTTCCCTTGCGCTCCTCTCGCGTTCTTCAACCGTTCTTTGCCCTCCGAACTCAGAATTCAAAACCGTTTGAATATTACAAACCGGGACTCCTTCATGGACATGGAAATATAGATACTCAATCTAGAAAATAAGAATTCGACTTGATATGTGAAGACCAAGACAATGTATGCAACATGAGTAGAAAGTGTAGTATCTTTTGACTTAGAACTTGAAATCAATAGTATTAGTAACCGAACTTACTGGAACTTAATCATGATTAATCTTGGACTAAAATCAAGTCCAAGATCCATGTTATACAAACATATAGACAAACAAACACATTTCACACAAGAATGCAAACTACAAAGAGATAGTCTCCAATCATGCATTTTCCAAAACATGTTATTTTCATACCAATGCATGAGCATTCAACTTCAAGTGTGTGAATATGTTATACCAAATGATGCACTACAATGCAAGGACACAAATGTATGAATTGTGTGTGTGTGCATTTAATGATGCATAACTAAGCAAGGACACATATGAATGAATTGTGTGTGTGTGCATTTAATGATGCACAACTAAGCAAGGACACATATGAATGAATTGTGTGTGTGTGCCAATAATGGTGCACAACGATGCAGGGACACAAATGTATGAATTGTGTGTGTGTGCCTATACGCCTTGCAAGAGGAAAAAGGATCTCGATACCTTAGCATCCAGGAATAGTACCAATCCTCTTGAAGATGAACTTTGCATCATGAGAAGTTGCTTTTCTTCCTTGTAGCTCTTATCATCACGAACCACTTAAGCAACTAAGCATTACATAGAAATGAAGTTTTGTTATGGAATTAAGCCAAGACAAATCTAAAACCTAACACAGTTTAATACGATACTTGGCACTTAAAATTGCGTTAGCCAGTTTAATAAGATACTTGGCAATTATATTGTGTTAGCTAGTTTAATAAGATACTTGACACTTAAAATTGTGTTAGCCAGTTTAATGAGATACTTGTAACTTAAAATTGCGTTATCCAGTTTAATAAGATACTTGACGTTTAAGATTACGAAGAAGTTATTCGGGCCACGACCTTAGCCAATCCATAAGATACTTGGCATGTAAAAAGATTTGCTCGGGCAACGATATTGGCCAGTTTAATAAGATACTTGTTATTTTAATATTCGTAACAGGATTCGCAACAAAAAACAATCAAGCAAAATATGGAATTTTATTAATCCTGAAGATTTTTACAAATATGCCTAAGGTGGGGCTGAGGATTTGAAGCCCTTGCCGATGCTCGAATCAGGCACCATTTTATATTCATGTAGGAGAATTTCATTAGAAGGCCATGCAATTGTATCAACCGAACCATCCATCCACTCGCTGTAATCCATTCTTGATCCAACATCAGGCTCCGACCCATCCATACCAGTTTCTTAACTGGCATAAAATGTTGAAAGAGAATGCTCAGACGGGACCTCCAAATGCATAGGATGGGGATTTTTGCCTTTGCTATGACAATAGGCTCTCCACTCCTTCATTTGAATCCAAAAATCCTCCAACGAGCAATCCACGTGATTTCTGATTGATAGCTCTCAGTTGGCTCGAGCCTTTTTAGTCGCCCGATTCTTGACCTTAAAGAATTCGCCAACTAAGACCAACCCCCGTTGGAACTTCCTAAGGAGTAGGGCATCATATGCTGGGGACCTCTTAAATGATCAACCCCTTGCATTTCAACTTCTAGCATGGCTTTTTTCGAAAGGGATTCAATCGTCAAAGCCTGATGCCCAAGATATTCAATCTTGCGCTTATAAGAAGACTTTGCTTGTTCAGCCTCTTACTCGGCCCGAAGCATTAACCCTTGGGCTATGAAGAGCGAGTCTTCCAAAGATTTATCCCTCTCTTCCACAGTAGAGGTCATCTCCTCGGCTTCCATCAGTCTCGCCAAGCAACGTTTGGCAAACTCTTGGGCAGAACTCACTTTATTTTGATAGGCCACCTCAATCCGAGCATGACAATCCTCATTCTCCTTTAACTGAGCTTCAAGACACCTAATCCGATCAGCTTAATGTTGTTACGTCTGAATAAACTCAGCAAACTCAGCAACCACCTGTAAGGAAGTAAGTTAAAGATCTGAATTAAGGCATATTAAGATGAAGCTCGGGACAGAAGACTTACGTAAGTCGCACTATTAAAAATGTTGTGCAGACACTCCGTAGGAGAACCATTCTTGAAGCAAATCCAATGGTCATCACTAATAAAAGCCCGACCAGATGACATCATACTAAGCATATCCTAGGGGGTGGGATGTGTAGGGTTCCCTGAGGATCCTTCTTCTGTATCCTCATTCTTAGCGGATAAATAATTTCTTTCAAAATTTTCTAGAGTTTCCTCTCTTCCCAAGGGTATCTCAGCATGAGTACTCAGGGAACCCATAATGTCACATCATCATCGCTTGAGTCGATGAACGAAACCACTTGGGAATTTTTTGAAGAGGTCGAATGGGAAAATCAACTGCCTTCTTCTTCTTAGCTCGAGTACGGTGGAAGTCGAGGTTAGCTGCAGGATCTACCTGATCCTTCTTGATATCTTCAAAAGATTATAAAGGATTAGGGAGAGGACCAACCTCTTCAGCAGGGGGGTTTCTACACCCTTCACCTATCAAACTAGGATCGTCAGATGTTACACTACCAGGATGCCCTCCCTTCTTGCCTTCAACCTCAGAAATCCTTTGGTCATTGTCAAGTCTCGTAGGGCCACTTGGACCGCTTCATTCCCCCGTGGTCAGCCAAACTACCTCTTTAGGAATATATTCAGGAACCTACTCATCTGCCTTTCTGGAATCTTCTTTCGAATCATCATCAGGCGAAGCAATCCCCTCATCATTTTGATGAGAAGTTTCTTTACGACTCGCCAAAATGATTGTTCTCACTTGGCCGGCTTAGGCGTCAAAGATGACATCCATATCATACACCGAATTCAAAAAAGGATGAGTTAAAAAAAGAGGCATGGTAAAAAGCAAAGAGAAAAATCCCACTTACAACGTCTATGGTAAATTGAAATCTAAGTAAAAAATCCAAGAGCTATCATCGTTTTCTCATGAAAAAAAGATTGGACCTACTGCTCTTCTCCAGAGTACGCACAGTCGCCCGATCAAGGCTACTCGACTCGATATCAGTGAATACAGGATTTGACTTGTTCTAGCAAGCAGGAGAGCAAAATAAATGAAAAACCTTTAATACTTCTCTATTTTTCTCGGTTGAGAGCTCGATCTCGTGCCCCCAGTTTCCTACGGAAAAAAACCAATTATTTTTCTAGTACTTATTTGATGTAAGAAAACCCATACAAAACTCTTCTTTTTGACGTCTGAGGAGATGTCCACTCACCAGTTCACCCTTGTGACCTCAGGAATATCTAGAGGAACCTCTAGACTATAAAAATATCTAATTTCACAAGGAGAGGGCGGTGGCATGTTCATCCGGCTCCATGTATGGCACATACACATCAGGATCCTATAATTGTTCGAGGCTAGCAGGGTCGGGGTGATCCCCGCCTCAGCAAGGAACTAAGCAATAAAAGGCTTGAGGGGAAGAGTCACACCATAGAAAAGCATAGATCCTTAAACTGCTATAATGCCCGAAGGAGGGTTCCATACGGCCCTATTACCAGTAGGAACCATCAAAACTGAGTCGTCCAGATCAAATCGAGCACGATATTTTTTGATCTCTACTTTACCGACCATGTTCAGTTCGACATCATACCCACTTGAGAAATTAAGAGAAAAGGGAATCCGAGAGGCATGATGCTTTTCCTCAACATCATTCTCGTTAATTACTTGCCTCCCAATCTGAATGTCACTTGAACCATGTTTGTGAACCGTGTGATTACTTTGATATTTTCCCATCCTAGATCATTGAGGAACCCTGTGCTGATCAGAAATGAACATCAGGATAAAGCCTGGAAACATCAATATTTAGAAAATAAGGCTCATCAGGAGGGGTCCCCCTAATAATCTATGAATACAATAAACCAATTAAAGATATCCATGCTCAAGCGCATCAAAAGCTACAACAAAAAGGCAATATCTGGAAATAGGATCCATATAATTTGACCTTAAAAGCGGACGCAGAGAAATCGGGAAAAAGCTTAAGCGAATAACATAGATGAATTTGTGTGTGAGAGAGCCTGGGTTTTTTGCCTTTATTTTCTATGAAAATGAACGATAAGAATAACCTCCTTCAATTTAAATAAACCACTCAATGATAGAAAGGCACGAGACGCAAGGGTTTTGAGAAGTGGGATTTGTTTTTGAAAGAATAGGAGGAACGTTCTGTCATGTAAGCGACGTATCCGATAATCAACGGGTCGTATCTCATAATTGCTATCAGAGAAACCAAGCGATTAAAGGACACATGTCATGGAAAGAACTGACCAAGCTGCTAGGATTTCAAAACTTCACAGTCATTGGGATTTCACGTGAAGGGATAAATTGCACATACATGGTCACCTTTAAGACACCTCATAAATGTTACGAATTGATTTAAGGGGGTTATAGTTCACATGCATTGAGGCATTAATGAAGGACGGGACAAAAATTAATCAGAGTTTCAAGCAATTAAAATACTTTTGCTAACATAAATTCTACTTGGCAAAAGTTTTTTAACGGGGTATTGTTGTATGTATATTTTATTGAATGTACATGTCATCGACAAGTAGGACAATCCCATAAAATGATTGCTAGATGGGCATCCGAGCTAGAATCTAGAAGACACAATCCAAGACATTATAAAGGAATAAGAACCCAAGTAAGCATGAACACGGGTACTCAGCACGTTCAATTCTACTCGGGAAAACATAGGAAGCCCGAATAAAAAAGTCCAGCACACGATTCACATGTGTGCGTAAACCCAAGAATCATACTCCAATACACATCTGTATCAAAGGAGGAAAGAGTTTAGAAAGTTTCTAGAAGGATAAAACACCAAATAGGAAGCGAGTCCAAATCAGGCAACAACTCTATTATTGTAGAAGACTGCATAACGATTAGGAAATAAATTCTAAGCACACTGTGTAGTTAGACTCCCACAAAGATTCAGACTCAACCCACAAGATCTCTGAAAAAATGAAAGAAGATAAAGACAACTTCAATAATCAATCAGTCGTAATTAAAATACAAATTCTTTTCCATACTTGTACAATAAGGATTATGGTTCTATGCATGTATAAATAGACCCATAATCTTACTGTAAATGGGGGATGAAAAAAAAAAGAACGACACATAGAATATAGAGGACATAATAGAAACAATCACTGTAAGAGAGAGGCAAGAGAGACCGTGTGACGTAACAGATTATTCAATAGTGGATTTGACTTGGTAGATCATTCAACCATCCGATGACATTTTTCCGATCACATGAGTTTTACCGCGTAAACTCATGTCACTGATATATCAATTGCATTCTTTTTCTCTTTCTCTTTTAACAGGTCATAACAAAATCCAACACTGATGTTATATCCTCTTTGTTTTGCCTCCGAGTCTCATAGGCTAACCCTTGTAGGTGTGTGGTTCCTCGGTGATGTTTGCGATGGTGATGGTCACTATCTTCTGATGACGATGAACGATTTCTTCACTGGTCGTATATACGGTGCCTGTCATGGCCTGCTTGACCGTGGCTTCATCTTTAATGAGGCGGTTTCTTGTTGACAGGATCTGAGTTTTATGACGGGTGTTAGCACCTCTGGTTTGGCTCCAATTGTTGACATCGATTTCTTGATGAGCAAGAAAGTAAAAATTGTTGGATTTTGTTATGACCTGTTAAATGAGAAAAAGAAAAAGAATACAATTGATATATCAGTGACACGAGTTTACGTGGTAAAACTCTAGTGATCGGAGAAACGTCCACGGATGGTTGAATGATCAACCAAGTCAAATCCACTATTGAATAATCAGTTGCACCACTCGATCTCTCTTGCCTCTCTCTTACAGTGATTATTTTTTATTCTGTCCTCTATATTCTGTGTGTCCTTCTCTTTTTTTTGTCTCCCCTTTACAGTAAGATTAAGGGTCTATTTATACATGCAAAGAACCCTAATCCTTGTTGTACAAGTAAGAAAAATAATTTATATTTTAATCATGACTGGTTGCTTATTGAAGTCGTCTTTATCTTCTTTCCTGTTTTGGAGATCTTGTGGGTTGAGTCTGAATCTTCTTGGGAGTCTAACTACATAGTCTTCTTAGAATTAATTTCCTAATCGATATGTAGTCTTCTAGAATAATAGAGTCGTTGCCTGACATGGACTCGCTTCCTGTTTGGTGTTTTATCCTTCTAGAAACTTTCTAAACTCTTTCCTCCTTTGATATAGATGCGTATTGGAGTATGATTCTTGGGCTTACTCACGTATGTGAATCGTGTGATGAACTTCTTTATTCGGGCTTCCTGTGTTGTCCCGAGTAGAACTAAACGTGTCGAGTACTCATGTTCGGGCTTACTCGGGTTCTTATTCCTTTATAATGTCTTGGATTATGTCTTTTAGGTTTCAGCTCGGATGCCTGTCTGGTAATCTTTTTAAGGGATTGTCCTACCTGTCGGTGACGTGTACATTCAATGAAATATATTTACAATAATACCCCCTTAAAATACTATTGTCGAGTAGAATTTATGTTGGCGAAAGTATTTTAATTACTTGAAACTCCGATTTATTTTTGCTCCGTCCTTCATTAATGCCTAATTGAATAGGAACTATAACCCTTAAATCAATTTAAAGCATTTATGACGTGTCTTAACGGTGTCCATGTATGTGCAATTTGTCCCTTCACCCAAAATCCCAATGATTGTAACGTTTTGAAATCCTGATGGTTTGGTTAATTCTTTCCACGACATGTGTCCTTTAATCGCTTGGTTTCTCTGATAGCATTTATGAAATCCTTTGATTATCGGATACGTCACTTACATCACCAAACGTTCCTCTTATTCTTTTACAAAAAATCCCGCTTCTCGAAACCCTAGGGTCTCGTGCCTTTCGATCATTTAGTGATTTGTTTAAACTGAATGAGGTTGTTCTTATCATTCATTTTCATAGAAAATAAAGGCAAAAATCCCAGGTTCTCTTACACACAGATTCATCTAAGTTATCCGCTGAAGTTTTTTTTTTTTATTTCTCTTCGTCAACTTTTAAGGTCAGTTTATATGGATTCTATTTCACAACATCGCCTTTTTGTTATAGCTTTCGATGCGCCAGAACGTGGAGATCTTCAATTAGTTTCTTGTATTCATAGATCCCCTCCTAGTGAGCTTTATTTTCGGGCTTTATCCTGATGTTCATTTTAGTTCTAGCTCTCAATCTTCTTCCATCTCTGAGTCTTTCATTTCTGATCATCACAGGGTTCCTCTACAATCTAGGATGGGAAAGCACCGAAGTAATCACACGGTTCACAAACATGGTTCAAATGACATTCAGATTGGGAGGCAAGTAAGTAACGAGAATGATGTTAAGGAAAAGCATTGTGCCTCTCGGATTCCCTTTTCTCTTAATTTCCTAAGTGCGTAAGATTTCGAACCGAACATGGTCGGGCAAGCAGAGATCGAAAAATATCATGCTCGATTTAATTTGGGCGACTCAGTTTTTATGGTTCCTGCTAGTAATAGGGTCGCATGGAACTCTCCTCCGGGCATGGTAGCCGTTTATGGATCTATGCTCTGTTGTGGTATGACTCTTCCCCTCTAGCTTTTATTGCTTGGTTTCGTGCTTAGACGGGGATCGCTCCGGCCCAGCTTGCCTCGAACAGTTATAGGATCCTGATGTGTATGTAGCATATGTGGAGCCAGATGAACTTGCCACCGCCCTCTCGTCATGAAATTAGACATTTTTATACGCTAAGGCAATCTGGTAAGACTGGGACTTACTTTCTTCTTTCCAGCTATCCAGATAGCTGGATTCCTGAGGGAATAAAAGTTAACCGGGGAGTCGATATCTCCTCGGACGTCAAGAAGAAGGGTTTTGTATGGGATGTTCCTACCTCTAATAAGTATTGGAAAATAGCTGGTTTTTAACTAGAGGAAACTGGGGGTACAAGATCGAGCTCTCAGACGGGGAAAACCGAGAAGTATTAAAGGTTCCTCATTTCTTTTACTCTCCTACTTAGTGGAACAAGTCGCAACCTGTCTTCACTGATACCGAGTTGAGTAGCCTTGCTCAGGCGACCGTGCGTACTCTGGAGAAGTAGAGTAAGTCCTATCTTTTTGATGAAAAAAGATGATAGATCTCAGCTTTTTTACTCAGATTTCAGCATACTGGAGATGTTGTAAGTGGAATTTTTCTCGTTGCTTTCACTTTGTTTTTTTTTACCGTGCCCTTTTTTTTAACTAATCCTTTTTTGAATTCAATGTATGGTATGGATGTCGTCTGTGATGCCCAAGCCCGCCAAGTGAAAACAATTATTCAGGAGAGTCGTGTTGACGGTGATTTTTGTGACTGTGATTTTTTTAGGATTATGCTCGATAGCAAGAGTGTAATATTGTAATTAACAATCTTTTTCATATGAACAAAGTGATTTCTAGTTTAACAAATTTTATAGCATTTATATTTTAATTATTATAATTGTAAAAAGTAAATAATCATAAGGTCAAAAGACTATGAGAAAAGAAGAATTGTTCATACATCTAGATATGTATGAGGTATACACAATTCTTTAGTTAGTCTTGAATAATATTCACAACTTAAGATAGAAGGTTAGGCACCTTTATCTTGTCAACGTTGTAGATTCTTTTGCTAGCATTTGAGTGGGATCAAATGTGTTATGATGAGTCTAAAATCATCAAAGTGTGGTGTCTTTGGGTAAAAGAATCTAGTGCACTGGGTGCATTGAATAGGATCAAAATGAAATACTTTATCTAGAACCGTCAATGGATAAAAGTTTTCATTTAAAGACAATCGGAGAGTCTATCTCAATCCTGAGATAAATGATGGACTTATGGTTGCAAGTGTTATCATTTGAGCTATCAATGAGTACGATTATATAGCATAGTCTATCCTCTATAGTTTGGTTGTATTCATTTGTTAATCGATAGAGGACTTCATTTATAGATATGGACATTATGGCTCCATTTATTGAATGATAGTAGAATATCATCATATGGATGTTTTGAGGTATTAGATATTAAATCTTAATGTTAAGTTTTCAATAGTGTCTATTGAAACATGGATTGTGGACAAGTCAAAATATCCAAGTTCAAAATGTGGTCATATGAGTAAATATGGCAACTTGGAGAGCTTTAGGCGGTCTATGAGCTCTTGGCGATTACTGGTATTCTTTACGAGGATACACTTTCACCAACAAGGTTGTCTAGGGTATGAATGAGTAACATCAACTTATTCTATCTTTATTTAAGAGTTCAATTTTAGTTATTTAGTGGAATGAACTAAAATTTAATAGATCGGACCTAAGTGAACCATTTGTTGAATGTGATTGGGTTGTGTCTATTGGAGCTTAAATTTAGATAGCCTGCCAAGATCCCCAATCCACACGAACTTGCATGGATCACTTGATATATTCTACCGGACCAATTTAGGGGTCCATCTAGAATTGTAATAAGGCATGAGAACTTGTTTCTTTTTGTAAGAATAGGTCTAGTTCACATGTGAACTTTTTATTAAGGTCCAATGGATTTAATAAAATAAGAAAAATAATATATGGCCCATATATATGGTATGGGCGGCAAGGCTATTAAGAATAGCTTAAATATATTATTTTATTTTATATTTAATTAAATGGAAATTAATTAATTTGTTGATTAATTAATTATTTAATTAAAAGTCAAAATATTTTTCCTAGTAGGAGATGGTCTCCTAAAACTATACTATTGTTGGTAGTACAGATAATGTTAAAGACTATATTTGATAAGTAGATAAATAAAAGGAATTATTTATCTAATTAAATTAGAAAGTCTTTAATATGGTTACAAATACAATATTGAGTTGGATTAGGAGTCTTGGTGTTAGGATATAATTCCTTTTTTAAAAGGATTCTTAACCACCAAGTAAATCTACCTAAGGAAAGGATTCTTAACTACCAAGTAATCCTTCTTAGGAAAAGAATAAACTCTCCTAATCTATATCAATGAGAAATTCGGCCAGCCCATATGGATATAGGAGATGTTAGATTTCCTTTTAGATAAGGATTCTTAACTACCAAATAAATCCACCTATGGAAAGGATTCTTGCCAACCAAGTAAATCCTTCTTAGGAAAGGATTTTTGATCCTATATATATGTGTGTGATTTTCGCCAGCCCTAAGAATTTTATGATGAAAATTTTGGCCATGCTTGGTAATTATCAAGAGAGAATTTGGTATAGCAAGAGAGAATTTTGAGGGAGAAATTTTATTTTTTGCTCTAGACAAAATTCAATCAACTCATAGAAAAAGGGTGTGGAATTCGGCCAAGGAGAAAAGAGAAAAAGAGAACGTTTTTGTTTTCGATAGTACACTAGTATCCTTTACATCAAATGGGTTTTGTGTACAACATTGAATCAAGGTTCACGCGAGTTTCAATCAAATTGATTGATAATTCACAAGTGGCCAGAAGTTCTTGATTTTTCTCTTGGAGGATATTTGTAACTAACAACGAAATAGATTTTGTTTGTTTCCATCCTTAGGTATACAATTTAAATAAAGGGAGCCCACAGTCCTAGGTGATTCACGTTCGTGATTGGATTGGAAGATCTTGCGGAATCAATTCGAATCTTGTTCAATTGTCACGAGAAAAAAGGTACGACACTTTTTATATACGTCAATTAATCTATGGTTAATGTTCTCGTTGCATAAAAGGGAATTTTGTTATATTTATAGGCAAACCCTAATTTCATTTTTTTCACGCTTCCGTTGCGTTTTGAACCCGTTTTTTCCCTACAATTGGTATCAGAGCCTGGTTGTACCCTTGATTTATTGATGTATGTACGTGTATCTTTTTCTTTTTATTGTATGTTTTAGAAAGAGATGACACTCTAGGTATTCATATATATATTTACATTTGAATGTATGGGTATATATATATATATATATATGTTTTATATGTGGTTTATTATTGCTCAATTTTGATCATGGAATTTTAATGTATTTTGTTTTGGGATTGTAACAAGAAGGGTAGTCTATCATCGCCATAATTTTCTTCTTGGTATTTGCTAAGTTTTTTTTATTTATTTTGTGGTTGTAATAAAAAAAACTGCACTATTGTAATTAAAAAAAATGCATTATTTTTTTTATTTATAATTCTTCGGTAATACATTCAAGTATCGAAGACTTGAAGGTTTGAAGAATTGGAAGTAGCCGGAACAAGTTTGACACATTTGTTGTGGCATGGGCTGCGCACGGCATCCCTTTTGGTATCCATGGGCTGTGCATGGCAGCCCTTTATGGGTTTGTCTCATGTGCACTCCCATGGGTAAGGGCGAGGGGTGCGCAAGCCCATGGGAGGTAGCTAAGGGAGTCCGAATGATGAAGGTTGTGTGAAGACTTGTTCGCCAAGAAAAGAGTTCTTGTATTCCAAGATATATGTAACTTACTTGTTTTTCTAGGATGGACCAAAATTGTAGCTATTTATATTTTTTGTAAATATTGCAATGTTTGTCATTGTTTGATAACATGTCATATAGAATAGGAGTGCCACTCATATATCTCTTTTGGTATGAACATGCATTGAATGGTTTAAGTATCTAAATTGGCATCTAGATAACTTGGTAAATCATTCTTTGAAATTCGATCACACGCCTTAAACAATTGAGTGGGAGAAGGTGTTTTGGAACACCTACGGCCTCCAAGTTTAGTTGAGCTTTATGTTTCGTGAATAACCTCCCAAGAGGTATTCATGAATGGAATTTAGCAAGATACTTCCTTACAAGAATAGACTAGACTAGACAATTAGCCCAAACGATATCTACTCCCAAAGGAGGGATATTCGTGAGGGATTATATTGAAGGTCGATAACTTGGTAACGCACTTAATGTAATTTTATTAATATCCTCCCAAAAGTTCTTGTTAATTAAATTGCAAGGCTAAAATAGAAAACATTGGTTGTTACATTAACAATTAGGTGGGACCTAGTCCAACTAGCAAATGGTGCGTACTCCCAAAGGAGGCGTGACATTTATGGGTGTTGGATCACCGTTGAATTTTTACGATTGAATTATTTTATTTAATTCAAGATAAACATTCAAAAGTGATATATCATGATTGTTTACTTATATAATTTTTGTTATTAAAAAGAAATCATGACCCCATCCCTAATCAATATCCTAAAAGATAATACTTTAAGTGATGATAATTATGTCACATGGAAAAAGAAAATTGGGTTGTTATTGCAAGCTAAAAAACATAAATTTGTTATGTCTATTCCTTAACCACAAAACTAATGAATCTACTCAGGAGCTAAGAGATCAGTATTAGTAGTGGAAGTCTTCAGATGAGATGGCTAAATGTACGTTACATTATGGCCATCATCTATGACGTGTTACAACAACAACATGAATGAATGAAGACTGCTGCCGATATAATGATGTCTCTAGAGGAGATGTTTACTATGAGTTTTAGGATGACTAAGAGAGAGAGGCAGTGATTGCTTTTATGAATCTTAGGATGAAACCTGGACAGGGTGTGAAATATCACATAATAAAAGTCATAGCACATCTCAACATTGCTGAACTGAATGGTGTTAAGATAGATGGTGAGTCCAAAATTAACATGATTGTCAACTCACTATCGGATTCCTTTGATCAATTCAAGTTGGACTACACCTTGAATAATAAGGAATGCACCTTGCAAAGCTTGTTGCAAGATATTCAAAGCACCAAGATATTCATTGTGAAAGGCAAGGGTAAAGAGATTCATATGCTTGGTAAGTTGCTACTATTAAAGACCCGTAAGAAGGTTAAGAGACAATAGAAGAAAAAGCAACTTGAGCCTTCTTAGAAGGAGACCAAGAAAGTAACCAGGATCAAAGGAAAGTGTTTCTTTTATGATGAAAGGGGTCAAAGGAATAGACTGAATAAGAATGAATTCAACTTGCATCTAGGCAATAGAGCGTTGGTGTCTACTAGTGTAGTGGGAGATATTAGAATCAATTTTGATTCTATAGGCATTTAGTTTTAATAAACGTTTATTATGTACCACAACTCAAGAGGAATTTAATTTCGGTCTCTTGCTTAAATAAATTTGGATATTCGGTTACTTTTACTAAAAGTTTTATTATTAGTAAGAATAACAAATTTGTTTGTAAAGGTACATTGGAAAACGGTTTATTCTATTTGCATGGAAATATCTCTCACTTGTTTGATGCGGAATCAACGAAACCTAATCATAAAAGAGTAAAATTATCAAAAGATGAAACCTACCTATGGCATTTGCGCTTAGGTCATATAACCTTAATAGGATTAAAAGATTGGCAAGTGACGGACCTCTAAATGACTTAAAGGTTGATGATCTACAAACTTGTGAATCTTGTTTGGAAGGTAAAATGACCAAAATGTCATTTATGACTAAAGGCGCAAAAGCCATCGAATGTTTAGGATTGATACAAACTGATGTGTGTGGACCTATGAGCATTCAAGCTAGAGGTGGATATGAGTAGTTCATCAAATTCACGGATGATCACTCAAAATTTGGCTATGTGTATCTTATGAGACATAAGTCGGATGCTTTGATATGTTCAAAGCATCTAAAGCTGAACTAGAAATTCAGCTTGAGAAATGTATAAAAATCTTGAGGTCCGATCATGGTGGACAATATCTATCTGGTGATTTTCAGCAATATCTTATTGATAATGGAATAATTTCTCAGTTTTTCACACCAAGCACGCCTTAACAAAATGAGGTTGCAGAAAGGAGAAATAGAACTCTTTTGGATATGGTTAGGTCTATGTTGAGTTATTCAACGCTCCCTAGTTCTTTTTAGGGATATGCTTTACAAACTGCCATGTATGTTCTATACGATGTACCATCTAAATCGGTTCCTAAAACACCGCATGAGTTGTGGACTGGGTGAAAGTCTAGTTTACAACACTTAAGTATATTTGGATGTCCTGCGCACGTGTTAAAAGGAAAGACAAAAAAGTTGGAGTCTTGTTCTGAAACATACATATTTGTAGGGTATCCAAAAGGAACAAAATGATATTATTTTTGTAGTCCTTCAGATCTTAAAGTATTTGTTTCGACAAATACTAAATTTCTAGAAGAAAACTATATGAATAATTTTGTGCCTAAAAGTAGAATTGTCCTAAATGAGCTTTTAGGAGATATAATTCCACAGGAGGTTTCACAACCAAGCCCAATTGTAAGTTTCGTACCAACACAAGATCAGCAATCTACCATAACTCGCCGTAGTGGGAGGGTTGTCCCCCGAGAGATACATCGGTCTAGGAGAATCTGTAAAGAATCTTTCGGATGACGACGATCCCTATACGTACAAGGAAGCAATGGAAGATGTTGATTGTCGCTATTGGCAAAAGGCAATGCAATCCGAAATTGAATCTATGTTCAAAAACATAGTCTGGTCTCTTATAAACTTGCCTAAAGGGATAAAACCCATCAAGTGCAAGTGGTTATACAAGAGGGAAAAAGGAATGGATGGTAAAGTGGAAACCATTAAAGATAGATTGGTTGCTAAAGGTTATACACAGAAGGAAGGTATCGATTATGAAGAAACCTTATCTCCTGTGGCCATGCTTAAATCCATTAGGATACTCTTATCCATTATGGCATCTCTAGACCTAGAGATTTGGCAAATGGACATCAAGACGGCTTTCCTTAATGGAAGTCTTGACGAAAGCATCTACATGATGCAACCAGAAGGATTCATTGAAAAGGGCTAAGAGGAAAGGGTATGCAAGTTGCAAAGATCCATATATGGATTGAAGCAAGCATCCAGATCCTGGAACATAAGGTTCGATCAGGCCATAAAAAGTTTTGGATTTATTCAAAACCTTGATGAATCTTGTGTATACAAAAGGATTAAAGGTGACAAGTTGGTTTTCCTAGTTCTTTACGTTGATGATATAATACTCATCAGAAACGATGTAGGTGTATTGACATCAATAAAAGAATGGTTAGCAAAACAATTTGATATGAAGGACGTAGGAGAAACAAGTTATATTCTTGGTATCCAAGTCATAAGGGATAGAAAGAATAGAACGATTGCATTATCCCAAGCTTCATACATAGAAAAAATCTTGTCTACGTTTTCCATGCAAGATTCCAAGAAAGGTATGTTACCTTCAGACATGGAATCAAACTTTCTACGGAACAAGTTCCTAAGAAAGAGCATGAAGAGCAATTCATGAGTAGGATTCCATATGCTTTGGCAGTAGAAAGTCTCATGTATGCAATGCTCTGTACTAGACCTGATATTTGTTTTACTATGGGTATAGTTAGCAGGTTTCAATCGAAGCCTGGTCCTGATCACTGGACGATAGTCAAGCATATTTTCAAGTATCTTATGAAAATGAGAGATATGCTAGTATACTCTGGAGACGGATTTAATTTTCGTTGGGTATACAAATTCTAATTTTCAGTCAGATTCTGACTCTAGGAGATCAACATCAGGATTTGTGTTTACTATTGGATGAGAGGCAGTCATACGGAGGAGTATCAAACAATCTTATATTGCTGATTCCACCATGGAAGTCGAGTATGTTACCACATCCGAGGCTGCTAAAGAGGTCGTCCGGTCCACCAATTTCTTATTGACTTGGAAGTGGTTCCTGATGCGAATAAGTAGATCGCTATCTATTGTGACAATAGTGGAGCAGTGGCTAATTCGAGAGAACCAAGAAGTCATAAGGGAGGGAAACACAATGAAAGAAAGTATCACCTTCTGAGGGAAATTGTGCATATGGGAGACGCGATTATTACCATGATCACGTCAGTAGAAAATCTAACGGATTCCTTTACAAAAGCTCTTCCACAAAAGAGTTTTGATGGGCATCTAGAGAACATGGGGATGATAGATATGACACATTTGCTATAGAGCAAGTGGGAGATTGCTAGGATTATGCTCGATAGCAAGAGTGTAATATTGTAATTTACAATCTTTTTTATATGAATAAAGTGATTTCTAGTTTAACAAATGTTGTAGAATTTATAGTTTAATTATTATAATTGTCAAAAGTAAATAATCATAAGGTCAAAAGAATATGAGGAAAGAATAATTGTTCATACATCTAGATATGTATGAGGTAGACACAATTCATTAGTTAGTTTTGAATAATATTCACAACTTAGGATAGAAGGTTGGGTGCCTTTATCTTGTCAAAGTTGTAGATTCTTTTGCTGGCATTTGAGTGGGATCAAATGTGTTATGAAGAGTCTAAAATCATCAAAGTACGGTGTCTTTGGGCAAAAGAATCTATTGCACTGGGTGCATTGAATAGGATCAAAATGAAATACTTTATCTAGAACCGTCAATGGATAAAAGTTTTCTTTTGAAGACAATCAGAGCGTCTATCTTAATCCTGAGATAAATGATGGACTTATGGTTGCAAGTGTTATCATTTGAGCTATCAATGAGTACGATTATATAGCATAGTCTATCCTTGATAGTTTGGTGGTTTTCATTTGTTAATTGATAGAGGACTTCATTTATAGATATGGACATCGTGGCTCTATTTATTGAATGAGAGTAGAATACCATCATATGGATGTTTTGAGGTATTGGATATTAAATCTTAACGTTAAGTTTTCAACAGTGTCTATTGAAACATGGCTTCTGGACAAGTCAAAATATCCAAGTTCAAAATGTGGTTATATGAGTAAATATGACAACTTGGAGAGCTTTAGGCGGTCTAGGAGCTCTTGGCGATTACTGGTATTCTTCACGAGGATACACTTTCTCCAATAAGGTTGTCTAGGGTATGAATGAGTATTATCAACTTATTTTATCTTTATTTAAGAGTTCAATTTTAGTTCTTTAGTGGAATGAACTAAAATTAAATAGATCGAACCCAAGTGAGTTATTTATTGATTGTGATTGGGTTGTGTGTATTGGAGCTTAAATTTAGATAGCCCGCCAAGATCCCCATACCACACAAACTTTCATGGATCACTTGATATATTCTACCGGACCAATTTAGGGGTCTATCTAGAATTGTAATAAGGCATGAGAACTTGTTTCTTTTTGTAAGAATAGGTCTGGTTCACATGTGGACTTTTTAATAAGGTCCAATGGATTTAATAAAATAAGAAAAATAATATTTGGCCCTTATATATGGTATGGGCGGCAAGGCTATTAAGAATAGCTTAAATATATTATTTTATTTTATTATTTAATTAATTGGAAATTAATTAATTTGTTGATTAATTAATTATTTAATTAAAAGTCAAAATGTTTTTCCTAGTAGGAGATGGTCTCCTAAAACTATACTATTGTTGGTAGTATAGTTAATGTTAAAGACTATATTTGATAAGTAGATAAATAAAAGGAATTATTTATCTAATAAAATTAGGAAGTCTTTAATATGGTTACAAATACACTATTGTGTTGTATTAGTAGTCTTGGTGTTAGGATAGAATTCCTTTTTTAAAAGGATTCTTAACCACCAAGTAAATCTACCTAAGGAAAGGATTCTTAACTACCAAGTAATCCTTCTTAGGAAAAGAATAAACTCTCCTAATCTATATCAATGAGAAATTCGGCCAGCCCAAATGGATATAGGAGAAGTTAGATTTCCTTTTAGATAAGGATTCTTAACTACCAAATAAATCCAAAGCTCAGCAGATGATGTTGGAGGTGCATTAGGCATCTGAGCAGGCTAGGCTTCACTATGAGCATCTCGCCAAAGACTTGGAGCAGCATTAAGTCAATATGGAAGTTCTTTCGCATGAAGCCAGGTTAGACCTCAAAGTTTAAAATGTTGACCGGTATAAGAGGTCCTCTGCTTTCGATGCTACGCTGCTGAAGGAGTTTGAGAGGGGCCTGGCGACTGCCAAGACATTCTTTAGTGCAAAGGAGAGGTCTTCAAAAGAGGCCCACTTGAAATTGGACCGAACAATATCTAAGCATCAGAGAGAGTCCCTGTAAGTGGTCAAGAACCAGCCTATTGCAAATCTATCATACAGGATCTCTTCCCCATGCATCTCGAGCTCCCTTCGAAGGTATCCCTTCTGTCTTTTCATGCTGGTCGAGAGAATGGAGCTCTGACTAAATGGGTTGACATCGATTCTTCACCCGATGTAGATTACTCTCCCTTTTTATCTGCTGATCCTGATGAGGACATCTGATGGCCAGATTTTCAAGAATTCAATGAAGATGATAATGTCCCTCCTTCCGGTCCTAGGTGCTCCTCCATTGTTGGGAACAACTGAAACATCTCTGCTTTTATAGCTTTTTTTATGTATTTACATCTGTAACAATTGGCAGGCTATGACAGTTAATGTATATTTTCCCCTTATTTGCCCGTCTTTGAGATGTTTATTATTTTTGGTGTGTGGTTACTTATGCTTGCATTATTTCATATTTTATCTCAACCCGAACTATGCATGCTGACCCATGCCAAATTGATAATCATGAGTTTGGCTGGGCAGAACCACTTGTATACCGATCATTTGGGGTTGATAATCTACTCTTCTGAGCCTAGTCATCATGTAATGATCGACTTATTTGCCTCATTTTTGGTGGTCGACCACCCTTGAAGAGCCGAACCGTGCTCTACTATGATTTCAGGTTTTCCTCGGGTTGATATATTGCATTTTGCCGTTAAGGTTCTGGCAACTCCCGATCATTTTCATGTATATCTTTCCGTTGAGCAGTGTTCATTGGTAAACCAATTCTGTAGTTTATATTTATATACTTCGTCTTTTATCACTCAACTAGGTCGTCGGAACTGTTGGGATTATGCTCGATAGCAAGAGTATAATAATGTATTTGACAATCTTATCATATTAATAAAGTGATTTCTAGTATAACAAATATTGTAGCATTTATAGTTTAATTATTATAATTGTCAAAAGTAAATAATAATAAGGTCAAAAGACAATAAGAAAAGAAGAATTGTTCATACATCAATATATGTTTGAGGTAGACACAATTCATTAGTTAGTCGTGAATAGTATTCACAACTAAAGAAAAAGGTCGGACGCCTTTATCTTGCCAAAGTTGTAGATTCTTTTGCTAGCATTTGAGTGGGATCAAATGTGTTATGATGAGTATAAAATCATTAAAGTGTGGTGTCTTTAGGCAAAAGAATCTAGTGCACTAGGTGCATTGAATAGGATCACAGTGAATTAATTTATCCATAGTCGTCAGTGGATAAAAGTTTTTCACTTAAAGATAATCAGAGAGTCAATCTCAATCCTGCAATAAATGATGGACTTATGGTTGCAAGTGTTATCATTTGAGCTATCAATGAGTACGATTATATAACGTAGTCTATCCTCGATAGTTTGGTGGTATTCATTTGTTAATCGACAGAGGACTTCATTTATAGATATGGACATCGTGGCTCCATTTATTAAATATGAGTAGAATACCATCATATGGATATTTTAAGGTATTGGATATTAAATCTTAACGTTAAGTTTTCAATAGTGTCTATTAAAACATGACTTCTAGACAAGTCAAAATATCCAAGTTCAAAATATGGCCATGAGTAAATATGGTAACTTGGAGAGCTATAGGCGGTCTATGAGCTCTTGGCGATTACTGGTATTCTTCACGAGAATACACTTTCTCCATTAAGATTGTCTAGGGTATGATTGAGAAATATTAACTTATTCTATCTTTATTTAAGAGTTTAGTTTTAGTCCTTTGGTGGAATGAACTAAAATTAATAGATTGGACCTAAGTAAATCATTTGTTGATTGTGATTAGGTTATGTCTACTGAAGCTTAAATTTAGATAGACCACCAAAATCCTCAATCCACACGAACTTGCATGCATCACTTGATAAATTCTACCAGACCAATTTAGGGGTCCATCTAGAATTGTATTGACGCAAGTGGACTTGTTTCATTTTGTAAGAATATGTCTAGTTTACATGTGAACTTTTTATTAAGGTCCAATGGATTTAATAAAATAAGAAAAATAATATATATACCTATATGTTGTTATAGGTGGCAAGGCTAATGTATAAAAGCCTAATTTTTTATTTATTTAATTATTTAATTAAACGGAAATTAATTAATTTTGTAATTAATTAACTGTTTAATTAAAAATCAAAATCTTTTTTCTAGTAGGAGAAGGTCTCCTAATATTATACAATTGTTGGTAGTATAATTAATATTAAAAATTATATTTGATAAGTAGATAAATAAAAAGAATTATTTATCAAGTAAAATTAGGAAATCTTTAATATGGTTAAAAATACAATATTTAGTTGGATTAGGAGTCTTGGTGAAGAAAAAATTCTTTTTGGAAAAATATTCTTGGTCACTAAGTAAATCCACCTAAGGATAGGATTCTTGCCTACCAAGTAAATCCTTCTTAGGAAAGGTTTAAGTCTCCTAAACTAAATACTTGTAAAATTCAACCAACCCTAAATAGGTTAGGGTAAGAAATTCGGTCAATATATATAGGTCTTACATATTTCAGCCAGCCCTAATGTTTTTCTATGAGTGAATTTCGGCCAAGCTAAGTAATTTTCAAGAGAGAATTAGGCCAAGCAAGAGAGAATTTTGAGGGAGGAAATTTTTGTTTTTGATCTAGATAAAATTCGATCAACTCATAGATATAGGGTGTATAATTCGGCCAAGGAGAAGAGAAAAAGGGAACGTTTTTGTATTACACTATTATCCTTTACATCAAAAGGGTTTTGTGTACAAAATCGGTTCACGCAAGTTTCAATCAAGTAGATTGATAATTCACGAGTGACCGGACATTCTTGGTTTTTCTCTTGGAGGATTATTGTGATTAACTAAGAAGAAAATTTTGTTTGTTTCCATCCTCAGGCATACAATTTAAAGAAAGGGAGCTCACACTCCTAGGTGATTCACGTTCGTGATTTGATTGCAAGATCTTGGGGATTCAATTCGAAGTTAGTTCAATCGTAATGAAAAAAAAAGGTATGATATTTTTTATATACATCAATTAATCTAGGGTTAAGGTTCTTGTTATTAAAAAGGAAAATTTTTTATTTATACCAAACCCTAATTTTCACGCTTCTGTTGTACGATTTTCCCTACAATGACGTCTTCCGATAGTGCAATAAAGCGTAACTTATCCCACCAACTTTATAAGTATCTATGGTTGTGTCTTGCCTTATCTTATAAGTAGGATTCGTGCCTTATCCAACTCTTGGTGCATCCTATCGGGTTCATATACCCTAAGATGCCCTAACAGTGCTTCATGTGCACCCAGTTAGTTTCGGTCAGTGTGCACTGTCTTGACGACTTATGCTTTCGACACCCTCACAGAGCATCTCAGGATCCCTATCGATCTCAATCGATATTTTGAGGTATCCCGTAAATGCTCTTATGAGCGAATATTTTGTCTTGAACATTGTGGTTGATATTTATAACTGCTCCCCTTAGGGATTTTTATTGGTTTCTCAAAAGATAAAAGACAATTAGCTAATAATAATTCAAAGATTAAACTATCTAAGCTAATAATAAAAATAAATACATGAATCCTCTTCATGGATAGAAGATCTTTAAATATTGTGCATTGTACGCCCTGGGCAGCTCGGTTCCCTTTGGTCGGGAAAGTCGATATGCTTCTTGTCCTGCTATCCCGACCACTTGGTATGGTTATTCCCATTTGTCAGCTAACGAACCTGCGGACTTGTCCTTTGTATTAAGTGTTACTTTTCTCAGAACTAGGTCTCCGAGCTAGAATCTTCTAATCTTGACATGCGAATTGTAATACCTTGCTACCCTCTATTGGTAGGCGGCATTTCTTACCCTAGACATGTCTCTTCTCTCTTCCAACCCGTCCAAGTCTTGTTCTATCATCTCCACGTTTCCTTTGGGGTCAAAGAGTTGTACCCTAAGGGACTTGTGGATTATATAAACTGGAAATACTGCTTCCATCCCAAACGCCAACGAGTAAGGTGTTTTCCCCATTGAAGTCCTTTCTGTAGTCCGATAAGCCCATAAGATTTCATGTAATTTTTTTTCCTAGCTTCATTTTCGTCCCTCCAACTTCACTTTCACAGTATGCTTGATTATTTTGTTGACCGCCTCTGTTTGGCCATTAGTCTGTGGGTGGGTGGGCTGGCGTGGTGTAATAGTTATTTATCTCGAAGTCTTGACACATATTTTTGAAGTTGTCACTATCGAATTGTGCCTCGTTATCTGTGATTATAGTTTCTGGCATTTCAAACCCATAGATGATATTTTTCTTCACAAAACCAGTCGTGTTAGCCTCGGTGATATATATGAGTTCTTCCGCTTCAACCCACTTTGTGAAGTAGTCAACAGCCACTATGGCATGCTTTGCCCCTCCTTTAATTGTATTTGGCATTAGACCAATCAAATATATTCCCCACATGGCGAACGACCATGGCGATGTTAAATTTTCAACTGTTCAGGTGGTCTCCGAATGTCATTAGCTACTTTCTGACAGCCACTTTGCTGATTTGCAACACCTTGTGCATCCCTAAATAGAGTCGGCCAATAAAAGCCTTACCTAAGCATTCTATGTGCCAGGCTTTTGCCACCCGAGTGATTCCCACAGACTCCCCTATGGATACTTTCTAATATTTGCTTACCCCTGATCAGGTCCACGCTTTTCTGAGTGGCTTTGGAGAACCCTTTTCTGTATAGCTCTTCTTTTACTATCGAATATCTTGTGGCTCTATATCTGAGACGCTTTGCCTCAGCTGTCTCTGTCGAGAGCACCCCCTTATCTAAATATTCTATGATCGGGGTCATCTAGGTAGTTTGTTTCTCTTCGAATACTTCTACCCTCGATGCTTCGACTTGATTTTCTTTTTCTATACTCGACTTTTGCAGGTGGACGATCACGATCGTTTTTGACCATACACCGGTGGCTAATGCCAATTTTGACTACGCGTTCACCTTCTCATTTTTCTCTCTCGGGATCTAGGTGATTCTGTATGCTTTGAACCTTTCGAGGAGTGTCTTTGTTATGGTTAAATACGAGGCCATGTTACTGTCCTTGGCTTGGTATTCATTCAGAACTTGATTGACTACCACCTGTGAGTCAATGAGTATTTCTAGCTCATCTGCTCCCAGTGTCGTGCACACCTTAATGCCTGCCAGAAGTGCCTCATATTCTGCCATATTGTTAGTGGCCTTGAAGTAAATCTCAAGGCACATTCCACCTGGTCACCTTCTGGTGTGGATATAACTATATCTGCCCCGCTGCCATGCGTGTTTTGTTAGGATTATACTTGATAGCAAGAGTATAATACTGTATTTGACAATCTTTTCATATTAATAAAGTGATTTCAAGTTTAACAAATCTTATAGCATTTATAGTGTAATTATTAAATTTGTCAAAAGTAAATAATCATTAGGTCAAAAGACTATAAGAAATGAAGAATTGTTCATACATCTAGATATGTATGAGGTAGACACAATTCTTTTAGTCTTGAATAATATTTACAACTTAAGATAAAAGGTTGGGCACCTTTATCTTGTCAAAGTTGTAGATTCTTTTGCTAGCATTTAAGTGGGATCAAATGTGTTATGATGAGTCTAAAATCATCAATGTGTGGTGTCTTTGGGCAAAAGAATCTAGTGAACTGGGTGCATTGAATAGGATCACAATGAAATACTTTATCTAGAACCGTCAATTGATAAAAGTTTTTCATTTGAAGACAATCAGAGAGTCTATTTGAATCCTGAGATAAATGATGGACTTATGGTTGCAAGTGTTATCATTTGTGCTATCAATAAGCACGATTATATAGCATAGTCTATCCTTGATAGTTTGGTGGTATTCATTTGTTAATCGATAGAGGACTTCATTTATAGATATGGACATCGTGGCTCCATTTATTAAATGAGAGTAGAATATCATAATATGGATGTTTTGAGGTATTTGATATTAAATCTTAACGTTAAGTTTTTAACAGTGTCTATTGAAACATGGCTTCTGGACAAGTCAAAATATCCAAGTTAAAAATGTGGTCATATGAGTTAATATGGTAACTTGGAGAGCTATAGGCGGTCTATGAGCTCTTGGCGATTACTGGTATTCTTCATGAACTTTCTCCAATAAGGTTGTTTAGGGTACGAATGACTAACTTCAACTTATTCTATCTTTATTTAAGAGTTCAATTTTAGTTCTTTAGTGGAATGAACTAAAATAAAATAGATCGGACCTAAGTGAATCATTTGTTGATTGTGATTGGGTTGTGTGTATTGGAGCTTAAATTTAGATAACCTGTCAAGATCCTCAATCCACACAAACTTGTATGGATCACTTGATATATTCTACCGGACAAATTTAGGGGTCCATCTAGAATTGTATTGAGGTATGTGGACTTGTTTCTTTTTGTAAAAATGGGTTTACTTCATATATGGACTTTTTATAAAGGTCAAATGGTTTTAATAAAATAAGAAAATAATATATTGGGCCAAATATATGTGTTGGGCTGCAAGGCTATTTAAAATAGCTTAATTATTTTATTTTATTTTATTATTTAATTAAATAAAAATTAATTAATTTGGTGATTAATTAATTATTTAATTAAAAGTCAAAATCTTTTTCTATTAAGAGATGGTCTCCTAGTATTATACTATTGTTGGTAGTATAATTAATATTATAGACTATATTTGATAAGTAGATAGGTGGAAGGAATTATTTATCTAATCAAATTAGGAAGTCTTTAATATGGTTACAAATACACTATTGAGTTGGATTAGGAGTTTTGTTGTAGGATAGAATTCTTTTTAGAAAAAGATTCTTAACCACCAAGTAAATCTACCTAAGGAAAGGATTCTTAACCACCAAGTAAATCCTTCTTAGGAATGGATTTGGTCTCCTATATATACTACTTATAAATTTTGACCAAGCCTTAGTTTTTGGTGTGAGAAGTTGTTTTTTATTGTTATAAAAAAAATGCTTCGTCCAACTAATTGTGTGAAGAATTCGGCCAAGCATAGAGAAAAGAGGGAACGCTTTTGTTTTCGATAGTTCACTAGTATCCTTTGTATCAAAAGGATTTTGTGCACAACATCGAATCAAGTTTCACACGTGTTTCAGTCAATTTGATTGATAATTAAAAAGTGACTGGACGTTCTTGGTTTTTCTCTTGGAGGATTCTTGTGACTAACAATGAAGAATATTTTGTTTGTTTCCATCCTCAAGTATACAATTTAAAGAAAGGGAGCCCACACTCCTAGGTGATTCACGTTCGTTATCGGATTGGAAGATTTTACGGATTCAATTCGACGCTAGTTCAATCATCACGGAAAAAAAAGGTATGATACTTTTTATATACATCAATTAATCTAGGGTTAAGGTTCTTGTTATTAAAAGGGAAAATTTTAATTTACACCCAAACCCAATTTTTTTTTTATAAATTTTCACACGCTTTCACTGCGTGTGGTTTTTTCCCTACATGTTTGACGATCCATCCACATGTAGTTTCCAAGCAAACATGTCCTCTTCTCTTAACATTCTGATCACCTCGTTGTTTGGCTTTGAGAACTCCGTGACCGGATCTGCTACAACTTGTCCCTTGATCGTCGCTCTTGGCAAGTAGACTATGTCAAACTCACTTGGTTCTACTACCCATTTAGTCTGCCTGTCCGACACCTTGGATTTTGGTAAAATCTGTTTTGAAATTCCCTAGAAAGTGTTTCTATAACCTAGAGGAGGGTGAATAGGTTTTAATTCGATTGATTACCAATTTTTTTGAATTAATCAATATTATCAATTCTATTCCATTCTATTAAGTGTTCAAATAAAAGACAACAAACATAAAATAATAACAACACATAATATATACGTGGAAACCCTCCAAATGGGACAAACCACGGGTTGTTCAGTGCGCCACACTCGATCCTCAAAATCCACTATTAAGAGAAAGTTTACAACCTAGGTTGACCTCCCGTTTAACCCTCCAGTTACTAACCCTTTCACTTTACCCAGCGGGCCATAATAGTGACTTTGGATCACCAACCTTGTGCACTAATCACATTGCCACAAGCTTAATCAACAATGAAAAGATAATGGCAACCTAAGTGAATATGCAAGAATATTCAATATGCAAAAATGCTAGGTCAAGACATTCATGCTTATCTAGGATTAATAATGAAAATTAAAGCAAATCCTAGATATCAATGTTCTAAATGCAAAGGCAAGAAGAATTAGCTAGAAGGGTAAAACCATCCTTAATTCTAGCTAGCACAAATTAATGCATCTCAACCAACAATCAATACATAAGCATGTCATGAAAGCAATTAAACAGACAACCAAGCGTTTAATATGCAATAGAAACTAAAACCCTAGGTATACATGTCTTAGTAATGAAACCATAAAGTTTAGAGCATGTAGAGAGTACCTAGTCATGAACAAACAAGAAACCCATGCTTGAAAGTTGCTTGATGATTGTAATCTAAAGGTTGGTTGAGTAAAAATTGGCTTCTTGGAGCTTCTCTCTCTAAGAAAACCTTATATCTCTCTTAAAAATAAGTTTTCTAGGCTCTTGAACATGAATTGGGAAAAAATAATATATTTATATGAAGCCTAAAGTGAAACTACATCATTTTGATAAAAACCGTCTAGCGCACGGCCAACGACAAACCACTGGACAAGTTGTGCTGGTGAGGTACGCATGATGACAAGTGCACCACCAGCGATAAAAAACTTGAAAGTTGCGTTAGTTTTGGCACGCATGACGACCAGCGCACCACCAACGATAAAATACTAGAAAGATGCACTGATGTTGGCACTGGTAGGGGCGTTGCTCGAGTGGCGCACTGCTCACTACCTTCACACATATATACACAAATTATGCAAGAGAAAAGAGGTAAAGGTAATGTAACCTTATGCCTAACATGACATGGCAATTTAATCACAAAATACAATCAATTTAAACAAGCAAAAGAAAAAAACAATAGGCACACAAGATGGCAACTAAGCAAGCATGCAAGATGATCAAAACATGCGTAAGGGTTTGTGTGTGCACTAATATCTCTTCAATGAAGGTTAAGCAAGTGATTTTACCTTTGAATCTTGAGCTATGACTAGAGCAATGATGGCCTAAACTGCCTTTACACATTAAACCCAAAATATGGTTGTCAATGAAATGAGCCAATCAAAAACTGAGGAACTTACATGTTTCAATGGACAGTCAATGTATACTTCAATTTTGTGAGCTTGAAAGTACGATCTTAATTTTCTCGCTGCCATTACTAAGGCCAAAGCCATTTGCAAAGAGAGAGTATCTTGTTTCCGTAGGTAACAGAGCTTTATTGGTGTAGTATATAGGTTTCTACCTTCTTTCTTCCAATCTGAGCAGTATCGACCCTGCTGCTACGTTTGTAATAGACAGGTAAAGATAGATTACTTCCCCTTCAAGTGGTTTAGATAATATCAGAGCTTTTCCCAAATATTCTTTGATTTTTCTAACGCTTGTTCGCATTTATCGTTCCACTCTACCCTTTTGCCTCACTTAATTGCTTTGAAGAAGGGTAGGCATTTGTTTGTGGATTTACTTATGAACCGGCTCAGGGACTCTAGGCAACCCGTTAACCTTTGGATTTCCTTTAATGTCTTGGGAGACCTCATTTCTTCTGGAGCTCTTATTTTCTCAAGGTTTACTTTGATCCCTCTTTAGTTGAAATACTAGGAACCTGCCTGATGGTACTCTGAATACGCATTTCTTTGGATTTAGCTTCATCCCATACTTTCGCAGTACCTCAAATGTTTCCCTTAGGTCGGTAGGATGGTCTCCGAGTGTTACACTTTTGGTTAGCATATTGTCCATGTACACCTCTATATTCCTGCCAATCTGTCGAGCAAACATTTTATTTACAAGTCTTTGGTAAGTTGCCCCAGCATTCTTCAATCCAAATGGCATGACCTTATAGTAATACAATCCTTAGTCAATTGTAAATAAAGTTTTTTTCCTTATCTGGTTTGAACAATCTGATCTGGTTGTAACCTGAATAGACATCCATAAGACTTAACAGTTCATGTTTGGTTGTTGCATCTACCAACTGGTCGATCCGAGGCAAAGGGAATCTATCTTTCAGACATGCTTTGTTCAGGTCGGTGAAATCCATATACATATCCTCCACTGGCTGTTTTTCTTTTTTCCCCAAGACTATGTTGGTGACCCAGTCAGGATATTTAACTTCCCGAATAGATCTTACGGCTAATAACTTGTTCACCTCTTCCTTGATCACCTTGCTTCTTTCCAGGTTGAAGCATCTCCTCTTCTAGATAACTGGTTTCTGATCGGGATTTACTGCTAAGTAATGTGAAATCATCCTTGGATCGATCTCTGGCATGTCCGCGTTCTCCAAAGTGAACACTTTAGTAGTTGGACCATCTTGCCTTCATCTAGCTTCGTCAGTTGGGACCCCAGCCTAACAGTTTTCTTCAGATCATTATTGCTAATGAAATGGCAACTTCCATGGTTGGTTCCTCCGAGCCTTTGTCACTCTCTGGCATTGCCTCTCTTGGTTCTATATCGAACCCAGTCGGGGTTTTGGCCTTCACCTCCGTTGGGTTTACTTTTAGGTCTTTACCTTTTTCAACAGCCTCCATCTGTATTACCCCCAACTCTACCTTTTCCCTGTATATTGTGAGATTTGTTTTTCTGGCCTATTCCTGTGAGCTTTTCATGATCCTATCCCAGCTTCGGTCAAAAATTTTACCATGAGTGCGTAGGTTACAGTTACTGCTTTTACTTTGTTCAGGAATAGTCTGCTTAGCAGAGCATTATATGGCCAATTCTTAACACTTACGACCACGAAGTCCAGCAATACTGTCTTTGGACAAGGGAAACTTCTAGGTTCTACTGGTAGTTTAATAGTTCCCAACGCTCTAACTTTGTTTCCTCTGAAACCCCTTAATGAGAATTTCAGTGGTTGGAGATCATTCCTCTGTAGCTCGAGTTGGTAAAACACCTCTACGCTTAAAATATCTACCGAGCTACCATTGTCAATCAGTATTCGTCTTACTTGCTTGTGCCCAATGTGAGCTGACACAACATTCGTGTCATTTGGTTCGACCTCTGACTCGTGTGTGTCTGCTTCTGTGAAAGTTATTGGCCCTCATCCTTACTTTACATTCTTCTGATCGGGACCTAGATGATTCACCTCCATACTTCTTTGGTTGTTCATGGCTTCCCTAACTTCAGACATCCTTTCTCGGCTACTGCGTCCGGTATTGGGGCCATAAAAAATGGTGTTGATTGCCCCGCTATCCGAGTCTTTCTTCGGGCTCCTATAATTCCTATCTTGATCCCTTGCGTGGGTATCTTTTTATTGATCCTCCCCTCCTCTAAAGATGATGTTGGTGAGATAACCTTCCCGAATAAACTTCTCAATGTAATCCTTGAGTTGGTAACATTTGGAGGTGATATGGCCATTTTCTTGGTGGAATCAATAGTACTTTGTTGTATCTTTTCTGGCAAAATTTGACTGCCTCGGGGGTCTTCTGTATAAGTTTTTGTCTTCTTTTATATTTAGGATTCCTTCCGCTTTTTGGCTTACAGGGTATAGTTGGTATACGGGCGCCTTGGATTCCCCCCAGTTCTATCAACATCTTTTTGCCCGCTTTTCCCTTTTTCTCTGTTGCTCTTCAGGTCACTTTTACCATTGTTTTTGAACCACTTTCTTGGCTCTTTTGACTGCTGGCAGGACGAACTCCATGTATAAATTCTCCCCCGTGGGTGATTTGTTCTTCTTCTGCCATGGTGTATCCCCCAACATAATCTATCATGCTTGCATATGTGGTCGGTCCCCACTGCCTCAGATTCAAGGTGAGGTGATTGTGCTGCAATCTATTTATGAATACGGATACCACCACGTCATCGTTTGAGTCCTGAACTTTCGATACATCATGCAAAAACTTGGTTAAATAGTCCTTTAATTTCTCAACTTTTCTTTGCCTCAAGGTAGAAAAAGCCGACACCGACTTACTCCACTGGATATCTCCTATAAATTGTCTGGTGAATGATCGCGTCATTCCTTCAAAACTCTTGATGGATCCCAATGGTAATCCTCCGAACCACCTAGACCCTTGATCTCCTAATGTCTTAGGGAACATACGACACATGAGGGCATCATCATAGTCATACTAAGCCATGGCGCTCTGGTATCTCCTGACATGTTCCTGTGGATCGGTATTGGCTTTGAATACGGCATCTTGAATTTCTCTAAAAAATGAGCATGACTTATGGTGACAGTTAACGGACTCCCGAAATTCTTGACCAGAGGGTTTTCTTGAATTTGTTTTTACTCCAAAGCAACCTTTGGCGGATTGTGAACCCATACGGGTCCCTTCGCCTTCTGGGAGAGTGCTCGTCATCACTTAAATTCGATAGAGGATTCCTACTCCGTCCATCATACCTGTCTTCTTGCTCAAAATCTTTTCTTGCATCGTCGTACCCTATGGTACCCTCATGTGAGCTGGACTCCTCACGTTCCTCCGCTCTTCTATCTTGGTGTGGGCTGTTTCTTCTACGTGAGCGTTCTTTTACCCCGTTTCTCTGCCCTATCTCTTCCAGATTTTTAGGGTGCACCTGGAGAAGTTGCCATGATCTCAGAGCGCACCTTATGTCCTTGAGCTACCGCAGGTGTAGAGAGCTGGTATGGTGAACTTAGATTTGTAGTTGCAGTTATGCTGATTCCCTATCTAGTGGCATCATCAATGACTTTCCGCATGGATTCTTGAACTTGCCTAAATGCATCTGGAGATATTCCTGTAGTCAAGTCCGTGGTTGTAACGACATCATCTGCTTAATGGTGGAGTTCTCGAGGGTGGATCTGTTCTTGATGCATTGGCGTACACGACATTTGCCTCCCATGAAACATCGACGTTGTGCAGGGATGAATCTCTGTCAGTGTTGGAGACCATAATTTTACCTTGTATGACTAAACCTATGGCTGATTATAACATCGAAAGTTCACCACCTCTATCTAGCGTTAGTTTTTGAAGGTGATTTTTGGATGTATCACACGTTGAACAGAATGTAAATAAAATCACACAGTTGCTAATGACGAATAGTTAAGAAAGCAAAAGAAACATGAGGATTTTACGTGGTAAACCCCAAGTACGGGGAAAAGTCCACGATCACGCGAAACCGACAAGGACAGAAATTCACTATGAATAATTGATTACAAACCCAGTCTCTCATGATCTCAAGCAGCTTTATTTTTCTTCCAACCTTTCAAGGGTGTTATTAGGGTCTACTTTTACATGCATAGAACCCTAATTCATGCTATACAAGTAAATAAAATTGACGTGTTTGAGTCGTTTAATTCTTCTTTCCTATTTTATGTCCTTCACGCATTAGATCTCTTGCCTAATATGGACTCTGGCATCGATGGGGAAACTCGCACCCTTATCAAAGTGTGCTTCGAGACACCTTATTGGAGTATGACTCTTTCTGCATGTATTTGATAGTATCCACGTGTCGTTCTGCCTATCGTCTGCCAAAACCTGACCAAGCCTTATTCTTCCCGACCAATGATTCAGTCTCGACCATCTCGATAGCCCCGACTGGGTGTTATGAAACCATCTTTGGTCAGCTTAGGAAGGTTGACTCTTGATGACACGGCATCTCCAATTCCCACATCTTTGGGCAGTTATGCTGACTCATCATTCTTTAGATTTTACCAATAACAAGTCGTAAAGAGACTTCTCTTCAAAATGAAGAGGGGATTGCTTCGTCTGATGATGAAATTGATGTAGATTCCAATGAGGCAGATGAGCAGGTTCCTAAATATATTCCTGAAGAGGTAGTTCAGCCAACCGTGGGGGAATCAAGCGGTCTAAGTGGCCCTATAAAACTTGATAGTGACCAAAGGATTTCTATGGATGAAGGCAGGGAGGGAAGGCATCCTGGCGGTGTAACATTTGACGATCCTAGTTTGATAGGTGAAGGATGTAAGAGTGGGATCCTTAGGGAACCCTTCGCGTCCCACCCCAGTATTTGCTGAGTATGATACTATTTGGTCGTTATTGGTGATGACTTTCGGAGTCGCTTCAGGAATGGTTCTCCTACGGAGCGTCTTCATAACATTTTTAATAATGAAACTTACGTAAGTCTTCTGTCCCTAGCTTCATCTTAATATTCCTTAATTCAGATCTTTAACTTATTTCCCTATAGGTGGTTATTGAATTTGTTGAGTTTTTTCAGACACAACAACATCAAGCTGATCGGATTAGGTGTCTTGAATCTTAGTTAAAGGAGACTGAGGATTTCCGTTCTCAGATTGAGGCGGCCTATCAAAAGAAGACGAGTTCTGCCTAAGAGTTTATAAATCGTTGCTTGGAGAGTCAGATGGAAGCCGATGAGAGGACCTTTACTATGGAAGATAAGGCTATATCTTTGAAATACTCTCTCTCCATAGCCTAAGAGTTAATGCTTCGTGCCGAGCAAGAGGTTAAACAAGCAAAGTCTTCTTATGAGCGTAAGATTGAAGATCTTAAGCGCCAGGCTTTGACGGTTGAATCTCTTTCGAAGAAACCCAAGCTGTAACTTGAAGTATAAGGGGATGATCATTTTAAGAGGTCCCCAGCCTATGATTCCCTACTCCTTAGAGAGTTCCAACGAGGGTTGTTTTAGGCTGGCGAATTCTTCAAGGTCAAGAATCGGGTGACTAAAAAGGCTCAAGTCAACAAGGAGCTATCAATCTAAAATCACGTGGATCGCTTGTTGAAGGCTCTTCGGATTCAGATGAAGGAGTGGAGAGCCTATTGTCATGGAAAAGGCAAAGATCCCCATCCTATGCATTTGGATGTCCTGCCCGAGTATTCTCTTTCAACTTTTTGTGCCAATCAAGAAACTGGTGTGGTTGGGTCGAAGCCTGACGTTGGATCGGTCTCGGGAATGGATTACGGTGAGTGGATAGATGATTCTGTTGACACAATCGTCTGGCCCTCTAATGAAAGCCTTCTACATGAATACGAAATGGTGCCTGATCCAAGCATCGGCAAGGGCTCCAAATCCTCAGCCTTACCTTAGGCATATTTGTAAAAATCTTCAGGATTAATAAAATTCCATATTATGCTTGATTACTATTTGTTGTGAATCCTGTTACGAATATTAAAATGCCAAGTATCTTATTAAACTTACCAATATCGTTGCCCTAGCAACTCTTTTTACACGCCAAGTATCTTATGGATTGGCTAAGGTCATGGCCCGAATAACTTCTTCGTAATCTTAAACGTCGAGTATCTTATTAAAATGGCTAACGCAATTTTAAGTGCCAAGTGTCTCATCAAACTGGCTAACATAATTTTAAGTGCCAAGTATATTATTAAACTGGCTAACGCAATTTTAAGTGTCAATTTAAAAAATAAACAACACAATAAGAATGATTTGAACCTTTCTTTATTTATTTCATAAATCCATTTATAAATTACATCTTTAGGTCATAAACTCCAACAGTTTGAACTTTGTATCGTTTGATATTCCATTTCAAGTTCTAAAGTTTAGCTTAGTGAATTTACATTGTTATATCCAAAGTACAACTTATGGAATGCGCTTGGAATTGAATATATTTGTTTTTAAGATACATTGTTTCTTGTTATATGTTTTGTAGACTAAGGGCGGTGAATTGAGCATAAATGTGTTAATTGTTTTCTCATCACAATCATGTTAAACATTAATTTGTATGCTCAACAAGATTTGTCAAAAGTCTAAAAAGATGTTTTAAAAAATAGAGTGACAACCTATTCACCCCCTCTCTAGGTTGTTTAGTATAACCTTGTAGGTATTTTCAAGGTTAGCTTAAGGCAATTTAACTACATTTGTACATATTCTATTAGTGTCAGAGCATGTCATTAAACGAAACTTAACAAGATCTAGGATTCATTCTTGGTTGATTGCACAGTTTTATGAGCAATGGTCCCTTAAGAAGAGACGATGTCCGAAAGAGCTTCGAACTCTAGACCTCTACTACTTAAAGGATATAATTACGATTTTTGGAAACTAAAGATGAAGGCTTACATCCTGTCCAATCATGAAAGAGCCTGAATGTCGGTTGAGAAAAGTTTCAATCCTCCTAACAAGATGCTTGAAGATGGATCTATAGTTCCTAAACCTATAGACGAATGGAATGCAAATGAGTTTGAGTTGGCTAAACAGCTGTAGGAAAAAAAACTGTTCAAAACACAACGGAAGCGTGAGAAAACAAAAATTAGGGTTTGCGTATAAATAAAAAAAATTCCCTTTTATGCAACGAGAACCTTAACCCTAGATTAATTGACGTATATAAAAGTATCGTAACTTTTTCTCATGACGATTGAACAAGCGCTGAATTGATTCCGCAAGACCTTCTAATCCAATCACGAACGTGAATCACCTAGGAATGTGGGCTCCCATTCTTTAAATTGTATACCTGAGGATGGAGACAAAACAAAACCTTTTCTTTGTTAGTTACAAATATCCTCCAAGAGAAAAATCCAAGAACGTCAGGTCACTTGTGAATTATCAATAAACTTGATTGAAACTCGCGTGAACCTTGATTCTTTGTTGTACACAAAACCCTTATGATGTAAAGGATACTAGTGTACCATTGAAAACAAAAACCTTCCACTTTTTTTCTTCTTGGCCGAATTCACACACTATTGTTTAGAGATGATCGAATTTTGTCTAGAGTAAAATCAGATTTTTCACCCTCAAAATTCCTATGATGGCCGAATTCTTCTCTTAGAAAAATAGGGATGGCCGAAATTCTCCTCTTAATTGCCTTAGGGCTGGACGAATTTCTTATACACATATATATATATAGGATAATAAATCCTCTCCTAAAAAGGATTTACTTGGTTGGCAAGAATCCTTTCTTTAGGTGAATTTATTGATAGTTAAGAATCCTTATCTAAAATGAAATCTATCATCTCCTATATACACATGGGCTGGCCGAATTTCTCTTTGATATAGATTAGGAGAGTTTATTCTTTCCTAAGAAGGATTTACTTGATGGACAAGATGTTAGGTTTGTGAGTTATGTTGGCATTATTCTATATCAAAACAACATTTACTTTGTATTGTTTATTTGTCTAGGATTCATGAAGATTCAAGCTTCAAAGAAGAAATAACAACTATTCAAGCAAGTTCAAGTCTTCAAAGGGAAAAATGCTTCATGTTTCTACAACGGTATATTAAGACCTTTCTTTTCTCTTTCAAGGCTTAGGCATACACACACAATTCATACATTTGTGTCCCTGCATCGTTGTGCACCATTAAAGGTACACTCACACAATTCATACATTTGTGTCCCTGCATCGTTGTGCACCATTATAGGCACACACATACAATTCATTCATATGTGTCCCTGCATCGTTGTGCACCATGTATAACACATTCACACACTTGAAGATGAATGCTCATGCATTGGTATGGAAATAACATGTTTTGAAAAATGCATGATTGGAGACTATCTCTATGTAGTTTGCATTCTAGTGTGAATTGTGTTTGTTTGTGTATATGTTTGTATAACATGGATATTGAACTTGAATTTAGTCTTAAATCATTTTTTATTGAGTTTCGGTCATTTCGGTTACTCATACTATTGATTTCAAGTTATAAGTCAAAAGATACTACACTTTCAACTCATGTTGCATACATTGTCTTCATCTTTGTATATTGAGTCGAATTATTATTTTATGGGTTGAGTATCTTATATGTCCATGTCCATGAGAGAGTTATGGTTTGTAATCCACAAACGAATTTGAATTCCGAGTTTGGAGGAGGGAGAACGGTCAAAGAATGCGAGGGAAGGGCAAGGGAGTTGCACCATGGCCAAAGGCCATTCATTGGTGCAAGCACGAGATGGCGCGTGGCCATCTCGGCCACAACACACTGCTGCCCCGAGATGCCCACACACCATCTCGGGGAAGCATCTTAAAGGGGTATCTTTGGTCTTTTCACATATATCTCTTCCCTCTCCTTTATATATCTCTTCTCTCTCTCATTTGAATTCAAGGAAGAAGAAAATGTAGTGCAGAAAATTTCCAGGTTTTTTCACTCAACTTTGAATCACCATATCTCTCTCATTTCTTATCCAATTTGAGTGATTCGAGTTGGAGAAGTTTCGTATTGAAGTCCTCTATCATATCCAAGCAACCTTGAAGTCATTTTTTTAAGGTTTCTGGTGGATCGCACCATTTTCGTTACTGTACTCGAAATTGTCAAGGTATTTGTTTAACATTGATTTCCTTGATTCTAATGTTCAAATACCTTGGGTCTTCTTCCTACTTGTGTGTATTTGAATTGAACATATGTTGATGAGAGACGGATCTTCAATTAAATGCTAGTTGTGCTTAATTAGAAACTTGATTGTGAGTTAGGTTTCAATCAAACCTAAGTTTTCACATGATTGTGAGTGGTATTGTGCTAGCATCTTATCTAGGAATATTTGTGCCTTGATTGACTTTATTTTCATGATTAATAGTCTTATCATGTGCTAGAACTCATTTGTTGAATAAATTTAGGATTAGCCGATTTGATTATATATTTAGAGTCTATTAGAGTTTAATTGACTATTTTGTGAATATATGCTCTAAATGATTGCTAGAGATTTGATTGATCATATCTTGTGTTTCTAGCATTTTTGTGTTAGTACTAAAGTCTTGAATATGTACTTCATGAACATGTTTATTTCAAGCTTTAGTAACATGAATAAAATCTAGGTTTAAAGTGTGTGTTTGGAAATTTGGCATGCTCTAGATTTTTATTCATGCATAAGATCTAGACAATCTTGTTTTGTGATCTTTATTGTCTATGTCTAGATCTTCATGGAGTGTACCTAATCCATACATTTCATATGCTCATGCATCATCTTGTGTGGTATCATTTTTGGATTATAAACTAGAAAAATATACTTTGTGTGCTTACTGATTAATTCTAGTTTCCATAGAATTTGTTGATCATCTTATTCTATGTTGCGTGCTTGTTTGCGTTTTGCATTCCTGATCACTTAGATGCCTTGTGAGAAGGAAGTCTTGACAATAGGTGTGAGACCTATGTTATTGAGCAAGTAAGTCTTGGCAAGAGGTGTGAGACCTTGGATTGTCAAGCAAGGAAGTCTTGGCTAGAATCGGGAGTACTTGGATAGTCGAGCAAGAAGTCTTGCCTATGGATCGTGAGGATGCGGATAGGTGAGCGAGGAAGTCTTGACTAGAGTCGGGAGGACTCGGATAGTTGAGCAAGAAGTCTTGCCTTGGGTCATGAGGTTCCAGTAAGGTGACCGAGAAAGTCTTGACAATAGGTGTTAGGCCTCGGATTGTTGAGTATGAGGGCGACATCTTCATGAGTAGGATAAAAGGGTAGTTTCTAGGTTAAGGGGTCACTTGAGAGATTGTACTTGTCTTATCTACTAGTGGATTTTGTTTGTCGGTGGTTGCTAACCCGTGGATGTTTTCTCTTCAGAGGTTTACCACCTTATATCTTGTGTCAACTTTTCTCTATCCCTATCTCTCTTATATTGGTAATTGTTATTTGAATATTATGGATAGAACTTTATATGTAAGTTGACTTCCCTATACAATATTGTTTGTGTATGTTAGATATCATTGTATCTTGTGATATTCCATTCAAGTTGTAAAGTACCACATTGTAATACTCTAAGTACAACTTATGGAATTTGGTCTACATTGAATATATTTGTTCATAAGATACGATGATTCTTATTGTTTGTTTTGTAGACTAAGAGTGGAGATTTAAGCATACATGAATATATTGTTTTCTCATAACAATCATGTTAAATGTTAATTTGTACGCTTATCAAGGTTTTGTCACTAGTCTTGAAAGATTTGTCAAAAGTGAGAGACAACCTATTCACACCCCCCCCCCCCCCACTCTAGGTTGTTTTGTATAACCTTGTACACATTATTTCAATTGGTATCAGAGCGGGTCACTTAAAGTAGTTAGTGTGATTCGGGATCTACAAGGTTATTTACTAATCATGAATATCAACCTCTAGTCTACAATTGTTTACTTTTGGTTGTCCTCCTTCGTTTGTTGTGAAAATGGTTTTTCTTGTTTTATATTTCATTTGTCTACTAACAATTTTGTTGATAAGCTTGAAAAGAAAGTTAGTGACAAAAGCAAAGATGAAGAAGCTTTTTCCGAATGATGATCGATATAGACATGATTACTTGTCTTTGCAACTCAATGAAGAGAATTGCATGTTAAAGACCACCAACTCCTACTTGATGGTAAGAGTTCAAAATCTTTGCAAGGAAAGAGATGAAGCGTTAAAGGAAGTTGAAGTGATCAAATGTCTAGAAAAGAAGATGGTTGAAAAGGCTCGTGTGTTAGCTACTTTAACAAATGATTTTGCTAATAATTTATTTTTATTTCTTGAAGGTAATGACCAAAGGCAAGGAAGAGGAGTTGGCAATCATGAAGGCCAAAGAGTTTTGGTAATCTTTATGGAGATTTAAGTGACCTAAGCATTGTAGATGAGCAAGTGGAGTTTCCTACAACTAAAGGCAAGTCACTAAGGAACAAGAAGATTTCAAAGGCCATGTCTTCCAAGGTCAAGTGCAAAATCAAGGAAATTAAGGAGTCTTCACCATCGGTACACTCTCACCTAAATAGTAACATCTCGAAATTTATTCCGGTTTGTTAATTTTGCTATATTGCCATGAGCATATAAGATGATGCAAACTAGGGAATGTGATGCATGCTAATGAGATGTGAAAATCTTTTATGAATGATTCTTGCATGATAACACTTTGAATTTTGTGTGTGATAAAGATAATCGTGTGAATAAAATAGTTGAGACGATTTGGGTGAAAATGAGTGTTTCACATGATCATATGTATAGTCTTGATAATATCTTTGTTGATGGCAATAATGATATGTTTGACAAGAGTAATATCTTTATAGAGAAGATAGTTGATGATTTATCATCTAGATATACTTTTGCCATGAGAAATGATCATGATTTTTGTGTGAAATTTCACTCAAGAACAAATGGTTCATGGGTGAGTGCATTTACCTCTAGTGTAAGTAGCACATGTGAGTTAGCTTTAAGGCTAAGTGTCAAGTGTGTTGGGAATTCTAGCTAGCTAGCTTGGAATACTCCACGTCTAGACACGAACTTAGCTATCTCACTTAACTTTGTTTTGATAGTCAAAATCCATTGATTAACTTTTGAGAAGTTACTCTTATGAAATCTATTTGGTGATTATCTTGTCAAGACTTTTGGAGAAAGTCATTTCTATGCTTGTATTGCATCATATAGCATGTCATATTAGAGAACTAGTATAGCATTCATATGGTCCTTGTTGACATTTGCTCTCTAAAGATCTTTCAGTGATGTGTTCACAAAGATCTTACTCATGATGCTTGAAATGCTTGCTTGAATGATGAGTGGCATACTTTTTGAAAATATGAGCTATTCTTTGAAAGCTACTCATTAGAGAAGTAATGATCTTGAATAAGTCTTTACTTATTGCTCTTAGATCATGTGATTATGAGCCATAAAAACTTGATTTTCAAAAATTGCACTTTGTTTCTCTTATCTGTTTAAGTTTGAGTAGTTGAGTTTGAAAATGTGTAGATTATAGATGCATCTAAAAGTTTATTTCTTAGTACATGATAGATGACCTATGGTTAGTATCTATTTTACTTCAGCAACTACATAGAACTCAACGAGCACCTTCATGGAAAGGGCTACACATTTTGGTTTTGAAGCCGCCCAATGTAGGAAAGGGCTACACCATTGTGATGAGTGAAATTCGTCATGAAGAATTTATGTTTATGTATGCAAAATCATAGAAGTGTTGAAAAAGAATCAATAAAAGAAAAATATATGATTCAAAGCCTAAAAAGAAATGGAGGAAGGCTTAAAATAGAGTATAGATGAAAATTGTGATTGCTCGGGTTGAAAAACAGAAATGGAATGACGAGCCACATGCACACACATGCTCATATGTTGAAATCTATTCTCTTTAAAGCAAAAATCTGGATGATAATCGGTTTGACCTTGATTGGAAGAACTTTAGATGGATAGGTGTTGAAGTGGTTTGCATGTTGATATCACAATCACTCTTTTTATATATGCTTAAAGCAAAAATTCACACACACACTTTTGATTATAGAGTATTTTGATATTCTAGCAATTTTTAGAAGAATTATGAGAGAGATTGAAAATCTTGGTGTATCTCTTATAGTTTGTGGAGCTTATTTTGTTGGATTTCTTTAAAATTGCTTGAATGTGTGATTGTGTGGATTTATTGTGAACATTATTCTATCCTGATCTTAGATAGAGCACTTATCAAGGGGGAGCATAGTATGCTAGACTTTGTTCTCTTTTATGATATGTTCACATGTTTCAAGTTGATATTTGTTGGCATATTCTTTGGTTGATATAATGAATCTTGTAGATGCTGTTTCATATTTCTTGATTTGCATGATGATTCTTTGTATTACCATATGCCTTTGTATTGTTGATCACAAATAATGCATGAAACATTTTGTAATAATTGTATGATTGTATTTGCAGTCAACTTCTCCTTATTTGGGGTTGTATAGTAGTTGAGATTGCAATCAATTCCTTCATTCTTGAAAATGAAATGAGAATAGTTGCAATGAATTCTTCTTTGTTTTGGAGTCGATAGTAATTGTAATTGTAATTAATTTTATTGTTTGTAGTTACAGTGGATTCCTCTTTGTTTGGGTCGATAGTAATTGTAGTTGTAATCAATCCAATTGGTTATAGTTGCAGAAAGTTCCTCCTTGCATAGGGTGATAGTAATTGTAGTTATAATCAATTTAATTGATTGTAATTGTAGAAAATTCATCCTTACTCTGAATGATAGTAGTTGTGGTTATAATCAAATCTTTTCTTGTTTGAGGTTGATATGGTTGTCGTTGATACCAATTCCTTCATATTTGGGGTTAATATGATTGTTTATGCAATTGTTGAACTTGGTAGAAATGACCTGTATGCTTAAGAGTAAAATTTATGCATTTGTGATTCACTATACCTTGATGATTTTATTGTGGTGTATAGATTTGAATAACCTTTTATAGGTTAACATGGAAAAGCAAACTAGAATCAAGAGAGAAGATATGGGAGCTAGATGCTTGAAATAAATGAATTCTTCAAGTAAGGCATCCATCTCCGAACATTATGTGAGATCACCAATTGTTTCATTATTTGATCTCAAGATATCATTTTTTTCTTTAGCATTATTTTATGTCAAAAAGGGGGAGAAATATGATATTGTTTTAACATATCTTCTTTGAATATTTTTCAAGTATTGAACTCCTTATGGCATGTAGTATTGTGATTTCATTTGGTTAAGAATATCTTTGAGATAACATGTATTAAAGGGGAGATACATGATTCATTTTGGACATAAGAATATCTTTAAGATAGCATGTATTAAGGGGGAGATACATGATTCATTTTGGATTTAAATGTTTAATTCTTGCCATAATTGTATAATGTCATGTGTGTCTTTCTCTTGGATATGCTTTGTGCTTTAAGTTGATTTTAGGTGGCTACAAGAGAAGATCAAGAAGAAGTTCAAGACTTGTTGAAGATTAGTCTTAAGGAACTAACTCATTGTAATGTGAGGGTGTGATTTTGTGACCAATCTTCATTTTATGTGTTTTAGTATTTTGTATAGGTGTTTTGACATAGAATTTGCCAAAGGGGGAGATTCTTAGGTTTGTGAGTTATGTTGGCATTATTCTATATCAAAACAACATTTACTTTGTATTGTTTAGTTGTCTAGGATTTACGATGATTCAAACTTCAAAGAAGAAATGACAACTACTCAAGCAAGTTCAAGCCTTCAAAGGGAAACATGCTTCATGTTTCTACAAAGTTATATTAAGACCTTTCTTTTCTCTTTTAAGGCTTAGGCACACACACACAATTTATATATTTGTGTCCCTGCATCATTGTGCACCATTATAGGCACACACATACAATTCATTCATATGTTTCCCTGCATCATTGTGCACCATGTATAACACAGTCACACACTTGAAGATGAATGCTCATGCATTGGTATGGAAATAACATGTTTTGGAAAATGCATGATTGTAGACTATCTCTATATAGTTTGCATTCTAGTGTGAATTGTGTATGTTTGTGTATATGTTTATATAACATAGATATTGAACTTGAATTTAGTCTTAAATCATTCTTGATTTAGTTCCGGTCATTTCGGTTACTCATACTATTGATTTCAAGTTTTAAGTCAAAAGATACTACACTTTCAACTCATGTTGCATACATTGTCTTCATCTTTGTATATTGAGTTGAATTATTATTTTATGGGTTGAGTATCTTATATTTCCATGTCCATGAGAGAGTTATGGTTTGTAATCCAGAAACGGATTTGAATTCCGAGTTCGGAGGCCGGAGAACGGTCGAAGAACGCGAGGGAAGTGCAAGGGAGTTGCACTATGGCCAAAGGCCATTCATTGGTGCAAGCCCGAGATGGTGCGTGGCCATCTCGGCCACAACACCTTGCTGCCCCAAGATGACCACACGCCATCTCGGGGAAGCATCTTAAAGGGGTATCTTTGGTCTTTTCACATATATCTCTTCCCTCTCCTTTATATATCTCTTCTCTCTCTCATTTGAATTCAAGAAAGAAGAAAATGTAGTGCAGAAAAATTCCAGGTTTTTTCTCTCAACTTTGAATCACCACATCTCTCTCATTTCTTATCCGATTTGAGTGATTCAAGTTGGAGAAGTTTCGTATTGAAGTCTTCTATCATCTCCAAGCAACTTTGAAGTCATTTGTTCAAGTTTTCTGTTTGATTGCACCATTTTCGCGACTGTACTCGAAATTGTCAAGGAATTTGTTTATCTTTTGATTTCCTTGATTCTAATGTTCAAATACCTTGGGTCTTCTTCCTACTTGTGTGTATTTGACTTGAACATATGTTGATGAGTGACGGATCTTCAATTAAATGCTAGTTGTGCTTAATTAGAAACTTGATTGTGAGTTAGGTTTCAATCAAACCTATGTTTTCACATGATTGTGAGTTGTATTGTGCTAGCATCTTATCTAGGACTATTTGTGCTTTGATTGACTTTATTTTCATGATTAATAGTCTTATCATGTGCTAGAACTCATTTGTTAAATAATTTTAGAATTAGAACATTTAATTATATATTTAGAGTCTATTAGAGTTTAATTGACTATTTTGTGAATATATGCTCTAAATGATTGCTAGAGATTTGATTGATCATATCTTGTGTTTCTAGCATTTTTGTGTTAGTACTAAAGTCTTGAATATGTACTTCATGAACATGTTTATTTCAAGCTTTAGTAACATGAATAAAATCTAGGTTTAAAGTGTGTGTTTGGAAATTTGGCATGCTCTAGATTTTTATTCATGCATAAGATCTAGACAATCTTGTTTTGTGATCTTTATTGTCTATGTCTAGATCTTCATGGAGTGTACCTAATCTATACATTTCATATGCTGATGCATCATCTTGTGTTGTTTCATTTTGGATTATAAACTAGACAAATATACTTTGTGTGCTAGGTTGTTTAGTATAACCTTGTACACATTATTTTACAAGAATCCTATCCTTAGGTAGATTTACTTGGTGGTTAAGAATCCTTTTCAAAGAAGAATTCTACCATTAAATAGTTTTACTTGGTGACCAAGAATCCTTTTTCAAAAGGAATTCTTTCCTACATCAAGACTCCTAATCTAACTCAATAGTGTATTTGTAACCATATTAAAGACTTCCTAATTTGATTAGATAAATAATTTATTTTATTTATCTACTTATCAAATACAGTCTTTAACATTAACTATACTACCAACAATAGTATAGTTTTAGGAGACCATCTCCTACTAGGAAAAAGATTTTGACTTTCAATTAAATAATTCATTAATAAAAAAATTAATTAATTTCCATTTAATTAAATAATAAAATAAAAATAATATATTTAAGCTATTCTCAATAGCCTTGCCGCCCATACCATATATATGGGCCGTATATTATTTTTCTTATTTTATTAAATCCATTGGACCTTAATAAAAAGTCCGCATGTGAACTATACCTATTCTTACAAAAAGAAATAAGTTCTCATACCTTAATACAATTCTAGATGTACCCCTAAATTGGTTCGGTAAAATATATGAATTGATCCATACAAGTTCGTGTAGATTGGGGATCTTGACGGGCTATCTAAATTTAAGCTCCAATAGACACAACCCAATCACAATCAACAAATGATTCACTTAGGTCCGATCTATTTAATTTTAGTTCATTCCACTTAAGAACTAAAATTGAACTCTTAAATAAAGATAGAATAAGTTGATGTTACTCACTCATACCCTAGACAACCTTATTGTAGAAATTGTATCCTCGTGAAGAATACCAATAATCGTCAAGAGATCATAGACCACCTATAGCTCTCCAAGTTACCATATTTACTCATATGACAACATTTTGAACTTGGATATTTTGACTTGTCCAGAAGCCATGTTTCAATAGACACTATTGAAAACTTAACGTTAAGATTTAATATCCAATACCTCAAAACATCCATATGATGGTATTCTACTCTCATTCAATAAATGGAGCCACGATGTCCATATCTATAAATGAAGTCCTCTATCAATTAACAAATGAATACCACCAAACTATCGAGGATAGACTATGCTATATAATCGTACTCATTGATAGCTCAAATGATAACACTTGCAACCATAAGTCCATCATTTATCTCAGGATTAAGATAGACTCCCCGATTGTCTTCAAATGAAAACTTTTATCCATTGACGGTTCTAGATAAACTATTTCATTTTGATCCTATTCAACGTACCCAGTGCACTAGATTATTTTGCCCAAAGACACCACACTTTGATGATTTTAGACTCATCATAAAACATTTGATCCCACTCAAATGCTAGCAAAAGAATCTACAACTTTGACAAGATAAAGGTGCCCAACCTTTTATCTTAAGTTGTGAATATTATTCAAGACTAACTAAAGAATTGTGTCTACCTTATACATATCTAGATGTATGAACAATTATTCTTTTCTCATAGTCTTTTGACCTTATGACTATTTACTTTTGACAATTATACTAATTAAACTATAAATGCTATAAGATTTGTAAAACTAGAAATCACTTTATTCATATGATAAGATTTTTAATTACAATATTACACTCTTGCTATCGAGCATAATCCTAACAATCTCCCACTTGCTCTATAGCAAATGTGTCATATCTCTCATCCCCATGTTCTCTAGATGCTTGTCAAAACTCTTTTATGGAAGAGCCTTTGTAAAGGGATCCGCTAGATTTTCTACTGACGCGATCTTTGTAATCGTCACTTCACCCCTATGCACAATTTCCCTTAGAAGGTTATGCTTTCTTTCAATGTGTTTCCCTATCTTATGACTTCTTAGTTCTTTTGAATTAGCCACTGCTCCACTATTGTCACAATAGATAGTGATCTGCTTATTCGTATCAGGAACCATTTCCAAGTCAATCAAAAATTGGCGGAGCCGTACAGCCTCTTTAGCAGCCTCGCATGCGGTAATATACTCGGCTTCCATGGTGGAACCGGCAATACAAGATTGCTTGATACTTCTCCATATGACTGCCCCTCATCCAATAGAAAACACAGATCTTGATTTTGATCTCCTAAAGTCTAAATCTGACTTTAAATTAGAATCTATATACCCAACAGGAATTGAATCCCCTGCAGAGTATACAAAAATATAATCTCTCATTCTCCTAAGATACTTGAAAATATGCTTGACTGTCGTCCAGTGATCAAGACCAGGCTTCGATTGAAACCTGCTAACTATGCCCACATCAAAACAAATATCTGGTCTGTTACAGAGCATTGCATACATGAGACTTCCAACTGTCGATGCATATGGAACCCTACTCATGAATTGCCCTTCATGATCATTCTTTGGAACTTGTACCTTAGATATTTTGATTCCATATCTCAAAGGTAACATACCTTTCTTGGAATCTTCCATGGAAAACCTAAACAAGATTTTATATATGTATGAAGCTTAGGATAATGCAATCATTCTATTCTTTCTATCCCTTATGACTTGGATGACAAGAATATAACTTGCTTCTCCTAAGTCCTTCATATCAAATTGTTTTGCTAACCATTCTTTTATTGATTTCAATACACCTACATTGTTTCCGATGAGTAGTATATCATCAACGTAAAGATATAGGAACACTAACTTGTCGCCTTTAATCCTTTTGTATACACAAGGTTCATCAAGGTTTTGAATAAATCCAAAACTTTTCATGCCTTGATCGAACCTTATGTTAAAGGATCTGGATGCTTGCTCCAATCCATATATGGATCTTTGCAACTTGCATACCCTTTCCTCTTGGCCCTTTTCAATGAATCCTTCTGGTTGCATCATATAGATGCTTATATCAAGACTTCCATTAAGGAAAGATATCTTGACGTCCATTTGCAAAATCTCTAGGTCTAGAGATGCCGCAATGGAAAAGAGTATCCTAATGGATTTAAGCATGGCCACAAGAGAGAAGGTTTCTTCGTAATCGATACCTTCCTTCTGTGTATAACCTTTAGCTACCAATCTAGCTTTAAAGGTTTCCACCTTTCCATCCATTCCTCTTTTCCTATTGTATACCCACTTGCACCTAATGGGTTTTATCCCTTTAGGCAAGTCTACAAGAGACCAGACTTTGTTTTTGAACAAAGATTCAATTTCGAATTATATTTCCTTTTTCCAATGGCGATAATCAACATCTTCCATTGCATCCATGTACGTATAGGGATCATCGTCATTCGGAAGATTCTTTACAGATTCTTCTAGACCAATGTATCTCTCGAGTTGTCTAACTACCCTCCCACTACGACAAGGTATGGTAGATTGTTGATCTTGTGTTGGTACCAAACTTACAATTGGCTTGGTTGCAAAACCTCTTGTGGAATTGTATCTCCCAAAAGTTCATTCAGGACAATTCTACTTTTAGGTACAAAACTATTCATATAGTCCTTTTATTTCTTTTGGATACCCTACAAATATGCATGTTTATGAACAGGACTCCATATTTTCTGTTTTTCCTTTTAACACATGCGCAGGACATCCAAATATCCTTAAGTGTTGTAAACTAGGCTTTCGCCCGGTCCACAACTCATACGGTGTTTTAGAATGTACATTACAGTTTGTAAAGCATATCCCTAAAAAGAATTAGGGAGCGTTGAATAACTCCATGTAGACCTAACAATGTTCAAAAGAGTTCTATTTCTCCTTTCTACCACCTCATTTTGTTGAGGTGTGTCTGGTACAGAAAACTGAGAAATTATTTCATTATCAGTAAGATATTGTTGAAACACACTAGATAGATATTGTCCACCAGGATCGGACCTCAAGATTTTTATACGTTTCTCAAGCTGATTTTCTACTTCAGCTTTAAATTCTTTAAACATATCAAAAGCATCCGACTTATCTCTCATGAGATACATATAGCCAAATCTTTAGTGATCATCCGTGAAAGTGATGAAGTACTCATATCCACCTCTAGCTTGAATGCTCATAGGTCCACACACATCAGTGTGTATCAATCCTAAACATTCGATGGCTCTTGCGCCTTTATTCGTAAATGACCTTTTAGTCATTTTACCTTCTAAACAAGATCCACAAGTTGGTAGATCATCAACCTTTAAGTCACTTAGAGGCCCGTCACTTACCAATATTTTAATCCTATTAAGGTTAATATGACCTAAGCACAAATGCCATAGGTAGGTTTCATCTTTTGATAATTTTACTCTTTTAAGATTAGGTTCCGTTGATTCCGTGTCTAACAAGTGAGAGATATTTCCATGCAAATAGAATAAATCGTTTTCCAATGTACCTTTGTAAATAATTTTGTATTTCTTACTAATAATAAAAGCTTTATTAAAAGTAACCGAATAACCAAATTTATTTAAACAAGAAACTGAAATTAAATTCCTTTTGAATTGAGGTACATAATAAACGTCTATCAAATCTAAATGCCTATAAGAATCTAAGCTAATTCTAATATCTCCCACTGAACTAGCAGACACCACTGCTCCATTGCCTAAACGCAAGTTGAATTCGTTCTCATTAAGCCTTCTCCTTTCCTTGAACCCCTGTAAGGAAAAACAAACATGATTAGTGGCTACGGAGTCTATGATCCAAGAATCCATATAATCCGCCAAAAAAAATGTTTCAAGATAATTAATATTACCTTCTTCCTTTTTGTCTTGAGACTGTGGGAAATTTCTTTTCCAATGTCCCTTTTCACCACAAAGGAAACACTTCCCTTTGATCTTGGTCACTTTCTTTGTCTCCTTCGTTGTAGGTCCTACTTGCTTTTTCTTCTGTTGTTTCTGGACCTTCTTACGGGTCTTAACAGTAGCAATTTTACCTACAGTATGAATCTCTTGACCCTTTCCTTTCACAAGGATTTTTTCCACGCTTTGAACATCTTGCATCAGGCCTTGCGAGGTGTATTCCTTATTATTTAAGGTGTAGTCCAACTTGAATTGATCAAAGGAATCCGACAGTGAGTTGAAAATCATGTCAATTTTGGTCTCACCATCAATCTCAGAACCATTAAGTTCAGCAATGTTGAGATGTGCTATGACTTTCATCATGTGATCTTTCACAGTCTGTCCTGGTTTCATCCTAAGACTAATAAAAGCAGTCACTGCCTCTCTCTTAGTCGTCCTAGACCTCATAGTAAACATCTCCTCTAGAGACATCATTATATCGACAGCAGTCTCCATTCCTTCATGTTGCTGTTGTAACACGTCGGAGATGGTGGCCATAATGTAACATTTAGCCATCTCATCTGAAGACTCCCACTGTTAATACTCATCTCTTTGCTCCTGAGTAGATTCATTAGTAGGAGTAGGCGGTTTAGGAGTGCACAGAACAAACTTATGCTTTTCGGATTGCAATAAAAGCCCAATTTTCCTTTTCCATGTGACATAATTATCAGCAGTTAAAGTATTGTCTTTAAGGATGTTGATTAGGGATTGGGTCATGATTTCTGAACAATAACAAAAATTATATAAGTAAATAATCATGATAAAGCACTTTTGAATATTTATCTTGAATTAAATGAAATAATTCAATCGTAAAAATTCAACGGTGATCCAACACCCATAAATGTCACGCCTCCTTTGGGAGTACGCACCATTTACTAGTTGGACTAGGTCCCACCTAATTGTTAACATAACAACCAACGTTTTCTATTTAGCCTTGCAATTTTATTAACAATAACTCTTGGGAGGATATTAATAAAATCACATTGAGTGTGTTACCAAGTTATTGACCTTCAATATAATCCCTCACGAATATCCCTCCTTTGGGAGTAGATATCGTTTGGGCTAATTGTCTAGTCTATCCTTGTAAATAAGAATCTTGCTAAATTCCATTCATGAATACCTCTTGGGAGGTTATTCACAAAACATAAAACTCAACTAAAATTGGATGCCATAGGTGTTCCAAAACACCTTCTCCCACTCAATTATTGTGATCGAATTACAAAGAATTATTTACCAAGTTATCTAGATGTCAATTTAGATACTTAAACCATTCAATGCATGTTCATACCAAAAGAGATATATGAGTAGCACTCCAATTCTATATGACATGTTATCAAACAATGACAAACATTGCAATATTTACAAAAATATAAATAGCTACAATTTTGGTCCATCCTAGAAAAACAAGTAAATTACATATATATTGGAATACAAGAACTCCTTTCTTGGCGAACAAGTCTTCACGCAACCTTCATCGTTCAGAATCCCTCGGCTACCCCCCATGGGCGTGCGCACCCTTCGCCCTTACCCATGGGCGTGCGCATGCCACAAACCCATAAAGGGCTGCCATGCGCAGCCCATGGCTACCAAAGGGCTGCCGTGCGCAGCCCATGCCACAACAAACGTGGCTGCGCGCTCTTCACATGCACGTTCGTTGTTATGGCTCGCACGGTCCCAAACTTGTTTTGGTTGCTCCTAATTCTTCAAACATTCGAGTCGTCGATACTTGAATATATTACAGAAAAATTTAAATAATAAAATACTGCATTTTTTTTTTATTACAACAACAACAACAACAACAAAAAACTTAACAACTACCAAGAAGGAAATTATGGCGATGATAGACCACCCATCTTGTTACAATCCCAAAACAAAAATGCATTGAAATTCTATGACCAAAATTGAGCAATAAAAAACCACATATATACATATATATATATATATATATATATATATATATATATATATCCATACATTCCAATGTAAATATATATGTGAATTCCTAGAGTGTCATCTCTTTCTAAATAATGCATATATACAATAAAAAGAAAAAGATTCACGAACACACATCAATTAATCAAGGGTACAACCAGGCTCTGATACTAATTGTAGGAAAAAAAACGGTTCAAAATACAACGGAAGCATGAGAAAATGAAAATTAGGGTTTGCGTATAAATGAAAAAATTTCCCTTTTATGCAACGAGAACCTTAACCCTAGATTAATTGACGTATATAAAAGTATCGTACCTTTTTCTCGTGACGATTGAACAAGCACCAAATTAATTCCGCAAGACCTTCCAATCCAATTATGAAAGTGAATCACCTAGGAGTGTGGGCTCCCTTTCTTTAAATTGTATACCTGAGGATGGAGACAAAACAAAATCTTTTATTTGTTAGTTACAAATATCCTCCAAGAGAAAAATCCAAGAACGTCCGGTCACATGTGAATTATCAATTAACTTGATTGAAACTTGTGTGAACCTTGATTCAATGTTGTACACAAAACTCTTATAATGTAAAGGATACTAGTGTACTATTGAAAACAAAAACATTCCCCTTTTTATCTTCTTTGCCAAATTCAAACACTGTTGTTTAGAGATGATCGAATTTTGTCTAGAGTAAAATCAGATTTTTTTCCCTCAAAATTCCTATGACGGCCGAATTCTTCTCTTAGAAAAATAGGGATGACCGAAATTCTCCTCTTAATTGCCTTAGGGCTGGCCGAATTTCTCAAACACATATATATAGGATCATAAATCCTATCCTAAGAATGATTTACATGGTTGGCAAGAATCCTTTCCTTAGGTGGATTTATTGGGTAGTTAAGAATCCTTATCTAAAAGGAAATCTATCCTCTCCTATATACACATGGGCTGGCCGAATTTCTCTTTGATATAGATTAGGAGAGTTTATTTTTCCTAAGAAGGATTTACTTGATGGACAAGAATCCTATCTTAGATAGATTTACTTGGTGGTTAAGAATCCTTTTCAATGAAGAATTATACCATTAAGTAGTTTTACTTGGTGACCAAGAATCCTTTCCCAAAAAGAATTCTTTCTGACACCAAGACTCCTAGTCCAACTCAATAGTGTATTTGTAACCATATTAAAGACTTCATAATTTGATTAGAAAAATAATTCCTTTTATTTATCTACTTATCAAATATAGTCTTTAACATTAACTATACTACCAACAATAGTATAGTTTTAGGAGACCATCTCCTACTAGGAAAAAGATTTTGACTTTTAATTAAATAATTAATTAATCAACAAATTAATTAATTTGCATTTAATTAAATATTAAAATAAAAATAATATATTTAAGCTATTCTCAATAGCCTTGCCGCCCATACCATATATATGGGCCATATATTATTTTTCTTTTTTTATTAAATCCATATAACCTTAATAAAAAGTTCACAAGTGAACTAGACCTATTCTTACAAAATGAAACAAGTTCTCAAGCCTTAATACAATTCTAGATGGACCCCTAAATTGGTCCGGTAGAATATATCAAGTGATCCATGCAAGTTCATATGGATTGGGGATCTTGGCGGGGCTATCTAAATTTAAGCTTCAATAGACACAACCCAATCACAATCAACAAATGATTCACTTAGGTCCGATCTATTTAATTTTAGTTCATTCCACTAAAGAACTAATATTAAACTCTTAAATAAAGATAGAATAAGTTGATGTTACTCACTCATACCCTAGACAACCTTATTGAAGAAAGTGTATCCTCGTGAAGAATACCAGTAATCGCCAAGAGCTCATAGATCGCCTATAGCTCTCCAAGTTACCATATTTACTCATATGACCACATTTTGAACTTGGATATTTTGACTTGTCCAGAAGCCATGTTTCAATAGACACTATTGAAAACTTAACATTAAGATTTAATATCCAATACCTCAAAACATCCATATGATGGTATTCAACTCTCATTCAATAAATGGAGTCACGATGTCCATATCTATAAATGAAGTCCTCTATCAATTAACAAATGAATACCACCAAACTATCGAGGATAGACTATGCTATATAATCGTACTCATTGATAGCTCAAATGATAACACTTGCAACCACAAGTCCATAATTTATGTCAGGATTAAGATAGACTCTCTGATTGTCTTCAAACGAAAACTTTTATCCATTGACGGTTCTAGATAAACTATTTCATTTTGATCCTATTCAATGCACCCAGTGCACTAGATTCTTTTGCTTAAATACACCACACTTTGATGATTTTAGACTCATCGTAACACATTTGATCCCACTCAAATGCTAGCAAAAGAATCTACAACTTTGACAAGATAAAGGTGCCCAACCTTTTATCTTAAGTTGTGAATATTATTCAAGACTAACTAAAGAATTGTTTCTACCTCATACATATCTAGATGTATGAACAATTCTTTTTTTCTCATAGTCTTTTGACCTTATGATTTTTTACTTTTGACAATTATAATAATTAAACTATAAATGCTATAAGATTTGTTAAACTAGAAATCACTTTATTCATATGATAAGATTGTTAATTACAATATTACACTCTTGCGATCGAGCATAATCCTAACAATAGCATCCTCGAGCGGTGAACTCCTTTTTTAGAGGAGTGGATAGTAGGCAATTTTCCTATATTCAAAATCTAGAACCTCCAAAGAGGCTTGGGATGTTCTTCAAGTGACCAGTGAGGGAACCAAGGCATTTAGGAAGTCTCAAATTCAAATGCTTACATCTTAGTTTGAACTATTGCAAATGAGAGAAGAGGACAAGTTTGATGACCTCCGATTTAAGCTTTTGGACATAGCCAATCAATGTAAAGTGCATGGTGTGCCAATCTCTGGAGAAAGGTTTGATTGGAAGATCTTAAGATCTTTGCCCAAACAGTTCAAGCCTAAGGTGACAGCAATTGATGAGAGTAAGGATGTTGATGCATGAGCTTCGATGAATTGCTTGGTTCTCTTCAAACTTATGAGTCAAGATTAAAACCCAAAGCTAAGAGCAAGGGAATAGCTCTCAAAGTCGTCAATGAAGAGAGTAAAGATTATGATATGGATATGGCATTGTTGGTTAGGAAGATTAGAAAGTTTATGAGGAGAGGTGCCAAGCAAAGTGGCAAATTCTCTAAGGAAAAGGAAGTCAAGAAATCATCATCTCCAAAGAATGAGAATAGTGGTCAAGCTAAGAGAAACCATAAGGTTAAATGGGTTAAGTGTAAGAAGTTTGGTCTTTAGATTTCAGAGTGTCCAAGTGAGAAGAATAATAAGGACAAGAAGGATAAAGCTATGGTGGCCGTTATGAGTGATGATTTCTCTAGTTATGAGGAAAGCTCAAGTGATGAGTCCTCATGTGAGGAAAAGTTAGTTAGCAATTTTGTTGCTTTCACGGCTTCTCATACTATTCATGAGGGAGATTGTCAAAAATCTTTGAACAAGGAAGTTGATTCAAAACAACAATAGAACTCTAGTCCTAATCCAACTAATCTTGAACTATTGGCTAAGATAGAAAGCCTTGAAAAGCAAAAAGTTAAATCTTTGAGTAAGGTTGGGAAGAAGGATGATTTGATCAAGTTATAAGTAGATGAGTTTGTGATGGTTACTCAAAAGCTTCTAGGTGAAAAGAATGAAATTTTCAGCAGGCTTAGAGAGGTTGAAAATATAGTCCTTGAAAAAGAAAAGTTCATTTCTACTATGAAGGAGAAGGAGCAAGATTTTATTGAAGAAATCAACATTGCTAAGCGAGCCATTAAAGACTTAGTCAATGAGTCGGTTAACATGTCGGATGTTATGAATCTTGCTGATTCTCAAGGAGTTTCAAGTGGCTTGGTAGTTGAGGAGAAGCTCATAGAAGCATCACTTCCTACAAGTGAGGAAAATGTTATCATTGACAAGAAACCACCAAAGAAGAAAAGATCTAAGACCAAAAGGAAATATAAGGACAAGGTATCTCTATAAACTCCTACAATTGGTACTTCAATTCCAGAAGGTACAATCTCAGCTTTTATTCTCATTTGTCATTTTAGCAATACTATAATCCATATCATGCCCAAATGCTATAAATACATTGAATATTGCAAGTTAGAAAATGAATCTAGAAATAGTGAGATTGAACATCAATTCATGCATGCTAAAGCTGTAGCTATTGAAACGCATGATGTGGTTAAAAGGAAGGTTAAGAATGTTTGGAAAAAGAAGAAAGAAAACCTTATTAATCTTGACAAAGCATGTGTTGCTAATGTTGTAAAGAAGAGTATTAATAATATTACTATAGACCAAGTCATAGAAGGTCTTTACTCAAGATTCAACATTGTTATCAAGAATGATGTTGATAATGTTTGTGTAAGTTCACCTAAGACCAAATATTTTAAGAGTAAGTGTTCTTACCATTAGTGTAAGTTACACATGTCAGTTAGCTTTAAGATTAGTGTCAATATGTGAAGAATTAAGCTTACTAGCTTTTCGTTGATTAACTTTAGAGAATTTGCATTGCAGAAATCTATATGGTGATGATTTTGTTAAGACAATTGGAGAAAGTTTTTTTTTTTCTTGAGTTGAAATGCTATGCTTTTATTCTCTTGGACTAGCACACCAACAACTTGTTTTCCCTGCGAAGAGAGCTCATAAAAAGGGCAAAGGTGTGCATTTGATGAAAAAGGCTTGCAAAGGTATTTATATATCCTAGTGTTTGCTTACTTGAATTTTCATCTCTCAACACATTATTTGTTGCATATCATGACGCATGTCATGCTAGGGAACTAGTGTAGTGTTCTTATGGTTCTCATTGACATTTGCTATTTTAAGATCTCTTAGTGATTGTGTTCACTTTGATCTTAATCATGATGTACATATTATATATGTTTGATTCTTCAGTGACCTATTCTTTGGAAGCTACTCTCTTTAGAAGTAATGATCTTGAGTAAGTCTCTTTGTATTACTTTTAGATCATGTTCTTGGAAGCCATAAAAATTTGGTTTCCAAAAGATCCATTTTGCTTCTCTTGTATGTTTTGTTAAGCAAGTTAAGTTTGAATATATGTAAGTTGTGGATACACCTTGAAGTCCTATGACTAGTAAATTAAAGATCTATGTTAGTATCCATTTTGCTTCAGCAACTACATAGAACTCAATGAGCACCTTCATGAAAAGGGCTACACACTTTGGTTGTGAAGCCGCCTAATGTAGGAAAGGGCTACACCATTGTGATGAGTGAAAGCCGTCATGAAAAGTATATGTTTATATAGTATAAAAAAGTTACATGTCAGTTCATACTGATTTCCATACTTGAAAGACTGATTTCAAAACAAAATTTTGGTATCATTCATTTCATAAACATCAAAAACAATGATGATGCATTAACAAAGTTATCAATCACAGTTGAAAATGAAGTTACATAAAATAGAGAACAACTTCATACATTTTAGACACTTCAAAAACAATGCTACCTAATCAACAACGCTTTCAATCAGCCAGTAAACTGTTTGTAAAAATTTCTAGTGGCATATCGTCCCTAAACCTGGGGACATTTTTGGTTCCCTATCCCCAAAAACAATAAAGACGCATCAACATGTTGGTGTATCGACATGTGAAGACACAACAACTATCATCGTCTAGTTATGCTGGTAACTTCTTTCGAATTGATTTTTAAACAACAAACATCGTCCCATTGGGTGTTATGCCTTTCTGCTAAAAATATTTGGATCCTTGTAAACTTGCTGGAATGAAACACAATAGTGAGGTTATTTGCTTCGACGTTTGGCAACTTTCATTGTTCAATGTAATGGATCATATATACAAACATTTCGTTTATCCAAATCAACTGCACATAAGACCCAATGTCTAGCTGGATCCCCAACCACACAAGGGTCCAACAACTGTAAGAAAGGAGTAACAACAATTAGTAACGTTAAATATACTTGCTTTTATAATGTGAGTAACAGTACTTACATGTTAAACAGACGACCAAGATGATCCCTACAAAGGCTTGTCATCAGATGCATACAACATCCAATCTGCCGGACATTTATATTGTAGTGCATCGAATTCACATGTCAAGGGTGCATCCTCAAACGGTCGGAATTTCTTTCATTCCTTATACAACTTTATGTCAACTAAATCTAAAAACATAATTATTAAATTAACGTCCTCACAAAAAAGTCTGAACATAGCACCGTATTGTCTGATTTGTAATCTTATGGTTTCAGTGTCATTGCTTACACAGTAAATTAAAATGAGTATATTTCAAAATGCTACATGGAATTAATATGTACAAAATGTAACAAGATTATATAAGTTTAAATAAGCAACCTCATGAGACAACCAACAGGTTGGAGATTCCAACTCGATAAAGTATTGCTTATTTGCATAGTAGTCGAAACCGACATTCAGCTTGAGTTGAACAGTACACATACGTAACTAACAAGTTAATAATAACAAATAATTATATGAAGAATGAACATGTTTTGAAAATCTTACATTGTATCTTTATTGCTTCTCTTAAAAAAATCATACTTTGTTTTTAATTTTTGTTTCTCTTTGTCCGCCTCTTGGAAAAGGCCAATGTATGGTGAGCTCAGATATCGAGATCTAATTTTACATTGTTGGTCATGCTCATTCTTCACATCTAGGTAGTTTAGTGTAGTTGCATCCCTAAGTGTTGCGTCAACTACGAATGAAGGAGAGGTCTGCACCATCATTCCCTCCTAGATCAAAATGTTATGGAGCCAAATCTCAAGCCCCTCACAAGAGGTTTCATCATCCCCATCATATCCCTCACCAAGGGTTTCACCATCCCCCAACAAGCCCAGAATCTAGCTTATCTTCACCCCACCAAGCCCCTTCACATTGGTACCATCTTCCTCTACATGACACTCACCAGAAGTAACATCACCCCCACCCAGGGTACTATCAAGTCCACCATGGTCATTGTCACCCTCACCAAGGTTACATTCCCCTCAACATAAGGACTCCCAACATATTCCCCATGCACTTCAACGGCATTCTATGCTTTATATGATTTAAAATGTTGATGTAATGGCATTGAGAAGTTACACACTTCAGGTGTAGTCTATTTTACACTTAACAAATAAATAAACTAAGTTACATGCTAATACAAAACCAAGTTACATGCCAGTAAGGTTAAGTTACATGCTAATACAAATTCAAGTTACATTTATATATATATATATATACACACACATGCATGTGCCAAACATTAATATCTGAGAACATTAAAGATATAAGTTACAAAATAGTTAAACTAATTAAATGGGTAGTTAACTAGAATATGTAAACCTGAAGTAATTCAAACTTCAACTATACAAAAATAAAAATAAAAAACTGCGACTTGCGAGGAAGACAAATAATGAAACAACACAAGTGACAGAAGGGAACTTATTTCAAAGGGTCCTAAGGCCAACAAGAATATTCGGTAGGTAGTGAACCAATGATGGTGGCACTTTAGTGATGTTGATTGATGAGTTAAGAGTGGAAGACGGTTGTGGTGTGGTGTTGATCGATGATGAATTTATGAGATTACTAGATTAGGGTGAACTAAAGGCTGAAGCCATGTTTTTTTATTTTATTTTAGTTTATTCTTAACGCAAACAACATGGTTTTGAGTATATAATTTAAGAGCTCAAAACGATGTCATTTAAAACATGGTTTGTGTTAGTTTCTCAGTTTTTGATTGGCTCATTTTGTTGACAACCACATTTAGGGATTAATGTGTAAGGGTAGTTTAGGCCATCAATACTCAAGACCCAGCTTAAGCTTTATAAGGTAAATCACTTGCTTAACCTTTTCTGAAGAGTTTTTAGTGCACACACACACTCTCATGCATGTCTTTGATCATCTTGCATGAATGCTTAATTGCCTTAATTGTGTGCCTCTTTGCCATAAATCTTTCTTGGGTGTTTGTTGCATTTCGTTTGCCCTTAGAAGAGTTTTTTCCCCTTGACCGTGGCCGGGACCGTTCCCTGTCCATTGCCTCTGCTGCAGTCTGCACAACGGTATTCTCTAGACGTTGCTCGCTGCTGCTACTGTGGCCTGTGTAAGTTACATGCACAGCGGTCTCCGAAGCAAAGTCTCCCAGTGATGTACCACTTGCTCTACGGCGGTCTGGACATTGCCTGTACCGCGGTTCAGACAGCAGAGATTCACAGGCAATGCACCGCTCGCTCTACCGCGGTCTGGACACTTGCCTAGGCCTCGGTATGCATAGCGGTCATGACGGGAATCAGTTGCCCTTTGTCCAAAACGATATCATTTCATGTAGGGCTTCTTTATATATGTTCTCTTCTTCTTTCTTGCCTTCTTAGAGCTCAAAGAACACATTTGTTAGAGAGAGAGAACCTCCCCTAGTGAGAGAAAGCACCAAGCTTATTTCTTTGACTCTCCAAACCCAAAACCCATCTCCATCATGCATCATTCTTCATCAAATGAGCATGGGTGCTCTTGGTTTCATGACAAGGTAAGTAAGAACTTCATTGAATATCTTTTATTGTTCTTCTTACTCTAGATTAGGTGTTTGTTGCATGATTAAATACCTAGACTCTAGTTATGGCATATATTTAAGAGTCTTGATAACATGATTGGGTTTGTTTTTAATAGCTAGGGTTTGTGACACATTTTGCCCTTATAGCTAAATCTCTATGCTTTGCATTTAGATATTGTTTAGGACTCATTGATTGCATTTTGTGATTGCATTATAGTCCTTGCCATGCTTAATGACAACTTGTGTTGATATGGCTTTTGTTTTATAACTAGGATACATTGTTGCATAACTATATCTAGTTAAGTCTTTATGAACATTCATTTAGACATTGATATCTAGGAATTGTACTTAGTGACATTCTTAAATTCCTAGATAAGCATTTAGTGTTGCCTAGCATTGCTTGCATGTTTGAATATTTTATCATATTCACTTAGGTTGTGTTTGACTCTTCATTGAGGTTAAGTCTTGTGGCTTAGGTGTGAAGTTGCACAAGCAAGGAAAGTCTTGTAACCAAGGGTAGGTTGACAAGCAAATTGGTCGGATGCCACTGTAAAAGGCCCAAAGGGGTAGAGTAGGAGGTTTTCACCCCAAGAGTAGTGTATCAGGGATATCACTAGGGACTGAACCAAGAGTGGTGAGTGGTGGTGTCCATAGCCTGAGGTTGTCGAGAGTAAGAGTCTGAGAATCACTTGAGGGTGTAACCTTTTATTCATATAGTGGATTTATGTGACCGAGTGTGGCGCACTTAACAGCCCGTGGTTTTTCCCATTTGGAGGGTTTCCACGTATAGATCTTTTGTTATTTATATTTCCGCACCTTACACTTGATGTTGTATGTTTGTTTTATTGGGTGAATTTTGAATATTGACTAATCAATAAAAATTGGTAATTAACTTGATTAAAACCTATTCACCCCCCCCCCCCCCCTCTAGGTATAGACACACGTTTTTAGGAAACTTTTCAATTGGTATCAGAGCGGGTGCCTAGATATAGTTAGGTGATCCGTGCTCTGTGTGTGTCTTGCTTGTGCATTTGTGTTGTTGCATTGCATGTGCATTCATATAACCCAAAAACACCATGAGTGGTTTTGAGAGACTAGAGGGTGCTTTGATCTCTGAACCATCAATGCTCACCAAGGATAACTACTCGTCTTGGAAAGTGAGGATGGAAGTTTCTTGTGTGACCTTGATAAACATGTGTGGATGTGTGTGGAAGAAGGGTATTCACCTCCCACGGAGGCACAAGAGAATGGGGCTTCTATTGTAGGGAAAAAACGGTTCAAAACGCAACGGAAGCGTGAGAAAATTAGAATTAGGATTTTCGTATAAATAAAAAAAAATTCTCTTTTATGCAATGAGAACCTTAACTCTAGATTAATTGACGTATATAAAAGTATAGTACCTTTTTCTCATGATGATTGAACAAGCGCCGAATTGATTCCGTAAGATCTTTCAATCCAAACACGAATGTGAATCACCTAGGAGTGTGGGCTCCCTTTCTTTAAATTGTATACCTGAGGATGGAAACAAACAAAATCTATTTCTTTGTTAGTTACAAATATCCTCCGAGAGAAAAATCAAGAAACATCCGGCCACTTGTGAATTATTAATCAATATGATTGAAACTCGCGTGAACCTTGATTTGACATTGTACACAAAACCTTTTTGATGTAAAGAATACTAGTGTACTTATCGAAAACAAAAACGTTCTCTTTTTCTCTTTTCTCCTTGGCCGAATTCCACACCCTTTATCTATGAGTTGATCGAATTTTGTCTAGAGCAAAAACTAAATTTTTCTCCCTCAAAATTTTCTCTTGCTATGCCAAATTTTTTCTTGAAATTTACCTAGCATGGCCGAAATTTTCATCATGGAATTTTTAGGGCTGGCCGAAAATCACACACACATATATATAGGATCATAAATCTTTTCCTAAGAATAATTTACTTGGTTGGCAAGAATCATTTCCTTAGATGGATTTATTTGGTAGTTAAGAATCCGTATCTAAAAGGAATTCGATCCTTTTGTATATATATATGGGCTGGCCGAATTTTATAGGATATAGATTAGGATCACAAATCATTTCCTAAGAAGGATTTACTTGGTAATTAAGAATCATTTCCTTAGATAGATTTATTTGGTGGTTAAGAATCCTTTTCTAAAAGGAATTCTATCCTACACCAAGACTCCTAATCCAACTCAATAGTGTAATTGTAACCATATTAAAGACTTCATAATTTGATTAGATAAATAATTCCATTTATTTATCTTTTTATCAAATATAGTCTTTAATATTAATTATACTACCAATAATAGTATAATATTAGGAGACCATCTCCGAATAGAAAAGGATTTTGACTTTTAATTAAATAATTAATTAATCACCAAATTAATTTATTTTCATTTAATTAAATAATAAAATAATATAATATAATTAAGCTATTCTAAATAGCCTTGATGCCTATACCAATGTATATGGCACATTATATTATTTTCTTATTTTATTAAATCCATTTGTCCTTTATAAAAAGTCCACATGTTAACTATACCCATTCTTACAAAAAGAAACAAATCCACATACCTCAATACAATTCTAGAAGGACCCCTAAATTGGTTCGGTAGAATATATCAAGTGATCCATACAAGTTCGTGTGGATTGGGGATCTTGGCAGGCTATCTAAATTTAAGCTCCAATAGACACAACCCAATCACAATCAACAAATGATTCACTTAGGTCCGATCTATTTAATTTTAGTTCATTCCACTAAAGAACTAAAATTGAACTCTTAAATAAAGATAAAATAAGTTGATGTTACTCATTCGTACCCTAGACAACCTTATTGGAGAAAGTGTATCCTCGTGAAGAATACCAGTAATCGCCAAGAGCTCATAGAACATCTATAGCTCTCCAAGTTACCATATTTACTCATGACCACATTTTGAACTTGGATATTCTGACTTGTCCAGAAGCCATGTTTCAATAGACACTATTGAAAACTTAATGTTAAGATTTAATATCTAATATCTCAAAACATCCATATGATGATATTCTACTCTCATTTAATAATTGGAGTCACGATGTCCATATCTATAAATGAAGTCCACTATTGATTAACAAACGAATACCACCAAATTATCAAGGATAGACTATGCTATATAATCGTACTCATTGATAGCTCAAATGATAACACTTGCAACCATAAGTCCATCATTTATCTCAGGATTGAGATAGACTCTCCGATTGTCTTCAAATGAAAACTTTAATCCATTGGCTGTTCTAGATAAAGTATTTCATTTTGATCCTATTCAATGCACCCAATTCACTAGATTCTTTTGACCAAAGACACCACACTTTGATGATTTTAGACTCATCATAACACATTTGATCCCACTCAAACGCTAGCAAAAGAATCTACAACTTTGACAAGATAAAGGTGCCCAACCTTTTATCTTAAGTTGTGAATATTATTCAAGACTAACTAAAGAATTGTGTCTACCTCATACATATCTAGATGTATGAACAATTTTTCTTTTCTCATAGTCTTTTGACCTTATGATTATTTAGTTTTGACAATTATAATAATTAAACTATAAATGTTATTGGATTTGTTAAACTAGAAATCACTTTATTCATATGAAAAGATTGTTAATTACAATATTACACTCTTGCTATCGAGCATAATCAGCTTTCGTCAAGACTTCCATTAAGAAAAGTTGTCTTGACGACCATTTTCCAAATCTCTTGGTCTAGAGATGCCGCAATGGATAAGAGTATTCTAATGGATTTAAGCATGGCCACAGGAGAGAAGGTTTCTTCATAATCAATACCTTCCTTCTGTGTATAACCTTTAGCTACCAATCTAGCTTTAAAGGTTTCCACCTTACCATTCATTCCTCTTTTCCTCTTGTATACCCACTAGCACCCGATGGGTTTTGTCCCTTTAGGCAAGTCTACAAGTGACCAGACTTTGTTTTTGAACATAGATTTAATTTTGGATTGCATTGCCTTTTGCCAATGGCGACAATCAACATCTTCCATTGCTTCCTTGTACGTATAGGGATCATCGTCGTCTGGAAGATTCTCTACAGATTCTCCAAGAATGATGTATCTCTCAGGTTGTCTAACAACCCTCCCACTACGACGAGGTATGGTAGATTGTTGCTCTTGTGTTGGTACGGAACTTACAATTGGGCTTGGTTGCGAAACCTCTTGTGGAATTGTATCTCCTAAAAGTTTATTTAGGACAATTTTACTTTTAGGCATAAAATTATTCATATAGTCCTCTTCTAGAAATTTAGCATATGTCAAAACAAATACTTTAAGATCTAAAGGACTATAAAAATAATATCCTTTTGTTCCTTTTGGATACCCTACAAATATGCATGTTTCAGAATGGAACTCCATCTTTTCTATGTTTCATTTTAACACGTGCGCAAGACATCCAAATATCCTTAAGTGTTGTAAACTAGGCTTTCGCTCGGTCCACAACTTATACGGTGTTTTAGGAACCGACTTAGATGGTACATCGTTTAGAATATACACTGCAGTTTGCAAAGCATATCCCTAAAAAGAACTAGGAAGCGTTGAATAACTCAACATAGACTTAACCATATCCAAAAGAGTTATATTTCTCCTTTATGCCACCCCATTTTGTTGAGGTGTGCCTGGTGCAGAAAACTGAGAAATTATTCCATTATCAATAAGATATTGCTAAAACTCACCTGATAGATATTCTCCACCATGATCAAACCTCAAGATATTTATGGGAAAGCACCCCTCATTTTATTCCTTCATGTCATTTTTGTGGTGTTGATGGTCATATTAGACCAAATTGCTTCAAGTTCATTAACATGTGTAGAACTATATACATGATTGAAAGAAAAAGGGTAGAGCCAATATGCATGTGCCTTGGAAAGCTAGTTTTAATGATCCTAGGAGTAATATGATGATCTTGACCACTAGGAATGACAATGTGTCACCTAAGTGGATTAGAAAAGATGAACCCACATTCCATTGTGCTAAGGTTTCACCCATAGGCTCAACTAGGTCAAATGGACTTGGTAAGTCTATAGGGACTCATATCCCCTCTTGACTTGTTTAGATTGACCCATATGAGGAGTTGAAGCAAAGAGAGCAAATTGGCAATTCATTATGCTCATTGATAATATTTATGCTTCTTTATTAATTGCTTGAGATGATTGGTTGTACGTATTTTTTAAAATTTGTGTGTAACTTTGCTTTACATGCAATCCATGTCTTATTTATGACCAAACATGCATTTTTGGAATAGGAGAATTGATTGGGAAGTACATTTAGAATGACCTAGAATTAATCTCCATGACATGTTGATTCTTTATATGACATGCTTTAAAGTAATATGCATGATGGAATTGTTGAATGCTCTAAAATGAATGCAAAAATGTGTGTGAAAGCAATTATGAGACTTCAATCAATAAGGATCTTGTATCCAATTCAAGGATTTTACAATCCAAAAGTCTCCCTCTTTACTAGTCGAACAATGCAACTATCATACTGGCATTCCACCCGGAAAAATCGAAAAGGGTGCAATAGTCGCTCATGTCTTGTTTTGCTTGTAAAGTTTGATATAGTTGTTCTTAAAATGAATTTATTTTACAATCTATATCTTGGTTATTCCATGAAAAAGGGTGAAATTGGTTTGAATTCTCTTGGAAACCTTTGTTATTTTGCTTTGCCAAATACCATGTTTTGATCTTGAATACAACTTGTCTTGTATGCAAAGCATTCGTTCACACATTTTTTTTGTAATAAAACTCCTTATTCTCTCTTCTTAATTGAGTTGCATAAATTTGGTTATATGATTATGCATATGTCTTGTGCCATAAGCTCTCCTTGCTAATGCATTTTTAAGGGGATACTCATTTGTCTATCTCATGACAAAAAGGAGTAGTATGGATTTAGAGGGAGTTGAGTTTGACTTATTGAGGGGGAGTTGCATGTGAGGGGCGTTTGACTCATTGAGTGGGAGTTAACCTATATAGGGGGAGCATTTGCATTTTCATTGTTGATGCATGTTGCTTGTTTCTATTGTATGCAAATTGCTCTTGTTTTTATGTCTTTGATCACCTCACATACACTTGTGTTGGAAAGTGTAGTTATTTTGTTTTGTAGAGATGTTGATTTTACAAGAGATGGATGACTTAAAGATCTAGTTATTAGGCATCTATTTGTAATGTAGAAAAACTTTGTTGATCCCTGTCTTTTGTTTGTTTATTGGTGAGGATGAATTGTGAGTGGTGGTTTTATCATGAAATAGCCAAATGAGAAGATTGTAAGTTTCTCAGTTTTTTATTGGCTCATTTCATTGACAACCACATTTGGGGAATAATGTGTAAAGGTAGTTTAGATCATCATTGCTCAAGACCCAACTCAAACTTAAGAAGGTAAATCACTTGATTAACCTTTTCTGAAGAGTTTTTAGTGCACACACACACTCTCATGCATGTCTTTGATCATCTTGTATGAATGCTTAATTGCCTTAATTGCGTGCCTTTTTGCCATAAATCTTGCTTGGATGTTTGTTGCATTTAGTTTGCCCTTAGAAGAGTTTTTTCCCCTTGACTGTTCCCTGTGCATTGCCTCTGTCGCGGTATGCACATCGGTGTTCTCCAGACTTTGCTCGTTGCTGCTACCGCGGCCTGTGCACGTTGCATGCACAGCAGTCTCCCAAGCGGAGTTTCCCAGTGATGCACCGCTTGCTCTACCGCGGTCTGGACATTGTTTGTACCACGGTCCAGACAGCGGAGATTCACAGGCGATGCACCGTTCGCTCTACCGCGGTCTGAAAACTTGCCTAGGCTGCGTTACGCACAGCAGTCATGACATGAATCAGTTGCCCTTTGTCCAAAACGATTTCGTTTCGTGTAAGGCTTCTTTATATATGTTCTCTTCTTCTTCCTTGCCTTCTTAGAGCTCAAAGAACACATTTGTTAGAGAGAGAGAACCCCCTTAGTGAGAGAAAGCAACAAGCTTATTTCTTCGACTCTCCAAACCAAAAACCCATCTCCATCTTGCACCATTCTTCATCATATAAGCATGGGTTTTCTTGTTTTCATGACTTGGTAAGTATGAACTTCAATGAATTTCTTTTATTGTTCTTCTTACTCTAGATTAGGTGTTTATTGCATAATTAAATACCTAGACTCTAGTTATTGCATATATTTAAGAGTCTTGATAACATGATTGGGTTTGTTTGTGATAGCTAGGATTTTTGACCATTTTACCCTTATAGCTAAATCTCTATGCTTTGCATTTAGATATTGTTTAAGACTCATTGATTGCATTTTGTGATTGCATTATAGTCTTGCCATGCTTAATGACAACTTGTGTTGATATGGCTTTTGTTTGATAACTAGGATATATTGTTGCATAACTATATCTAGTTAAGTCTTTATGAACATTCATTTTGATATTGATATCTAGGAATTGTACTTAGTGACATTCTTAAATTCCTAGATAAGCATTTAGTGTTGCCTAGCATTTCTTGCATGTTTGAATATTTTATCATATTCACTTATGTTATGTTTGACTCTTCATTGAGGTTAATTCTTGTGGCTTCGGTGTGAAGTTGCACAAGTAAGGGAAGTCTTGCAACCAAGGGTGGGTTGACAAGCAAATTGGTCGGGTGCCACTGTAAAAGGCTCAAGGGGGTAGAGTAGGAGGCGTTCACGCCAAGAGTAGTGTATCAGAGGATATCACTAAGGACTGAACCAAGAGTGGTGAGTGGTGGTGTCCATAGCCTAAGGTTGTCGAGAGTGAGAGTCCAAGAATCACTTGTGAGTGTAACCTTTTATTCATATAGTGGATTTCTGTGACCAAGTGTGGCGCACTTAACAGCCCTTGGTTTTTCCCATTTGGAGGGTTTCCACGTATACATCTTGTGTTATTTATATTTCCGCACCTTACACTTGATGTTGTATGTTTGTTTTATTGGGTGAATTTTGAATATTGACTAATCTAGAAAAATTGGTAATTAACTTGATTAAAACCTATTCACCCCCCCCCCCCCCCCCCTCCTCTAGGTATAGACACTCACGTTTTTAGGAAACATTTCAGTTTTTAATTCAAACATGTAGGGGTGGACACCCAAACCGCCAAACCGATCAACCCGTCCATAGCAAACCAATTTAAGCGGGTTGGTTTGTTGGTTTGGTTTAGTTTTGTTAAAGAAGAAAAACCGATTGGGTTATTTTTCAGTAACTCGATTGGTTTGGGTTGGTTTGTGAGTTGTGATTTATCAACCCGCATAACCAAACCCAAACCATTACATACTTACTTATATATATATATTAATCAATTATCATATATAAAAAAATAAAATTAACCTAATTTATATTTATTTATCTCTGGCAGAACCACTCAAGATCACACCACAACCACCAAGAGCCAACAGATATCTCTGGCTGGCATCCAGCAAGTTCCACCTACCAGCGAGGACATAGCACGTCGATTCCATGATGCATTGCAACAGTTGGTGATAGATATGGTGCAAAAATGAATAGATCTATTGGCCAAAAGAGAGGCACATCCGCCAAACCCTCCAACACCCCTAAGCTCCGATCGATTGTGATTAGGCGGGAACTAGAGGCATTGACAGCTGTCAAAAACTCAGATCATATCAACTAGACTAAGGGTTTGACACATAATCAGGACAAGGATCGTGAAACACCAATAGAAGAAAGGCCTTACCAAAGATGAAGCCACAATCAAGCAGGCAATGATAGGTACCATAATTACGACTGGAAAATAGATCATTCATCGTCATCAAAAGACAGTGACCATCACCATCATAAACATCATCTAGGAACCACAAACCTGCAAGGGTCATCTCATGAGACTCGGGGGCAAAACTAAAAGGATATAATGACTGATATGATAGTTACACGATGGGTCGATCATCGAAAATAGTCGGTTGATGATAGAGATGTCGTAATTCAGAGCCTGACCCGAGAAGTCAAGAACAACAGGCATCAAATGGACACGTTGATTAGGCGATACGAGTATAATGAGTTGTCCAACGATGATTCTGATAGCTCTTTTACTAGAAACATTTTACGAACGCCATTCCCGGAGAGATTTAAAATGTTGCACGTGGAACAGTTCAAGAAGGATACATATCCTAAAGAGCATGTCAGACGATATAAGAGTGCCATGGCCCAGTATGTCCATAGTGACCCCTTTGATGTGCCTTAACTTCCTACAAACACTTGGAGATATAGGTTCAAGATGGTTTGAGAGATTACACCCGGTAAGTATTGAGAGTTTCAACGAGTTGAGCAGAAGCTTCTCAAGACAATTTCTAGGGAATATACATATGAAAAAATCGGTGGTTTACCTTTCTCAACTGAAACAAGGGAAAGACGAGTCGCTAAAGAAATATCTAGGAAGATTCGGCCAGACGGTCTCAGAAATCGATAATGCAAATGACAAATCAATAATCGTTGCATTCATAAATAACTAACAGAATGGGAGGTTGTCTTTTGACCTAAGAAGGGCTCGTCTAACTAGATATACAGATATGATGGATATGGCAAGGCGGATACGTTTTGGCAGAAGAAAAAGAGTAGGCAACAGGTGGCAGTTACATGCATAGGGGGAGACCCAAACAAAAAGATACTGAGTCAAAGTCGAAAAACCTTAAAGGGAAACAAAAAGGAAATAGCAAAGAGATAAGCAAAGACGGGGGAAATAGATATAATACTGACCAAATCAGAGAAAAATTTCAAGAAAAGTATATGAACTACACCCCACTTCGGAAAAAATAGGAGAGATCCTAACAATTCTAGAAGAGAACAACCTGGTGAAGAAGCCACGTCGGCAGTCACAATTTGCTCGGTAAGAACCAATGAAATGTTATAGGATCCATATGGAAACCGGTCATGAAACCTCAAAATATTACCAGCTCAGAGACTATATAGAAACCCTCATCTGAGAAGGACATCTGCAAGATCTAATCCTGAAGAAAGATGAGAAATCAAAAATTCAGAAAGAAACCAATACAGGAGATCATAATTCTGGTCAGAATAAAAGGGCCAGTCCTGAGGCGAATGAAGTAATACAAACAATCTTCGGTGGACCATCAACTGGGAAAAGTAACATAGAGCGAACTCAAAAAATCTGAGAATCAGTAGAAGCAAGACAAAATTTTGAAGTTAACTCTATCGAGCATGATCCGAAGAGAATAAAGGAAGGATGGGACCCGATAATATTCACTGAAGCTGACTCACAAGGGGTCGACGTCCGACCAAACGATGCTCTCATCATTAGTGCCCGAATTGGCCATAGAGAAGTCAGAAGAATTTTAATGGACAACGGTAGTTGGGCAGACATCCTCAATGTGGCTGTTTATGCTCAGCTCATATTGGATCGAAAGGACTTACAACCTTTCCATACACCACTCAGGATTCAAGGGAGTCAAGGTTAGGTCTCTAGGAACTGGGAAGCTGCCCGTGAAGATCAGAGTACCTCCTTGCCAGAAAACAGTGTTACTCGACTTTGTGGTGGTAGATCTGGACAACTGGCCTTATAATACGTTACTAGGTCGACCTTTCCTGAAAAAAACAAAGGCAGTAAAGACTACCTATGCCCTGAAGATCAAGTTCCTGACTGAATGGGGGTAGGAATAATCAAGGGGTCGCAAGAGATGGCTAGAAGAGCTAATCACTCAGTTTAAAAAGACAAAGATAATAACGAACACCAAGGTTGCACTTTAGCTCAACCAGATCAGACCAAGCAAGAAGAATCACTGTTATTCGAGTTTGATCCAAGGGAAAAACCAGAAACATCAAAGAGTGAACCAACAGAAGAGGTGATCTTAAAGGAAGATGAACCGAATAGGAAGGTCAAAATTGGAGCCAACTTAGAAGAAAAGGTCAAGCAAGATCTTATAGATTTGCTTAGAGAATACAAAAATATGTTTGCATGGAGTCATGAAGACATGGTGGGGATAGACGCACAAATAATATCACATCATTTGGCGGTGGATCCAAATGCAAAACATGTAATACAAAATAGAAGATCTTTCAACCTCAAAAGAAGTCAGGTGATCAAGTAGAAGGTGGAGAAGTTATTCGTTGTAGGGTCGATCAGAGAAATCAACTATCCTCAGTGGGTAGCAAATGTGGTTTTGGTCCAAAGAAGGCCAATGGAGAATGTGCGTAGACTTCACGAATTTGAACAAAGCCTGCCAAAAAGACAGTTTTCCACTAATGAGAATAGACCAACTGGTCAATGCTACATCAGGACATGAATTACTCAGTTTTATGGATGCTTATTCTGGATACAATAAGATCCGGATGAATAAAGCTGATGAAGAAAAAACAACATTCACGACCGATCAGGGCTTGTACTGTTATACAGTGATGCTCTTTAGGCTAAAAAATGCTGAGGCAACATATCAAAGATTGTCCAATAGGATCTTCGCTCGCCAAATAGGAAGAAACATGGAAGTTTACATAGACGACATGTTAACCAAAAGTATCTCGGCAGACGAATATGCTTCAGACCTGCGTAAAATATTCGTTGTCTTGAGAAGGTATCAGATGAAGTTAAATCTGAACAAGTGCCTATTTGGGGTTCCTTAAGGAAGGTTCACCAGAGGGGGATTGAAGTGAATCCCGAGAAGATCCAAGCCTTTCAAAAAATGACTTCACCAAGGACGTTAAAAGAGGTACAACACCTGACGGGATGCTTAGCTTCCCTAGGTAGATTCATTTCGAAGGCCACAGATAGATGTGCACCTTTTTTCAAAGTGTTCAAAAAGGGGAAAGGACTTGAATGGAATGAAGAGTGTGAACAGGGGTTTTTGAAGATCAAATAATACTTAGGACAGGCTCTTATCCTCTCAAAACCTAAAATTGGAGAAGTATTTCACATATACTTGTCCCTTACAGAGTTAGTAGTAAGCTCGGTTTTAGTCAAGATAGAAGGTAGGATACAGAGGCCAATATACTATACCAGTAAGGCTCTTCTTCCAGCTAAAACCAGGTATTCACAGGTAGAGAAAATGGTTTTAACGTTGTTTCGACAGCAAGGAAGCTGAGACCGTACTTTCAGCCACATACAATCCAGGTTTTCACCGAAAGTCCACTTAAGCAAATTCTACATAAGCCTGAGATTTTAGGGAGATTAACAAAATGGGCGATCGAATTTAGCGAATTCGATATTCAGTACATGCCCAGAACATCACTTAAAGGCCAAGCAGCAAATCTGGAAGCAAAAATAATGTTGGGCAAGAGTTTCTCATGGAGATTATATGTCAATGGTTCCTCAAACACTCATGGCAGTGGGGCAAGGTGTAGGGAAAATCGGTTCAAAATGCAACGGAAGCGTGAAAATTTAAAATTAGGGTTTGCGTAGAACTAAAATTTTTCCCCTTTTCAGTAACAAGAACCTTAACCCTATATTAATTTATGAATATAAAAATTATCGTACCTTTTTCTCGTGGCGATTGAACAAGCGCTTAATTGATTCCACAAGATCTTTCAATCTAATCACGAACGTGAATCACCTAGAAGTCTAGGCTCCCTCTCCTTTTAATTGTATACCTGAGGATGGAAACAAACAAAATCTTTCTCTTTGTTAGTTACAATAATCCTCCAAGAAGAAAACAAAGAACATCAAGTCACTTGTGAATTGTCAATCAATTTGATTGAAACTCGCGTAAACCTTGATTCGATGTTGTACAAAAAACCTTTTAATGTAAAGGCTAATAGTGTACTATCGAAAACTAAACGTTCTTTCTTCTTTTTCTTCTTTACCAAATCTCACACTATTTCTTAGAGTTGATCAAATTTTGTCTAGAGTAAAATCAGATTTTTCTCCCTCAAAATTTCTATGGTAGCCGAAATCTTCTGTCTAAAAGATTAGAGTTGGCTGAAATTAATTATATGAAATCACCTTAGGCTAGCCGAAATTAACAAACATATATATATATATATATATATATATATATGATCCTCTCCTAAGAATGATTTACTTGGTTGGCAAAAATACTTTTCTTAGGTGGATTTATTTTGTAGTTAATAATCCTTAACTGAAAGGAATTCTATCATCTTATATATATATGGTCTGGCCAAAATCTTCATAGAATATATATTAGGAACACAAATCCTTTTCTAAAAAAGATTTACTTGGCTGTTATGAATTCTTTCCATAGATGGATTTACTTGGTGGTTAATAATACTTTTCTAAAAGGAATTCTATCCTACACCAAGACTTCTAATCCAACTCAATAGTGTATTTATAATCATATTAAAGATTTCCTAATTTAATTAGATAAATAATTCCTTTAATTTATCTACTTATCAAATATAGTCTTTAATATAAATTATACTAAAAACAATAGTATAATATTAGGAGACCATCTCCTACTAGAAAAAGATTTTCACTTTTAATTAAATAATTAATTAATCACCAAATTAATTAATTTCCATTTAACTAAATAATATAATTAAAATAATATAATTAAGCTATTCCAAATAGCCTTGCCGCCCAACACATATTTATGGGTCATTAAATTATTTTCTTATTTTATTAAATCTATTTGACCTTTAAAAAAAGTCCACATGTCAACTAGACTCATTCTTACAAAAAGAAATAGGTCCATATGCATCAACACAATTCTAGATGGACCCCTAAATTAGTCTGGTAGAATATATCAAGCGATCCATGCAAGTTCATGTGGATTAGGAATCTTGGCGGGCTATCAAAATTTAAGGTCCAACAGACAACCCAATCACAATCAACAAATGATTCACTTAGGTCCGATCTAATAATTTTAATTCATTTCACTAAAGAACTAAAATTGTACTCTTAAATAAAGATAGAATAAGTTAATATTTCTTACTCATACCCTAGACAACCTTATTGGAGAAAGTGTATCCTCGTGAAGAATATCAGAAATCGCCAAGAGCTCAAAGACTGCCTATAGCTCTCCAAGTTACCATATTTACTCATATGACCACATTTTGAACTTGGATATTTTGACTTGTTCTGAAGCCATGTTTCAATTGACACTATTGAAAACTTAATGTTAAGATTTAATATCCAATACCTCAAAACATTCATATGATGATATTCTACTATTATTTCATAAATGGAGCCACGATGTCCATATCTATAAATGAAGTCCTCTATCGATTAACAAATGAATACCACCAAACTATCGAGAATAGACTATGCTATATAATCGTACTTATTGATAGCTCAAATGATAACACTTGCAACCATAAGTCCATCATTTATCTCAGGATTGAGATAGACACTCCGATTGTCTTCAAATGAAAACTTTTATCCATTGACGGTACTAGATAAAGTATTTCATTGTGATCTTATTCAATGCACCCAGCGCAATAGATTCTTTTGCCCAAAGACACCAAACTTTGATGATTTTAGACTCATCATAACACATTTGATCCCACTCAAATGCTAGCAAAAGAATCTACAACTTTGAAAAGATAATGGCGAAGTTGTGAATATTATTCAAGACTAACTAAAGAATTGTGTCTGCCTCATTCATATCTAGATGTATGAACAATTCTTCTTTTCTCATAGTGTTTTGACCTTATGATTATTTACTTTTGACAATTATAATAATTAAACTATATATGCTATAAGATTTGTTAAACTAGAAATCACTTTATTAATATGAAAAGATTGTCAAATACATTATTACACTCTTGCTATCGAGCATAATCCCTACAATCTCCCACTTGCTCTATAGCAAATGTTTTATATCTCTTATCCCCATGTTCTTTAGATGCCTATCAAAACTCATTTGTGGAAGAGCCTTTGTAAAGGCATCCGCTAGATTATCTGCTGACGAGAAATTGGTAATCGTCACGTCACCCCTATACATAATTTCCCTCAGAAGGTGATAATTTTATTCAATGTGTTTCCATCTTTTATGACTTCTTGGTTCTCTCGTATTAGCCACTGCTCCACTATTGTCACAATAGATAGTGATCTGTTTATTCGCATCAAGAATTGGTGGAGCCAGACAGCCTCGTATGCGGCAACATACTCGGCTACCATGGTGGAATTGTAATACAAGATTGCTTGATATCCTCTATATGACTACCCCTCCTCCAACAGTAAACACAGATCCTGATGTTGATCTTCCTAGAGTCAGAATATGACTGAAAATCAAAATCTGTATACCCAACGGGAATTAAATCCCCTCCAGATTATACAATCATATAATCTCTCGTTCTCCTAAGATACTTTAAAATATGCTTGACTGTCGTCCAGTGATCTTGTCCAGACTTCGATTGAAACCTGCTAACTATGCCCACAACAAAACAAATATCTGGTCTAGTACAGAGCATTGCATACATGAGACTTCTAATTGCCGATGCATATGGAACTCTACTCATGAATTGCTCTTCATGCTCATTCTTATGAACTTGTTCCTTAGAAAGTTTGATTCCATGTCTGAAAGGTAACACACTTTTCTTAGAATCTTGCATGGAAAACCTAGACAAGATTTTATCTATGTATGAAGCTAGGGATAAAGCAATCATTCTATTCTTTCTATCCTTTATGACTTGGATACCAAGAATATTACTTGCTTCTCCTAAGTCCTTCATATAAAATTGTTTTGCTAACCATTCTTTTATTGACGTCAATAAAACTACATCATTTTGATGAGTAGTATATCATCAACATAAAGAACTACGAAAACCAACTTGTCGCCTTTAATCCTTTTGTATACACAAGGTTTGTCAAGGTTTTGAATAAATCCAAAAAATTTCACGGCTTGATCGAACCTTATGTTCCATGATCTTGATGCTTGCTTCAATCCGTATATGGATCGTTGCAACTTGCATACCCTTTCCTCTTGGTCTTTTTCAATGAATCCTTCTGGTTGCATCATATCGATGCAATCGTCAAGACTTCCATTAAGGAATGTTGCCTTGACGTCCATTTGCCAAATCTCTAAGTCTAGAGATGCCGCAATGGATAAGAGTATCCTAATGGATTTAAGCATAGCCACAGGAGAGATGGTTTCTTCATAATTGACACCTTTCTTCTGTGTATAACCTTTAGCTACCAATCTAGCTTTAAAGGTTTCCACCTTTCCGTCCATTCCTCTTTTCCTCTTGTATACCCACTTGCACCCGATGGGATTTATCCCTTTAGGCAAGTCTACAAGAGACCAGACTTTGTTTTTGAACATAGATTCAATTTCTGATTGCATTGCCTTTTGCCAATGGTGACAATTAACATCTTCCATTGTTTCCTTGTACATATAGGGATCATCGTCATTCGAAAGATTCTCTATAGATTCTCCTATTCCAATGTATCTCTCGGGTTGTCTACTAACCCTCCCACTATGACGAGGTATGGTAGATTGTTGATCTTGTATTGGTACGGAACTTACAATTGGGCTTGGTTGCGAAACCTCTTGTGGAATTGTATCACCTAAAAGTTCATTCATGACAATTCTACTTTTAGGCACAAAATTATTCATATAGTCCTCTTCCAGAAATTTAACATTTGTCAAAACAAATACTTTAATATCTGAAGGAATATAAAAATAATATCCTTTTGTTATGCATGTTTCTGAACGGGACTCCATCTTTTCTGTCTTTCCTTTTAACACGTGCTCAAGACATCTAAATATACTTAAGTGTTGTAAACTAGGCTTTCGCCTGGTCCACAACTCATGCGGTGTTTTAGGAACCGAATTAGATGGTACATCATTTAGAATGTGCATTGCGGTTTGTAAAGCATATCCCCAAAAAGAATTACGGAGCGTTGAATAACTCAACATAAACCTAACCATGTCCAAAAGAGTTCTATCTCTCATTTCTACCACCCCATTTTGTTGAGGTGTGCCTGGTGCAGAAAACTAAGAAATTATCCCATTATCAATAAGATATTGCTGAAACTCACCAGATAGATATTCTCTACCACGATCAGACCTCAAGAATTTTATGCGTTTCTCACGCTGATTTTCAACTTCAACTTTAAATGCTTTGAACATGTCAAAAGCATTCGACTTATGTCTCATGAGATACACATAGCCAAATCTTGAGTGATCATCCATGAAAATGATGAAGTACTAATTTCCACCTCTAGTTTGAATGCTCATAGGTCCACACACATCAGTGTGTATCAATCCTAAACATTTGATGGCTCTTGGCCTTGGTCGTAAATGACCTTTTGGTCATTTTACCTTCCAAACAAGATTCACAAGCTGGTATATCATCTTTAAGTCACTTATAGGTCCATCACTTACCAATCTTTTAATCATATTAAGGTTAATATGACCTAGGCGAAAATTCCATAGGTAGGTTTCATCTTTTGATAATTTTACTCTATTATGATTAAGTTTTGTTGATTTCATGTCTAACAAGTGAGAGATATTTCCATGCAAATAGAATAAACTATTTTCTAATGTACCTTTACAAACAAATTTGTTATTCTTACTAATAATAAAACCTTTATTAAAAGTAACCGAATATACAAATTTATTTAGACAAGAGACCTAAATTAAATTCCTCTTGAATTATGGTACATAATAAACGTTTGTTAAATCTAAACGACTACTAGAATCTAGATTGACTCTAATATCTCCCACTACTCTAGTAAACACCAACACTCCATTGTATAATTGCAAGTTGAATTCATTCTTATTCAGTCTTTTCCTTTCCTAGTAACCCCTTTTGGTTAGGCCCAAGTTTCTTTTTATTATGTTGTTTCTTGACCTTCATATGGGTCTTAACATAAGCAACTTTACTAACCGTATGAATCTCTTAAACGTTACCTTACATAAGGATTTTCTTGATGCTTTGATTACCTTGCATAGACCTTGCAAGATGTTTTCCTTATTGTTCAAGGTGTAGTCCAACGTGAACTGATCAAAGGAATCTGATAGTGAGTTGACAATCATGTCAATTTTTGTCTCACCATCTATCTCAACACCATTCAATTCAGTAATGTTGAGATGTGCTATGACTTTCATCATGTGATCTTTTACAGCCTGTCCAGGTTTCATCCTAAGATTCATGAAAGCAGTCACTGTCTCTCTCTCAGTCGTCCTAGACCTCATAGCAAACATCTCATCTAGAGACATCATTATAGTAGCAGCAGTCTTCATTACTTAATGTTGTTGTTGCAACACATCTGAGATAAGGTGTAGTACATTTAGCCATATCATCTAAAGACTTCTACTATAGATACTCATCTCTTTGCTCTTGAATAGATTCATTAGGTTGGTTGTTAAGGAATAGACATAACGAATTTATGTTTTTCAGCTTGCAATAACAACCTAATTTTCCGTTTCCATGTGGCATAATTATCATCAGTTAAAGTATTATCTTTTAGGATGTTGATTAGGGATGGGGTCATGATTTCTTTTAAATAACAAAAAATAAATAAGTAAATAATCGTTATATAGCACTTTTGAATATTTATCTTGAATTAAATAAATTAATTCAACCGTAAAATTCAACGGTGATCCAACACCCATAAATGTCCACCTCCTTTGGGAGTTCGCACCATTTACTAGTTGGACTAGGTCCCACCTAGTTGTTAACATAACAACCAACGTTTTCAATTTAGCCTTGCAATTTTATTAACAAGAACTCTTGGGAGGATATTAATAAAATTTCATTGAGTGTTTTACCAAGTTATCGACCTTCAATATAATCCCTCACGAATATCCCTCCTTTGGGAGTAGATATCGTTTGGGCTAATTGTCTAGTCTATCATTGTAAAGATGTATCTTGCTAAATTCCATTCATGAATACCTCTTGGGAGGTTATTACATGAAACATAAAGCTCAACTAAACTTGGAGGCCATAGGTGTTCCAAAACATCTTCTCCCACTCAATTATTTAAGGCGTGTGATCGAATTCCAAAGAATGATTTACTAAGTTATCTAGATGCCAATTTAAATATCTAAACCATTATATGCATGTACATACCAAAACAGATATATGAGTGGCACTCCTATTCTATATGACATGTTATCAAACAATGACAAACATTGCATTATTTACAAAAATATAAATAGCTACAATTTTGGTCCATCCTAGAAAAGCAAGTAAATTACATATGTCTTGGAATACAAAAACTTTTTTCTTGGCGAACAAGTATTCACACGACCTTCGTCGTTCGGACTCCCTCGGCTACCTCCAATGGACATGCGCACCCTTGGCCCTTACCCATGGGCGTGCGCATGCCACAAACCCATAAAGGGCTGCCATTCGCAGCCCATAGCTTCCACAGGGCTGCCGTGTGTAGCCCATGCCACAACAAACGTTGTTGCGTGCTCTTCACATGCACGTTTGTTGCTACGGCTCGTACGGTCCCAAACTTGTTCCGTTTGCTCCCAATTCTTCAAACCTTCGAGTCTTCGAAACTTGAGTGTATTACAGAAGAATTATAACTAAAAATACTGCAGTTTGTTTTATTTATTACAACAACAAAATTATAAAAAAAAACTTAGCAACTACCAAGAAGGAAATTATGGCGATGATAGGTCACCCTTCTTGTTACAATCCCAAAACAAAATACATTGAAATTTTAGGACCAAAATTGAGCAATAACAATCTATATATAAAACATATATATATATATATATATATATATATATATATATATATATATATATCCATACATTCTAATGTAAATATATATGTGAATACCTAGAGTGTCATCTCTTTCTAAAACATGCATATATAAAATAAAAAGAAAAAGATTCACGAACACATACATCAATTAGTAAAGGGTACAACCTGGCTCTGATACCAATTGTAGAAAAAATCGGTTCAAAACATAACGGAAGCGTCAGAAAATTAAAAATTAGGGTTTGCGTATAAATAAAAATTTTCCCTTTTTTCAATAACAAGAACCTTAACCCTATATTAGTTGATGTATATAAAAAGTGTTGTACCTTTTTCTAGTGACGATTGAATAAGAGCCGAATTGATTCCGCAAGATCTTCCAATCCAATCACGAATGTGAATCACCGAGGATTCTGGGCTCCCTCTCCTTTAAATTGTATACCTGAGGATGGAAACAAACAAAATCTTTCTCTTTGTTAGTTACAATAACCCTCCAAGAAGAAAACAACGAAACTCATGTCACTTGTGAATTGTCAATCAATTTGATTGAAACTTGCGTGAACCTTGATTCGATGTTGTACACAAAACCTTTTAATGTAAAGGCTACTAGTGTACTATTGCAAACTAAACGTTCTTTCTTCATTTTCTTCTTTACCGAATCTCACACTATTTCTTAGAGTTTATCGAATTTTGTCTAGAGTAAAATCAGATTTTTCTCCCTCAAAATTTCTATGGTAGCCGAAATCTTCTCTCTAAAAGATTTGGGCTGGCTGAAATTAATTCTATGAAATCACCTTAGGCTGGCCAAAATTAACAAACATATATATATGATCCTCTCCTAAGAAGGATTTACTTGGTTGACAAGAATACTTTCCTTACGTGGGTTTATTTGGTAGTTAAGAATCCTTATCTAAAAGGAATCTATCCTCTTATATATATGGGCTGGCTGAAATCTTCATAGAATATATATTAGGATCACAAATCCTTTCCTAAGAAGGATTTACTTGGATGTTAAGAATCCTTTCCCTAGGTGGATTTACTTAGTGGTTAAGAATCCTTTTTCTAAAAGGAATTCTATCCTACACCAAGACTCCTAATCCAACTCAATAGTGTATTTGTAACCATATTAAAGACTTCCATATTTGATTAGATAAATAATTCCTTTTACTTATCTACTTTTCAAATATAGTCTTTAATATTAATTATACAACCAACAATAGTATAATATTAGGAGACCATCTCCTACTAGAAAAAGATTTTGACTTTAAATTAAATAATTAATTAATCACCAAATTAATTAATTTCCATTTAATTAAATAATAAAATTAAAATAATATAATTAAGCTATTCTAAATAGCCTTGCCGCCCAACAAATATATATGGGCCATTATTTTAGTTCCTTATTTTATTTAATACATTTGACTTTTATAAAAAGTCCACATGTGAACTAGACCCATTCTTACAAATAGAAACAAGTCCACATGCCTCAATAAAGTTCTAAAAGGACCCCTAAATTGGTCCGGTAGAATATATCAAGTGATCCATACAAGTTCATGTGGATTGGGGATCTTGGCGGCATATCTAAATTTAAGCCCCAATAGACACAACCCAATCATAATCAACAAATGATACACTTAGGTCCGATCTATTAATTTTAGTTCATTCCACTAAAGAACTAATTAATCTCTTAAATAAAGATAGAATAAGTTAATATTTCTCATTCATACCCTAAACAACCTTATTGAAGAAAGTGTATCCACGTGAAGAATACCAGTAATCGCCAAGAGCTCATAGACCGCCTATAGCTCTCCAAGTTACCATATTTACTCATATGACCACATTTTGAACTTGGATATTTTGACTTGTCCAGAAGCCATGTTTCAATAGACACTATAGAAAACTTAACGTTAAGATTTAATATCCAATACCTCAAAACATCCATATGATGGTATTCTACTCTCATTCAACAAATGGAGCTACGAAGTCCATATCTATAAATGAAGTCCTCTATCGATTAACAAATGAATACCACTAAACTATAGAGGATAGAATATGCTATATAATCGTACTCATTGATAGCTCAAATGATAACACTTGCAACCATAAGTCCATCATTTATCTTAGGATTGAGATAGACTCTCCGATTGTCTTAAAATGAAAACTTTTATCCATTGACTGTTCTAGATAAACTATTTCATTGGGATCCTATTCAATGCACCCAGTGCACTATATTCTTTTGCCTAAAGACACCACACTTTAATGATTTTAGACTAATTGTAACACATTTGATCCCACTCAAATGCTAGCAAAAGAATATACAACTTTGACAAGATAAAAGTGCCCAACATTTTATCTTAAGTTGTGAATATTATTCAAGACTTACTAAAGAATTGTGTATACCTCATACATATCTAGATGTATGAACAAATTTTCTTTTCTCATAGTCTTTTGACCTGGTGATTATTTACTTTTGACAATTATAATAATTAAACTATAAATGCTATAAGATTTGTTAAACTATAAATCATTTTGTTAATATGAAAAGATTGTCAAATACATTATTGCACTCTTGCTATTGAGTATAATCCCAACACAGGGATCGTAGTATGCACCCCAGAGGAAGATGACGTTGAATGTGCCACGAGATTATATTTCAAAGCAACAAACAACCAAACAGAATATAAGGCATTGCGAGCAGGGCTTAGTGTTTGTATAGCTCTATGAGCAGATGAGGTCGAGATATTCAGTGACTCATAGGTAGTTGGCAAACAACCACAATCAGGCCAAAGAAAATCCTGGTTGCACATCTTCTTAGACCAAGTGTAGTTGAGTCAAATGACTTTGAAATCTCAGAAATCCGAACATCGTTAGATGGTTGGATGACTCAGCTAAAGAGTGTTGGGATTATGCTCGATAGAAAGAGTATAATAATGTATTTGACAATCTTTTCATATTAATAAAGTGATTTCTAGTTTAAAAAATCTTATAGAATTTATATTTTAATTATTATAATTGTCAAAGGTAAATAATCATAAGGTCAAAAGACTATGAGAAAAGAAGAATTGTTCATACATCTAGATATGTATGAGGTAGACACAATTCTTTAGTTAGTCTTGAATAAAATCCACAACTTAAGATAAAGGTTGGGCGCCTTTATCTTGTCAAAGTTGTAGATTCTTTTTCTAGCATTTGAGTGGGATCAAATGTGTTATTATGAGTCTAAAATCATCAAAGTGTGGTGTCTTTGGGAAAAAGAATCTAGTGCACTGGGTGCATTGAATTGGATCATAGTGAAGTACTTTATCTAGAACCGTCAATGGATAAAAGTTTTCACTTGAAGACAATCGGAGAGTATATCTCAATCTTGAGATAAATGATGGACTTATGGTTACAAGTGTTATCATTTGAGCTATCAATGAGTATGATTATATAACATAGTCTATCCTCGATAGTTTGGTGGTATTCATTTGTTAATCGATAGAGGACTTCATTTATAGATATGGACATCGTGGCTCCATTTATGAAATGAGAGTAGAATATCATCATATGGATGTTTTGAGGTATTGGATATTAAATCTTAACGTTAAGTTTTCAATAGTGTCAATTGAAACATGGATTCAGAACAAGTCAAAATATCCAAGTTCAAAATGTGGTCATATGAGTAAATATGGTAACTTGGAGAGCTATAGGCAGTCTATGAGCTCTTGGCCATTACTGATATTCTTTACAAGAATACACTTTCTCCAATAAGGTTGTCTAGAATATGAGTAAGAAATATTAACTTATTCTATCTTTATTTAAGAGTACAATTTTAGTTCTTTAGTGGAATCAACAAAAATTAACAGATCGGACCTAAGTGAATCATTTGTTGATTGTGATTGGGTTGTATCTATTGGAGCTTAAATTTAGATAGCCCGCTAAGATCCCCAATCCACACGAACTTGCATGGATCACTTGATATATTATATCGAACAAATTAAGGGTCCATCTAGAATTGTATTGAGGCATGTGGAGTTGTTTCTTTTTGTAAGAATGGGTCTAGTTCACATGCGGACTTTTTATTAAGGTCCAATGGATTTAATAAAATAGAAAAAATAATGTAATGGCCAATAAATGTTGTTGGGCGGCAAAGCTATATAGTTTAGCATAATTATATTATTTTTATTTTATTATTTAATTAAATAGAAATTAATTAATTTGGTAATTAATTAATTATTTAATTAAAAAGTCAAAATATTTTTCCTAGTAGGAGATGGTCTCCTGATATTATATTATTTTTGGTAGTATAATTAATATTAAATAGTATATTTGATAAATAGAAAAATAAAAAGAATTATTTATTTAGTCAAATTAGGAAATCTTTAATATTGTTATAAATACACTATTTGATTTGGATTAGGAGTCTTGGTGTAAGAAAGAATTCTTTTTGGAAAAAGATTATTGATTATCAAGTAAATCCACCTAAGGATAGGATTCTTGCCCATCAAGTAAATCCTTCTTAGGAAAGGATTTGTGATTCTATATTTATCTCTTGTAAAATTCGGCCAGCCCTAGTGAAATTCTAAGAAGAAATTCGGCCAGCCCTAGTTCTATATAAGAGAGATTTCTGCCAACCTATATAATTCTACTTGGAGAGAATTCGGCCACCATAAGAATTTTGGGAGAAAATTTTGTTTTTGCTCTAGATAAAATTCGATCAACTCTACGAAATAGTGTGAGATTCGGTAAAGAAGAAAAGGAAGAAAGAACATTTAGTTTTCGATAGTACACTAGTAGCCTTTACATTAAAAGGTTTTGTGTACAACATCGAATCAAGGTTCACGCGAGTTTCAATATAATTGATTCATAATTCACAAGTGACCTAACATTATTTGTTTCTTCTTATAGGATTATTGTAACTAACAAAGAGAAAGATTTTGTTTGTTTCCATCCTCAGGTATACAATTCAAAGAAAGGGAGCCCACACTCCTAGGTGATTCACGTTCGTGATTGGATTGGAAGATCATACGGATTTAATTCGGCGCTAGTTCAATCGTCACGTGAAAAAGGAACAACGCATTTTATATACATCAATTAATCTAAGGTTAAGGTTGTTGTTATTGAAAAAGGGAAAATTTTTATTTATAACAAACCCTAATTTATTAATTTTCAAGCTTCAGCTCAGGATTTCCCCTACAAAAAGGTACTTGGAAGAAGATATACTCCCGAAAGATCGCTTAGAAGTAAAACGCATCAAGTACAGGTCAGCAAGATACACATTGATTGGAGGAGAACTGTACAGAAGAGGGTTTTACCGAACACTCAAAATATGTGTATCAGAGGAAGATGCACACCGGATACTACAGGGAATCCATGGCGGAGTATGTGGGAACCATATAGGAGGCAAAAGCTTAGCACATAAGGTACTCAGGCAAGGTTTTTACTAGCCTTCTCTGTTCACTAATGCACAATGATGTTCTGAAAGTTTCGACGCTTGCCAAAGGATTGCAAATGACATTCGGTAACCCCCAGAACACCTTAGAAGCCTCACATCCCCATGGTCATTGGCCATTGGCCATGTGAGGCCTGGATTTAATTGGTCCGATGCCAGCAAGAACAGGGGGTGGAGTAAAGCACACAATCGTGGTTGCTGATTATTTTACTAAATGGGTGGAAGTTGAAGCACTAGTTCACATCACAGAAGCAAACACCACAAACTTTGTAAAGAAAAATATACTCTACAGGTTTGGAGTCCCGAATACTATTATCACTGACAACGACACCCAATTTGACAATCAAAAATTAGGGCAGTTATGCAACGAGTACCAATTTGCAAATTATTATGCCATGTCTGCCCACCCTCAAACAAATGGACAAGTTGAATCAGTAAACAAAGTCATCAAGCACACGCTCAAAGCAAAGTTAGATGTCAAAAAGGGCAGTTGGGTCGAAAAACTTCCTAAAGTATTATGGGCTTATCAGACGACGGTAAGGACTTCTACAAGAGAAACACCGTTCTCTTTGGCATTCGGAACAGAGGTTGTCATCCCGGTGGAAACATCATATATGTCGCCTAGAGTTAGGCTATATGATGAAGATCAAAATGTTGATATACTATTACAAAGCTTAGATGAATTGGTAGAAAAAAGAGAGAAGTCCCGAGTATGAAATGCTGCAAATCAGCAAAGATTGGCCCGACACAATAATTCTCACGTTCGGATTAGGAAGTTCCAGTTAGGGGACCTGGTACTCACAGAAGTATTGCTGAACACGAAGAACAAAGTTACTGGCTCATTGGCTGACAAATGGGAACGCCCATACAAAATTGAAGGAGTAGTTGGTCATGGAGCATACTGAATTGCCCGACCAGATGGAGGGGTTTTACCCCGACCATGCAATGCCCAATATTTAAAGATCTTCTACCCTTGAAATTTGTTTTTATTTTATTTTTTAGTCAGGATGTTTTTATTTATTCTTAGCAATCCCTTGAAATTACCATATTGTTAGTTTGGTAGTTATGAATAAAAGCCTGACACAGGATTCCAGAAATCTGAGCATATGATAATAAGAACATATGAAAAAGATTGAACACATGATAATGACATGAAACTGCACGAGATACAATGCTCGGGACCATTAATTTGACAAAAATCCCGAACGGGCGTAGAAGCTAAAAGAAGCATGCCAAGCGAGCAAGGTTAGCTAAGACCTTAGCCAAAAGGTAAATCGATGCACCAGATTCTGGAAAATGGCTCGGGGCACCATCGAGAAAATCCCAATAAGTTGCACAGCTGTGTTAAGCAATTTAGAGTTTAACGATTCGGCAAACCCTTGCGCAGATAAAACTAGGAGACGTCTCAGTGACTTGTGCAAGGACTCGAACGTATGATCGTGGTGAGCCTCGATGTAATGTTTGGGTAACAATCGAGTATGAAACAAGAGTACAAATCTAATTTCCTATTTCGAGATGACTCGATTAATAATATTAGACAATTTAATGAGATACTTGGCACTTAAAATTTTGTTAGCAGTTTAATAAGATACTTGGCACTTAAAATTGTGTTAGCCAGTTTACTAAGATACTTGGCACATAAAATTTTGTTATCCAGTTTAACGAGATACTTGGCACTTAAAATTGCGTTAGCCTGTTTAATAAGATACTCGGCATTTAAGATTACGAAGAAGTTATTCGGGCCACAACCTTAGCCAGTCCATAAGATACTTGGCATGTAAAAAGAGTTGCTCGGGCAACGATATTGGCTAGTTTAATAAGATACTTGGCATTTTTATATTCATAACAGGATTCGCAACCAAAAGCAATCAAGCGAAATATGGAATTTCATTAATCCTGAAATTTTTTAAAAATATGCGTAAGGTGGGGCTGAGGATTTGGAGCCCTTGCCGACGCTCGGATCAGGCACCATTTCATATTCATATAGGATACTTTCATTAGAAGGCCAGGCGATTGTATCAACTGAATCATCCATCCACTCGCTATAATCCATTCCCGAGACCGGTCCAACATCAGGCTCCGACCCATCCACACCAATTTCTTGACTGGCTTAAAAAGTCGAAAGAGAATACTCGGACCGGACCTCCAAATGCATAGGATGTGGATCTTTGCCTTTGCTATGACAATAGGCTCTCCACCCCTTCATTTGAATCTGAAGAGCCTCCAACGAGTGATCCACATGATTTTTTATTGATAGCTCCCAGTTGGCTAGAGCCTTTTCAGTAGGCCGATTCTTGACCTTGAAGAATTCGCCAGCCTAGACCAACCCCCATTGGAACTCCCTAAAGAGTAGGGCATCATAGGTTGGGGACCTCTTAAAATGATTAACCTCTTGCACTTCAAGTTCCAGCTTGGCATCCTTTGAAAGGGATTCAACCGTCAAAGCCTGACGCTCAAGATCTTTAATCTTGCCTACATAAGAAGACTTTGCTTGTTCAGCTTATTGCTCGGCCCGAAGCATTAACTCATGGGCTACGGAATGCAAGTCTTCCAAAGATTTTGCCCTCTCTTCCGCAGCAGAGGTCCTCTCCACGGCTTCCATTTGTCTCGCCAAGCAACGATCGGTAAACTTTTGGGTAGAACTCGCCTCGTTTTGATAGGCCTTCTCAATCCAAGCATGGCAGTCCTCACTCTCCTTTAACTGATCTTCAAGACATCTAATCCGATTAGCTTGATGTTGTTACGTCTGAATAAACTCAGCAAACTCACAACCACATACAGGGAAGTAAGTTAAAGATCTGAATTGAGGCATATTAAGACAAACCTTGGGATAGAAGACTTACATAAGTCGTACTATTAAAAATGTTAATAAGACGCACCGTAGGAGAACCATTCTTGAAGCGACTCCAATGGTCATTACCAATAAAAGCCCAACCAGATGACATCATACTCAGCATATCCTGAGGGTGGGAAGCGAAGGGTTCCCCGAGGATCCCACTCCTGCATTCTCAACCTCAGAGGGCAAAGAATCTCTGTACAGTTTTTTTGGAGTTTCCTCTCTTCCCAAGGGTGTCTCAGTTTTAGCACTCGGGAACCCCTAATGTCAGTATCATCATCGTTTGACTTGATGAACGAAACCACTCTGGAAATTTTAGAAGAGGTCGAATGGGAGAATCAACTGTCTTCCTCTTCTCTGCTAAAGTACGGTGGAAGACAAGGTCAGCTGCAGGATCTACCTGATCCTCCGTGATATCTTCAAAAGATTCAAAAGGATTAGGGAGAGGACCAACCTATTCAGTAGAGGGGTTTCTACATCCTTCACCTATTAAACTAGGATCATCAGATGTTACACCACTAGGATGCCCTGCATGCCTGCCTTCTTCCTCAAATATCCTTTGGTTACTATCAAGTCCCATAGGTCTACTGGGACCGCTTGATTACCCCGCAGTCGGCCAAACTACTTTTTCATAAATATATTCAGGAACCTGCTCATCTACCTCCTTGAATTCTTCATCCGGTTCATCAACAGACGAAGCAATCCCCTCTTCATTTTGACAATAAGTCTCTTTACGACTCGCCTGAATAATTTTTTTCTCTTGGTAGGCTTGGGCATCACAGACGGCATCCATATCATACACTGAATTCAAGAAAGAATGAGTTTAAAAGGCACGGTGAAAAGAAACGAGAAAAATCCCACTTACAATGCCTGCGGTAAGTTGAAATCTGAGTAAAAAACCCGAGAGCTATCATCTTTTTCTCATCAAAAAGATAGGACCTACTCCTCTTCTCCAGAGTATGCACGGTCGCCCGAGCAAGGCTACTCAACTAAGTATCAGTGAAGAAAGGTCGTGACTTGTTCCACTGAGCAAAAGAGCAAAAGAAACGAGGGACCTTTAATACTTCTCGATTTTCCCCAGCTGAGAGCTCGATCTCGTGCCCCAGTTTCCTCCGATAAAAAAACCAGTTGTTTTTCCAGTACTCATTGGAGATAGGAAAACCCCATACAAAACCCTTCTTCTTGACGTCTAAGGAGATGTCGACTGCCCAGTTCACCTTCGTCCCCTTAAGAATCCAACTATCTGGTTGGCTGGATAGAATAAAGTAAGTCCCAGTCTGACGAGATTTCCTTAAAGTATAAAAATGTCTAATTTCACGAGGAGAGGGCAGTGGTAAGTTCATCCGGCTCTACATATACCACATATATATCAGGATTCTATAACTGTTCGGGGCTAGCTGGGCTGGGGCGATCCCCGCTTCAGCAAGGAACCAAGCAATAAAAGGCTGGAGGGGAAGAGTCACACCACAGCAGACCATAAATCCATAAATTGCTACCATGCCCGGAGAAGGGTTCCATATGGCTCTATTACCAGCAGGAACCATCAAAACTGAGTCGTCCAGATCAAATCGAGCACGATATTTTTCGATCACTGCTTCCCCGGCCACGTTCAGTTCGGCATCATACACACTCAGGAAATTATGAGAAAAGGGAATCTGAGAGGCACGATGCTCTTCCTCATCATCATTCTTGTTAATTACTTGCCTCCCAATCTGAATGTCGTTTGAACCATGTTTATGAACCGTGTGATTACTATGGTGCTTTCCCATCCTAGATCGTAGAGGAACCCTGTGATGATTAGAAATGAAATACTCAAAGCTAGAAGAAGATTCAGAGCTAGAACTAAAATGAACATCAAGATAAAGTTTAAAAACATCAACATTTAGAAAATAAGGCTCATCATGAGGGGTTTCGCCCAAAAATCTACGAATACAAGAAACCAATTGAAGATCTCCATGCTCAAGCGCATCAAAAGCTAAAACAGAAAGGCGATGTTGTCAAATAGAATCCATCTAAACTGACCTTAAATGTAGACGTAGAGAAATCGTTAAAAAGCTTCAGCGAAGAACTTAGATGAATTTGTGTGTGAGAGAGCCTGGATTTTTTGCCTTTTTTTCTATGAAAATGAACGATAAGAACAGCCTCCTTCAGTTTAAGTAAATCACTCAATGATCAAAAGGCACGAGACCCTAGGATTTCGAGAAGCGGTAAAAAATTGAAAGAATAAAAGGAAACGTTCGAGGACGTTCGGTGATGTAAGCAACGTATCCGATAATCAACGGGTCATATCTCATAAATGCTATTAGAGAAATCAAGCGATTAAAAGACACGTGTCATGGAAAGAACTGACCAAACCATCAAGATTTCAAAACGTCATAATCATTGGGATTTTGCGTGAAGGGAAAAATTGCACATACATAATCACCGTTAAAAGACACGTCATAAATGCTGCAAATTGATTTAAGGGTTATAGTTCCTATTTAATGAGACATTAATGAAGGACAGGACAAAAATTAGTCGGAGTTTCAAGCAATTAAAATACTTCCGCCAACATAAATTCTACTCGACAAAAATATTTTAAGGGGGTATTGTTATATGTATATTTAATTGAATGTACACGTCACTGACATGTAGGACAATCCCTTAAAAAGATTGTCAGATGGGCATCCGAGCTGGCATCTAGAAGACACCATCCAAGACATTAAGCCGAGTAAGCCTGAACACGGGTACTCGACACTTCAGTTCTACTCGGGACAACACAGAAAGCCAAAATAAAGAAGTTTAGCACACGATTCGCATACGTGAGTAAGCCCAATAATCACATTCCAATACGCATCTATATCAAATGAGGAAAGAGTTTAGAAATTTTCTAGAAGGATAAAACACTAAACATGAAGTGAGTCCAAATCAGGCAACAACTTTATTATTCTAGAAGACTACATATCGATTAGGAAATAAATTCTAAGCAGACTGTGTAGTTAGACTCCCACGAAGATTCAGACTCAATCCACAAGATCTCTGAAACATGAAAGAAGATAAAGACGACTTTAATAAGCAACCAGTTGTAATTAAAATATAAATTCTTTTCCTTACTTGTACAACAAGGATTAGGGTTCTATGCATGTATAAATAGACCCATAATCTTACTGTAAATGGGGGACGAAAAAAGAGAAGGACATAACGAATATAGATGACATAATAGAAAACAATCACTGTAAGAGAGAGACAAGAGAGATCGAGTGGTGTAACTAATTATTCAATAGTGGATTTGACTTGGTTGAACATTCAACCATCTGTGGACGTTTCTCCGATAATCGGAGTTTTACCACGTAAACTCGTGTCACTGATATATCAATTGCATTCTTTTATCTTTCTCATTTAACAAGTCATAACCAAATCCAACACTGTTGACTTTCTTGACCATCAAGAAATCGACGTCAACATCTTTATATGTGTATTTAGATATATTTGTATATAATTGTTCTTGATTAAATACTTGAACATTTTTAGTAATCTTGAGAATACAAATATTTTTTGTCTTTTAGTTTCATTTGTTAATCTTTTCATTAGCAACTTGTAAGCTTGTTTGACAATACTTTGTTTGACAATACTTTGTTTGATAATACATATTGTTTACCTGCATATGTTTTATTATATAAAGTATTTTTATACAAGCTAACTAGAGAGACAACCATAAGTTTGTTTTCAAGGGATTGAATAAGGTGTAAAAACCAATTCAACCCCTCTCCCCCCCTCTAGGTTAGATAAGACAATTTAACTGCGTTTGTACAATTTCAGCAACTTCATCCACGGCTCCCTCTAGTCCTCCGCAATCATTGACTAACTTGAATAATTCCTCCCAGATAAGTAATTCTCTTTCATCTCTTTCACTCATGGCATCCACCCTCTCCACCATCACCATCTTATCCTTTACATCCTTACAAAACTTGCTCAACATATAAAATCTTCAAGCCCAAACACATTTTTGATCTTCATACTATTACCACCTCTTCTCCCACCTCCCACCGAACTTCCACTTTTAAACAAGCTCAAAAACATTTTGAATGACGTAAAGCCATGAGTGATGAATATGATACTCTTCATCAGAATCAAAGATGGACTCTTGTTCCATATACCTCTTCACAAAACATTGTTGGTTGTAAGTGGGTTTTTAGAATCAAGCATAATCTGGATGGATCTATTGCTCGCCACAAAGCTCGATTAGTTGTAAAAGGTTTTCATTAGCGACTTATCGTTGATTTCAAAAGGATTTATAGTCATATTGTTAAAACTTCCACGGTTCCCCTGTTACTTACACTTGCAGTTACTAATGGTTGGTCATTGAGTCAACTTGATATGAATAATGTTTTCTTGTAGGGCACATTGTCTGATGAAGTTTTCATGGAACAACCGCTTGGATTTATCAATTCTTGATTTCCTAATCATGTTTACAAACTGAAAAAGGCAATTTATGGGCTTCGCCAAGCAGCACGGGCATGGTACACTGAATTGCGCATTTTTCTAGCTTCACAATTTCGTATTCAAATGGTTCTCTCATTATTCATCATGGTCGAGGCTGTCAACTTTTTTCTCTTGTGTACGTCGATGATATTATAGTAACCGAGTCCTCTTTATCTTAAGTTGATGCCTTCATCCAAGCTCTTTCCCGCGTTTCTCATTGAAGGATCTTGGCACTTACTCTTATTTCTTAGCATTGAAGCTCATCCTTAATTTTCAAGGGTTGTTCCTATTTCAAAAGAAATATATTCATGACCTCTTGACTCGAACCAATATGTTAGATGCCAATCCAATCTCCAGTCCGTTGTCCTCTTCTAAATCGCATCAACTTCATGATGAAAGCCATCCAACAGATCCTACTTAGTACCGATAGTCTATCAGCTCTCTTCAATATACTGATTTGACCCATCCTTATGTTTCTTTTGTTGTTAACAAGTTGTCATAGTTCATGCATCGACCGTCCACCAAGTGTTGATGTTATGCCAAGTGTTTTCTAAGCTATTTAAAAGGTACCTCAAATTTTGTCTCCTCATCCGAAAGAATTATTCTTCCACTCTTCATGCTTTTGCAGATGCCGATTGCCCAAACAATCTTGATGGTCGGACTTCCACCATATTATTTGTTGTTTTCCTTTGCTCCAATCCTATTTGGGGGAGTTCTAAAAGCAAAATATAGTTGCTCGTTCCTTAATTGAAGCTGAGCATCGCGCCTTTACCTCCATTTCCACTGAAGTAAACTGGCTCACCAATATCTTTACTAAATTGCAACTTCCAGTTTCTGCTCCACCGATGATCTATTGTGACAACTAAGCTAAGTGTCAATCCCGTTTTTCACTCCCATATGAAGCATATTGCAATAGATTTTCATTTTGTTTGGGACCAAGTTGCGAACGGACTACTTCGCGTTTCACACATTCACACCTCCGATCAGCTTGCTGACTCCCTTACTAAGTTGTTACCTCGTCTTTAATATCAGAACCATCAAACCAAGATTGGCATCCTTGATGGCCAGTCAATCTTGCGAGGGCATAACAGATTCTAAGAGAATCCAATATTATCCTTATACTAGACAACAATCATTCCTTATAATCTTTAGTCAACCGTTTATTTTTAGCATAAAATCAGTGTATATTCTTTCCTTACTACGGCACAATAGTTGTATATGCACAGACCATGTAGATGAATGAAAATATAATAATAATATTTATCAAACATCTGTTTAGTTTCCTCTTCGTAGTCGGTGGAGTTTTGTATTTATTCACTTTCAATTTTTAGTAGCTTTGGGTCTCTTTTACAATTTTTATTTCAATAGTTTGCCAATTTTCAAAATGTTGGGGCAGTGCCACAATTTTCTGAAGTTGTAGTGATTAATTGTTGTGTGAAAGACATTTTTACCGTTAAATCAGTTGGTCAACAATTCAACGAATTCTAAGGGATGCTAGTGCAATTATGGCAGAAATTGCTTTTCAATGCAATATTGCCTAAACTCGGGGGAAGTTTGTACAAATTTCCCAATTGAAAATTAAAATTTCTGCATATTTACTTTCTCATATTTACCTAATTTTATGATTTATTTCTTTCAAATTTTTGTTTTTTAAAATGCTTTTATGCTGTTATGATTTACCAAGTATATCAACTTTATGTATATTATATATTGTCTTCTCAAGTGTCAAATCTACTGTGTTCATATAAAAACTTGGATCAAAAGAAAATTCATAACCAAAATTATGAGCATCTCATAAAGTGATTTTGCCGATGAACTAATAATTCACCTTGTAAATATCAACCCGAAAATGGATGCTTAAATGGTTGAACAATGATGTAACATAGAAAATATGACATATTTAACTTGTACAATCACAATCCACCAAGATAAAGCCGAAAAAGCATGAATAAGCAAGAGAAACAATAATAATTAAAAAAAAACAATTTCTAATAACCCTTTGAATTTCCCTTGTATTCTTTGATAATTTAAAGTGAAGAAATTACATAAATATGCACTAGGAGTCTAGGAGTAGGGACTGGTTGGGATCATCATGGTTAGACAATTGGCTTTGTTGCTTCCATAAACTGAAGTATGGTGACTGGTGGTCATCATCATTCATCAGTAACAGTGACAGGAAACAAAAGATAGAAAAAATGGAGAAAAAAAATTAAGTTAGACAAAGTGCTCAGTTGGGTATTCATGCTCATATCCATTGTAATCATAATACAACCTCTCTCCCTTTGCTATACGTCTGTTTGCAATCAGCAAAACTCGACACTCCCCGTTGACATTGTACCTCACACATTTTAGATTCTGCTTCTTTTTTCCTTCGCTGCATCAGAAAACCATGTGTTTTCGTTAGATCGGAAAAAGGAAATTACATTTTGTATTCTAACATAACTTGTTCAATCTTAAAGGAGAATGCATCTGAAAAATGTTGACAATGGTGACAATTTTGAATAACAAATTCCAAATACTACACACATCAAAACAATGACCAAATAAACTTTTTTTTTAGCAGAAAAACTTGTTTGATCACTCAAAATGCAACAGAGTTTACATTACATTCATTTAAAATAAGTTAACCCTCTATGTGTAATGCTGGATATATATATATATTTGAAGTCTAAAACCAATGTTGAAGATGGACTTACATTGTGTGATTGTTGATGCCACTGATAAAGCGGGCGATATTAGAATGCTTGTAAGGACAAATGACAAGGCTTTTAGAGGGTTTAGCAGAATAAAGCAAGGTCATTATGCTATCACCATCATCGTTTTCACGATTCCTCAAGTAATCAACATCTCCCACGTATTCTGTAATTAGTGTTAAATCTTTTATAGATCTATCTGCCTCCACAGTGAATCTGTTACAAACAAACAAAAAAAGAAAGCATTCCAAGCTTAGAATCCTCATTTGTAAAATCCACCTAAGAATCGCATATGTATATATATATATATATATATATATGAGACATATATTAGTTACATACCCTTCTTTCGGATCATAAACAACCATCAGAGGTGGACATTCCCCTCTATTCATCATGCTTTTGCACAAATTTAAGGTTTCAATATCTTCTTTTGACATTACCTGAAAATGGAGGTATACAAAAAAGTCATCAAAATTCCACTTCAATAGCATAGGCCAATAGAAGAATTGAATGCAATGACACAAAAAATCACACAATTCTACCAACTATATAGCATATGATAATAGATTTACCTGCATCCCTTCTCTCTCTAGAGCTGCACAATTCACGTACCTTGGTGCCATACCAGGCACGTAAGTAAGCTCATTACTGAATTCTGATCCAGAGGCTCTCAATGCGGTGGCCAGTGACGCCATTTGTTCCAATCTCCTTTTAGGATCCTCTACTGGATCGAATGCTAACAATCTCCTTTTCTTCTTAGACATCACTAAACCACTGGCTCGCTTTCGCTTCCTCAAATGGTCTAAAAAAAAACATCAACAGTCTTAACCAACCTACTCTAAGAGAAAACAATGCGATAATTGTATTATAACCAACCAAAAATCAAATTCTCAATTACCTTGGATTGGTTTCTGGGTCAAGTCTGCTGATCGTTGAATCCGAAAAAAATCAATAATTTTGGTTTGAACTAGAGGAAAAGCTGCACATTTTGAATAACAAAAAAAAAACAATTTGGTAAAGACTGCATTAGCTCATGCTTCACCGAATTCGACCCAAATACTTTGCTTGATTTAGAGCAAATGATAAAACCCTAACAGCTTATTCAAAAATCCTATACAAACGACATACAAATTCATCAAATTAACAACTAGATTACATTAAACAGACCCTTAAAAAAAGAATCTCATAGAGCAATCAAATATCACTTAAAAAAATTAATAATAAAAAAAACTTCCTAAGTTCATTCTGCATAAACATCCCAAAAAGATCAAGTTAAATAAACCCATATAATAAATCTAATAAAAAAAATCAAATATCGCTTCAAAAAGTGAACTTTAGTTGTTAAAAAAAAAAAAGAGCTCAAGAAGACATGAACATACACTTGGGTATCTTGTGCTTAGAACAAGAAGGGCAAAACCAGGAGCCTTTCGGAACCGAAACGAGAAGGGGTCTGAGGCAGAACAGGTGATACCCTTTGTCGCATTTGTCGCACAGAATCAGATCCTCCGGTAAATCGCCGGACTGACAATTCTCGCAGCAAACGTATTCGTATTCGTTGTCGGCGTCGTTCACATACAAGCAGCCCGAATTGGGTCTCGGAGCTTGGGTTCTCCGTTTCAGTTGCATCTTTCTTCTTCCTAAAGATTCGATTTGCAAAGATTAGAGATAGACAAGGGAATAGTTTCTTTCTGTATATGTATATTATAATTGTGGAGCGAATTAGGGCTTTTCGCGGGAAAATTAATTTTGGCGCGTACGGGATCTTTTTTTTCTAAAAAGGAAAAAAAAATCACTTGTTTGGGCCGATATAGAACCCAAAACCATAACTATTTTTACCATTGAATTATCTATATTATATAATTTAAGGGATATTGTCTAAAATTTCCCTCCGATTTGAATTATTATAAAAACAAACGCGATCTAGGCTCTAGGTTCACTTTTGGCCAAAATTCACAAAATCTAAACACGTCATCTCTAACACTCAAACAACATCAAAACCTTAGTACTTAAAATCTAAGGGTTTGTTCTGTAAACGTTTTTTAGTTGCTGTTTTTTAAAAATAAAAATAAAAATAAAAATAGTATTTTTTGTTTCAGTTTCGAACTCTTAAAACACGTCTAGTAGAATATAATAAAAACTGTATTTTGAAAATAAAAACGGAAAAAACACTTCTGATAGGTTAACCAAAAAGTATCAAAAATTGAAATATCAATTTTGATATTTTGTTTAATATTATTACAATTACAAACAAATTAATTAAATAATTGACCAACATAATGTTTGTATTGCAATTTTTAAATTAAACAAAAGTTAAACATCAAAAATTAATTCAAAAAAACATATCAAAAAATGAATTAATCAAAATTAAACTCCTAAATTAGAAATAAATAATTATAATATATATATATATAATAAATATATATATATAATATATTAAATAATTTATATTATTATATAAAATATTATTATATTTTTTATAGTATGTTATATTATATTTTTATATATAATAATACATAATATATTACATTATATCCTATGTAAATATATAATTTTTGATATTATATATATATATATATATATATATTATATAATATATATTTTAATATTATATTATATATATATAATATATTATTATATTAATATACTAATTATGTAAATATTATAATATATAATATTTTATATATATTATAATATTATATATATATTATTATAATATTATATGTATATATATGATATATTTGTAAGGACCTTAATTTTATGATTGGCTTATTTCATGACAAACCACACCACATTGGGGATGATTGTGTAATGGATAGCTTAGGTCCTCATTGGCAAGCTTCCAAGCATCTCTCCATGACTTCAAGAGTTAAAGGTATATTCACTTGACTTTGCCTCTTGAAGAGTTTAGGTGCACACACACACCTCATGCATGCTTTGTTGATCTTGCATTTGTATTGATATTATTTATATGTGTGCATCTCTTCACAATCACACTTGCACTTCATTTATAGATTTAAGTGTGGTATTGTGTTGTGTTCGCACTTGCACTATGGTGTGCTTGTTTTAGCGCGTTGAGTGACCATATGAGAAGGTCTCATTCTCCTCTTGGTTTGGTTATATGGAGTAAGGTGTCTAGTTTTAAAATAGTGTATTTCAATGATTTAAATGTTTTTCAAAACTGACCTTTGTATGGTCTTGTGACCATATCTTTTTATACATTGATTCAAAATGAGTTTTGAAAACGCTTGTACAAACTAGAAACCCATACCTTTCCAACGGTATATTATTCGTAATATTTCATGACCGTTTGGATTCGTTTTAAAATCTCCAAAGTGACCACAAAAATAGGGCATCTCTGCTGTTGTCTGCTTTTGACCTTTGGTCACTCAAATGACTATAACTTTTTCTACAGAATTCCAAATTTGGTTTTATAAATTGGAGTAGAAATTATACTTCCATACCTTTCCAACGGTAAATTATACGAAAGGTTTAGATGTTGTTTGGTAATGTTTTGGGTCGCTCGAATCTTGAGCTTTTGTGTTGTCTCGGCTGCGCCGGTGCACAAGCGCAACTCACCAGTGCCCCTGGACAGTAGGTGTGCGCTGGTGTGGCACTTGTCGACTAGCCCAGCTCACCAGTGCATTGATTAAAATTCTAGGTATATTCAAAACGATGTAGTTTTGTTCTAGGGCTCATATTTACATGTCATTTTCTTCCTCACTAGTTTTTCAGAGCTTTCAAACCATTTTTTAGTGTGAGAAAGTATTTTCTTTGAGAGAGAAGCTCCAAGAGTGGTTCTTTAACTCTCCAAACCCAAAACCCATCTCCATCTTTCATCATTCTTCATCATATGAGCATGGGTGTTCTTGGTTTCTTGACTAGGTAAGTAAGAACTTCATTGAACATCTTTTATTGTTCTTCTTACTCTAGATTATGTGTTTATTGCATGATTAAATACCTAGACTCTAGTTTATTGCATATATATTTTAGTCTAGATAACATGATTGGGTTTGTTTTTTGATAGCTTGAATTTAGGACATATTTACCCTTCTTACTTAGTCTTTATACATTGCATTTAGACATTATTGATTAGGACTCATTGATTGTATTTTGTGATTGCATTATAGTCTTTGCCATGCTTAATGACAACTTGTGTTGATATGGATTTTGTGATAGCTAGCATTTAGGTCATTGTTGCCTCTAGCTAATTAGATCATATTGATTGCATTTTGATGATTGCATTTAATGACCATGTCATACTTAATGACAACATATGTTGAAATGGCTTTGTTTGATAACTATGATATAATGTTGCATAACTATATCTAGTTAAGTCTTTATGGACATTCATTTAGACATTGATATCTAGGAATTGTACTTAGTGACATTCTTAAATTCCTAGATAAGCATTTAGTGTTTTTCCTAGCATTTTTTGCATGTTTGAATATTTCATCATATTCACATAGGTTATTGAACTCTTCATTGAGTCAAGTCTTGTGGCTTCGGTGCGAAGTTACACAAGCAAGAGAAGTCTTGCAACCAAGGGTAGGTTGGCAAGCAATTGGTCGGGTATCCACTGTAAAAGGCCCGAGGGGTAGAGCAGGAGGTTCTCACGCCAAGAGTAGTGGACCAGGGGATACCACTAGGGATTGAACCAAGAGTGGTGAGTGGTAGTGGCCATAACCTGAGAATGTCGAGAGTGAGAGTCCGAGTATCACTTGAGGGTGTAACTTTTTACTCATATAGTGGATTTCTGAGATCGAGTGTGGCTCACTTAACAGCCTGTGGTTTTTCCCATTTGGAGGGTTTCCACGTATACATCCTGTGTTATTTATATTTCCATACTTTACACTTGATGTTATATTTTTGATTTATTTGGTGAATTTTGAATATTGACTAATCAAGAAAAATTGGTAATTGACTTGATTAAAACCTATTCAACCCCCCCTCCCCCCCTCCCCCCCTCTCCCCTCTAGGTATAGACACACACTTTCTTAGGGAATTTTCAATTGGAATCAGAGCGGGTTCCTAGACATACATAGGTGATCCAAGCTCTTGTTTGTCTGTCTTGCATTTGTTTGCATTTGATTGTTGCATTCATTTGCATTCATCTCATTCATTAAACACTATGAGTGGCATTGAGATGTTAGAGGGAGATTTGACCTCCAAAATTGAGAGGGAGGAATATGACTCCGATGAGGAGATGACTTTCATGGTTGAGAGATTTAGGAGATTCACAAAATCTAAAAAGAAGAGCATGACCTCCAATGTGAAGGAGGAGAAGAGAATGAACTCTAAAGTGAAGGAGGTAAACAAGAAGACCTTGCTCAAGAATAGTGAAGAGTATGTGATTAACTTCACGGCCTTGGGTGCTTCCTATGTGGAAGATTTTGGTATGGCAACAAGTAACCGAGGTAAATGCCTTGATGAGGGGATTGACTCGATTGAGGAATGTCAAGTGATCCTTCTCAAAGTTTTGAAGCAAAATGAAGAGCTCTCCAAGTAGAATGAGACTTTGAGATTGTGGAAGGTTTCCTCGGAAGAAAAGATCCGTACCCTTGAAGAAAGCAAGCAAAATTATCAAAATCAAATCCATCGGTACAAAGAGATCATGGAAGACCAAATGGAAGACATCTCTATTATTGTCTCCAAATTGAAGACCATGGAGAAAGTGACCTCCATTGATGACTCATTGATGATGGACAAGATTGATGTGTCCAAGTATGAGAAGAAGATTGAATATTGCCATCAAAGGATGAAGGCAATGAAGGATGAACTTGTTAACAAAGAAAACTCTTTGAAGATTGTCAAGGAAAGAGAGATGAGGTGCCTTGAAGAATTAAAGAAGGCCAAGGTCAAACAACCTCAAGCTCAAGGTAAAAGTAAGGCATCATCCAAGCAACCTTCAACTCAAGGAAAGTCCACACAAGCCTTGGCCACTCATCCAAAGCCTAAGCAATTCAAAATGAATGGACAAGTCCTTGAGAAGTCAATCACCTCCTCTAACAAACCAATGATGAGGAAAGGAGTTGATCACAAGAAGCATGACCAACCAAGGAGTTAAGATCAACCTACTCAACCACCTCAACAAGCAAAACCATAAAGGTGCCACCAATCGGCTCAAGCTCCAATGAGATGCAAACCGATGCACCATCAAAGACAACCTCATCAACATGGCGATGCCCGGATGAGATCATAATGCAATGATATAAATTCTTACTTTGTACCTACTTGTCCTTTTTTATGGTATGATTGGTCATTTAAGATCAAATTGCTTTAAATATATTAGGAGGTGTAGGTTATAGAGCATGAAAGAAAAACGGTTGAATGTTAGGGCAAGTTTGCATGAACCTTGGGAACTTAGAAACATGTCTTTGACCGCTAAAAATGATAAAGTGGAACCTAGGTGGGTTAGAAAGAATGAACCCGCTTGCCTTAGTGCTCATGAGAGACCCGTAGATGTAACTAGGTCCTTTGGACTTGGTAAGCCTCTAGGGGCTCATACCTCCCATTGACTTGGTTGGAATTGACCCCATTTGGAGAGCTCAAGCAAAGAGAGCGAACTTGCATGATTTGCTATGTGGAAAAAGTTGATTAATTTTATGCTCTTTTGATAATTGCTTGAGATTCTTGGTTGTACATATATGCTTATATTTTTTTCTTTAATAAGTGTGCAACATTGCTTTGTTTGCAATCCATGTCATATTTATGTTCAAACATGTATTTTTAGACAAGGAGAATTAATTGGGAAAGTACATTTGAATGACCTATAATTTATCTCCATGACATGTGAACTTGCTTTTAATGACATGCTTTAAAATGATATGCATGAATTGAGTTTGATTGCTTTAATGAAAATATGTGTGAGTGCAAATGAGAAGACTAATCAATAAGGATCTTGTATCCATGCAATTAATAAGGATTTTATATCCAAATTAGTCTTATCTATTTTCTTAATGGTGAAACAAGACTACTATCATATGGATAATTATCCGGAAAAATAAAAAAGGGTGCAATAGTCGCTCATGTCTTGATTTACCTTTAAGGATTGATATAGTTGCTTTATTTTCAAATTTTTGGAAACTATATCTTGTTTGCTTATGACAAAAGGGTACAAATTGGTTTGAATTCTTTTTGGAAACCCTTTTGATGTTTGTTTTGCCAAATACCATTTGTTTTGGATTTGAATGCAACATGTCTTGCTTGCAAAGCATCCTTGTCACACGTTTTTCTTTAAATAAGACTCATTGAATCTCTCTTAATTACTTATGTTGCATAAAGTTTGTTTATATGATTATGCATTATAATTGTGCCAATAGCTCTCTTTGCTAAAGCAACCCGATAAGGGGAGCTACTTTGCCTATCTCATGACAACTAGGGGGAGAAGTCTTGAGAAATATAGAGGGAGCATTGGTTATACTTTGGGGAAAGAGTTTAAGAGAGAGTAACCCATTTAGGGGGAGCATTGCACATGCATTTGTTTATATTGCTTTATTAAGTGCAATTGTTATTTATGTTTGTTCACCTCACATGCACTTGTTCTTGGAAAGTGCTTCTTGCTATTGTGTGTAAGTACAATGATAATTCTACAAAGAGATTGAAGATAATGAAAATTTAGATTGTAGGATCTCTTTTGTAATGTAGAATTAATCTCTTGGATAATAACTTCATTTTTGTTTTGTGAGGATTTATTTGCGAGTGGTTGTTTTGTCATGAAATAGCCAAAGAGGGAGATTGTAAGAACCTTGATTTTATGATTGACTTATTTCATGACAAACCACACCACATTGGGGATGACTGTGTAATGGATAGCTTAGGTCCTCATTGGCAAGCTTCCAAGCATCTCCATGACTTCAAGAGCTAAAGGTATATTCACTTGATTTTGCCTCTTGAAGAGTTTAGGAGCACACACACACCTCATGCATGCTTTTTTGATCTTGCATTTGTGTTGATATTGTTTATATGTGTGCATCTCTTCACAATCACACTTGCACTTCATTTATAGATTTAAGTGTGGTATTGTGTTGTGTTCGCGCTTGCACGATGGTGTGCTTGTTTTAGCGCGTTGAGTGACCATATGAGAAGGTCTCATTCTCCTCTTGGTTTGGTTATATGGAGTAAGGTGTCTAGTTTTAAAATAGTGTATTTCAATGATTTAAATGTTTTTCAAAACTGACCTTTGTATGGTCTTGTGACCATATCTTTTTATACATTGATTCAAAATGAGTTTTGAAAACGTTTGTACAAACTAGACACCCATACCTTTCCAAAGGTATATTATTCATAATATTTCATGACCGTTTGGATTGGTTTTAAAATCTCCAAAGTGACCACAAAAATAGGGCGTCTCTGCTGTTGTCCATTTCTGACCTTTGGTCACTCAAATGACCATAACTTTTTCTGCAAAAGTCTAAATCTGGTTTTATATAGAAAATATACTTCCATACCTTTTCAACGGTATATTATACGAAAGGTTTGGAAGTCGTTTGGTAATGTTTTCGGTCGCTCGAATCTTGAGCTTTTGTGTTGTCACGGCTGCGCCGGTATACAAGCGCAACTCACCATGGCCCCTGGACAGTAGGTGTGCGCTGGTGTGGCGCTTGTCGACCAGCGCAGCTCACCAGCATACTGAGTAAAATTTTAGGCATTTTCAAAATGATGTAGTTTTGTTTTAGGGCTCATATTTACATGCCATCTTCTTCCTCACTCATTTTTCAGAGCTTCCAAACCTTATTTGAGAGAGAAGCTCCAATAGTGGTTCCTTAACTCTCCAAACCCAAAACCCATCTCCATCTTTCATCATTATTCATCATATGAGCATGGGTTTTCTTGGTTTCATGACTAGGTAAGTAAGAACTTCATTGAACATCTTTTATTGTTCTTCTTACTCTAGATTAGGTGTTTATTGCATGATTAAATATCTAGACTCTAGTTTATTGCATATATTTTTTAGTCTTGATAACATGATTGGGTTTGTTTGTTGATAGCTTGAATTTAGGACATATTTACCCTTCTTGCTAAGTCTTTATGCATTGCATTTAGACATTATTGATTAGGACTCATTGATTGCATTTTGTGATGGCATTATAGTCCTTGCCATTCTTAATGACAACTTGTGTTGATATGGCTTTTGTGATAGCTAGCATTAAGGTCATTGTTGCCTCTAGCTAATTAGGTCATATTGATTGCATTTTGATGATTGCATTTAATGACCATGCCATGCTTAATGACAACATATGTTGAAATGGCTTTGTTTGATAACTAGGATATAATGTTGCATAACTATATCTAGTTAAGTCTTTATGAACATTCATTTAGACACTGATATCTAGGAATTGTACTTATTGACATTCTTAAATTCCTAGAAAAGCATTTAATGTTTTTTCTAGCATTATTTGCATGTTTGAATATTTCATCATATTCACATAGGTTGTTGAACTCTTCATTGAGTCAAGTCTTGTGGCTTCAGTGTGAAGTTACACAAGCAAGAGAAGTCTTACAACCAAGGGTAGGTTGGCAAACAATTGGTCGGGTATCCACTGTAAAAGGCCCGAGGGGTAGAGTAGGAGGTGCTCACGCCAAGAGTAGTGGATCAGGGGACATCATTAGGGATTGAACCAAGAGTGGTGCCCCTGATGTTTTCGAGAGTGAGAGTCCGAGTATTACTTAAGGGTGTAACTTTTTACTTATTTAGTGGATTTCTGCGATCGAGTGTGGCTCACTTAACAGCCCGTGGTTTTTCCCATTTGGAGGGTTTCCACGTATACATCTTGTGTTATTTATATTTCTGCACTTTTCACTTGATGTTGTATGTTTGATTTATTTGGTGAATTTTGAATATTGACTAATCAAGAAAATTTGGCAATTGATTTGATTAAAACCTATTCACCCCCCCCCCCCCCCCCCCCCCCCCCCCCCCCTCTCGGTATATACACACACTTTCCTAGAGAATTTTCAATATTAATATTATATATGATATATATAATATTATATATTATAATATACATAAAACATATAATATTATAATTTTTATGTATATATAATAATTATAATATATTTATAAGAGGGTACTTTGGTCATTTGAAATCTTATCTCGTCTTGTTCTAGCCATATCAATTGTATAACAATATAATTAATAGTTTTAAAAAAAATGATGTTTTTTACATAAAAAAAGTGAAAAACAAAATGTAAAACAAAAAAAACATTTTGTGTTTTTCAAATCTTTCACTTTTAAAACTGATTTTGTTTTTCATTTTTTTTTCGAAAATAAAATGAAATGGTTACCAAACGCGTTTTTGAAATCGTTTTTAACAAAGTAAAACCGAAAACAGATTGAAAAACAGCTGCAGGACGGGGACTAAGCCCCCATCTTTCAACTGTTTTTTAGTTTGTTTTCGTTCTTATTTTTCAAAAATGATTTTAAATTCGCTTATTAACCGTTTTTTATTTTAATTTTTAAAAACAAAAAACAAAATGGAAAATAAAACCAATGTTAACAGTGACATTTTTTAAAATACAAAATACTTGTTTTTTTTTCTATATTACAAAAAAAAAAATCTTTTCTTTTTTTTCTTCGTCGTGCATCACCTTCTTTCTTCCACATCTTCTCTCTTCCCAATCCGGTCTTCTTATTCTTCAGCTCGCCATTGATCTCCTTCTTTTTCTTCTTCTTTTTCTTCTTCGGATCATCATCTTCTTCTTCAGATCTTCTTCTTCTTCTTCTTCTTCTTCTTCTTCTTCTTCTTTTTCTTCTTCACCACGCCCAGATCCACGACTCTCTCACTATTTATTTTATTTCTTAATTTTTTTTTGTTACAAGATTTCAGACAATTTAAATTTAGTCAAAAAAATATATTGTAATTTATAATTTATAATTAATGTGATTTTCTTTAAGTAAATATTTAATCACATTGTTTTTAGGTTATAATGTGAAATAAAAAAATTTGGACTTAGTTGATAATTCTTTGGGATGTATTGTTGATAATTGTTTTTTTTTTAAATCGGTTAACTTACCAGATGCGTTTTTAATGTTTTTACTTTCAAAATGATGTTTTCCGCATATTCTACAAGACGCGTTTTTGGATTTCGAATCAGAAATTAAAATCACTGTTTTCATTTTCATTTTTCTATTCGAAAAACAGTCAACGAAAAGTTCTTACAGGATGACACCTAAATACCAACAAACACAACATCTCTAAAACACAAAAACAAGAATAAATACATAATACTTGAAATCTAAACACAATATCTGTAATCTAAGGTATTAAGGGCCTGAAGTAGTAAACACCACGTTTCTAAATCAAACAACAACAAATATTTAATACCTTAAGGCCATGTTGGCACGCCGCACAGTTCTGGAATAAACTATATAGTATAGTATTGTATTAGATAATATTGGACTATACTAGAGTAAACTTATAGTAATGCTATGTTGGGATTATGCTTGATAGCAAGTGTGTAATAATGTATTTGACAATCTTTTTATATTAATAAAGTGATTTCTAGTTTAACAAATCTTATAGCATTTATAGTTTAATTATTATAATTGTCAAAAGTAAATAATCATAAGGTCAGAAGACTATGAGAAAAGAAGAATTGTTCATACATCTAAATATGTATGAGGTAGACACAATTCTTTAGTTAATCTTGAATAATATTCTCAACTTAAGATAAAAGGTTTGGGCGCCTTTATCTTGTCAAAGTTGTAGATTCATTTGCTAGCATTTGAGTGGAATCAAATGTGTTATGATGAGTCTAAAATCATCAAAGTGTGGTGTCTTTGGGCAAAAAAATCTAGTGCACTGGGTGCATTGAATAGGATCACAATGGAATACTTTAATCTAGAACCGTCAATGGATAAAAGTTTTCATTTGAAGACAATCGGAGAGTCTATCTCAATCTTAAGATAAATGGACTTATGGTTGCAAGTGTTATCATTTGAGCTATCAAAGAGTACGATTATATAACATAGCCTATCCTCGATAGTTTGGTGGTATTCATTTGTTAATCGATAGAGGACTTCATTTATAGATATGGACATTGTTGCTCCATTTATATAATGAGAGTAGAATACCATTATGTGGATGTTTTGAGGTATTGGATATTAAATCTTAACGTTAAGTTTTCAATAGTGTCTATTGAAACATGGCTTCTGGACAAGTCAAAATATCCAAGTTCAAAATGTAGTCATATGAGTAGATATGGTAACTTGGAGAGCTATAGGCGGTCTATGAGCTCTTGGTGATAACTGGTATTCTTCATGATGATACACTTTCTCCAATAAGGTTGTCTAGGGTATGAATGAGTAGCATTAACTTATTCTATCTTTATTTAAATGTTCAATTTTAGTTCTTTAGTGGAATGAACTAAAATTAAATAGATCGGACCTAAGTGAATCATTTGTTGATTGTGATTGGGTTATGTCTATTGGAGCTTAAATTTAGATAGCTTGCCAAGATCTCCAATCCACACGAACTTGCATGGATCACTTGATATATTCTACCGGACCAATTTAGAGGTCCATCTAGAATTGTCTTAAGGCATGAGAACTTGTTTCTTTTTGTAAGAATAAGTTTAGTTCACATGTGGACTTTTTATTAAGGTCCAATGGATTTAATAAAATAAGAGAAATAATATATGGCCCATATACATGTGTTGGGTGGCAAGGCTATTAAGAATAGCTTAGATTATATTATTTTTATTTTATTATTTAATTAAATGGAAATTAATTAATTTGTTGATTAATTAATTATTTAATTAAAAGTCAAAATATTTTTCCTAATAGGAGATGGTCTACTAAAATTATACTATTGTTAGTAGTATAATTAATATTAAAGACTATATTTGATAAGTAGATAAATAAAATGAGTTACTTATCTAATCAAATTAGGAAGTCTTTAATATGGTTACAAATATACTATTGAGTTGGATTAGGAGTCTTGGTGTATGATAGAATTCCTTTTTGAAAAAGGTTCTTAACCACCAAGTAAATCTACCTAAGGAAATGATTATTAACTACCAAGTAATCCTTCTTAGGAAAGAATAAAGTCTCCTAATTATATTCTTGTGAATTTCGGTCAGCTCATAAATATATATAAGAGGATATAATTTCTTTTAGAAAATGATTCTTAACTACCAAATAAATCCACATAAGGAAATGATTCTTACCAACCTAGTAGATCCTTCTTAGGAAAGGATTTGTGATCCTATATATATATCCTTGTGAATTTCGGCAAGCCCTATGATTTTTAAAGTGAAATGTTTGGCCAACCTAAGAGTTTTCTAAGAGAGAATATTTAGTATTTTATTCTAGACAAAATTCAATCAACTCTAAGATAAAGGGTGTGGAATTCGGCCAAGGAGAAAAGAGAAAAAGAGAACGTTTTTGTTTTTGATAGTATACTAGTATCCTTTACATCAAAAGGGTTTTGTGTACAAAATCAAATCGGGTTCATACGAGTTTCAATCAATTAGATTGATAATTCACAAGTGACCGGACGTTCTTGGATTTTTCTCTTGGAGGATAGTTGTAACTAACAAAGATAAGATTTTGTTTGTCTCCATCCTCAGGTATACAATTTAAAGAAAGGGAGCCCACACTTCTAGGTGATTCACGTTCGTGATTGGATTGGAAGATCTTACGGAATCAATTCGACGTTTGTTCACTCGTCACGAGAAAAATGTATGATACTTTTATATACATCAATTAATCTATGGTTATGGTTCTTGTTATTAAAAGGGAAAATATTTATTTATACGCAAACCCTAATTTTTATAAATTTTCTCACGCTTCCGCTGCACGTGGTTTTTTCCCTTCATGCTATACAACCAAAATAGTTAACCCAAATTTCAACATAAATTATGTGACAAGTGAGTTGTCATTGTAGGAAAAAATTGATTCAAAACGCAACGAAGTGTAAAAAATGGTTTAATATATTTTAAAATTTTCCCTTTAAAAGGAAAGAACCTTAACTGTAGATTAATCAAAGTATATTAAAAGTATCGTACATTTTTCCTCATGACGATTGTGTAGGGAAATATTGGTTCGAAACGTGGTGGAATCGTAGAAATTAGGGTTTGGTATAAATAAATTCTTTCCCTTTTAAGAACAAAAACCTTAACCCTAGATTAATTGATGTATATACGAAGTATCGTACCTTTTTTTTTCATGACGATTAAACTAGTATCGAATTGAATCCGCAAGATCTTCCAATCCAATCACGAGCGTGAATCACCTAGGAGTGTGAGCTCCCTTTATTTAAATTGTATACATGAGGATGGAAACAAACAAAATCTTCTTCTTTGTTAGTCACAATAATCCTCCAGGAGAAAAACCAAGAACGTCCGGTCACTGGTGAATTATCAATCAATTTGATTGAAACTCGCGTGAACCTTGATTCGATGTTTTACACAAAACCCTTTTGATGCAAATGATACTAGTGTACTATTGAAAACAAAAATGTCCGCTCTTTTCTCTATGCTTGGCCGAATTCTTCACACAATGAGTTGGATGACGTTTTTTTATAACAATAAAAATATAAAAAACAAATTCTCACACCAAAAACTAAGGCTTGGTCGAAATTTACAACCTACGTTTATAGGTTCACAAATCCTCTCCTAAAGAGGATTTACATGGTAGACAAGAATCCTATTCTTAAGTGGATTTACTTAGTGACCAAGAATCTGTTTCTAAAAAAGAATTCTTTCCTACACCAAGACTTCTAATCCAACTCATTAGTGTATTTGTGACCATATTAAAGATTTCTTAATTTGACTAGATAAATAATTCCTTTTATTTATCTACTTATCAAATATAGTCTTTAATATTAGTTATACTACCAACAATAGTATAATAATAAGAGACCTTCTCCTAGTAGGAAAAAGATTTTGACTATTAATTAAATAATTAATTAATCACCAAATTAACTAATATCCATTTAATTAAATAAAAAAAAAATATTAGGCTTTTATATATTAGCCTTGCTGCCCATGACATTATATAGGCATATATATTATTTTTTTTAATTTATTAAATCCATTGGACCTTAATAAAAAGTCCACATGTGAACTACACTCATTCTTACAAAAAGAAACAAGTCCACATGCCTTAATACAATTTTAGATGGACCCCTAAATAGGCCCGATAGAATATATCAAGTGATCCATGCAAGTTCGTGTGGATTGGGGATCATGGCGGGCTATCTAAATTTAAGCTTCAATAGACATAACCTAATCACAATCAACAAATGATTCACTTCTGTCTAATCTATTAATTTTAGTTCATGCCACTAAAGAACTAAAATTGAACTCTTAAATAAAGATAGAATGAGTTAATATTTCTCATCCTTACCCTAGATAATCTTAATGGAGAAAGTGTATCCTCGTGAAGAATACCAATAATCGCCAAGAGCTCATAGACCGCCTATTGGTCTCCAAGTTATCATATTTACTCATATAACCACATTTTGAAATTGGATATTTTGACTTATCCAGAAGTCATGTTTCAATAGACACTATTGAAAACTTAACGATAAGATTTAATATAAAATACCTCAAAATATCTATATGATGATATTCTACTCTCATTTAATAAATGTAGCCACGATGTCCATATCTATAAATAAAGTCCTCTATCGATTAACAAATGAATACCACCAAACTATTGAGGATAAACTATGTTATATAATCGTACTCATTGATAGCTCAAATTATAACACTTGCAACCATAAGTCCATCATTTATCTCAGGATTGAGATAGACTCTTCGATTGTTTTCAAGTGAAATTTTTTATCCATTGACGGTTCTAGATAAAGTATTTCACTGTGATCCAATTCAATGCACCCAGTGCACTAGATTCTTTTGCCCAAAGACACTACACTTTGATGATTTTAGACTCATCATAACACATTTTATCCCACTCAAATGCTAGCAAAAGAATCTACAACTTTGACAAGATAAAGGCGCCCAACCTTTAACTTAAGTTGTGAATATTATTCAAGACTAACTAAATAATCGAGTCTACCTCATACATATCTAGATGTATGAACAATTCTTCTTTTCTCATTGTCTTTTGACCTTATGATTATTTACTTTTGACAATTATAATAATTAAACTATAAATGCTATAAGATTTGTTAAACTAGAAATCAATTTGTTAATATGAAAAGATTATCAAATACATTATTATACTCTAGCTATCGAGCATAATCCCAATAGATTGAACTAGCATCGAATTGAATCCGTAAGATCTTCTAATCCAATCACGAACGTGAATCATCTAGAAGTGTGGGCTCCCTTTCTTTAAATTGTATACCTTAGGGTTAAAGCAAACAAAATCCTCTTCCTTTTTGTTAGTTACAATAATCCTCCAAGAGAAAAAAAACAAAGAACGTTAGGTCACTTGTGAATTATCAATCAATTTGATTGAAACTCGCGTGAACCTTGATTGGATATTGTACACAAATTTTTTTGATAGGCTACTAGTGCACTATCGAAAACAAAATGTTATTTCTTCCTTTTCCTCTTTGCTGAATTTTCACACAACTATATTTAGAGTTGGAACAATTTATCTAGAACAGGAACCAGATTCTCTACATTCAAAATTCTCTCTTGGCCTAATTTTACTCTTAGAAAACTTGTCTTGGCCGAATTTTCTCTAGTAAAATAATGCCATGGTCGAATTCAACCTAGAGGTATATATAGCTTTCTCAAATCCTCTCCTATAGAGGATTTATTTGGTGGGCAAGAATCCTATCTATTAGTAGATTTACTTGGTGACAAAGAATCCTTTAAAAATATATTTCTTTTCCACACCAAAATTCTTAATCCAATTCAAATAATGTATTTATTCAATAACCAATTATTGAATATAATTAAATCGTGACAATATTAAAACTTCCTAATTTGACCAATTGTCAAATAGAGTTTTAATTGAAATCAAATACTTCCTAATTTGACTAGATAAACAAATTCCCAATATTTATCAACCTATCAAATGTAGTATTTGATAATTATTATATTACCAACAATAATGTGACTCTAGGAGACCATCTACTACTAGGAAAAAGATTTTAACTTTTAATTAATTAATTAATTAACTAATTAATTTCCATTTAATTAAATATTAATATAAAAAATAATATATAAGGCTATTATATCGTCCCTTGCCGCCCAAGCTATATAAATAAGGGTAAAATATTGTTGTTTTTCTATTTTATTAAATCCATTAGACTTTTAACAAAAGGTCCACATGTGAACTAGACCCATTTTCTTACCAAAAGAAACAAGTCCACACGTCTTAATACAATTCTAAATGGACCCATAAATTGGTCCGCTAGAATATATTAAGTGATATGTGGGGAAAATAAAACACACGCAGCGGAAGCGTGAGGAAATTTAAATTAGGGTTTGGGTATAAATAAAATTTCCCCTTTTTCAATAACGAGAACCTTAACTCTAGATTAATTGATGTATATAAAAAGTGTCGTACCTTTTTCGCATGACGATTGAATAAGCGCCGAATTGAATTCGTAAGATTTTCCAATCCAATCACGAACGTTAATCACCTAGGAGTGTGTGCTCCCTTTCTTTAAATTGTATACCTGAGGATGGAAACAAACAAAATCTTTTTCTTTGTTAGTTAAAATTATCCTCCAAAGAGAAAATTCATGAACATCCGTGAATTATCGATCTAATTGATTGAAACTCTCGTGAACCGAATTTGATTTTGTACACAAAACCCTTTTGATGTAAAGGATACTAGTGTACTATCAAAAACAAAAACGTTCTCTTTTTCTCTTTTCTCCTTGGCCGAATTCTACACCATATATCTATGAGTTGATCGAATTTTGTCTAGAGCAAAAACTAAATTTTTCTCCCTCAAAATTCTTTCTTGCTAGGCCGAATTCTCATCTTGAAAATTGCTTAGCTTGGCCGAAATTCCTCTCATAGAAAACTGAAATTCCATAGATAGTGTACGACTATAACCTAGAGGGCGGGTGAATAGGTTTTAATTCGATCAATTACCGATTTTACGAATTAGTAAATATTATCAATTTTACCCCATTCTACTAAGTGTTCAATTAAAAGACAACAAACAAAGAACAATAAAAACACGCAATGTATCGGTGGAAACCCTCTAAATGGGAAAAACCACGGTCTATTTAGAGCGCCACCCTTGATCCTCAAAATCCACTATTGAGTAAAAGTTTACAACCTAGGTTAATCTCCCGTCTAACCCTCTAGTTACTAACCCTTTCACTCTACCCAACGGGCCTTAATAGTGATTTTGGATCACAAACCTCGAGCACTAACCACTTAGCCACAAACTAAATCAACAATGAAGAGATAATGGCAACCTAAGTGAATATGCAAAAATATTCAATATGCAAAAATGCTAGGTTAAGACATTCATGCTTATCTAGGATTAATAATGACAATTAAAGCAAATCCTATTATCAATGTTCTAAATGCAAAGGCAAGAAGAATTAGCTAGAAGGGTAAAATCGTCATAAATGCTAGCTATCATGAAAACATACATCTCAACCAACAAACAACTACTCAAGCATGTTATAAATGCAATAAAACTTAAAAGCATACAATCAATGAGTAATTAATGCTATTTCTAGGTAAACATAGCCTAGTAATGAAACAATTAATTCTAGGTCATGTAGAGATTACCTAGTCAATGAAAGCAAGAAAAATCCATGCTTGGAAGATGCAAGAATATGTTAGATGCTCATGGATTGATGGTTGGTTGAGTCAAGATGAGTTCTTGGAAGCTCTCTCTCTATGAATTACTTTCCCTCTCAAAGATGTGAATTTTGGCTTATCAGCCCGAATGAAGGTGAAGATGATACATAAATATGAACCCTAAATGAAACTACATCGTTTAAACAAAACTGCCCAAAAAGTTACATTGTGCGCTAGTGGTGGCGCTGGTCGAGTAGCGCACCACCAGCGCATAGCCTAATTTTTATGTTAGGCGCCAGTGGAGTAACGTAGAGCGGCAGTGGCGCACAACCAGCGACAATCCACTGGATAAGTAACGTTGGTATGGTACGCATGACGACCAGTGCACCATCAACGATAGACCACTGGAAAGCTACGCTGGTGTTGGCGCTGGTGAAAGCGCTACTCGAGTGGCGCACTGCTCACTTCCTACACACTCATACACAAATTATGCAAGAGAAAAGAGGTGAAGGGAATGCATCATAATGCCTAACATGACATGGCATTTTAATCACAAGATGCAATCAATTTAATCAAGCAAAAGAGAACAAAATTAGGCAAACGACAAGACAATTAAGCACAAATGTAAAGTGATCAAAACATGTATGAGAGTGAGTGTGTGCACTAAATCTCTTCAATGAAGTAAAGCAAATGATATACCTCTGAAGATTGAACTTAATCGTGAGCAAGGCCGACCTAAACTACCCTTACATAATTATCCACAAATGTGGTTTGTCAAACGAAATGAGCTAATCAAAAACTGAGCAACTTACAATCTCTCCTTTTGGCTATTTCGTGATAAAACCACCACTCACAATTCATCCTCACCAAAAAAACAAAAAAAAAATTACAAGGGGGTTAACATAAAGTTTTTCTACATTACAAAGAGATGCCTAAACACTAGGTCTTCAAGTCATCCATCTCTTGTAGAATCAACATCCCTACAAAACAATATAACTACACTTTCCCAGACAAGTGTATGTGGAGATCAAGACAAATAAACAACATGAGCAATTTTCATATAATAAAAACAAGCAATATGCAATCAATAATGCAATAGCAAAAGCTCCCCCTAATAGGTCAACTCCCTCTTAATAGGTCAATCTCCCCATAAATCATGCCAATATCAACTCCCCGTCAATCTCCCTCACAATAGGTCAATCTCCCCTTAAATCATGCCAATTTCAACTCCCCCTAAATCCAATATTACTCCCCCTTTTTGTCACAAGATAGGCAAAGGAGTATTCCCAAACCGGGACGTTTTAGCAAAGAGAGATATTTGCAATGTAAATGCATAATCATATACAACAACTTTATGCAGGTTAATTAAGAGAGAGAGAAATGCATGGAAGTTTTATTGATTGGAATATGTGCAAAAGATTGCCTTGAGTGAAATACATGCAACATCAACTTCCAAAAGAATGGTATTTGGCAAAGAAAATAACACATAAGGTTCCAAGAGAAGTCAAACCAATTTGCACCAAATTGTCAATGAAAAACAAGATATAGTTTAACCAAAAAAAAGAGCAACTATCAAACTTTACAAGATGAACAAGACATGAGCGACTATTGCTCCCTTTTAGATTTTTCCAGGCACGAAGCCCGTATGATAGTAGCCTTGTTCAATAATTAAAGAGAGAGAGAGACTCTAGGAATGTGAAATCCTTGAGATGGATACAATATCCTTATTGAATGAAGTCTCAAAAGTCACTTGCACACATATTTGCAATCATTTTGTAAGCATTCAATAAATTCATCATGCATAACACTTTAAGCATGTCAAGATCAAGTTTTCATAAACATGGAGATAAACTTTGGGTCAATCAAATGTACTTCCCAATCAAATTTCCTAGTCCAAAAATACATGTTTGAACACAAATGAGACATGCTTTTCAAATAAGGCAAAAACACACTTATTGAATAAAAAGACATATAATAATATATGCATCCTAGATACTCAAGCAATTAATTAAAGAGCATAAAATTGAACAAATTTTTGCTTATTGCAATGCAAGGTTGCTCTATTTTCTTGAGTTCCCCATAAGGGGTCAATTGAAAGCATGTCAAAAGGGGTTATGAGTCCCTATAGACCTTCCAAGTCCATTGGACCTAGTTGAGCCTATGGGTGAAATCTTAGCCAAATGACATGTGGGTTCATCTCTTCTAATCCATTTAGATGACTCAATGTCATTCCTAGTCGTCATAGTCGTCATATTTCTCACAGGATCATTAATTCTAGACTTCCTAGGCACATGCATATTGGCTCTAGCCCTATTCTTTTCAATCATGCTTCTAGTACTACACATGTTAATATACTTGAAGCAATTTGGTTTAATGATGCAGCAGCATTAGATCAATTGGCATTAGATTATATGGAGAGTGGGATATGAGAAAAACCAAGGAAAATGGCCATTTCAATCTTACTAGTCCCGGAGTCGGAATGGCTTGAAATTTTGACAGCTGATGCATTTCGGCAAGACCTTTTAAAATCACTAGCTTTGCTCGTGAGGCATACCCTTTTTTAGCCGAATTCCATCATTTAGGTCTTGAAAAGACCGTTTTTGCCGTTTTAAGAAAGTTTCATTTTTATAATAAATCGAGTTTCCCAAGTCCGAATCGACTTCCGTCAATTCTGGGATGCTTAGGATTCTTAGTAGAATTAGTTTTTGCTTTAATCTTGTTTTTTCCTTTTTTGGTAAGTTTTCCTTTTTTGGTAATTTTTCCTTTTTTGGCTCGTTTTCTTGTTTTTCAAGGAATACGATTAGGTTTAGGTTTTATTTGCTTTAAATAAGGATGTAAGCCGAAAGGCTAATCGGTTTTTGATGAATAAAAATTTAGAGTTTCTCTAATTATCTCCAATTTCGGTATTCTTTGTGAATCAACGAATTTGAAGCCTAATATTATGGTATTCGTGTGCGAATCAACAGAATTTTAGTAGGTTGTTTTTAATTGTTTCTTGCAGGTTTTTCTCGAGAGAGCTTCCACTACATCAGTTTGGTATCAGAGCGTGGTTCGTTCGGGACATCAACATGCCACCGAGAAGACACCCACAACACCAGATCCTCATAGAAACAGCCATCGAACTTGACCGTATGGCGCAGTTGGAGCGACTGGTTGCACAATTAACAGAGTAGCTTACCACAACGAGGGCCAACCAAAACCCTTTTCAGAACCTGAATCCTGAAACGGGTGGTGACAATGATGAAGGGGAAGAAAGCAACAGAGAGGAAAAGTATCCACAATGCCGACACAGGGAACCTGCGACTGATGTTAGGGCTGATGGCAAAGTTGAAGACGTCAGGCGTTGGGAGTTAGGGATACAGACGGAGATTCTAGAATTTCAAGTGAGCATGCAGCCGGAGGAGTTTCTGGAGTGGATCGGAATTGTTGAAGAAATCCTAGAATTCAAGAGAGTTCCTGAGAAAGAGAAAGTGGCATTGATGGCCACGAGACTCCGGGCTCGAGCAATGACATGGTGGCAAAAGCTTAAACTCAATAGGAATTGTTCAAGAAAGCCCAAGATTTTTGACTTGGAAAAGATGAAACGAAAGTTACGTGCTGAGTTTTTACCACATAATTTTCAGAGGTTGATGTACCAGAGATTACAGAATTTGCATCAAGGCATGAGGTCTGTTGATGAATATACCACGGAGTTCTATCAATTGTTGGTGCGAAACGAGATTCAAGAGACACAAGACCAGTTGGTGTCGCGCTACTGTGGCGGATTACGAATGCAAATCCTTGACATGATTAATCTTCTTTATCCAGTAACGGTGATAGAGGCACATCAGAGAGCTTTACAATTGGAAAAGTTGTTTTCTCAAAAATCTAGTAGTGGACAGTTTTTGAATTTTAGAGGAGGTTTGAGCAGTCGAGACAGGACAAGTAGTACCAGCAAAAGTATTGGGAATCAGTCAGGTGTTAGTGCTAGTGGCAGTTTGAATTAAGGACAACAAATTCCAACAAATAGCGTTCCTACCCCTAGGGCAACCACGAGCGGATTTCAGTGTTTCGGATGTGGAGAAACAGGTCACAGGTTGTCTGACAGTCAGGGGCCAGCCAAGAAGGTATTGTTTATTGATTTGGTAGAATTTAACGAGGAAGATGCAGAAATAGGTGAAGACCCGTAATCAGTTGCGGAGGAAGTAGTGAAGGAGGAATTGGTAGATGGCGACACTAGAACAATGGCACCGAGGAATGAAGAAGGAGATTGGCTTCGAAATAATATATTCCAGTCTACTTGTACAATTCTTGGTAAGGTGTGTCGATTTGTAATAGATGGTGGAAGTTGTGAGAATATTGTGTCAGCCGAGGCGGTGCAAAAATTAGGGGTAAAGACTGAAAAACATCCAAAACCTTATAGGCTAGCATGGCAGCAAAAAGAAGGTGAGGTAACCGTGTCACAATGGGCATTAATCTTGTTTTCTATAGGATCCAACTACAAAGATCAGATGTGGTGTGACGTAGTGAATATGGACGTATGTCACCTGTTATTAGGGAGATCATGGCAATATGACAGAAGGGTTCATCATGATGGGTTCAAAAATACTTATTCTTTTGTTTTTTAGGAAACTAAGATTATGTTACTGCCCAACAAACCTTTGAAGAAGACGAAGTCGCATGGACATAACGCCAACTTACTGTCCTATGTGAAATTCGAGTTAGAGGTAAAGGGATTGGAAACGGTGTATTTGTTGGTGGGAAAAGAGGCAAGTGCTGAATGGGAAGTTTCGGAAGCTGCAACTCCTCTCATTGCAGAATTCACTGATGTATTTTCGGAAGAATTACCAAAAGAACTACCACCTCTACGTAATATTCAACATCATATAGATTTAGAGATAGGGACAATGTTACCAAACAGGCCACACTACCGTATGAGTCCTACTGAGCATGAAGAATTACGGAGACAGGTTGAAGAGCTACACGTGAAGGGGCATATTCGTGAGAGTCTTAGCCCGTGTGCTGTACCTGCCCTTTTAATACCAAAAAAAGAGGGAACCTGGAGGATGTGTGTAGATAGCCGCGCAATTAACAAGATCACTGTAAGTTATCATTTTCCCATTCCGAGACTTGATAATTTGTTGGATCAGTTGAGTGGGGCACATGTGTTTACCAAACTGGACCTAAAAAGTGGGTATCATCAGATTAGGATTCGACCTGGAGAAGAATGGAAGATAGCTTTTAAAACGCGAGAGGGTTTATATGAGTGGCTAGTCATGCCTTTTGGGTTGTCGAACGCGCCGAGAACCTTTATGAGAGTAATGAACCAAGCTCTTTTACCATTTATTGGTAAGTTTGTTGTCGTATATTTCGATGATATCTTGATTTATAGTACAAATCCTGAGCTTCATATTCAACACATTCGAGAAGTATTGTGTGTTCTATGTAGAGAAAGATTTGTTGCTGCAGCCAAAAAGTGCGTTTTTATGACGTCAAAAGTTTTATTTTTGGGTTATATTATTTCTGGAGAGGGACTACAGATGGATGAGTCCAAAATAGAGGCGGTGAGGTAGTGGCCTCGACCAAAAACAATTGCTGAGGCACGCAGTTTTCATGGGTTGGCATCGTTCTACCGCCGGTTCATTCCACACTTTAGTAGCATTATGGCACCTATCACTGAATGTATGAAGAGAGTCAAATTTTAGTGGACAACCAAAGCAGAAGAAGGTTTTCAGCAGATTATGGAGAAATTGACCACATCCCCCATACTTGTCTTACCAGATTTTTCTCAACCTTATGAGTTGCATAGTGATGCCTCCAAAGTTCGTATCGGAGCTGTTCTGAGTCAAGCTGGGAAACCGGTGGCATATTTTAGTGAGAAATTGACAGGTTCTCGAGTTCATTACAGCACATACGATATAGAATTCTATGATGTGGTCCAAGCAGTGAAACACTGGCGGCATTACCTTTTCCACCTTGAATTTATTCTGTACACTGATCATGATTCGTTACGGCATCTACATAGCCAAGATAAGATTTCTGCCCAACATGCTTCGTGGTCAGCCTACCTTCAACAATTTACATTTGTTCTAAAGTATAAGGTAGGAGTTACAAACCGAATAGCTGATGCTCTGAGTCAAAAGGTCAATTTGTTGACAACAATGACTGTCAAGGTACCAGGTTTTGACTCTTTTCGTGAATTATTTGATTCGGATCCATATTTTTCTGAGGTGATGGCTGCTGTACGAGCGGGGGGGGGGATTCTAAATTTGTGTTGGTAGATGGGTTTTTATTTCGAGGAAATCAACTTTGTGTTCCCGATAGTAGTTTGTGTCTGCAAATTATTAAGGAAATACATGGTGAGGGTCATATGGGTAGAGATCGTACCCTTCAGCTAGTCAAGGTGTCCTATTTTTGGCCCACAATCCGGAAGGAAGTAGAGAAGTATGTTGAAAGATGTCAGATCTGTCAATTGTCCAAGGGGAAAGTAGCTAATGCAGGTCTTTACATGCCATTACCTATCCCTACCCAACCATGGACGGATTTGAGTATGGATTTCGTCTTGGGATTGCCAAGAACACAACACGGTTTTGACTCCATCTATGTAGTTGTTGTTCCGTTTTCCAAAATGGTTCACTTTATTCCGTGCAAAAAAACTATTGATGTTGTAAAGGTTGCCAAGTTGTTCTTTCAGGAAGTGTATCGTCTTCATGGATTACCTACGTCAATCGTTTATGACCGGGACACTCGATTCCTCAGTCATTTTTGGTGAAGCCTTTGGAGAATGGTCCATACCAGGTTGGATTTTAGTAGTGCATATCACCCACAAACAGATGGGCAAATGGAAGTGGTGAAACCGAGCTTTGGGAGATTTGTTGAGATGTCTGGTAGGGAATAATGTCCGGTCATGGGATCTGTAACTTAGCCAAGCCGAATTTGCCCACAACCATGTTGTCAATAGAAGTTCGGGATTCAGTCCTTTTCAGGTGGTTTACACTTTGGTTCCTCGCAACCCACTTGATTTATTACCGCTGGCAAACAGAACTAGGATTCATGGAAAGGTTGAAGATTTCGTTCAAGGGTTGCGTGAGGTCCATCAACAGGTGCAAGAAAATCTGTCCCAAGAGGCAGAAAAATACAAGTTGGCCGCTGACAAGAAACGACATCACTTGGAGTTTGATGTGGGCGATTTTTGTTTAGGCAGTCCTCACAAAGGACGGGTTGTTATGGGATATTATAATAAACTTGCTGCTAGGAAGATAGGACCACTTGAAATTATGGAAAAAATTAATCCGAATGTTAATCGTCAGAAGCTTCCCAGCCACATTCATACTCATGATGTGTTTAATATCAAGCATTTGATTCCTTATCGTGGTGACTCCTCTGATGATGATAATGTAGGAAATTCGAGGATGAATTTTTTCCAACCTGGGGAGAATGATGCAGCAACAGTAGATCAATTGGCATTAGATTATATGGAGAGGTGGGATATGAGAAAAACCAAGGAAAAAGGCCATTTCAATCCTACTAGTCCAAGCTGATGCATTTCGACAAGACCTTTCAAAGTCACCAGCTTTGCTTGTGAGGCATACCCTTTTTTAGCCGAATTCCATCGTTTAGGCCCTGAAAAGACCGTTTTTGCCGTTTTAGGGAAAGTTTCGTTTTAATAATAAATCGAGTTTTGCTAGTCCGAATCGACTTCCGTCTATTCCGGGATGCTTAGGATTCTTAGTAGAATTAGTTTTTGCTTTAATCTCGTTTTTTCCTTTTTTTGTAATTTTTCTTTTTTTGGCTCGTTTTCTTGTTTTTCAAGGAATATGATTAGGTTTAGGTTTTATTTGCTTTAAATAAGGATGTAAACCGAAAGGCTAATCAGTTTTTGATTAATAAAAATTTAGAGTTTCTCTAATTATCTCCAATTTCGGTATTCTTTGTGAATCAACGAATTTGAAGCCTAATATTCCGGTATTCATGATCGAATCAACGGAATTTTAGTAGGTTGTTTCTAATTGTTTCTTGCAGGTTTTTCTCAAGAGAGCTTCCGTTACATCATTTAATATGACCATCTACACCACAAAAATGACTTGTAGGAATAAAATGAGGGGTCATACCATTCCTTTGTGAGATGAAAGGAGTTTTCCTAAGTCTTTGAGCTTGCCTTTGGTATGGTATTGGTGCTCTTCTCCTTTGTTGTTTAGTTGGAGAAGTTTGCTTCCTCGATTGGTGGAATTTGTGTTGAGGAAGACTTGCTTGATGTGCTCTCTTTGTTTGAGCTTGAGCTTGACTACTTGATGCCATATTGACTTGGGGATTTTTATAGCACTATCCTAGTTCAATTTTCTTCCTAGGATGTTGTGGAGGAAGAGGTTCTTTGACGTCCATGCTCTTAACAAATTCTGTCTTGCTAGGAGTTGAGGTCTCCTTGTCATCTTCAAACCCTAAACCTCTCTTGTCACTTGGCTTCTTGCCAACTCCCAACATATGGTCAAGCTTCTCTATACTAGAGGTTATCTTAGCAATCAACTCTCTAGCCTCTCTAAGCTCCTCCTTCAAGCTTTCTTCCACCTTTCTTCCATTTTAACTTTCTCACTTAAGTTAGTCACCTCGGTTGATAGATTGAGGTTCTCTTCCCTTAGTTTTCGAACCTCTTTCTTCATCTTCAACCTTGAGCTTTGAAAATGCTCAATGGACCTTTCAAGGTTCATACTCTTTACATTTCCATTTGTAGAGTGAGATGAGGAACTCTCATTACTTGTGTCATCTTCTTTTTGTATTTCCACCTCTTCATCACTTGAGAATGTGATGCTCTCATCACTTTTCCTCTTGGTAGCTTCATAAAAATTACTTCTAGCTACTTTATCACCGGTTCTTTTTTTCAAGGTCACTACGTAAGGCTTTGTTGCCTTTTTCTACATCTTCCACAAAGGAGGCTCCAAAATCCGTGTAGTTAAGAACAACCTCTTCATCACTTGAGGAATCTCCTTCACTTCCATTATCACTTGATGAGGCAACCACCATATTTCCTCTCTTCTTCTTTTTCTTCGAATTAGCACACTCGGTGGCAATATGACCGAACCCACTACACTTATAGCATTGAATTCCCTTCTTGGAATGCTTGTTGTGAGATTTCTCCACCTTTTTAAAAGGATTCTTTTGCTTCAATCCCTTTCCTTTGGATCCAAACCCCTTCTTGTTAAATTTGATGAACTTCTTAAATTTCTTCACCATAAGGGCCATCTCCCCATCTGAGTCATCCTCTTTCTTCTTCACTTTAGAGGTCTTCAAAGCCATGCTCTCTTGCTTCATGGATGGTGTAGATGTAGAGGTCCACCTCGAATCATAGGCTAGAAGCCTTCCAATCACTTCACTCGGCTTCATTGACTTATAATCACTATTTTCTTTAAGAGCTGTCACATTGGATTCGAATCTATAAGGAAGTGACCTCATGATCTTTTGCTTAATCCTTCTATCCGAATATGGATCACCTAGTTGATGACTTTGATTTACGATGTCCATCAACTTCACTTGGAAGTCATTAAAGCACTCTTCCTCCTCCATTCTAATCATCTCAAATTATGTTTGGAGAATTTGAAGTTTGGAGTCCTTAACCACTTCTATTCCTTCATGAGCCATTTGAAGAATCTCCCAAGCCTCCTTTGCATTCCTAGTGTTTTGAACCAACATGTATTGATTGTTGTCCATGGCACATAAGATGGCATGCATTGCCTTGTTGTTCCACTTGGAAGCTTCATCTCTTTCTTCGGTGGTCATTGTTGGAGAAGTGTAGCCATCTTTAATTGCCATCCATGCACGGTCATCTATTTGGAAAATATAAATCTCCATCTTGCTTTTGTATGAGGCGTAATTATCACCCTTAAGCAAAGGTTGTCTTAAGCTTGAAGCTCCCTCTTTACTCATATCAGGCTCACTCATAGTGTTTGGGTTATAAATGAGATGCAAAAACAACCAAGCAAAATCAAACAGTCAAAATGCACCAAGCAAGACACACATAGAGCACGGATCACCTAAATATATCTAGGCACCTCCTCTGATACCAATTGAAATTCCCTAGACAGTGTGTGACTATAACCTAGAGGGGGGGGGATGAATAGGTTTTAATTCGATAAATTACCGATTTCACAAATTAGTCAATATTATCAATTTTACCCCATTCTACTAAGTGTTTAATTAAAAGACAACAAACATAGAACAATAAAAACACGCAATGTATACGTGGAAACCCTCCAAATGGAAAAAACCACGGGCTGTTTAGAGCACCACCCTTGATCCTCAAAATCTACTATTGAGTAAAAGTTTACAACCTAGGTTGACCTCACGTCTAACCCTCTAGTTACTAACCCTTTCACTCTACCCAACAGGCCTTAATAGTGATTTTGGATGACAAACCTCGTGCACTAACCACTTAGCCACAAACTAAATCAACAATGAAGAGATAATGGCAACCTAAGTGAATATGCAAAATTATTCAATATGCAAAAATGCTAGGTCAAGACATTCATGCTTATCTAGGATTAATAATGACAATTAAAGCAAATCCTAGATATCAATGATCTAAATGCAAAGGCAAGAAGAATTAGCTAGAAGGGTAAAATCGTCCTAAATATCATGAAAGCATACATCTCAACCAATCAACAACTACTCAAGCATGTTATAAATGCAATAAAACTTAAAAGCATACAATCAATGAGTAATTAATGCTATTTCTAGGTAAACATAGCCTAGTAATGAAACAATTAATTCTAGGTCATGTAGAGATTACCTAGTCAATGAAAACAAGAAAAATCCATGCTTGGAAGATGCAAGAATATGTTAGATGCTCATGGATTGATGGTTGGATGAGTCAAGATGAGTTCTTGGAAGCTCTCTCTCTCTAGGAGTTACTTTCCCTCTCAAAGATGTGAATTTTGGCTCATCAACCCGAATGAAGGAAAATATGATACATAAATATGAGCTCTAAATGAAACTACATCGTTTTAACAAAACTGCCCAAAAAGTTACATTGTGCGCTAGTGGTGGCGCTGGTCGAGTAGCGCACCACCAGCGCATAGCCTAATTTTTGTGTTGGGCGCCAGTGGAGTAGCGCAAGGTAGTGGCGCACAATCAGCGACAAACCATTGGATGAGTAGCATTGGTGTGGTGCGCATGACGAGCAGCACACCACCAGCGACAGACCACTGGAAAGCTGTGCTGGTGTTGGAGCGGGTGAAGGCGCTACTCGAGTGGCGCACTGCTCACTTCCTTCACACTCATACACAAATTATGCAAGAGAAAAGAGGTGAAGGGAATGCATCCTAATGCCTAACATGACATGGCATTTTAATCACAAGATGCAATCAATTCAATCAAGCAAAAAAGGACAAAATTAGGCACACGGCAAGACAATTAAGCGCAAATGCAAAGTGATCAAAACATGCATGAGAGTGAGTGTGTGCACTAAATCTCTTCAATGACGTTAAGCAAATGATATACCTCTGAAGCTTGAACTTGATCGTGAGCAAGGTCGGCCTAAACTACCCTTACATAATTATCCACAAATGTGGTTTGTCAAACGAAATGAGCCAATAAAAAACCGAGGAACTTACAAACCTTAGAGCTGACCGAATTTCCTAACATATATATATATATATATATATATATATATATATATATATATATAGGATCATAAATCCTCTCCCAAGAAGGATTTACTTGGTTGGCAAGAAGCCTTTCTTTAGGTGGATTTATTTGGTATTTTAGAATCCTTATCTAAAAGGAATTCTATCCTCTTATATATATATATACATGGGCTGGCCGAAATTTCTATAGAATTCAATTAGGAGACTTAATCTTTTCCTAAGAAGGATTTACTTGGTAGTTAAGAATCCTTTCCTTAGGTGGATTTACTTGGTGGTTAAGAATTCTTTTCAAAAAGAAATTCTATCCTACACCAAGACTCTTAATCCAACTCAATAGTGTATTTGTAACCATATCAAAGACTTCCTAATTTGATTAGATAAATAAATCCTTTTATTTATCTACTTATCAAATATAGTCTTTGGCCGAAATTTCTATAGAGTTCAATTAGGAGACTTAATCTTTTCCTAAGAAGGATTTACTTGGTAGTTAAGAATCCTTTCCTTAGGTGGATTTACTTGGTAGTTAATAATTCTTTTCAAAAAAGAATTATATCCTACACCAAGACTCCTAATCCAACTCAATAGTGTATTTGTAACCATATTAAAGACTTCCTAATTTGATTAGATAAATAATTTCATTTATTTATCTACTTATCAAATATAGTCTTTAATATTAATTATGCTACCAACAATAGTATAATTTTAGGTGACCGTCTTCTACTATGAAAAAGATTTTCACATTTAATTAAAAAATTAATTAATCAACAAATTAATTAATTTCCATTTAATTAAATAATTAAATAATAAAATAATATAATATAATTAAGCTATTCTAAATAGCCTTGCCGCCCAACTCATATATATGGACCGATATATTATTTTCTTATTTTATTAAATCCTTTAACCTTTAAAAAAAAGTGCACATGTGAACTAGACCCATTCTTACAAAAAGAAACAAGTCCACATGCCTCAATACAATTCTAGATGGACCCCGAAATTGGTCCGGTAGAATATATCAAGTGATCCGTGCAAGTTTATGTGGACTGGGGATCTTGGCGGGCTATCTAGGTTTAAGCTCCAATAGACACAACCCAATCACAATCATCAAATGATTTACTTAGGTCCGATCTATTTAATTTTAGTTCATTTCACTAAAGAACTAAAATTGAACTCTTAAATAAATATAGAATAAGTTGATGTTACTCATTCATACCCTAGACAACCTTATTGAAGAAAGTGTATCCTCGTGAAGAATACCAGTAATCGCCAAGAGCTCATAGACCGCCTATAGCTCTCCAAGTTACCATATTTACTCATATGACCAGATTTTAAACTTGGATATTTTGACTTGTCCAGAAGCCATGTTTCAATAGACACTATTGAAAACTTAACGTTAAGATTTAATATCCAATACCTCAAAACATCCATATGATGGTATTCTACTCTCATTTAATAAATGGAGCCACGATGTTCATATCTATAAATGAAGTCCTTTATCGATAAACAAATGAATACCACCAAACTATCGAGGATAGACTATACTATATAACCATACTCATTGATAGCTCAAATGATAACACTTGCAACCATAAGTTCATAATTTATCTCAGGATTGAGATAGACTCTCCGATTGTCTTCAAATGAAAACTTTTATCCATTGACGGTTCTAGATAAAGTATTTCATTGTGATCCTATTCAATGCACCCAGTGCACTAGATTCTTTTGCATAAAGACGCCACACTTTGATGATTTTAGACTCATCATAACATATTTGATCCCACTCAAATGCTAGTAAAAGAATCTACAACTTTGAAAAGATAAAGGTGCCCTACCTTTTATCTTACGTTGTGAATATTATTTAAGATTAACTAAAGAATTGTGTCTACCTCATACATATCTAGATGTATGAACAATTCTTCTTTTCTCATAGTCTTTTGACCTTATGATTATTTACTTTTGACAATTATAATAATTAAAATATAAATGTTATAAGATCTGTTAAATTAGAAATCACTTTATTAATATGAAAAGATTGGCAAATACATTATTATACTTTTGCAATCTAGCATAATCCCAACATGATCCTCGTGTGAATTGAGGATCTTGTCGGGCTATCTAAATTTAAGCTCCAATAAACATAACCTAATCACAATCAACAAATGATTCACTTAGGTCCGATCTATTAATTTTAGTTCATTCCACTAAAATACTAAAATTGAACTCTTAAATAAAGATAGAATAAGTTAATATTGCTTATTCACACCCTAGACAATCTTAATGGAGATAGTGTATCCTCATGAAGAATACCAATAATTGCCAAGAGCTCATAGACCGCCTATAGCTCTCCAAGTTACCATATTTACTCATATAACCACATTTCGAACTTGGATATTTTGACTTGTCCAAAGCCATGTTTCAATAGACACTATTGAAAACTTAACATTAAGATTTAATATCCAATACCTCAAAACATCCATATGATGATATTATACTCTCCTTTAATAATAGAGCCATGATATCCATATCTATAATTGAAGTCCTTTATCGATTAACAAATGAATACCACCAAACTATCGAGGATAGACTATGCTATATAATCGTACTCATTGATAGCTCAAATGATAACACTTGCAACCATAAGTCCATCATTTATATCAGGATTAAGATAGACTCTCCGATTGTCTTCAAGTGAAACCTTTTATCCATTGACGGTTCTGGATAAAGTTTTTCAATGTGATCTCATTCAATGCACCCAGTGCACTAGATTTTTTTTTCCAAAGGCACCACACTTTGATGATTTTAGACTCATCATAATACATTTGATCTCGCTCAAATACTAGCAAAAGAATTTACAACTTTGACAAGATAAAGGCTCCTAACCTCTATCTTAAGTTGTGAATATTATTCAAGACTAAGTGAAGAATTATGTCTACCTCATACATATCCAGATGTACGGATAATTCTTCTATTCTCATAGTCTTTTGACCTTATGATTATTTACTTTTGACAATTATAATAATTAAACTATAAATGCTATAAGATTTGTTAAACTAAAAATCACTTTATTAATATGAAAAGATTGTCAAATACATTATTACACTCTTGCTATTGAGCATAATTCCAACAATCTCCCACTTGCTCTAAAACAAATGTGTCGTATCTCTTATCCCTATATTCTCCAGGTGGCCATCAAAGCTATTTTGTGCAAGAGCCATTGTGAAGGGATCCACTAGATTTTATACTGACGCGATATTGATTATCGTCATGTCTCCCCTATGCACAATTTCCCTTAAAAGGTGATACTTTTTATCAATTTTTTTCCCTCTCTTATGACTTCTTGATTCTCTTGAATTAGCCATTGCTCCACTATTGGTATAATAGATAGTGATATGCTTATTCAAATCAGGAACCACTTCCAAATCAGTCAATAATTGGCAGAGTCGAACAACCTCTTTAGCCGCTTCCATGGTAGAATTAGCAATACAAGATTGCTTGATACTCCTCCATATGACTACCCCTCCTTCAATTGTAAACACGGATCCTGATGTTGATCTTTTGGAATCAAAATCCGATTGGAAATTGAAATATGTATACCTCACATAAATTAAATCCCCTCCAGAGTATACAAGCATGTAATCTCTTGTTCTCCTAAGATACTTGAAAATATGCTTGACTGTCCTCCAGTGATCAGGACCAGGCTTCGATTGAAACCTGCTAACTATTCCAACAATAAAATCAATATCTGGTATAGTGCAGAGCATTGCATACATGAGACTCCTAACTTCCAAGGCATATGGAACCCTACTCATGAATTGCTCTTCGTGCTCATTCTTAGGAACCTGTTCCTTATAAAGTTTCATTCCATGTCTGAAAGGTAACATACCATTCTTGGAATCTTGCATGGAAAATCTGGACAAGATTTTATTTATTTATAAAGCTTGGGATAAGGCAATCGTTCCATTATTTTTATCCCTTATGACTTGGATACCAAGAATATAACTTGTTTCTCCTAAGTCCTTCATATCAAATTATTTTGCTAACCATTCTATTACTGATGTCGATACTGCTACATCGTTTTCGATGAGTAGTATATCATCAACGTAAGGAACTAGGAAAACAAACTTGTCACCTTTAATCCTTTTGTATACACAGGGTTCATCAAGGTTTTGAATAAATCCAAAAAATTTCACAGCTTGATCGAACCTTATGTTTCTGAATCTGGATGCTTGCTTCAATCCATATATGGATCTTTGTAACTTGCATACCTTTTCCTCTTGGCCCTTTTCAATGAATCCTTTTGGTTACATCATATAGATGCTTTCATTAAGACTTCCATTAAGGAAAGCTGTCTTGACTTCCATTTCCCAAATTTCTAGGTCTAGGGATGTCACAAGGGATAAGAGTATCCGAATGGATTTAAGCATGGCCAAAGAAGAGAAGGTTTCCTCATAACCGATACCTTCCTTCTGTGTGTAACCCTTAACAACCAATCTAGCTTTAAAGGTTTCCAATTTTTAATCCATTCCTCTTTTCCTCTTGTATACCCACTTGCACCCAATGGGTTTTATCCCTTAAGGCAAGTCTATAAGAGACCAGACTTTGTTTTTGAACATAGATTCAATTTTAGATTGCATTGTAATTTTGCCAATGGCGATAATCAATATCTTCTATGGCTTTCTTGTACGTGTAGGGATCATCATTGTTCAAAAGATTCTTTATTGATTCTCCTTGACCGATGTATCTTTCGGGTTATCTACTAATCCTCCCACTACGATAAGGAAGGGTAGAATGATGATCTTGTGCTGGTACAGAACTTGCAATTGGGCTAGGTTGTGAAACCTCTTATGGAATTGTATCTCTTGAAATCTTATTCAAAACAATTCTACTTTTAGGCACAAAATTATTCTTATAGTCCGCTTCTAGAAATTTAACATTTGTCGAAACAAATGCTTTAAAATCTGAAGGATTATAGAAATAATATCATTTGGTTCCTTTACGATACCCTACAAATATGCTTGTTTATGAATGAGACTTCATCTTTTCTGTTTTTCCCTTTAACTCATACGCAGAATATCCAAATATCCTTAAGTGTTGAAAACTAGGCTTTCTCCCAGTCCACATTTCATATGGTGTTTTAGAAACCGACTTAGTACATTATTTAGAATGTACATAGCGGTTTGTTAAGCATATCCTCAAAAGGAATTAGGAAGTGTTAAATAACTCAAAATAGAATTAACCATGTCCAAAAGAGTTATATTTCTTATTTCTGTCCCCCATTTTGTTGAGGTGTACCTGGTAAAGAAAACTGAGAAATTATCCCATTATCAATAAGATATCTCTGAAACTCACCATATAGAGATTCTCCACCATAATCAAACCAAAATTTTTTATGTGTTTCTCAAGCTGCTTTTCTACTTCAACTTTAAATGCTTTGAACATGTCAAAAGCATCCGACTTATTTCTCATGAGATACACATAACCAAATCTAAAGTAATCATCCGTAAAAGTGATAAACTACTCATATCCACCTCTAGCTTGAATGCTCATAGGACCACACACATCAGTGTGTATTGATGACTTGAAGGTTTGAAGAATTAGAAGCAACTAGAACAAGTTTGGGACAGTGTGAGCCATAATAACAAACGTGCATGGGAATGAGCAAGCATCTACGATTATTGTGGCATGAGCTGCGCATGGTAGCACTTTATGGGGTTGCGGGGTGTGCACGCCTATGGGAGGCAGTAAAAGGGTGTCCAAACGGAAATTGGTCTCGTGAAGACTTGTTCGCTAAGAAACGAGTTTTTGTATTCCAAGACTTATGTAATTTACTTTTTTTTCTAGGATGGACCAAAATTGTAGCTATTTATATTTTCGTAAATATTGCAATGTTTGTCATTGTTTGATAACATGTCATATAGAATAGAAGTGTCACTCATATATCTCTTTTGGTATGAACATACATTGAATGGTTTAGGTATCTAATTGACATTTACCTTGACAAATCATTCTATGGAATTCGATCACACGCCTTAAACAACTGAGTGGAAGAAGGTGTTTTGGAATACCTACGACCTCCAAGTTTAGTTGAGCTTTTTCTTACTTGTAATAATCCCCAAGGGGTATTCATGAATGGAATTTAGCAAGATACTTCCTTATAAGGATAGACTAGACAATTAACCCAAACGATATTTATTCCCAAAGGAGGGATATTCGTGAGAGAATATATTGAAGGTCGATTACTTGGTAGCACACTCAATGTAATTTTATTAATATCCTCCCAAGATTTCTTGTTAACAAAATTGTAAGGCTAAAATTGAAAACATTGGTTGTTATGTTAACAATTAGGTGGGACCTAGTCCAACTAGTAAATGGTGCGAACTCCCAACGAAGGTGTGACATTTATGGGTGTTGGATCACCTTTGAATTTTACGATTGAATTATTTTAAATACTTCAAGATAAATATTCGAAAGTGCTTTATCTTGATTATTTACTTATATAATTTTTGTTATTATAAAGAAATCAAGACCCTATCCCTAATTAACATCCTAACAGATAATACTTTAACTGATGATAATTATGTCACAAGGAAAAGGAAAATTGGGTTGTTGTTGCAAGCTAAAAAACATAAAATCTGTTCTTTCTATTCCTAAACCACCTACTCCTAAACCTCCAACTTCTACTAATGAATCTACTATGAAGCAAATAGATGAGTATCAACAGTGAAAGTCTTCAGATAAGATGGCTAAATGTTACATTATGGCACCATCTCCGATGTGTTGCAACAACAACATGAAGGAATAGAGATTGCTGCCGATATAGTGATGTCTCTGGAAGAGATGTTTACTATGAAGTCCAGGACGACTAAAAGAGAGGTTGTGACTGCTTTTATGAATCTTAGGATGAAACTTGGACAGAATGTGAAAGATCACATGATGAAAGTCATAGCTCATCTCAACATTACTGAACTGAATGGTGCTGAGATAAATGGTGAGATAAAATTTGACATGATTGTCAACTCACTGTCGGATTCCTTTGATCAGTTAAAGTTGGACTACACCTTGAACAATAAGGAATTCTCCTTGCAGGGCCTGATGCAAGATGATCAAAGCAGTGAGAAAGTCCTTGTAAGGTAAGGGTTAAGAGATACATATGGTTAGTAAAGTTGCTACTGTTAAGACCCGTAAAAACATCAAGAAACAACATAAGTAAAAGCAAGTTAAGCCTAACTAGAAGGGGTTCCGGGAAGGGAAAAGACTGAATAAGAATGAATTCAACTTGCGTTTAGGCAACCGAGCATTGGTGTCTGCCAGTGCAGTGGGATATATTAGAGTCAGTCTAGATTCTAGTTGGCATTTAGATTTAATAATCATTAATTATGTACCATAATTCAATGGGAATTTAATTTTGGTTTCTTGTTTAAATAAATTTGGATATTTGGTTACTTTTAATAAAGTTTTATGATTGGTAAGAATAACAATTTTTTTTGCAAAGGTACATTGGAAAAACGGTTTATTCTATTTGCATGGCAATATCTCTCACTTGTTAGACTCAGAATCAATGCAACCTAATCAGAAAAGAGTAAAATTATCAAAAGATGAAATCTACCTATGACATTTGTGCCTAGGTCATTTTAACCTTGATAGGATCAAAAGATTGGTTAGTGGTGGACTTTTAAGTGACTTAAAGGTTGATGATCTACCAACTTGTGAATCTTGTTTGGAAGGTAAAATGACCAAAAGGTTGTTCACAACCAAAGGCACAAAAGCCACTGAATGTTTAGAATTAATACACACTGATGTGTGTGGTCCTATGAGCATTCAAGCTAGAGGTGGACATGAGTACTTCATCACTTTCACGGATGATTACTCGAGATTTGACTATTTGTATCTCATGAGACATAAGTCGGATGCTTTTGACATGTTCAAAGCATTTAAAGATTTAACGATGAAGTTGAAAATCAGTTTGAGAAACACATAAAAATCTTGAGGTCTGATCGTTGTGGAGAATATCTATCTGGAAACTTTCAGCAATATCTTATTGATAATGGGATTATTTCTTAATTTTCTGCTCAGGTACACCTTAACAAAATGGGGTGGCAGAAAGGAGAAATAGAACTTTTTTGGACATGGTTAAGTCTACGCTGAGTTATTCAATGCATCCTAATTCTTTTTAGGGATATGCTTTGCAAACCGCTATGTACATTCTAAACAATGTACCATCTAAGTCGGTTCCTTAAACACCGCATGAGTTATGGACTGGGCAAAAGCCTAGTCTACAAAACTTACGGAAAATTGGATGTCCGGCATATGTGTTAAAAGGAAAGACAGAAAAGATAGAGTCCCGTTCATAAACATGCATATTTGTGGGGTATCCAAAAGGAACCAAAGGATATTATTTCTATAGTCCTTCAAATCTTAAACTATTTGTTTCGACAAATGCTAAATTTCTAGAAGAGGACAATATGAATAATTTGGGCCTAAAATTAGAATTGTCCTAAATGAGCTTTCAGGAGATATAATTCCACAAGATGTTTCACAGCCTAGCCCAATTGCAAGTCCCGTACCAAAACAAGATCAACAATCACCTCATCGCAGTGGGAGGGTTAGTAGACAACCCATGAGATACATCGGTCTAGGAGAATCAATAGATAATCTCCCGGATGATGATGATCCCTACACGTACAAAGAAGCAATTGAAGATGTAGAATGTCGCCATTGGCAATAGGTAATGCAATCCGAAATTGAATCTATATTCCAAAATAAATTCTGGTCTCTTGTGGACTTGCCTAAAGGGATAAAACCCATTGGGTGCAAGTGGGCATACAAGAGGAAGAGAGAAATGGATGGAAAGGTGGAAACCTTTAAAGCTAGATTGGTAGCTAAAGGTTATACACAGAAGGAAGGTATCGATTACGAGGAAACCTTCTCTCCTAAAACCATGCTTAAATCCATTAGGATACTCTTATCCATTTCGACATCCCTAGACCTAGAGATTTGGAAAATGGACGTCAAGACAACATTCCTTAATGGAAGTCTTGACGAAAGCATCTATATGATGCAACTAGAAGGATTCATTGAAAAGGGCCAGGAGAAAATGGTATGCAACTTTCAAAGATCCATATATGGATTGAAGCAAGCATTTAGATCCTGGAACATAAGGTTCGATCAAGCTGTGAAAAGTTTTGGATTTATTCAAAACCTTGATAAACCCTCTGTATACAAAAGGATTAAAGGTGACAAGTTGGTTTTCCTAGTTCTTTATGTTGATGATATACTACTCATTAGAAATGATATGGGTGTATTGACATTAGTAAAGAATGGTTGGCAAAAAATTTGATATGAAGGACTTAGGAGAAGTAAGTTATGGTCTTGGTATCCAAGTCATAAGGGATAGAAAGAATAGAACTATTGTATTATCTCAAGCTTCACACATAGATAAAATCTAGTCTAGGTTTTCCATGCAAGATTCTAAGAATGTTATGTTACCTTTCAGATATGGAATCAAACTTTATAAGGAACAAGTTCCTAAGAATGAGCATGAAGAGCAATTCATGAGTAGAGTACCATATGCCTCAGCAGTTGGGAGTCTCATGTATGCAATGCTCTATACTAGACCAGTTATTTGTTTTGTTGTTGGCATAATTAGCAGGTTTCAATCGAAACATGGTCCTGATCATTGGATGACAGTTAAGCATATTTTCAAGTATCTTAGGAGAATGAGAGATTATATGCTTGTATACTCTGAAGGGGATTTAATTCTCATTGAGTATATAGATTTCGAATCCCAATCGCATTATGACTCCAGAAGATCAACTTCAGGATATGTGTTTACACTTGGAGAAGGGGCAATCATACGGAGAAGTATCAAGCAATCTTGTATTGCTGATTCCACCATAGAAGCCAAGAAAGAGGTTGTCTCGCTCTGCCAATTCTTGATTGACTTAGAAGTGGTTCTTGATGTGAATAAGTAAATCACTATTTATTATGACAATAGTGGAGCAGTGGCTAATTCAAAAGAACTAAGAACTCATAAGAGAGGGAAACACATTGAAAGGAAGTATCACCTTTTAAGGGAAATTGTGCATAGGGGAGACATGATGTTAACCAAGATCACATCAGCAGAAAATCGAGCGGATCCTTTCACAAGGGCTCTTCCACAAAAGATTTTTGATGGGCACCTGAAGAATATGGGGATAAGAGATATGAATCCTTTGCTATAGAGCAAGTGGGAGATTGTTGGGATTATGCTCGATAGCAAGAGTGTAATAACGTATTTGACAATCTTTTCATATTAATAAAGTGATTTCTAGTTTAACAAATTTTATAGCATTTATAGTTTAATTATTATAATTGTCAAAAGTAAATAATTACAAGGTCAAAAGACTATGAGAAAAGAGGAATTTTTCGTACATCTTGATGTGTATGAGGTAGATACAATTCATTAGTTAGTCTTGGCTAATATTCACAAATTAAGATAAAGGTTGGGCATATTTATCTTGTCAAAGTTGTAGATTCTTTTGCTAGCATTTGAGTGGGATCAAATGTGTTATGATGAGTCTAAAATCATCAAAGTGTGGTGTCTTTGGGTAAAAAAATCTAGTGCACTGAGTGCATTGAATAGGATCACAATGAAATACTTTATCCAGAACCGTCAATGGATAAAAGTTTTCACTTAAAGACAATCGGAGAGTCTATCTCAATCTTGAGATAAATGATGGACTTATGGTTGCAAGTGTTATCATTTGAACTATCAATGAGTACAATTATATAGCACAGTCTATCCTCGATAGTTTAGTGGTATTCATTTGTTAATCTATAGAGGACTTAATTTGTAGACAAGGACATCGTGGCTCCATTTATTAAATGGGAGTAGAATATCATCATATTGATGTCTTGAGGCATTGGATATTAAATTTTAATGTTAAGTTTTAAATAGTGTCTATTGAAACATGGCTTCTAGACAAGTCAAAATATCCAAGTTCAAATTGTGATCATATGAGTACATATGGTAACTTGGAGATCTATAGGCGGTCTATGAGCAATTGGGGATTACTGATATTCTTCAAGAGGATATACTTTCTCCATGAAGATTGTCTAGGGTATGAGTGAGCAATATTAACTTATTCTATCTTTATTTTAAAGTTCAATTTTAAATCTTTAGTGGAATGAACTAAAATTAATAGATCGGACCTAAGTGAATCAATTATTGATTGTGATTAGGTTTTGTCTATTAGAGCTTAAATTTAGATAGCTCGCCAAGATCCCCAATCCACACGAACTTGCATGGATCATTTGATATATTCTACCGGACCAATTTATGGGTCCATCTAGAATTGTATTAAGGCATGTGGACTTGTTTCTTTTAAAGTAAAAATAGGTATAGTTCACATGTGGACTTTTTATTCAAATTCAATGGATTTAATAATATATATAAAACAATATTTGGCCCATATTTATATAGCTTGGGCAGCAAGGGACTATATAATAGCCTTATATATTGTTTTTTATTTTATTATTTAATTAAATGGAGATTAATTTATTTATTTATTAATTAATTGTTTAATTAAAAGTCAAAGTGGTCTTCTAGAGTCATATTACTGTTCGTAATATGATAAGTATCAAATAATATATTTGATAAGTAGATAAATAATAGAATTTATTTATCTTGTTAAATTAGAAAGTATTTGATTTCTATTAAAACTCTAGTTGGCAATTGGTCAAATTAGGAAGTTTTAATATAAGCACACTTTAATTATATTCAATAATTGGTTATTGAATAAATACACAATTTGGGTTGGATTAGGAGTCTTGGTGTGGAAAAGAGATCTTTTTTTTAAAGGATTCTTTGTCACCAAGTAAATCCACCTAGAGATAGGATTCTTGCCCACCAAGTAAATCCTCTTGTTGGCAAGAGCAAAGAAAATTCACTTGACTTGATTCTTGAAGAGAATAGTTACACACACACACATACACACACACACACACACACTTACATGTATTTGAATTAACATGCATTTGTTCCTTATTGCTCATGGCACACACACAAACACACACACACACACACACACACACACACACACACACACACACACACAAACACATATACATGTATTTGAATTAACATGCATTTGTTCCTTGTTGCTCATGTGTGTTTTTCTTACACTTCTCATACGTGCACCATGTTGGTAGACTTAAGCGTGGTTTTGTGTGGTGCAATTTTTTTCTTGATATTTGATCGAAAATGTAGGTGCTTGTTTTATTGCGATGAGAGACCTTTTCTTGGTTTCTGTTGCGCCCGGGTCCATACCCGTGCAGTTACCCACACACTGAGGATTGTTTGCCTCATGCCTTTTTTGTACAGGTGGTGCGCGGGTCCCTGCCTGTGCAGACACCCGTACACTGAGTAGTTGTCATCTCGAGTCTCTTTTGTGCAGGTTATGCACAGGTCCCTTACCCTCGCAGTACATATGCACTATACTGTTTCTGCCTTACTTTTCCAAAACAATGTCATTTCGTTTAGGGCTGTTATATATGTATTCTCTTCTCTACCATTCTGACTCGAAATCAAAATTTCCAAACCCTAGAGAGAGATAGAGTTTCCCTAGAAAGAAAAAGGTTCAAGCTTTGTTCTTTGACTCTCCAAACCCAAAACCCATCATTATCTTTCATCATTCAACATCATTTGAGCGTAGGTCTTCTTGGTTTCATGACTAGGTAAGTTAGAACTTCATTAAATATCATTTAATGTTCTTCTTACTTTAGATAAGGTATTTATTTCTTGATTAAATACCTAGATTCTCTTTATTGCATATATTTATGAGTTTTGATATTATGATTGGGTTTATTTGTGATAGCTAGAATTTGGGACCATATTGCCCTTCTAGCTAAGTCTTTATGCCTTGCATCTAGACTTTGATATCTATGCCTCATTAATTGTATTTCTTGATTGCATTTTATTACCCTTGTTATATGTTGTGACAACTTGTATTGGTTGGACTTTATTTGACAACTAGGTTGTTAGATTTTATCTATTCATCTAATTGAGTCTTTATGTATAGGCATGTAGGCATTGTTTGATAACTAGATTGTTAAATTACATTATTACATCTAGTTAAGCATTTTGTGTATGGTCTTAAACATTATTGCATTTTGGATATTGTCATATATTCACTTAGACCCTTAATTCTCTTCATAGAGTCAAAGTTCTGTGGCTTCTAGGTGAAGTTACACAAACAAGTGAAGTCTGCGGGCAAGAATTGGTTGCCAAGAGCAACTGTAAAAGGCCCATTGGGTAGATTAGGAGGTGCTCACATCAAGTTTAGTGGATCAGGGATATCACTATGGATTGAACCAAGAGTGGCGAGGGGTAGTGTCCATAGCCCGAGGTTATCAAGAGTGAGAGTCTGTGTATCACTTGAGGGTGTAACCTTTTTCATATAGTGGATTTCTGCGGCTCAAGTGGCTAGCGTAGTTAGTCCCATTGTTTTTCCTATTTGGAGGGTTTCCAAATAAAAATCAAGTATTCTTTAATTTCTGCACTTTAATTGATTTTTATTGTTTGCTTATTTGGGTTAGTTATGATTAATATTGACTAATCGAAAAAATGGTAAGTAATCAATTAACAACTTATTAACCTTTCTCTAGGTTAGTTAAGACACATGCTTTATTTATTTTCATTTGGTATCAGAGGAGGTTCCTAGACATATTTAGGTGATCATTGCTATTTCTTTGTGTCTTGCATCTGTGTGAATTTTTGTTATATGCATTCGTTCATTTCACTAAAATACTATGTGTGAGAGTGAAACACTTAGAGCGGGTATTGTTATGATGACCTGTAATATTAAGAGGAAGATAAATGACTCTGATGTGGAGATGACTCTCATGGTGGAGAGATTTAGGAGATTCATGAAATCTCAAAAGAAAGGTATGACCTCCAAAGTGAAGGAAGAGAAGAAATTGACCTTACTTAAGAAGAGTGAAGAAAGTAAGGATGTTTCCTCCAGCATAGATTACCCTTGCCATAAGTGTGGTGGATTTGTTCTCATTCCCTCAATGTGTGGCAACTTGAAGTACAAGAATGGAGGTAAAGATATAATCGTTAGTTGGTGTGATAGCGAAGTTGAAGTAGTTGAAGAGTGCTCCATAGACTCGGTTGATAGTGAGATCAACTACTTTGCATTTCTGGTTTCCTACCATGAAGTAACTCAAGCCATCACTAATTGTTTATAACTTGAAGATTTCAAGATGGGTGAACTTGAATGTGGAAACCAGAGAGGAGCATGCTTTAGATAAACTAGTGTTGATAATAAGAACCATAAATCCACAAGTGGTAGATGCTTCGATTATGCTAGTTTTTACTCTGGAAACTCTTATGACAATATGGTGGATAACTAAGAGTTCATTGACTTCTTCAAATGTCTTTGAAGAAGAAGAATAGTGATATCCTTGAGTTGAAGAAGGATAATCTTCAACTTAAAGCCAATGTGACTCACTTGGTTGAGAAGTGAGATATGGGAAGGAAAATGAAGGCAAGTTGAAGATGGAACTAAAAGAAGCAAGTAGTACACTTACTAGGATGACTTAGGGTTTGAAAATGATTGGCATCAAATTGAAGCTAAATGACAAGCAAGGGCTTGATTTTGCAAATGATGAAACCATACCATCCTTGAACAAGACTACATGTATAAAGAAGATTGCTCTTATTTTTCTACCTCAGTCTACACACCCAAAGAGGACTCTTGTTATGGGTGATTCTTCTAATTGCTCATCTTTGAAAACTATTCCAAGGAACTAAGCTCAACCTCAACCTTTGAGGATACCTCAACCAAAGCTAAATCAACCTTTGAGGCATGTTAATTATGTTCTTCATGCTTAACCACAAAGGCACCGACATCCAGCTAATGCTCCAATGAAAAGCCAACTGGTGCACCATGACAACCTCATCAACATGGTCATGCCTCGATGAGAGCTAAATGCAATGGTATGAATTCTTTTTTTTTACTTGATTGTCATTATTGTTGTATGATTGGTCACATTAGACCAAATTGTTTTAACTACATCAAGTTATGTAAAATTAAACGGATGAGAGAAAAGAGAATGAACAATAGGGCTAATGTGAATGATCCTAGGAAACCTAGTGAATTTGATGTTTTGACCACTAGAAATGTTATAGCGGAACCTAGATTGGATGAGAAAAAGGAACACTATTTCCCTTGTTCAAAAATATCACATGTAGATACTACTGAGTCAAATGGACTAAGTATATCCATAGGAACTTGAACCTCGTCAAAATATGGTACGACTGTTATCCCATGTTGGGAGCTTTAATAAAGAGAGCAAAACTTGCATGAATCTTCATATGCAAAAAGTTGACTTATTTTATGCTCTTTTATGATTGATTGAGTGTGCATGGTGAATAACATTGATTAATGATTGTATAATGTTTGTATTAATACCTTGCACGATAGCTTTGTATGACAATGCATGATTTATATTTTTACTTGAACATGCTTATCTTTTTTAGGAATGTTCTACTTATTAGTACATTTGATTGCCCTCAAATTATTCTCCATGTCTGTGGTTCCTTAAGCTCTCTCTAGAAAAGAGTTACTGGAAATATGACATGAAGTCACCCAATGTTGGAAAAGACTACTCATTTGAAACCGAGTGAAAGCCATCAATAGAGTTACCTTTGCATGAAAAACATAAATACATGTTTGATAGGAAAAAGTAGAAAAACATAAATGTTGATATATGATTGATGATGTGGTGTGATGCATTGCTTATTTTTAACATCAAAATTGTTGATTGATGATGTGTTTTGAAATAAAGAAAAGATGATATATTACTGATGTGATTGGTACACTGTGCACACAAATGCTTGAATATATATCTTCTTATCATATCAACAGGGTCTTAATTGGTTTGACTTCATTTGGAAATCTTGTTGAGTGTTGTTTTAGATTGACTCTCATTTATGAGTTTAATAGTGTTTTGCATTACATGCTAAGCAAACTTTTACACACACACAAATTCACTTTGTATATAATCTCCTTGAATCTCTATCATTCACTTTTGTAGCATAAATTTGGTGTATATAATTATACGATGTGATCTTGCTTGTAGCTTTCTTTGTCGTGGTAATCTGTTGTGGGGAACTCATTTGCCTATATCATGACAAAAAAGGGGAGTAGTATGGATACAGGGGGAGCATTGTGTTTTGTTACACTATGGGCATTTTTGGGGTGTTAGCTACTTTAAGGGAGAGTAACCTTTTATGGAGAGCATTGCACATGCATTCTTTGTATTGCTCTATTTGTTTTTGAGTGCAGTGCTTGGTTTTCTTTGTTCACCACACACGCACTTGTTCTTGAAAAGTGTTTTGTTTGTTATTGTGTTGTGGGTACAATGATGATCTACGAGGAGATTGAAGACATTGAAGACTTAGTGTTTAGGTATCTCTTTTGTAATGTAGAATGTGATATCATGGACAATAGCTTTATTTTTGGTTTTGTGAGGATTTTATTGTGAGTGGTATTTTTTCATGAAATACTAAAGAGGGAGATTGAAAGAACCTCTATTTTATTGTTCTAATGGAAGGCATTCGTGTTTAATTAGGTTTTAGTGGAAAGCTTGTGGTCAATTCAATTGGTAGAGGTGGAAGATTGTGACTTTTCTTATCAGAAGCAGTCGATGTTAGTTTACTCTATTTCACTAATTTCCATATAGACGTGCAAATTGTTTCTCACCGGGATAATTGTTGATGATTCACTGGATTTTATGGTCATTCTAAAGCTCATCAGCGATATCATGCATGGAATTTGCTTCATTGTCTCTGCGGTATGTCTTGCTTTGCTGCTTCATGTCTTGTGATTTTCAGTGATGGAATTTGTTTGTTGGGTCAAATGTTAGTCATTTGGAAATTTGGAATTTTGGAAATCGGATCACCGTTCCAATCTTTTGGAGGTCTATCAGTTGGTTAGCTCTCATTTAATTACTGAGTATCTATGCTTACGTCGTTTTTTATTTGAGGAATGTTGGGTTGAACTGGAGGGTTGTGTAGAGGTGGTGAAGAATTCTTAGGTTGATTTTAGTCATCAGACGGGAATGAAAGGGGTTGATGTTGATGTTCGTCAATGCACATTTGAGCTAGGGAAATGGTATTCTAGCAATAAGAGGGATTGGGTGCAAATAATTCGTGAAAAGCAAGAGGGAGTATGCAGGGCCACTAATAGTATCTGTGACGGTTTGTGGACTCAAATCTAGAGTATTAAGCATGATATAGATAAACTTTTTGAATAAGAGGAGACCTAAAGAAAGTACTAAAAGCAAGGATTCTGCGAGACCTGGCTTAAGAGTGGAGATAGGAATTCTAAATGATTCCACTTTAAGGCCCTTCACGTCGAAGTCGAAATACTTTTAGATGTTTATATAAAAAAGCAGGTAGGTAGGTTGATGATCGTGTAGAGGTATGCCAAATTGTTGATGGGCATTTTGGTGATTTGTTTTGTTCTAAAAGACCTTCTCAGCATCATATGGACATGGTTTTTCAACGTGTGCATACCTGTTTACCTGTTGGTAATAGATCATTCCTTGATACCAATTTTTTTACTAAGGAGGTGCGTGTTGCTTTGTTTTGTATGTTCCCTACGAAGGTGCTTGACTAGGATGGATTACTGGCTTTGTTCTACCAAAACTTTTAGTCGGTGGTGGGGGACAAGGTTACAAAAGCTAGCCTTTGCAATTTAACTGAAGGGCTCGGCTTGGAGGTTGTCAATGGGACTCTTATAGTCTCAATTCAAAAGGTGAAGAAAATTGTAAAGATCTCGGAGTTTCGTCCCATCAGTCTGTGTAATGTTGTTTATAAGTTTGTGGCAATGGCTTAGGCGAATTGGTTTAGTTTGGTTATAGGAGATGTAATCTCAGAGATGTAGAGTACCTTTATCCCAGGTAGGCTTATATCTAATAACGTTGTTATAGGCTTCGAATGTATGCAAGCTCTTTGAATGCGAAAAAAGGGTTGTAAATGGGCAATGTCCTTAAAACTTGATATGTCGAAGGTGTATGATAGGGTTGAATGGGACATCTTATCATGAATGATGGCTCAGCCAGGATTTCGGACTCTTGGATTGATCGAATCATGAGAAGTGTTAAATCTGTTTCGTTCTCTTTCCTTGTTAATAGTGTTTCATGTGGCTTTGTGAGACCTGCTAGGGGGCTTTGTTTATGGGATCCTTTATCTCAATACCTTCCTTTCCTGCCTCAATTTTGTTATTAAAAAAATTGAGACATTTTAGGGTTTCGTTGTAGTAGGTATGGTCCGAATATTACCCATCTTCTTTTTGCTGATGATAGCATGGTCTTTACTCGAGCACATGAAAGTAATTGTCGTGCCATCAAATGTTCGTTGGATTACTATGCTAATGCTTCAGGTCAGGTTATCAACTATCAGAAATCTGAGTTGTGTGTGGGTAAAAAGGTGCCTTGTATGGGAGCAATTTCTCTAGCATGAATTCTTGGTGTGAATTTAGTAGGGTGCCACGAGCATTGTCTTGACCTTCTAAGATTTGCTGGTAAAAATAAAAAGCAGTTGTTTTCCATTATCATAGACTGTTTTTGGGATAAAATTGATAGTTGGCAAAGCAAGATTTTTTCGACAAGGGTAAGGAAATTGTTCTGAAAGCAGTTCTTTAATCCATTCCGACATATGATATGTCTTTATTTAAATTGCCTAAAGGCCTTGTGAATGATCTCTATCGGCTTTGCACTAGGTTTTGGTGGGGATCTAATGAGGAGTGTAATAAAATCCATTGGTGTGTTGAGAAAACATTGTACCGTATAAAGGAGTTTTTTTTTTTTTTGGGGGGGGGGGGGGGGGGGGGGGGGGTTGGGGTTCCGGGATCTCTCCATTTTCAATCAAGCTCTTCTTGCGAAACAGTTATGGAGATTGGTGCATTTTCCAAACACTCTAGCTGCCAAGGTTTTGAAACATTGCTACTAACCTTACTCTTATGTTATGCAAGCCTCATATTGCTCCTATAGTTCTTTTCTCTGTATGAGTTTTGTGTAGGGAAAAGAACTATTGGAAGCTAGGTCTGGGTGGCACATTGGTAATAGGTCCTCAGTGTCAATTTACTAAGATCGTTGGTTGCCTCATCCTGTGTCCTTCAAAGTCAAATTGCCTCTGGTGTTAGGACTCTCATCTAAGGTAGATTCATTGAAACGTCCCTCAATGCGTAGAATGAAGACCTAGTACGTGAGACTTCTTAGCCTGATAAAGCTTGCTCGATTCTCAATCTTCTTTGATTGAGTTCTCCAGTCCAGGATTATAGTCTCTGGTACTTTGATAAATTAGGCTCATACTCAAATAATAATGGGTATCATTTCGACTGCGAGAGGATTTTGAATCCTAGCACTTCGGGTCTTAGCTTATTTGAAACTTGGTGGAAGTCTCTGTGGCTTGTTAAGTGCCCGGTAAGGTGAAGTTACAGATCTGGAGAGGTTGCCGAAATTGGATTCCTTGTAAAGGAGTGTTAGCTAGGCAGACGGTTGTTGATGACTCTATTTGCCCAGTTTGCGATTCTAGACCTGAATTTCTTATGCATGATCTGTGGGGATGTCGTTCTTTAAAGAAGGTCAATTCCATGTGCGGTTTCATAAAAGGAATTCAGTTTGGGGATGAATTTCAGTTCATTGACTTTATGATTGAGTGTAAAACCCAGCTGATTCTAGAGGATTTTGAGTTGCTCTGTGTTATTATATGCCACATTTGGCCTAGGCAAAATGATATAGTCCATAAATCTGTTTCTTTACGAGTGGAGGATGTGGTTCCATCGACTATTTCTTTCCTTGCTAATTTTCGCAAAGGGAATGCCAAATAGAGAGGTGAGGTTGTTTAACATGCTTTAGAGACTCCGAGATGGAAGCCTCCTATTACGGTTAGTCTTAAAATCAATATAGATGTGGCCATCAATGAATCCTTGGGTTGTATAGGAATTGGTGTGATTATTCGTAATTTTGAAGGCAATGTTATAGCTACCAGTGCCCAATCCCTGTGGGCTGGTCTCTCTCCTCAGTCTGCTGAAGCCTTGGCGCTGTTGAGGGGTTTTAGTTTGCTCGTGAATCTAGATTATGGCCTTGCTCGATTGAGATTGATGCTCAAGCTATAGTCAACATTGTCAACTCCAGGTTAATCCCTTGTGCTGAGATTGGTCTTCTTATTCAGGATATTCTCTTACTGTTGAAAGGTTTTTCTAATTGTGAGGTTGTTTTTGTGCCTAGAGATGCCAATATGGCTGCCTATTGTCTGGCTAAACTTGGTCTATCCTTTGTTGTAACCCTGTTCACCGGTTACGCAGCGGAACTAGGTTTTAAAATTTTTATACAGATCATAATCTGTATCCAAACCAGTGAACTTTAGATCGTAATTATTTTTCGAAACTAATACATAGAATATGTAAACACAGGAAATTGAAATCAATATAATCAAGAACAAAATCTTACCAACTTTTGGAGGCTCCTTTACTTTACGATGTGCTCATGTCTGAACCACTCGATCTTTCTCGATATCTCCTGGGACTAGTAACTGCGTGTGGACGCGTCACGGTCTCAGGAAGTTGAATGGAAGATGCAGAGAGAATCGAAGAAACTTTTTCTTCTATGTGTTTCAAAAATATACAAAACATGAAACAAGATATATATAAAATATATCTCTAAAAAACATGAAACATGAAACTCTTTCTTATATATATATATATATTCACTGCACACAAAACACTTTTGTTTTTTTTGTCTTGTTTCATGCACCAAGCCAAAAACTTCTTCTTCTTTTTTACAAATTTTATATGTTTCACCCGCCTGTATTTCCGTTTATATATATATATATATATATATATATATATATATATAATATGTGTATCAAGTATTTGCATCCTATGCAAATTCTTTTTTTAACTAATGTTTCATGTGCACACACCAATTTGGCAATTTACATCCAATGCAATATCTTGTGTTATTAATTGATATATATCTTTTAATTATCCTTTTCAAATATATCTGATATATTAAAAAGTGATAATAAGTATTTTAAATTTAAACTTAAATTCAAATACTTAGATAAATGATTTAGTAAAAATAAAATAATCATATTATTTTATTTTCACCTAAATCCATATATCAACTAACACCCAGATTAATAGTTAATTAATAATTCATAATTATCAATATAATTAAATAATCTAATTATTTAATTAATTTAACTATTAATATTCATTAATTAAATAATCTCATTATTCAATTAATTCCCGAATAAACACGTGTCACTTTCGTAACACAATTAATTGGACAATCTAATTAATTAACCGTGACCCTTGTTACTTAAATCGATTGGGCTAGCAAGGGGACCTAATGGACCAACAGTATTTTGAGCTCCAATAATCTTCGAAATCATTAATTAAACTCTTTAATTAATATTCCTTGATTATTAACTCCGGTGTTATTCCACTAAAAACCCGAAGTTGCACTTTCTCAACCGTAGACTCTTTTACACAGACCGATACAACTCGGTGTCCATCGATATAGCTATTACATATGGTGTGATCCTCCAAAATAGTTCATACTTAGAGCTGGGTCATAATGTCCGTTATACCCCTATAATTACATATATCCTTTAAGTACCATTGATTCTCTAATGGACAATAAATCATATTTCCTTACGGGAATTAGGAGCGCTCATATTGTCCAAGCCCCGAATCAACCCTTAAGGGAACTACCATCTACTTCTCACAAGAATGAGTGGATTTCACTATTGTGTACAAACCTTCCCAGCCACAAGCCAAACCACAATCCCAACATACTGAGCATATTGATCGATAACAACATCCGACCTCACCCATGGTATATCAAAGACCACGATCGAACATGAAGGAGTTGATAAGACACTCAGGATTAAAATCACCCACATATAGTCATCGTTAGTTGATATATATGAATCTCATCGGTAAACGGATATTGGTGAGAAATTCAGATAGATCATGACCCAGTCCTATATAATCACATTATACAAGGTGCCTCCATTCCCATATCTCATATGAATGATTCATGATAGAATTATCGTATATTACGGAATGAACCGCAACTATAGATTAACCATAAATAAAGTACCCAGCATTATTTGCTATCTACGGATTCTTTAGATTGCATGTCTTTTACTATATCCATCCCTATATGACACTCATATACACAGTTCGAGATTACATCTGGCAATCTTGGATGTTAAATATATACACAAGTTATAGAATAAACAATAAAACAAAAATGAATTGAACTTTTCCTTTTATTTATTTCATGAATCCATTTACAAATTACATCTTTAAGACATAAACCCCAACATCCTCTAAATGCGACTTATTTGGGTTGGAAGAGTTCCCGTCTTGTGTTCCCAGTTTCTTTGTAATCGTTTTTGTTGGTTAATGAATTCTTTCGTTTCAAAAACAAAAAAAGAGTCAAAAATCTGTTTAGTAAATTTTAATTGATTATTAAAAATGACTAAAATGGATATGATTGTTAAAATTATATATATATATATATATATATATATATATATATATATATAACTTTTTTCTCCTCAAAACCAAATTGAACTTTTAAGAATACGACGATACTTGTCGGTCATTAATTAGGTTTAACAAGATTTTAACTAAGATAAAGTATGTGAATTGATGATTGATAGTTGTGGAATCAATATAAATAAAATCAATTCATCATGGGGAGAGAAAACTGTATATATATACATATTATATTCAAGTATACCTCTAATAAAGATTTGATACCTTTCTGGTGTTTTTTTAAAATTATTTTTTCCAGTTTTTTTTTAGTTTTTCATTATTTTTTCTATTTATTTTTAATAAACGATTTAAAGATAATAACCAAAGTAAATATCAAATTCTGACTAACTCAACTCAGTCCCCTTCTCTAACAACACCCTCAACAGTTAACCTATGCATCTGGAAACTCTAGCGTCGATCTCTCCAATTCCATCTCTTTCTCCAGTTCTGCTGGATTCTCCATTGATAGTGTCGCCAGACTCTATTATGGGCATCGACCCCTTCCCCCACATCGTCGACAATAAGTTTTTGAAATCGAAGAATTTGTTGTGGATTTGTCACGACAATGGAGAAGACATCCATCCCAGAACTGATTTATTTAGTGTCGGAGAGGCTAGTTCTTCTCCGACAATGGAGGAGGGGGACGCCTCCTCCATTTTTGAGACCAGATCAGCGGAATCTCACGATTTCATTCGTGAGAACGAATGAGGTCTTTCACCTCCTCCACTGTTAGAGGATAACTGACATCCCTCGACGATGTCAACTTCGTTAAGGCAGGCTAGTTCTCCTTCGTCCATTATCTCCAGCAATGGTCACTACTGTACAAAAGAAATTTACTTAAAAAAATCAGTCTTAAATTTGAGGGCATTATTGTGTTTTCATTAAAATGGTGAGGGTATTATGAACATTTTAACGGTAAGAGATTAGTTTTTCCGATGATCAACTTTCAAAAGCAATTTCAACTAACTTCTTAAAAACCGATTACGGTATTAGAGAGTAAAATTATAAAATAAGCTTTTTTTATACTCTTTAAACATCTATTTACTTAAAATTTTAAATATATATATAATTATTTTTCTTGGAAAAACAATCCCAAAAGCACCCTAAATTCTTTATAAAGCTTTTTAATTTTGGTGCTTATCAAATAACTCACCCTTCTTAAATTTACACGCAATATCATAACCAGATGCCACAAACAGATTACAATGATCGAAACACTTTATTCAATCGGATTCCCCTCCTATGAACATGATCCTTCATGTCCTACGACCCTTCCGCCTCGTCAGCAAAAACTACAACATTGATATCACTTTCGTGGATAAGTGGTTTGTACCATACAAACGAAAAAAATCGGTGACAATGCAATCAAAAACAAAAACAAAAAACAAAAGAAAGTGGGTGATAGATATGCACAATACATATATTTTTAATTATATTACATGTCAATTAATGAATAATTACCTTTTACAAAAACTTTATTGAAAAAAATCATTTAAAATACAAGAAAATTATAAATTTTATTATATTAAACAAATAAAAAAAATATTTGAAATTTTGAATTTGAAGAACAAGTTTAAGATAGGTTGAATGAGTTTAACGTATAGAGGAACGTTAAATTTGTTCAGTGAACAAGTCAACACATAACTTTGTGAACAAGTTCAATGTAGAATGAACGAATTTAACGTTCATCTGAACATTAAACTCGTTCAGTGAACAAGACAAATATAAATCTTCATGAATAAGTTTAACATTGGTTGAACGAGATTAACATTCATCTAAATGTTAAACTTGTTCATTGAACAAGTCAACGTAAATCTTCATGAACAAGTTCAACGTAGTTTGCACGAGTTTTACATTTGTCTCAACGTAAAACTTGTTTGGTTCATGAACAAGTTAAATGTAGGTTGAACGAGTTTAAAGGTAATATCAACGTTTAACTTGTTCGATGAATAAGTCAACGTAAATCTTCATAAAAAAGTTCCATGTATGTTGAATAAGTTTAACGTCCATCCCAACATTAAGTTGTTGGGTAAAGAAGTTAACGTAAACCGTCATTAACAAGTTTATCGTAGGTTGAACTAGTTTAACAATCAACTCAACCTTAAACACGTTTGGTAAACAAGTCAATGTAAACCTTCATGAAAGTTTAACGTTCATATCAACGTTAAACTTGTTCAGTGAACAAGTTAGCGTAAACTTTCATGAACAAGTTCAACGTTGGTTGAACTAGTTTAACATTTATATAAATGCTAAACTTGTTCCATGAACAAGTCAACGTAAATCTTCATAAACAAGTTCAATATAAATTGAATGAGTTTGACGTTCATCTCAGCGTTCCCTCGACCACTGCCATTCTAGATTTCTAGGGTGCTCCAGGACTGGTTGCCACTATTTCAGAACGTATCCTAGGATCCTTGGCTACCGCCGATGTAGAGAGTTGGAACGGTGAACTCATGTTGGTAGTGGTCGTTTTGTTGATTCCCTATCTAGCGGGCATCATCGTTGACTTTCCGTATGGATGACTGGATCTATCGAAATGCATCTGGGGAAATACCAGTGGTTACATCCATGGATGTCATTATGTCGATTCTAGCGGATGGTGGATTCCTTGATGGTGGATCTTCTCCAATGGGTGTGATTAGGGTCTATTTATCCATGTATGGAACCATAAATTTGGTGTACAAGTTAAGCCAGATCCCGTAATGGAACTGAATTCTAACTTATCGGAATCGTATTATTCTCTTCCTTGTTTTGCATTGGTTGTATTTTAATTGTATTAGGTCTCTTGCCTAATATGCACCTTTATATCTATAAGGGGCCATTTGGTATAAGGGCATATTTACATGGGAATGAGAATCTCAATACATTCCTATGTTTGGTAGCAGTTTTGGATTTTTTGTTTCCCAGGAAAGTGAATCCCATGGGAATCACAATATCCTCCAGAGGGGTAACGTGATTCCCATCAAAATAGATGGGTTTCAGATTAACTCCATTTGATTCCCACCGTGGGACCCACCATCATTAAAAAAAAATCCAATTTCCTTTGATTCTCTGTTCTTTGTTCTTTGTTTTTCAATTAAAAAAAAAACCCCCATCTGATTATCTGTTATTCACATTGTTTCTCAACAATAATACCAAAAATCTCCAATTTGCTTTCTAAAATCCCTAATCAAAACCATTATCAAAGTATCATCTCAAACATCATCACCAACACAAAAATGAAAAAACAATTACAGCAACAAGAGTAAAATAAATCGATGATGACGATGATGACGGCGAGGTTTGACGATGACGACAGCGAGGTTCAACGATGATGACGGTGAGGATCGAGGAAGACAATGACGAACGGAGACGACAACGACGAACGGAGACGACAATGGTGAGCTTCGACGAAGACCAGGACGAGCTTCGATGACGATGCGACGATGACGCGACGGTGATGCAACGACGAGGTGGTGACGACGACCTAGAGAGAAAGACAGAGAGAGAGAGAGATGGAAAGAAAGGGAGAGAGAGCGATGGAAAGATGAAAGATCTGGAGAGACCAGATCTGTTACTTTTTTTTTTAGATTTTAATAATAAAAAAAAAACAAATTCCCATGTAATACCAAACATTGTTGCTTAATATTCTCAGGAATCCTACCTAATATTCCCATACACAACCAAACACATGTGTACAAGTTTCCCAGGAATCACATTTCTAGGTTTCACTTTCCCAGGAATCACATTTTTTTGATTACCCCATACCAAACGGCCCCTAAGGAAGTTTATTTCCTTATCAAAGTGTTCTTCGAGATGTCTTGTTTGGGTAGGATTCCTCTTCCGCATATCAGAGTCATAACTTTATTAAATCCAAATATTGTCCATGTGTCAATCAACCGATCATCTACCAATCCCGAACAAAGTCTATTTCCTTGACCGCTAGTTTCCCTTGATCACAGGCTTTACCCCGACCATCTTATTGGTCCCGATCGGGACTTCTTACCCAATCGTGTGTCATCTTAGTCGGGTGGCTTATGGGCTTTCTATGATCAACTTAGATTGGTTCGGTTTGTTTGACTATTGGTGATGTGGCACCCCGACTCTTGTCTCTTGCTAATGTGTCATGCTATCTGAATTTCACCAATAACAATAATGCTTAACCATCACATAATTAAAAGCACACATGAGTTGACCGAGTGTTGTGGATTATTTAACTTAAAAAAATAAGAATCTAATTACAAAAATATTCCAAAGGCATTCCTTGGTTTCTTGTAATTTTCAAGTCTTCTAGTCTCTTCAGATCACTATGATTCATCTCATGAATCAAGAATAGAAAATCCATATGGAATGCACTAGGCAACACTTGCCAACGGAACAGTGCAACCGGGACATACCTCGCTCGTACACCAACCAGCAATGTTGCGCAAAGCAACATGCACAATCGTGCAAGACGATGTACACGGGTATACGTGGTCGTGCAAGTCAATATGCACTAGTATGTAAGACTAGCGTAGCACCCGCTCATCAACCTGTTGCGCACTACCCACGCATCAGGTAGCGTAACACCCGCACAGTAGCCTGTTGTATACCACATGTGCATCAAGTAGCGTAACACCCGTGGCAGTAGGTAGCACACCTACCCGTGCATTGACCTATTTGTTGACTGCGAACACTGTTCTTCACGATTTTCTCCATGTCTTCAAAGGTTACATTTTTTTTAATACAATAAACAGTAAAAAAAAATGTAAACATTATACAACCCAAAAGCACTCTAAATCCACAGCACCATAAAAAATTAAAATCAACTATGTTTTTAAATTAAACAATTTAATCAAAAAAAGAATACACCCATAAAAACCGTGCCTACACATTCAAACATATCAAGAGCATTGAAATCGATTCTCTTGTTTTGAAAAATTAGCTCTGATACCAATTGTCGGGTTCCCGATTTACCGATCGTCCAGTGGAAGGAACTTTTTTTAAAAATATAGTTAAAAGAAATACTGCGACCAGTAAACTCTAGGATTTATTTTTCAGAACCAGTATAATGAGAAATCGAATGAGGCTCTTTCTCTTTATTTTAATCTGCTCCTGCTTTGAACCACTTGATAATCTTCGCTATCTCTTGAGATTGGTAACGGCGTATGAGCACGTCACGGTACTCAGGAACAACATGAGAACACAGGGAGATGAAGAAGATTTTTTTTTTCTTTTGGCCGAACCCTAGAACACTTCTAGGTTACTTTTTTTTTCTTTTCTCTGAACACTCAAAACTCTTTTGATCGTATGTTTTTTGTGTTGTATATAGTTTCCAAAAACATATACCATTTATATATTTTATTAAACTATTTTAATTAAATCTTTTAAGATATATGATATCTTGAAATATATTAATTAATAGTTTTTTATTTGAATTCAAACTCTGTAAATTCAAATTTAAATATTTAATTTAATAAAATAAAATAATCATATTATCTTATTTTATTCAAAATCAAATATCAACTAACACCCTCCATATAGTGATTAATAACATAATTAAATAATCTTAGTATTTAATTTATTTAATCACCATTATTCATTAATTAAATAATCTCATTATTCAATGAATTCCCGAATAATTACGTGTCACTTTCATAACACAATTAATTAGAAAATCCAATTAATTAACTATGATCCTTGTTACCTAAAATGATCGGGCTAGCAAGTGGACCGAAAAAACCCACAGTATTTTGAGCTCCAATAATCCTTAAAAATAATTAATTAAACTCTTTAATTAATATTTAATGATTATTAACTTCGGTGTTATTCCACTAAAAACCCAAAGATGTATTATCTCAACTGTAGACGTTTTTACACAAACCAATATTACTCGTTGTCCATTGATATATCTATTACATATGTTATGATCCTCCACAAGTATTTCATAATTAAAGCTTTCATAATTAGAGTTGGGTCTGTTATACCCCTCTAATTATATCTTTCCATTAAGTACCATTGATTCTCTAAAGAACAATAAATCACACATTCCTCACGGAATTAAGAGAGCGCTCATATTGTTCAAGCCTCGAAATTAACCCTTAAGGGAATTGCCATCTACTTCTCACAAAAAGGAGTGGATTCCACAATTGTGTACAAACCTTCCCAGCCATAAGCCAAACCGCATTCCCAACATACGGAGCATATTGATCGGGAATGCAACTCTGACCTCACCCATGGTACGTCAAAGATTACAATCTAACCTAAAGGAGTCGATAAGACACTTAGGATTAAGATCACCCACATATAGCCATCATTAGTTGATATATATGAATCTCATTGTTAAACAGATATTAGTGAGAGATTCATATAGATCATGACCCAGTCCTATATGATCACATCATACAAGGTGCATCCATTCTTATATCTCCATATGAATGATCAAGGATAGGATCACCGTACAATACGGAATGAACAGCAGCTGTAGATTATTCATAAATAAGTACACATCTTTATTTGCTATTTATAGACTCTTTAGATTGCATGTCTCTTACTGTATTCATCTGTTCATGACATTCATATACACAGTTTGAGATTACATCCGGCAATCTTGGATGTTTAATGCACAAGTTATACACATTATATGACATAAGAAGAATGAATTAAACTATTCTATTATTTATGTTTACATTCCATTTATTAATTACAAGCTTTAGGGCATAAACCCCAACAACAATCAATTAACAATTTAAAGGGGTAGAAAACAATAAAAACACATCATTTGATTTACGTGAGAAACACTCCAACTGGGTAAAACTCAGGGCTCTCCATTTAGCCACACATGGTTCCCAAGTCCACTATATGTAATGATGTTTACAACCTAGGTTGACCTCTAGTCACACCATTCTCGGAACATAACACACCACTTCTACCCCATGGGCCTTTTATAGTGATTCTAGACCAATTGCTTATGCAATAACCACTTAGTCACAAGACTTGACTCAATGAAGAGATAAACAACCTATGTGTGTAGGGAAAAATCAGTTCAGAAACTCGACGGAAGCGTAAAATTAGGGTTTGATATATTTAAAATTTTCCCCTTTAAAAAAAAGAACCTTAACCCTAGGTTAATTGACGTATATTAAAAGTACCATACCTTTTTCTCGTGACGATTGAACTAGCGTCGAATTGAATCCGTAAGATCTTCCAATCCAATCATGAACGTGAATCACCTAGGAGTGTGAGCTCCCTTTCTTTAAATTGTATACCTGAGGATGGAAACAAACACAATCTCTTTCTTTTGTTAGTCATAATAATCCTCCAAGAGGAAAAACAAAGAACGTTAGGTCATTTGTGAATTATCAATCAATTTGATTGAAACTCGCGTGAACCTTGATTCGATGTTGTACACATAACCTTTTAACGTAAAGGCTAATACTGGACTATCGAAAACAAAACGTTCTTTATTCCTTTTCTTCATTGCCGAATTTTCACACACCAATCTTTAGAGTTGGACGAATTTATCTAGAGAAAGAAACAAATTCTCTACGCTCCAAATTCTCTACGCTCCAAATTCTCTCTTGGCCGAATTTTACTCTTGTATAAACCCTAGCCTTGAATTTTTTTCTTGAATAATACCTAGCCTTGGCCGAATTTATCTAGTAAAATTATTGCCTTGGCCGAATTTAATAGGTAATATAAATAGAAGACCAAATAATCTCCTAAAAAGGATTTACTTGGTGGGCAAGAATCCTTTCCTTAGGAGGATTTACTTGGTGACCAAGAATCCTTTTCAAAGAAGAATCCTTTTAAAAGAAGAATTCTTTTCTACACCAAGACTCCTAATCCAACTCAAATATTATATTTATTCAATAACCGATTAATGAATATAATAAAATTGTGACTAAAGTAAAACTTCCTATTGACCAATTGTCAACTAGAGTTTTAATAATCAAATACTTCCTAATTTGACTAGATAAAAAAATTCATTTTATTTATCTACTTACTAAATATAGTATTTAATACTTATCGTATTACCAACAATAATATGACAATAGGATACCTACTCCTACTAGAAAAAAGATTTTAAATTTTAATTAAATAGTTAATTAATTAACAAATTAATTAATTTCTATTTAATTAAATAATAAAATAAAAAACAATATAATAAGCTATTATATATAGCCTTTGAATGGGGAAAGTGGGAAAATATAGGCCAAAGTGAGTTGACCAAAGTTAGTGCCTTTTGGCATCTTTTTGCATGTGCAAATCTTGTAGGATTTACAAATGCTTTTGAGCTTAACAAGGAGAAAATCAAGATTGTGTACGCCTTGGTTACTAACAAGCCCTTGAACCTTGATGATCTTTTAATAGAACATATTAAAAGTGTGGCTGGTTTATCTAGATTGGACAAAAAGCTAGCATTTCCGAGGGGTTTTATCATATTTTTGTATGGTGCATGGTGTTCCTATGTTGGATGATGATGTGCTTTTGCCTCCCTTGGAGAAATTTTGTGAAAAACTGATATCTTACATGTCTTTCAAAGAAAAGGGAAAGGTTAATGACAATTGTAGGATCTTTGGTGAAAATCAAGATTCAACTGTGGTGTCAAGTGTAAGCATTTTACCGGAGTGGGATATGCAACTACAAGAGGGGCTTTTGATAAAGATTGATTAGCTAAATGCTAAGGTGGAGCAATAAGAACAAAGGATCAAAAGCTTAGAGGAAAGACTTTCTTCAAGCAACACAACCATCAAGCATTATGAGAGGTCAACCAATTGAAGATTCTTCTATGATGACACTAGTTGATCTTGAGGTATCACTTTATTTTCTTACCTCTTGGCTTCTTTTCATGTCAAAAAGGGGGAGAAAAATATGATATCTTACTAGCTCATTTGATCCACTGATCCATTTTTTTGTTGGTATTGTTTTTTTTTTTAATTTGGTTTATTGAACTTGGGTTTGAAATATTCTAAACTTTATTAGATATGCTTGTATTTAGGGGGAGTATACATATATCCTCTTGGACTTTATTGTTTTATATTACTCAAGAATATTTTGACATATATTCTTCTCTTGTATATATTGTTCTTCAAGTTAATTCTAGGTGCTATCAAGAGAAGATCATATGAAGAAGTTCAATACTTGTTGAAGATTAGTCTAAGATGTACAAACTCATTGTAATGTGAGCGAGTGATTGTGACCAATCTTCATTTTGTATGTATTAGTTTTTTGTATAGGTGTTTTGACATGGATTTACCAAAGGGGGAGATTGTTAGGTCTTTGAGTTTTATGTTGGCATAATTCCATATCAAAAAAACATTTCATTTGTATTGATTAGTTGTCTAGGATTTAAGGTGTATAAAGCTTCAAGGAAGATTGGACAACAAATCAAGCAAAGTTGAAGTCTTCAAAGAGGAATGGGCTACATTGCATAATAAAGGTATAATAAGACCTCAATCCTCTTACAAGGCTTAGGTGAACACACACACATTGCATCCATATGTGTCTCTGCATCATTTTCCCAAATTTACATTACACATACACACACTTATTAAAGTATGCACATGCATTGGATTTAATTTGACAATTTTTAAGAAATTGCATGTTCTATGACTATATCTAGGAAATGACATATTTGTGTGTTCTTGTGTTTATTTGTTTTCATTTGTATGGTATTGGACTTGAATTGTGCTTATTTGATTTCTCATTGAGTTCCGGTCATTTCGGTTACTCATTCATTAATTTTCAAGTTCCAATTAGGAAGTTGTGAAACTTTCTGTATATTTAACGTACATGGTTGTGTTTTGAGTTGAATTCTATATTTTTTGTGAAATTTTTGTTGACGTCCTTGTGCATGAAAGAGACCTAGTTCATAATCCAAAAATGGATTTGAATTTAGAGTTCGGAGGCCAGAGAATGGTTAAAGAACATGAAGGTGCGCGAGGGGAGGTGAAGGAACCAAGCTCGAGGACCATTGCACCTCTCCCCGTGGAGGCATGTGGCCTCCACGGGAAGAGTTACCCTCTGACCCTATGGAGCCCATGCGCCTCCATAGGATGGTAGAGCTGGAACATCTTGATTGGTTACTTCATTCTTTTCTTTAGTTCTCTCTTTTATATACCTTTTTCCCTCTCATTTTTTAACAAGAATAAGAAACTTTAAAAACACTAGTGCAGAATTTTCTCCCAAATTTTCTCATCTTCCAAACACAATAATTGTCTCATTTGAACTCCAATTCAAGTAATTCAAATTGGAGATTGTTTATCAATCAATCTTTATTATCTAATTTGAGGACCTTTAATCACGTTTTTAGGTAGCTTTATATTAAAAAATGGGACTACACAGTTTTTCTTATGGTATTGAATCTTTTCTTGAGTTTTGTTCTTAAATTTGTTCAATAACCTTAGGTTTTCTTCTTCAATACAGGTATATATTGTATAAAGTTTGATTAGAGTTTTAGATTCTATTAAAGCCAGATTGAACTTGATTAGAATCTTACATATTGAGTTAGGTTTTTGTTAAAGCCTATGTTTTCACTTGTTTGTGTTTTGTATTGTGCTAGCTTTATATCTAGGACTATTTCAGAATTTGATTGATTGATTTTGATAAGAAATAGTCTCTACTTGTGCTAGGTCTCATTAATTGACTTTATTCATGATTAGCACAATTTCTTGTATGTATAGAGCTTAATTGGTTTGCATTGAATACTTTGTGAATACATGCTCTATATTTCTTGCTAGAACTTTTATTGATCATATGTTGTGATTCTAGCATGATTTTTTTTATACTAAATCTTGATTTTGTTGTTAAATGTATATGATTGATTCAAGGCTTAGTGATATGAATAAATCTAGAAGTAAAATGTGTTTTGGTGTTTCACATTTTCTAGAATTGTTATTCATGCATAGTAAATAGATAAATTTGATTTGTAAACTTTCATGCATATGTCTAGTTTCCGTAGGATATGATGATCATTATATTCTGTGTTGTGTGCTTGTTTGCATTTTTTATTCATGATCACTTAGAAGTCCTTGTAAGAGGCTTAGAAGTTTTGGCTAGGATCGGGGTGATCCGGATAGCTAAGCAAGGAAGACTTAACTAGGATCAAGGTGATTCATAGTTAAGCATGGAAGTCTTGGCTAGGATCGGGGTGATCTAAATAGCTAAGCATGGAGTCTTGACTAGGATCGGGGTAATCTGGATAGTCAAGCTAGGAGAAACTTCTTTCATTTGGGTAGGATAGAAGGGTGGCTCTTTAGGTGTATTGGTCACTTGAGAGATTGTACTTTTATCTTACTAGAGGAAGTTATTTCACTAGTGATTGTGGTATCAACCAGTGGATGTTTCCTCTTTAGAGGTTTTACCATGAAAAAAATCGTGTGTTAATTTTATCTATCCCTATCTCTTTGATATTTGTATTGTTATATGTAAATTTTATTAGATGTACACGTCATTGACAAGGTGGATAAGATTGCTAGGTAGATATCCGAATAGGCATTCAGAAAATATCCTTCAAGATATCATTAAGGAATAGAAACCCGAGTAAGTATAAATACGAGTACTGAGCAAGACCTGCTCAAGACCAGGTGACGTCATGTTCTACTCGGGATCAGCTGATGTCAAATTCCCATAGGACAAAAATGAGAAGCCCAAATAAAGAAGTCCAATAAATAATTCACACGTGGGTAAACCAAAAGTGATGCTAAAACACACGAAGACATCCATTTCAAGAACTTCTAGAATAACAAAATACCAAACAGGAAAACAGGTTCCTGATCAAGCAGCAACTTTATTCCTTCAAGATGACTGCACATTTATAAGAAAATAAAGTCCTAAACTGACTATATCTTTGGAATCCCATTCGATCTCCATACAATCTCCGAACTAGGAAAAAAGTTAAAGAAGACTCCAACAAGCAACCAAATTGTAATTAAATACAAAATTCTTTCACTACTTGTACAAAAAGGATTAGGGTTCTATGCACATATAAATAGACCCATAATCTCGTCATAAAAAGATATTGAAGAGCACGCAGAGAGAAAAAAAAGAGATCGAGAGTTGTAAATCTTTATTTCAATAGTGGATTTTGGCTCGGTTGCTTATTTAACCAGTGGACGTTTCTCAGATCACCGGAGTTTTACCACGTAAACTTGCATCTAACAAGTTTCAAATTGCATTCTTCTTCTCTTCCTCTTTGAAGTCACGGCTAAAATCCAATCTTGTTGACTTTCACACAAATCGAGAAATCGACGTCAACAATTGGAGCTAGAAGAAGGGGCTTGAACTTTTGATTTGATTAAAAGTAATGGCTGGAAGTGGAAGCAGAAAAAGTTATAGGGATGTCCAAAAAACTCCAGATAATGTTCATATAGGCAGTAGTTCACGAGATCTCGCCATGACTACCGAGAACCAACCAACATCTCTGGCGGGGATCTAACAAATCCCTCCGACAAGCAAAGACCTGACACGACGCTTCCGTGAGGCACTACAACAGCTGTTAGCGGACGCGGCAAAAGAAGGGGTTGATCTATTAGCTGTAGAAGAAACACAACCTCCTAATCCCCCACTTACAAGGCTTCGTTCGGTTATAGTTGGGCTGGAACCAGATCCACTAGAAGCTGGTAAGAACTTTGTTCCAGTCAATCAAGCTGGAGGTGTAACACGCAATTAGGATAAGGGACGTGAAACACCCGAAGAGGAACGACCACACCAAAGGAAGAGCCATGGTCATATAGCCCATGATAGACACCGTAAGCATGACCGGCACAGGGATCAGTCATCATCATCAGAGGATAGTGATCGAAACCATCGCAAGCATCGTCATGGAACCATACACCTGTAAGGATCGACCCGTGAGACTCAACAACGAAGTGAAGAGGAGCTGGAAAAAGGCATGGCGGTCACCCGACGGTTTAACCATCATGGAGATCTAGTGGGAGACAGAGATGTTATGATTCAGAGCCTGACCCGAGAAGTCAAAAACAACAGGCGTCAAATTGACACGCTGGTTAGGCGATATATGTATAATGACTTATCCGACGACGATTCTGACTGTCCATTCACTAGAGACATCCTGCGAACCACATTTATAGAAATATTTAGGATGCCACATGTAGAACAATTCAAGAAGGATACAGATCCTAAGAACACGTTAGACGGTATAAAAGTTCTATGGCTTGTAGGGAAAATTAGGGTTAAAAACCCAACGGAAGCGTGATAAAAATGAAATTAGGGTTTGCGTATAAATAAAAAATTTTCCCTTTATGCAACGAGAACCTTAACCCTAGATTAATTGATGTATATAAAAGTATCGTACCTTTTTCTCGTGACGATTGAACAAGCGTCGAATTGATTCCGCAAGATCTTCCAATCCAATCATGAACGTGAATCACCTTGGAGTGTGGGCTCCCTTACTTTTTATTGTATACCTGAGGATGGAGACAAAGCAAAATCTTTTCTTTGTTAGTTACAAATATCCTCCAAGATAAAAATCCAAGAACGTCCAGTCACTTGTGAATTATCAATCAATTTGATTGAAACTCGCGTGAACCTTGATTCAATGTTGTACACAAAACCCTTTTGATATAAAGGATACTAGTGTACTATTGAAAATAAAAACGTTCTCTTTTTCTCTTTTCTCCTTGGCCGAATTCCACACCCCTTTTCTATGAGTTGATTGAATTTTGTCTAGAGAAAAAACTAAATTTTCTCCCTCAAAATTCTCCCTTGCTATGCCAAATTCTCTCTTGAAAATTACTTAGGCATGGCCGAAATTTTCATCATAGAATTCTTAGGGCTGGCCGAAAATCACACATATATATATAGGATTATAAATCCTTTCCTACGAAGGATTTACTTGGTTGGCAATAATTCTTTCCTTAGGTGGATTTATTTGGTAGTTAAGAATCCTTATCTTAAAGGAATTCTATCTTTTGTATATATATATGGGCTGGCCGAATTTTATGTGATATAGATTAGGATCACAAATCCTTTCCTAAGAAGGATTTACTTGGTAGTTAAGAATCCTTTCCTTAGGTAGATTTATTTGGTGGTTAAGAATCATTTTCAAAAAGGAATTCTATCCTCAACCAAGACTCCTAATCCAACTCAATAATGTATTTGTTACCATATTAAAGACTTCCTAATTTGATTAGATAAATAATTCATTTTATTTATCTACTTATCAAATATAGTCTTTAACATTAACTATACTACCAACAATAGTATAGTTTTAGGAGACCATCTCCTACTAAGAAAAAGATTTTGACTTTTAATTAAATAATTAATTAATCAATAATTAAATAATAAAATAAAACAATATATTTAAGATATTCTTAATAACCTTGCCCCCATACCATATATAAGAGCCATATAATATTTTTCTTATTTTATTAAATCCATTGGACGTTAATAAAAAAGTCCATATGTGAACTAGACCTATTCTTACAAAAAGAAATACGTTCACATGTCTTAATTCAATTCTAGATGGACCCCTAAATTGGTCTAGTAGAATATATCAAGTGATCCATGCAAGTTCGTGTGGATTGAGGATCTTAACGGGTATCTAAATTTATGCTCAAATAGACACAACCCAATCACAATCAACAAATGATTCACTTAGGTTTGATATATTTAATTTTAATTCATTCCACTAAAGAACTAAAATTGAACTCTTAAATAAAGATAGAATAAGTTGATGTTACTCATTCATACCCTAGACAACCTTATTGGAGAAAGTGTATCCTCGTGAAGAATACCGGTGATCGCCAAGAGCTCATAGACCGCCTATAGCTCTCCAAGTTACCATATTTACTCATATGACCACATTTTGAACTTGGATATTTTGACTTGTCCAGAAGCCATGTTTCAATAGACACTATTGAAAACTTAACGTTAAGATTTAATATCCAATACCTCAAAACATCCGTATGATGGTATTCTACTCTGATTCAATAAATGGAGCCACGATGTTCATAATTATAAATGAAGTCCTCTATCGATTAACAAATGAATACCACCAAACTATCGAGGATAGACTATGCTATATAATCGTACTCATTGATAGCTCAAATGATAACACTTGCAACCATAAGTCCATCATTTATCTCACGATTGAGATAGACTCTCCGATTGTCTTCAAATGAAAACTTTTATCCATTGACGGTTCTAGATAAAGTATTTCAATGTGATCCTATTCAATGCACCCAGTGCACTAGATTCTTTTGCCCAAAGGCACCACACTTTGATGATTTTAGACTCATCATAACACATTTGATCCCACTCAAATGCTAGCAAAAGAATCTACAACTTTGACAAGATAAAGGCGCCCAACCTTATATCTTAAGTTGTGAATATTATTCAAGACTAACTAAAGAATTGTGTCTACCTCATACATATCCAGATGTATGAACAATTATTTTCTCATAGTCTTTTGACCTTATGATTATTTACTTTTGACAATTATAATAATTAAACTATAAATGCTATAAGATTTGTTAAACTAGAAATCTCTTTATTCATATGAAAAGATTGTTAATAACAATTTTACACTCTTGCTATCGAGCATAATCCTAACATGGCTCAGTGTGCCCACATCGACCTTTTACTATGTCTTAACTTTTCACAGACTCTGGGAGACACAGGCTCAAGATGGTTTGGAAGGTTGCCCCCGGCAAGCATCGGAAGTTTCGGTGAATTAAGCAGAAGTTTCTCAAGACAATTTCTAGGCAATGTACACATGAAAAAATCAGTGGCTTACCTTTCTCAGCTGAAACAAGGGAAAGATGAGTCATTAAAAGAATTCCTGAGGAGATTCGGCCAGGCGGTATAAGAAATCGGCAGTGCAAATAATGAAGCAATAATTACTGCATTCATAAACAATTTACATAATGGACGACTATCTTTTGACCTAAGAAGGGCCAGTTTAACCAGATATACAGATATAATGGACATGGCTAGAGGATATGCACTAGCCGAAGAAGAGGAGTTAGCCACTGGAAGATGCTACATGCATGGAGGGAAACCTGAACAAAAAGATGCCGAGTCAAAGGTACAGAACCAAAAGGGAAAACAAAAAGGAAACAGCAAAGAAAGAAGTAAGGACGGAGGAAATGGGCGCAATGCCGACCAGACCACGGAGAAATTCTGAGAAAAATACATGAACTACACCTCTCTTCGAAAAAAGTAGGAAGAAATCCTGACCATATTGGAAGAGAAAAATCTAGTAAAAGAGCCACGCCGACAGTCTCAGTTTTCCCGGTGAGATACAACAAAGTACTGCAGATTCTACAAGGAAACCATTCATGAGACTTCCAAATGTTACCAGCTTAGAGACTATATAGAGATCCTCATTCGGGAAGGACACCTACAAGATACAATCTTGAAAAGAGATGAGAGGTCAGAAACAAAGAAAGAGACTAGGGCCGATCATAGTTCCGGTCGAAACAAAAGGGCCAGCCCCGAGGCCAATGAAATAATACAAACTATCTTTGGAGGACCATCAACTGGAAGAAGTAACCGAGAGCTAACTCAGGAAGTCAGAGAAGTGGTGGAGGCAAGGTAGAACTTTGATGTCAACTCTGCCGAACCAGACCCCGAAAAGGGTCAAAGAAGGATGAGACCCAATAATATTCACAGAAGCTGACTCACATGGGGTCGATGTTTGATCAAATGACGCCATTGTCATAAATTCCCGAATTGGACACAGGGAAGTCAGAAGAATTTTAATAGACTGTGGTAGTTCGGCTGATATTCTCAATGTAGCTATCTATGATCAACTAAGGTTGGACCGAAAGGATTTGCAACCTTTTCATACCCCACTCAAAGGATTCGGGGGAGTTGAGGTCAGGTCTCTCGGGACGGTAAAGTTGCCAGTTAAAATCGGAGTAGCACCTTGTCAAAGAACAGTATTGCTCAATTTTGTAGTGGTAGACTTAGACAATTGGCCTTATAACGCGTTGTTAGGTCTGCCATCCTTGAATAAAACTAAGGCAGTAACAACTACTTATGCTCTAATGATCGAATTCCTAACTGAACGGGGGGTAGGAATAGTCAATGGAGATGGCCAGAAGATCTAATCTCTTGGTTTACAAAGACACAGACAATAGCGAACCAGTGTTCACCGTCACCCGATCAGATCAGACCGAGCAAGAATCACTGTTGTTCGAATTCGATTCGAGGGAAGAGCCGAAAGTGTCTAAAAGTGAACCAATAGAGGAAATAGTCTTAAGAGAAGATAAGCCAGGTAAGAAGATCAAAATCGGGGTCAGTTTAGAAGGAAAGGTTAAGCAAAATCTTATTAATCTGCTTAGAGAATACAAAGATGTGTTCGCCTGGAGTCATGAAGACATGGTAGGGATAGATGCCCGAGTAATATCACATCATCTTGCAGTGGACCCACTTGTAAAATCAGTAATACAAAAAAGATCTTTTAACCTAGAAAGAAGTCAGGCGATCAAGCAAGAAGTGGAGAAATTACTCGTTATAGGATCAATCAGAGAGATCAACTACCCTCAGTGGGTAACCAATGTGGTCCTCATCCAGAAGAAAAACGGTCAGTGGAGAATGTGCGTAGATTTCACGGACCTGAATAACGCATGCCCAAAAGACAGTTTTCCAATGCTAAGGATAGACCAGCTGGCTGATGCCATGTCAAGCCACGAATTACTCAGTTTCATGGACGTCTACTCAGGAAATAACCAAATCAGGATGAATAAGGCTAATGAGGAAAAAACGGCATTCACAACCGATCAGGGCTTATACTGTTACACAGTAATGCCCTTTGGGCTAAAGAATGCAGGAGCAACATACCAAAGGCTAGTCAACAGAATCTTCACACGTCAAATAGGAAGGGACATGGAAGTTTACATAGATGACATGTTGACCTAGAGCATCTCAGCGGACAGGGATACCTTAGACCTGCGGGAAACATTCGATGTCTTGAAGAGATATCAAATGAAGATGAATCCGAATAAGTGCCTATTTGGAGTTTCTTCAGGAAGGTTTCTGGGTTTCCAAGTTCACCAGAGGGGAATCAAAGTAAACTCTGAAAAGATCCAAGCCCTACAAAAAATGACCTCACCAAGGACGCTAAAAGAAATGCAACGCTTAACAGGATGCTTAGCTTCCTTGGGCAGATTTATTTCAAAGGCCACAGACAAATGTGCTCCCTTTTTTAAAGTAATTAAAAAAGGAAAAGGACTCGAATGGAACGAAGAATGCGAGCATGTGTTCCTAAAAATCAAAGAGTACCTAGGGCAAGCTCCCATCCTTTCGAAACCGAAAATGGGAGAAATACTCCACTTGTACTTATCAATTACGGAATTAGCAGCAAGCTCAGTTCTAGTCAGAACAGAAGATGGAGTACAGAGGCTAGTATACTATACCAGTAAGACACTTTTTCCAGCTGAAACCAGGTATTCACAGGCAGAAAAAATGGCCCTAGTATTGGTTTCGACTGCAAGGAAGCCGATGCCATACTTTCATGCTCATATAATCTAGGTTCTCACCGACTGGCCACTTAAGAAACTCTTACAGAAGACAAATTTCAAGAAGACTAACCAAATGGGCAATCGAGCCAAGTGAATTCGATATCCAGTACGTCCCCAAGACATCTCTCAAAGGCCAAGCAATGGCAAATTTCATAGCAGAATTAACAGAACCAAACCTAGAAGCAAAAAATATGTTTGGCAAGAGTTTCTCATGGAAATTATATATCGATGGCTCTTCAAACACTCATGGCAGCAGGGCCGGGATCGTAGTATGCACCCCGGAAGGAGATAATGTCGAGTGTGCCATGAGATTCTACTTCAAAGCAATGAATAATCAAGCCGAGTACGAGGCACTACTAGCTGGACTCAGAGTATGCATAGCCCTCGGAGCAGATGAGGTCGAAATATTTAGCGACTCACAGGTAGTCGTCAACCAAGTCCTGGACGAATACCAAGCCAGAGATGAAGGTATGATAGCTTATTGTGGCATAGCAAAACAACTCCTTCAGAAATTCAAAGAATATAAGATTGCCCAGATTCCCAGGGAGGAGAATGAAAAGGCAGATGCCTTGTCCAAACTAGCATCATCAACGACCACAATCAGGCCAAAAACTATTCCGGTCGCACATCTCCTCAGACCGAGCACAGTTGAGCCAAGAAACTTTGAAATCTCAAAAATCTGAACACCGTCAGACGGTTGGATGATTCAGCTAAAAAGGTTCCTGGAAGAAGGAGTGCTCCCAGAAGATCCCCTACAAGCCAAACGTATCAGGTATCGGTCATCAAGATACATATTGATCGAAGGAGAACTGTATAGAAGGGGGTTTTCCCGAACACTCCAAAGATGTGTTTTAGAGGAAGATGCATGTCAAATACTATAAGAAATCCAAGGTAGAGTATGCGGAAACCATACTGGGGGTAAAAGTTTAGCACACAAGGTACTCAGGCAAGGTTATTATTGGCCCACTTTATTCTCGGATGCACAACGATTTTCAGAAAGCTGTAATGCATGCCAAAGGATTACAAACGATATCCGACAACTCCCTGAAAAACTTAGAAGCCTTACGTCCCCATGGCCATTTGCCATATAGGGCTTGAACTTAATTGGCCCAATGCTAGCGGGGACAAGGGGTGGAGCGAAACATGCAATAGTAGCCGTTGATTATTTCACAAAGTGGGCAGTAGCTGAAGCATTAGTGCATATCATAGAAGCAAATACCATAAATTTCATGAAGAAATATATACTCTACAGGTTTGGAGTCCCAAGGACTATCATCACTGACAACGATAATCTAAAATTCAGACAACTGTGTAAAGAGTACCAAATTGCCAATTACTACGCCACACCTGCCCACCCTCAAACAAATAGGCAAGCTGAAGCAATAAACAAAATCATCAAGCATACACTCAAAGCAAAGCTAGATGCCAAGAAAGGAAGTTGGGTTGAAAAACTTCCCGAGGTATTATAGGCATATCGGACAACAACAAGAACTTCTACAGGAGAGAATCCATTCACTTTAGCGTTTGGAATAGAAGCTGTTATCCTTAATAGAAACATCGTATGCGTCACCCAGGGTCAGGCTATATAATGAAGACCAGAACGTTGATATGCTGTTACAAAGTCTAGATGAGCTAGAAGAGAACAGGGAGAAGTCCCGAATACGAAATACAACATATCAACAAAGAGTGGCTCGCCATTACAATTCTCATGTTCGAATCAGGAAATTCCAACTAAGGAACCTAGTACTCAGAAAGGTGTCACGGAATACAAAAAAAAAGCTGCAGGTTCCTTGGCTGATAAGTAGGAAGGCCCGTACAAGATTGAACGAGTAGCTGGTCATGGAGCATATTGGATTGCACGACAAGATGGAGGGGTCTTACCCCGACCATGCAACGCTCAATATTTGAAGATTTTTTATATTTGAAGATTTTTTATCCTTGAAATTTTGTTTCCTTTTTAGTTAGGGCAATTTTAGTCAGGTCAATTATTAGTTTTGAAATTTAATCATTGTTAGTTTTGCAGTTATAAATAAAAACCAAACTTGGGATTTCCAAAATCTAAAACATATGATAATAAGAACACATGAAAGACGAGCATGATAATAAGAACATGCAAATAGAATGCTCGGGGACCATTAATTTGGTAAAAATCATGAATGGGCGGAGAAGCTCGAAGGAGCACGCCAGCCGAGCAAGGTCAGTCGACCTTAACAAAAAGACAAACCCGATGCACCAGATTCTGGATAACGGCTCGGGGCACTGTCGGGAAAAATCCCGGTGAGACACACAACTGTGTTAAGCAGTTCAAAAGCTTAACGATTCGGTAAACCCTTACACAGACAAAACTAAGGAGACGCCCTCAGTAACCTGTGTAAGGACTCAAACATATGATCATGGTAAACCTTGATGAAATGTTCGGGTAGCAACCAAGTATGAAATACGAGTATAAATCTACTCGCTTGTTTCAAGATGAATCGGTTAATAATATAAGCCAATTTAATAAGATACTTGGCGCAAAGAAATGTATTAGCAAGTTTAATAAGGTACTTGGCGTTAAAAATTGTTTCGAGTAACGAAACCAAGTTTAATAAGATACTCGGTGAAGTTATTAGAACAAAATTAGCTAGTTTAATAAGATACTTGGCACGAAGAAATAAAGTTAGCCGATAAAAAGTGCTTGTCAAAACCAAGTCAAATAAAATACTCGGTGAAGTTACTCGGGTAATAAATCAAGCAGATTGGATACAAAATACTTGGCAGAACAAGGCAGTTGGCAAAAAATATGGTATTTCATTAATCAACTGTAATTACAAAACCCAAATTTTTTGTACAAATACACTAAAGGCTAAAGTGAGGACTTGGAGCTTTTACCGATACTCAGGTCAGGTACCATTTCATATTCATGAAGGAGACTCTCATTTGACGGCCAGACAATTGTGTCAACCGAGTCATCCTTTCATTCACTATAATCTGTTCCCGGGATCAGACCAATGTCAGCCTTCGACCCATCCGCACCAACTTCCTGATTCACATAAAAGGTCGAAAGAGAATGCTCTGACGGGATCTCTAAGTGCGTAGGGTGAGGCTCTTTACTCTGACTTCGACAATATGCCCTCCACTCCTTCATTTGAGTTCGAAGAGATTCTAAGGACCGGTCCACATGGTTTTTTATCGACAACTCCAAGTTAGTTCGAGCTTTATCAGTTGCCCGATTCTTGACCTTGAGAAACTCTCCAGTCGAGACCAGCCCCGGCTGAAACTCCTAAAGAAGCAAGACATCATAAGCCAGAGACCTTTTGAAATGGTCATTGTACCTCAAGTTCCAGCCTAGCCTCCTTTAAAAGAGATTTGACCGTCAAGGCTCGGCGCTCCAAATCTTGGATTTTCTTCTCGTAAGATGACCTGGCTTTTTCAGCCTCCTGTTCAGCCTTGAGCATCGACTCTTGTGTAGTAGAGAGTAAATTTTGGAAGGATACAACCTTCTCTTCTGCCAAAGAAACCCTTTCCTCGGCTACCACTTACTTAGCCAAGCAATGATCAGTGAATTCCTGGGCAGAGCTCACCTCCCTCTGATAAGCCGCATCGACCCCGAGCACGACTATCCTCACTCTCCTTCAGCTGAGCTTCGAGACGCGTTATTCGTTCAACTTGATGATGTTGAATCTGAATCAACTCAGCAATCTCGGCCACCATCTGCAAAGAAGTTAAAATTAAAAATCTAACATGCAAAAGACTTAAAAAACAGTTGGGATATAATAGAACTTACATCAGATGCGGCATTGAAAATATTCCGAAGACGATACGTTAAGGAACCATCCCTGAAACGGCTCTAAAAATCATCCCCAATGAAGACCTGACCAGAAGACATCACCCTTAGCATATCCTGGGGAGAGGGATAGAAAGGGCCTCCCGAGGATTCCGCCCTTACATCGTCGATATTGAGAGGCAAAGAATCCTTGTTCAGGTTTAGAGTTGCCGCTCCTTCAGATGCTTCAACTTGAACGCTCGGGGAAACTCTACCCTCGGTATCATCATCACTCAACTCAATGAATGATAATACCACAGGAACCTTATGAGGATGAGCAAGAGAGTCGATCACTTTCCATTTCTCAGCCCAATTACGATGAAAGCTGAGATCAGCTGAAGGGTCTTCCTGATCATTATCTCGGAAGGATCTTAAAAAGTCAGGATCGAGATTTTCTTGTCCATCAGAGGTTTTATCTCCATCCCTGGCAGCCAACCACTCGGTAGGAACCTTAACCGGGTAGCTCGACTCACCAGGCCCCTCACCAAAACCATCATTTTGCCTACCCTCATCTTCAGGCAACTTCTGAGCATTGTCAACAGGGCCACTCGGACCAATAGATTCCCTTACAGTCGACTAAAATACCTCTTCAGGGACGTACTCAGGGATCTGCTCGTCAGCCTCATTAGACTCCTCATCCGATTCAGGCCTTCCTTGCTTTGAGGAGAAGCTCTTTTTGGCTCGCCTGAAGGATTGATTTCACTTGGTGAGCTTGAACATCGCAGACAATGTCCGAGTTATACACTAAACACGATAAAGAGAGCCAAGTCAGAAATTGAAATAAAAAATAGAGGGGGAAAACCACTTACGTCGCTTGCGATAACCTGAAATCTAGCTAAAAAAACCAAGCTCTATCATCTTCTTCTCGCTAAAAAGATAGGACCTGCTCCTTTTTTTTACAGAGTACGCACTACAGCCCAAGCAAGTCTGGTCAGCTCAGCATTAGAGAAGTCAAGTTTTTTCTTGTTCCATATATCAGGAGAATAGAAAAAACGGGGAACCTTTAGCACCGTCTGATTCCCCTGACCGAGAGAGTAACTTGAAGTCCTAAGTTTCCTCCAGAAAAGAACCAACTATTCTTCCAGTGCTTGTTCGATAAAGGAAATCCCCACACGAAACCTCTCTTTTTTACATCCGTGGAGGTTTCAACTCCCCGGTTAACTTTTATCCCCTTAGGGACCCAACAATCTGGCGGATTAGATATAAGAAAATAAATTCCCGTCCGACCAGACTGCCTTAGTGTATAAAAATACCTGATTTCATCCGGGGAAAGAGGTGATAGGTTCATTCGGCTCCACATATGCCACATACACATAAAGATCTTGTAGCTATTTGGGGCCAGTCAGGTTGGAGCGATCTCTGCTTCGGCCAAAAACCAATCAATAAAAGGTTGGAGAGGAAGAGTCACACCACAGCAAAGCATGGACCCATAAATCACCACTATACCCGGAGGAGGTTTCCATGCAGCTCTATCACCAACAGGAGAAATTATAACCGAGCCGTCTAGGTTAAATAGAGCGCGATACTTCATGAACTCCTCTTCCCCGACAACATTCAGCTCGGTATCATACCTACTCGGGCGATCGACAGAAAAAGGGATACGAGATGTTCTAAACTCCTCTTTAACGTCCTTCTCATCAATAATTTGCTCCATGATTCGAACGCTGCCCGAGTCGTGCTTGTGGACCTCAATTTTACTCTGATGTTTTCCCATCCTGGATCGAAGAGGAACCCTGTGATCAGAAATGATAGATTCAGAACTGGATGATTCAGAACTAGAACTTAAACGGACGACAGGGTAAAACCCAAAAACATCAACATCTAAAAAGGAGTTTCATCAGGAGGGATCTCCCCCAACAGTCTACGAACACAAGAAACTAATTGAAAATATCCACGATCAAGCACTTCGAAAGCTATAGTGAAAAGGGGTTATCGTGAAACAGGATCCATCAGAACTAACCTTGAGAATAAAGGAACCAGCCGTAAAAACTTCAACGGAGGGTAGAGGTAAATTTCTACGCAAGGAATTCTGGGTTGAAAATTTCTAGTTTGAATTTGTAAAAATTAACAAGAACAACCCTATTCAGTGGAGCATTTAAAGGGACAATGATACGAAACCCTAGGGTCTCAAAAAGTGGGAAAAAAATCGAAGACAAATTTGATGACGTAGGCGGTGCACCAGGAGACGTGCATTGAATGAGGGTATTGAATTTACATAGTCACCATTAAGACACGTCATTATGACAAGACATTTACTCTGGCATTAATGAGGCGTAAAAGATTAAAGGGTTGATTAAAATACTTTCGCCTGGAACAAATTCCTACTCGGCAAAAATATTTTAAGGGGGTATTGTTATATGTAAATTTTATCAGATGTACAGGTCATTGACAAGGTGGATAAGATTGCCAGGTAGATATCTGAATAGGCATTCATAAAATATCCTTCAACATATCACTACGGAATAGGAACCTGAGTAAGTATAAATACGAGTACTGAGCAAGACCTGCTCAGGACCAGGTGACGTCATGTTCTACTCGTGATCAGCTGACGTCATATTCCCCTCGGACAAAAATGAGAGCCCGAATAAAGAAGTCCAATAAATAATTCACACGTGGGTAAGCCAAAAGTGACGCTCAAACACACGAAGACATCCATTTCAAGAACTTCTAGAAGAACAAAATACCAAACAGGAAAACAGGTTCCTGATCAAGCAACAACTTTATTCCTTCAAGAAGACTGAATATATCTTCGGAATCCCATTCGATCTCCCTACAATCTCCGAACTAGGAGAAAAGTTAAAGACGACTCCAACAAGCAACCAAATTGTAATTAAATACAAAATTCTTTCATTACTTGTACAAAAAGGATTAGGGTTCTATGCACATATAAATAGACCCATAATCTCATCATAGAAAGATATAGAAGAGCACGCAGAGAGAAAAAAAAGAGATCGAGAGTTGTAAATCTTTATTTCAGTAGTGAATTTTGGCTCGATTTCTTATTCAACCACCCGTGGATGTTTCTCCGATCACCGGATTTTTACCACATAAACTTGCATCTAACTAGTTTCAAATTGCATTCTTCTTCTCTTTCTCTTTGAAGTCACGGCTAAAATCTAATCTTGTTGACTTTCTCACAAATCGAGAAATCGATGTCAACATGTTTATACATCGATAAATATTTTGTTTGATATCTTTGTAATTGATATTCATATTCAATCAGGTTTTGTATATACAAAAGGCTTGTGTTTAATAAGCCTGTATACAAAGTGAAATTGTATCACATGTAAAATGGTTGTCTACATTCATTTTGCTTGACATGGCATATTCTTTATTGAACTATATATACTTGCCTTTGCATAATAAATTGTGATACAAGCTATCAAGAGGGACAAACTTATGTTTGTTCAAGGGATTGAAAAAAGGAGTAAAAACCTATTTACCCCCCTCTAGGTTAGCTTAAGGCAAATTAACTGTGTTGTGTAGTTTTCAAATTCATATTTTCTAGCAGTGTCATCTAAGACAGTAGTTGTCAGTTGCTCATCTCCTATTGATGGGGGAGTATATTCCCCAATTGTTAGTCTCAAACCTTTCTCATTTGTTCCTTGTTCCTCAACTAGTATATCTGGTGATTTGCCCAAGCCATTTCTTCTTCCAAATGGTTCCTCTCAAACTGTTTAATATTCCTTCCAATCCGGTTAATGTAGTCTTGAGCTGGAAAAACTGCTTCTCTTAGTGAATGCCTACCGTGAATAAACCTAAACACCTGAAAAATTTCACAACACAAGCACCCACTACAAGGTAAAATAAACTAAAACAATAAACAACTAACTAAAGCAAAATCTAATCACAACTATATACACTAATCCTTGGCAACGATGCAATTTTTGACATGACATTTGTCATTTATGCAATGTCACAAAAAAATTTAAAAAACCGCAACTGTGCATTCAAATGTATTAAACAAGTAGTGTGGCAAGCTAAGGTATCGTCCACAGAGACCGAGATATAGTTATGACCAAATATTTTCTCTAGTAATAAATGAAATAAAAGTAAATTGAAATTTTGGAATTTGATTAACACCTAATAAAAGTAAAATGCAGTTTAAACCTAATAAAAGTAAAATGCAGTTTAAACTACACGAATGTGATATGGAGCGATAAGATATGATAAATGCATGAGAGGTGATGTGATCACAACATAAATGATGGGGAATCCATTTAACCTTTACAATTCAATTGATTAATTACGGCCAATCTATCTTTAGGAGTAATCAGGGTCAACAACACTCACTCGTGACTACTAGGTTGGATTTTGAGAGTTGGAGACTCTAATCATATCAACTATTTACTACTCATCTACTTGGTTGGCTTATAAGAGAGTCCCTTTTGAAGCTTAGATAGATTCTAATGGTTGAGGGTGGCTTGGAGGGGCATATTCACAACCCACCCCTTTCCATTGAAGCCCAAATGCATAGGAAGGGCATATTCACTACACATTCATTTCACTCAATTTAGCTAGTTTTAACACCTTAAAAGTGAGTATCTAACTTGGCTTGAGAGAGAGCATATCTACCCCAATCAAGGAAGATGTAAATTCGAATTTTAAAAACTCATAATAGATTAATATTCAACAAGAACCAAGACATGACATATCTACTTAATTCAAGAGACCATAAATAAGCAATAAATTCATTGAACGATAGTCAATAATCAAATAACAAAAATATAGTGGATCACCCACACTCCCATATTAGGTTTAGCTACTCATGATAAATGTAAGAAAATTACAAATATGAGAGAAATAAAAAAAACCCATGTAAAAACCTTCTTCCTTCAAACTTGAATCCACCTTCAATGTCCTTCTCGAGTAGAAAATGATGAAGATGATGTATGGTTTTGAATGGTTTTTCTAGATCTAGAGATAGAAAAAGTGTGATGTAAATGGTGTGTGGGTGTGTGGGAATAATCAAAAATCAAAATCCAATATATTTTTATGACTCTGAAAATGGATATGATTTTGCTGATGTGACAGCACCTGATGCACGTAGTGCACGAGTTATGCACGGGTAAGGGATCTGTGCTATACCCATGTTATCTCCTTCTTACTTTCTGGTCTGAACAATATGCACGGGTTAGTACCCGTGCACTGAAGACTTCCTGTATGGTCTGCTCCTTGGTTTGGACAACTGCACGGGTTATGCACGGGGTAGGTACCCATACAGTACCTGTGCACTGAAGTCTTCTCAGATTTCCATCCTTCGGTGCACGGTTTGTGCGCGGGTAAGGTACCCGTGCACTATGGCCTTCAATTCTTCTCTTTTTCTACACCCATTTATCCTTTTCGGTTCCATTCCTTGATTTTGGCCTAATGCCTACAATTGTAATGAGTGAGCCATAAGATACACATAGAAACACACAAAAATGAGACAAAGGCCAAAAAATATAACAATTTTGGCTCAATCAGCCCTACCATAGACCTTAGCTGTGTTGAAGTGGGACATCATGCCCATGACATGTTCCCGGACTGATGAACCCTCCTTCATCCTAGTAAGCATTGCAAAACAAACAGCGTTGTGATGCTTTTGCTCAGATGGTTGGCCGAATATAGTCCGTAATGACTCCATGATTTCGAATGTTGTAGTTATTGCTTTGTGCTTGGTCACAAGCACATCTGTTATACTAGCTAACAGATATATTCGGGCATTCTCATCAACTGAGACACAATTTTGGTGTTCCTCACGAACATTTCGTGTGGCGTTGGGAGCTGGCTCTAGAGGACATTTCTCAATAAACACTAATATCAGGTCTTTAGTTACCATGATTGCTTTAATATGATTTTTCCACTCAGTATAGCTTTCACCAGTTAATTTGTCATTACCAAGATTTGTAAAAGTGCAGATGACATTGCTTAAAAAATAAATAAAAGAATTCATTCATCTCATACATTCAAGACATGTAAATGTTCGGAATAAAATTAAACATGATGCATGAACATGTTTAATGAGCAGGAAATAAACCTTTTGTTACTACTCCACGACAATCCAATATATCACAAGCAAGTGCCGCCTAGGGTCGATCAAGTACTTGTATGTTGGACCAAGACATTCTCAGTCAAATCATATACCAGAATAACTCTTATTCTTATATCATTCAACCATCGTTTGTTTCAATCAGAATCTTAATAAACCTATTTTATTAAATCCTTTGTGATTGTGACCCATCATTTCAGATTTCATGAACATAACTTGAGAATTGTTGCCTTAGGATCAGTCAATCCTAAAATACATTCTGAAATCCTATCTGTTAGAAAGTAAACCTTGATATCGATTCTCATGGAAACCTTCCTTAGAGAGGATGAAAACAAAGCCGTCTCGAGACCCCACTTGAATCTCACGATGTTGAACTAACGATGGAGACTGCAGGTCTTATTGTAATATACCCATCTCTCATTCACTCTTTTCGATTAGGGTTTTCATTTATTGATGTACCTAGATTATACGAATTAACGGTTAATATAACTCTAAGTATCTAGGGCATTTTAGTAAATTAGTAGAATCTCATTCTTTAAATTAATAATTAAACTATCCAATTTTTAATAATTAAAAAATCTAGTTTATAATACAAATTCTAATCTATATAAACCAATTTACTAAGACTAGAATTTATAATTTGATTTACCAAGTTTTAACTATCAAAACTAAAACACATTATTCGGTCCAATTATTATTAGGGTTTTAATCATATTAAACCTAATATTTAAAGGAGAACCTAACTAATCTAACTAATTAAACAATTTAATTGGTAGACCAATTATTAATGAGAATTACCAAGATTTAATCTTATTAAAAAAAACACATAATTTTGCAGGCTATTATGCATGTATGGTATATTAATATATTAGTATATTAGTGTAGGCATGCCTAATTTAAATGGCATACGTATGCATGACAATGTTTTTATTATCACATAATAAAAGCATACGTGAATTGACTGAGTACGATGGGTTTATCTAACTTAAAAAAAAAATACAAAAGTTATCTAAGACATTCCTTGGTCTTCTTGTAATTCCAAAAACTTCAAGTTTTGTGTTCAAAATAATCAGTCTTTCGGGCACAAAAATCAAGTCCAACTTGATTTATTTTTAATGGATCCATCTCACGGATTAAATCCTATAAAGCCCAAATGTTACTATAACAATTTTCGGAGGCTCAAAATTTCCCAAAATTAGCCCAAACCGTTGATTGCCACACCATGCGCAACAATTGCATGATCAATATATACAATTGCATGCTCCATCAGTGCATCGCACAAATGCAAACAATATTAAAATTATATGTTGCACGTCTACAACACATAGGCACAACAATTGTCCTTCGCAGTAGTGCGTTGCGTAACACCTAAGTGCACGTTGCCGCATGTTTGCGCATCATATTCGCACAGTCGTTATGATTCACATTCCGGATCGTTGTTCATCATTGATTTACATAAAAAAAAATTATGGCAAAACAACAAAACAAAAAATAATTTTTACAACCCGGAATTAATATTACATCAAAAAATAAATATTACATTTAATATCTAAAATCCTAAAACCCATTGTACCATACAATTAACGATCAACCATGCTTTTAAAAAAAATTAAAATATCATACATTCAATAGATTGTGCCTACATATATATAAATGCAATTAATCATGAAGAAAGAATGATTTATACGAATATATCTTACTATGACCCTGATACCAATTGTAAACTATAGAGTTGCTTAGCGGAAGGGATTTCAAAACTTTTTTTAAAAAATTATTTAAGCGACTTTAAAACTATGTACTATATATAATAATAAAATAGAGCAGGATTCGAAATCATACCTAAAGGATAACTCCTTCATTCTTTAATTATTGAATTTGCTTTCTGATTTGTACCACCGAATCTTTCTCGCTATCTCCCAGGTTCTGGCAACTACGTGTGGGAAACGTCACAGACTTCAGAAGGTGGAATGGAGGTTGAAGAAACAACACAAAACAACTCTTGCTTTCTATGGAGAATTTGGCTACTTGAATAATAATGAACATAAAAACCTTTTTTTATTGTTGTTCTCTATATGGCCACACTCACCTTTTCTTATTTCTTTCTTATTTTGTTTGTTACGTTTTTTTGTTGTTTGTTGTATCTCTTTATTTTTAATAATATATCTTTATATATTTTTTAAAAACAAGATACTAAGCATTTTCCAAATATATCTTTATATATTTAAAATAAGATAATTATCATTTTAGTGTCCAAGTTAGTATAGGATTCCAAATCCCACATAACCCTAGTTCACTAAGACTTGAACATTTAACCTAGTTAGGAAATAAAGTAATCTTATTATTTTACCTTTGTCTTAGTCATGGTTCAAACATATAACCTCCAATTAATAATTAATTAACAATTCCCAATTATTAATTGATTAATTAAATAATCTAATTATTTAATTAATTTAACTATTAATATATTAATTAAATAATCTCATCATTGAATTAATTCGCTTAATAATATGTGTCACTTTCATAATACAATTAATTGTACAATCCAATTAATTAACCGTGATCCTTGTTACCTTCAACATTCTGGGCTAGCAAGGGGACCTAATGGACCCACAGTCTTAAGCTCCAATAATCCTTAGGAAAAAAAAAATAGACTCTTTAATTAATATTTCGTGATTATTAACCTCTGAGAATCACTTTTGTCGTCTATGCAATCATCAAAACAAAATTTATAAAACCATAATTGTGTACTCAAATGTATACAACAAGTATCGTGGCAAGCTAAGGAATTGTTCACAGAAATCAAGTAATAGCTATGATCAAATATTCGCTCTAGTACTAAATGCAACAAAAGTAAAAGAAATGGTTGTTCAATTGAATCTAACTGATGAAAGTAAAAAAAATGCAATTAAAACTACAAGAATGTTATATGGAAAGATAAGATATGATAATCGTATGGGAGATGATGCAATCACAACATAAATGATGGGGAATCTGAAAATACAAACACGGTTAAATACTCAAGGCTAACCTAGAGACGGGGGGGGGGGGGGGGGGGGGGGGGGTGAATAGGTTAGACACTTTTTTCGACTTCCTTAGAAACAAACAAAAGTTTGTCCCTCTAGATTGCTTGTATCACAAAAATATATATTAATTAAAGATACTTAATCAATATATAAAGACAAGTAAAGTGTGATACAAACAAGTAATTGTAACACATACATAATCTATATTATAGAAAGGAAGTCAACTTACATAAAGAGTTCTATCCATAGTATTCAAGTAACAAATACAAAATACTAGAGAGATAAAGATAGAGAAAAGTTGACACAAGATATAACATGGTAAACCTCCGAAGAGGAAATATCCACGGGCTAGCAGCCACCGGCAAAAAAAATCCACTAGTAGATAAGACAAATACAATCTCTCAAGTGACCCCTTCACCTAAAAACTACCCTCCTATCCTACTCATGAAGATGTCGCCCTAATGCTCAACAATCCGAGGCCTCACACCTCTTGTCAAGACTTCCTCGCTCACCTTATCTGGATCCTCACGACTCAAGGCAAGACTTCTTGCTCAACATTCCGAGTCCTCCCGACTCTAGTCAAGACTTCCTAGCTCACCTATCCGGATCCTCACAACCCTAGTCAAGACTTCTTGCTCGACTATCTGACTCCTCCCGACTCTGGCCAAGACTTCCTTGCTTGACAATCTAAGGTCTCACACCTCTTGCCAAGACTTCTTGCTCAATAACATATGTCTCATACCTATTGTCAAGACTTCCTTCTCACAAGGCATCTAGGCGATCATGAATGCAAAACGCAAACAAGTACCCAACATAGAATGCTATGATCAACAGATCGTACGGAAAATACTAGACATGAGCATGAATGCACAAATCAAATATAGTCTAGTCAATCATGCATGTATAAAAAATCTAGATCATGTGAGATATGTTCAACAATAATCACAACCTAGATGCATGCATAGATCTAAACTTGAATCACAAGATATGTTCAATAAATTACAAGATCAAGTTTAAATCACACAAACCAAAAACATGCTAAAATCATATGACAAAGTCATTTAGATTTAAGCTAAAGTTCTAGAGCATATTCCTAATCATAGATTCAACAAAAACACATGAATAGCTCAAAAGAACATAAGCACGTGTATTATGTGATAATTAGGCAAAGAGAGCCTAATACATGTGAGGAACTATTTTTCATAAAATCAATCAATCAAAGATCATCAAATAGTCGTAGAATCTAAGCTAGCATAATACAATCCCAAACATGTGAAAACATTGGCAAGATCAAAACCTAACTCAACATGTATGATTTCAATTGAAACTCAACCTAGCTTTGAAAGAGTTCAAAACACAAATCAAAACACTCACAATATTCAAATATATGTTGAAGAAGAAAACACAAGGCAATTGAACATGTTTTAAAAGAAAACTTTGAGAGAAAATCAATACCTTAGTTGATTTAGGTGCAGTCCCGTTTTTGTGTGTTTAGACTACAAAAAAAGCAACAAAACTCACTCAAACATTTAGAGAAAAGATTGAGGATGAATAGACAAACAGTCTCAAATTAGAATAACTCAAATCGGAGTTCAAATGAAAAAGTTATGGTGTTCGGAAGGTGAGAAAATGTAGAGAGAAAAATTATGCACACTAGTTTGAATTTCTTCTTAGAATGAAACGTGAGAGGGAAAGAGACTATAAAGGAGAGGGAAAGAAAAGAGCCAAAAGAAAAAAATGACCCTCTTTGATATTGCTCCCCCGAGATGGCGCATTGGCATCTCGGGGCAGCAAGGTGTTGCGGCCGAGATGGCCACGTGCCATCTCGGGCTTGCACACCTTTATGGCCTTCGGCCATGATGCAATCCCCTTGCGCTTCCCTTCACGTTCTTCAACTGTTCTCCGGCTTCCAAACTCGAAATTCGAATCCGTTTATGGATTACGAACCATAACTCTCAAACGGACATGGACATATAAGATACTCAACCCAAAAAATAATAATTTGACTCGATATACGAATACGAAGACAGTGTATGCAACATGAGTTGAAAGTGTAGTATCTTTTGACTTAGAACTTGAACTAAATAGTATGAGTAACCGAAATGACCGGAACTCAATCAAGAATGATTTAAGACTAAATTCAAGTTCAATATCCATGTTATACAAACATATACACACACAAACACAATTCACACTAGAATTCAAACTACATAGAGATAGTTTCCAGTCATGCATTATCCAAAACATGTTATTTCCATACCAATGCATGAGCATTCATCTTCAAGTGTGTGAATGTGTTATACATGGTGCACAACGATACAGAGACACATATGAATGAATTTTATGTGTGTGCTTTTAATGGTGCACAACGATGCAGGGACACAAATGTATGAATTGTGTGTGTGTGCCTAAGGCTCGTAAGAGAAAGATAAGGTCTTAGTATACCTTTGTAGAACCAAATTGCATCCTTTCTCTTTGAAGACTTAGAACTTGCTTTGACTTGTTTTTTATCCTTAAATAATGCTTGAATCATCATGAATCTAAACAACTAAATCATTACATGTAAACATCATTTTGATATGGAATTAATGCCAACACAAACGTAAACCTAACAATCTCCCCCTTTGGCAAATTCCATGTCAAAACACCTATACATTTACTACAAATATAAAAATGAAGATAGGTCACAAAATCACTACCTCACATTACAATGAGTAAGATTCCTATAACTAATCTTCACCAACCCTTGAACTTCATCTTGATCTTCTCTTGAAGCAACCTACAAATCATCTCAAAGCACAATGCATATACAAGAGAAAAACAACAAATGGCAACATATAATATGGATAAGAATATACAATTAAGTCCACAAGTACATGTATCTCCCCCTCAATACATGCCAAAATACAAGAATTCTTAACCAATTCTTAAGACTAATTATTACATGCCATTGAAAGTTCAAATGTTCATAAAAACAACATAGAAAGAAAACTAAGTAACTAGCAACTCTTAGCAACTCTTTCTCCCCCTTTTTGACATGAAATGATGCCAAAAGGTAAGAAACATACCATGAAACTCAAATACAAGCTACTAGATCCACCAAAGAAAGATGTGCGTGTAGTTGACCTAACATAATGCTTAAGAGGTGGTCCTGAACTTGAGGCAATACATTTCTCCAAATCTTTTATTCTAGCATCTTGTTTATCAACTATAGCACTAAGCTCATCAACGTTCTTCTTCAAATGTAAAGCCCAATCCGGAAGAATGTTTATGCTAGTCTTTTGACAATCAACTTGTGAACTACTAAATAGTCTAAAAGTATCACATGTCTTACCCTTATCCTTATATGACATGTATGCCACACGTTTATCACTATATTTTTCCAAAAGTTGTACCAACATATCATCTCCTCTACTCTTAACACCACGAGCTAAACACAAATAAGTTATAAATCCTGGTAATGCAAGCTTCTTATCTCCTCTAGTTGAGAAAGCCGCATTATCTAAATAAAACATAAGTAGATCCCCAAGGTTTATTTGTTGATTAGTCACCAAGGCATATACCATTTTGATCTTGTCTTTATTCAACTTGGTTGAATTCGAAGATCCAATAATATTAGTGCAAATGAATAGATGCCAAAATGCACTAGACTTAGTTAACTCATGTTGAATAATATATGCTCTACCTTTCCACTCAAAAGAAGCATTGTCACAAAGAGTTCTACCCATGATATTAAGATTCTCAATGGCATCTACATCTAGAAAGTTTGAATCTATATCATTAGATAGCCCAAGAAACTTGTTAATGTTTTCCGGGTTAACTCTAAACACAACACCCCTAATCTTCATCAAAGCATCCAATAAGGTAGCACTTTCTCTATATTCAAGATAAAACTCTCTAACAAGAGTATCAATCTCTATTCCTAACATGCTCACCCAAGATTCCCAATTTCTATCCTTAATGCATTTAAGAACATAAGAATATTTACATTTACCTAAGTCAATGCCTCTCTCTTGAAATATCTTCTTAGTTCCAAAGATCCCTAAATCCTTTGACCTTGAAGCTTTGGATCCCTTTGAGGTAGACTTGGCTTTCACAATGGGATTCGATTGATTTCCACTCCCGGTAACCTTAGTTCTTCCCATTGATATAAGATGCTATATACATACAACAAAAGTGAGTGAAAGACAAAACAAGCATATTAGTCACAAATATATAAACACAACGACATATGACTTAAGAATGAATCATCATGCAAGACAAAGATAGTGAGTAATATCTTACAAGTATTTTTAAATCAAAATATGCCAATATGTAACAAGATGAAGAATGTGAACATATCATAAAAGAGAACAATGTATATCATACAATGCTCCCCCTTGATAAATGCTATAACTAAAATACATGATAGCATAAAGTTCACAAAGATGTTCACACAATCACACAATCACACATTCAAGCAATTTGAAGAAATATCAACAAAATAAGCTTCATATGCTAAGAGAGAAACACAAAGATTTTTCAAGTTCTCACATAATTCTTCAACAATTGCTAAAATATCATCATACTCATAAACAAAGTGTGTGTGTGAGAGATATGCTTCAAATATATATCAAGAAGTAGTTTGATAATCAACATGCAAACAATTTCCAACAACTATTCATCTTAAGCTTTTTTCATAAAAAGTCAAACTGATTATCATCCTGAATTTTTTGCTTTTAAGATAATAGATTTCAACATATGAGCGTGTGTGTGCATGTGGCTCGTCATCCCATTTCTGTTTTTCAACCCAAGCTCATTTGATTTTCAACTATACTCTTTTTTAAGACTTCCTCCTTTTTTTTTAGGCTTTGAATCAAAGATTTTTTTTTTATGATTTCATTTCAACACTTCTTTGATTTTTCCATTTTTTTTACATAAACGAAATTCACTTCATGATGGCTTTCACTCATCACAATGGTGTAGCTCTTTCCAACATTGGGTAGCTTTCACAACCAATGTGTGTAGCCCTTTTCATGAAGGTGCTTGTTGAGTTCCATGTAATTGGAGAAGCAAAATGGATACTAACCATCAGTCATTTTAAATGTACTTAAGCATAAAAACTTCAAGGTGTATCCAATGTTTACATATTAATAAACTCAATCTACTAGCAACATATAAAAGAAGCAATGTGCAATTTTAGAAAACCAAGATTTTATGGCTCATAAGCACATGATCTAAAAGCAATAAGTAGAGACTTATTCAAGATCATTACTTCTCTAATGAGTAGCTTTCAAAGAATTTGAAGCTAATATTTTCAAAAGTAATGCCACTCAATATACCATACACAAACAATCATCAAAGTTAAGATCAATGTGAACAATATCACTATTAGATCCTAAAATAGCAAATGTCATTGGGAACCATATGTATGCTATACAAAATTCTCTAATATGACATGTTATGAGATGTATATCAAAAATTGAGTCAAAAATTGAATATCTAAGAGAACGTGCATTAGAGTATAGAGATACCTTTTTGCACATTATATTCACCAAATATCATACTTCCGCCCTTTTTATGATCACTCTTGCCTTAAATGTCCTCATGACACCAAGTTGACGATGTTTCACAACAAGAGTATAAAAAGCATAATATCTCAACTTAATCAACACATATAACAAAAGAACTTCTCTAAAGTTAATCAACAAAATTTGTCCATCATAACAATCATGATGTGAGATAACCAAGTTCATATCAATACATGGAGTATTCAAAGCTAGCAAGCAAGAATTCTCAACACAATTGATATATAGCCTCAAAGCTATCTCACATGTGCATCTTAATTTAGTGATAAGAGCACTCAACCTTGAACCACTTGTTCTTGGGTGTACCTACACAAACATTTCCAATATCATCCTTGACAACAATGTTAAATCTAGAGTAAAGTCCTTCAATGACTTGATTAACAAGAATATCATTAACACACTCTTCCTTAACATTATCAACACAAGCTTTGTCAAATTGAACAAGATTAGAATTCTTTCTACTCCACAACTTCTTTTCATGCTTAGCAAACTTATCGTGTTTTTCAACTTTCAAATCCTTAGCATGTTCAAGTTGAAGTTTAATCTCATTATCCCTAGATTCATTTCCTAATTTGCATTTTTCAATATATTTATAACACCTAGGCTTAATATGACCTATTGTGCTGCAATAATGGCAAATTGGAATAAAAGATGAGATTGTACCTTTTGGAGTTGAACTAGCTTCACTAGGAGTTTGCTAAGATGTCTTGTTCACCAATTTTTTCTTAGCTTTTGATCTTCTCTTCTTGTGTGGTTTCTTATCAATAATGACTTCATCAAAGTGTGTAGGAAGTGGTGTTTCCAAGAGCTCTTCTTCAACAACCAAGTCATCTTCACCACTATGAGAGTTAACAAGATTCCTAACACTAGACACACTAACTGAATCATTTACTAAGTCCTTGATAGCCTCTTTAGCCGTGTCTATCTCTTCCATCAATTCTTGTTCTCTCTTCTTCAAAGAAGATATCACATTATCCTTCTCAAGGTTTATCTTTTCAAGTTCTCTAAACTTCTTCATAATATCACCTTTCTCACCAAGAAGTCTACGAGTAACAAGCACAAACTCATCTAGTTGCTTCTTGATCAAATCATCCTTCTCAACTACTACTCTTTGAGCATTATCTCTAGCTTCTTCAAGCTTTTCTATCTTTTTCAACAACTCAAGATTAGTAGGAATGAAACTAGAGCTTCCATGATGATTTGCATCAAAATTCTTGTTCAAAGATATTGTACTCTCAACATCGAGTGGAGAATGAGAAGCCGTTAGAGCTACAAAGTTGCTCACAAACTCTTCATCACTTGAAGACTCAATACTAGAGCTCTCATTGTCACTAGAATTATCATCACTCTAAGTAGCCGCCAACACTTTACGTTTCTTGTCTTTCTTAGATGGCTTCTTGGTGCACTCACTAGCAAAGTGACCAAAACCATGACAATTATAGCATTGAACCTCTTTCTTTTTCATGACTTGACTATTCTTCTCAATCCTTGGAGATGATGTTCTCTTGACTCCCTTCATTTTCATCATCATCTCCTCCTTAATTGCATTGAGTGTGATTCCCTTACTTTTAATCTTTGGCTTCAAGCACATCTCATAAGTTTGGAGAGACCCAAGCAACTCATCGATGTTCATACTATCCACATCCTTACTTTCCTCAATGGCCATCACCTTTGATTTAAATCTCTTAGGAAGAGACCTAAGGATCTTCCAATTTAAACGCTCTTTTGAGATAGGTACTCCAAGTGCTTGACATTGGTTAGCAATATTAAGAAGCCAGAATTGGAAGTCTTTGAACTTTTCTTCTTCACCCATACTTAAACCTTTAAATTATGATGCCAACATTTGAAGCCTCGATTTCTTCAACGCTAAGGTTCCTTCTTTAGTAACTTGGAGAGTATCCCAAGCTTCCTTTACAGATTCAAGATTTTGAATGTAGGAGAATTGATGCCCATCAACTCCTCCAAAGATGGCATTCATAGCACGATAGTGCCATTTAGCAACCTCAAACTCATTCGTTGTCCATTCACTCCTTAGCTTGAGTATCATGGTTCCATCCTCTTGAAACTTGGTAGGAGGAATATAACCTTCTTCAACTACCATCCAAGCCCTTTCATCAATAGAGCGGATGTAGGCTTTCATCCTCAACTTCCAATACTCATAGTTAGTGCCTCGAAGTAATGGTGGCCTAGTATTTGGGGCTCCTTCCGCCATTACATCATCTTGTAAACCCATGACTTCAAACGCCTTGCAAAAACCGTAAATGTATCACCCCGGACTCACACTAAGTGTAATCTAGTGTCCTGCATGGATACCAATTGAAAATACAAACACGGTTAAATGCTCAAGGCTAACCTAGAGGGGGGGGGGGGGGGTGAATAGGTTAGACACCTTTTTCGACTCCCTTAGAAACAAACAAAAGTTTGTCCCTCTAGATTGCTTGTATCACAATATATATATTAATTAAAGATACTTAATCAATATATAAAGACAAGTAAAGTGTGATACAAACAAGTAATTGTAACACATACACAATCTATATTATAGAAAAGAAGTCATCTTACATAAAGAGTTCTATCCATAGTATTCAAGTAACAAATACAAAATACTAGAGAGATAGGGATAGATAAAAGTTGACACAAGATATAACGTGGTAAACCTTCGAAGAGGAAACATCCACGGGCTAGCAGCCACCGGCAAACAAAATCCACTAGTAGATAAGACAAGTACAATCTCTCGAGAAACCCCTTCACCTAGAAACTACCCTCCTATCCTACTCATGTAGATGTCGCCCTAATGCTCAACAATCCGAGGCCTCACACCTCTTGTCAAGACTTCCTCGCTCACCTTATCAGGATCCTCACGACCCAAGGCAAGACTTCTTGCTCAACTATCTGAGTCCTCCCGACTCTAGTCAAGACTTCCTCTCCCACTTATCTGGATCTTCACGACCCTAGGGAAGACTTCTTGCTCGACTGTCCTTGTCCTCCCTACTCTAGCCAAGACTTCCTTACTTGACAATCCAAGGTCTCACACCTCTTGCCAAGACTTCTTGCTCAATAACATAGGTCTCACACCTATTGTCAAGACTTCCTTATCATAAGGCATCTAGGTGATCATGAATGCAAAAAGCAAACAAGCACGCAACATAGAATGCTATGATCAACACATCCTATGGAAAATACTAGACATGAACATGAATGCACAAATCAAATATAGTCTAGTCAATCATGAATGTATAAAAAATCTAGATCATGTAAGATATGTTCAACAATAATCACAACCTAGATACATGCATAGATCTAAACTTGAATCACAAGAGATGTTCAATAAATCACAAGATCAAGTTTAAATCACACAAACCAAAAACATGCTGGAATCATATGACAAATTCATTTAGATTTAAGCTAAAGTCATAGAGCATATTCCTAATCATAGATTCAATAAAATACATGAATAGCTCAAAAGAACAATAGAACATGTATTGATGTGATAATTCGGCAAAGAGAGCCTAATACATGTAAGGAACTATTTTTCATAAAATCAATCAATCAAAGATTATCAAATAGTCCAAGAATCAAAGCTAGCACAATACAATTCCAAACATGTGAAAACATAGGCAAGATCAAAACCTAACTCAACATGTATGATTTCAATTGAAACTCAACCTAGCTTTGAAAGAGTTCAAAACTAAAATAAAAACACTCACAATATACAAATATATGTTGAAGAAGAAAACCCAATGAAATTGACCAAGTTTTAAAAGAAAACTTTGAGAGAAAATCAATACCTTAGTTGATTTAGGTGTAGTCCTGTTTTTGTGTGTTTAGACTATAAAGAAAAGCAACAAACCTCACTCAAACCTTCAGAGAAAGGATGGAGCATGAATAGAAAAAAACTCTCAACTTCGAATCACTCAAATCGGAGTTCAAATGAAGAACATTTAGTGTTTGGAAAGTGAGAAAATGTAGAGAGAAAAAATCTGAACACTAGTTTGAATTTCTTCTTACACTGAAATGTGAGAGGGAAAGTGATTAAAAAGGACAGGGACAGAAAGGAGCCAAAAAACAAAAATGACCCTCTTTGATATTGTTCCCTTGAGATGGTGCGTGGGCATCTCGGGGCAGCAAGGTATTGCGGCTGAGATGGCCACGCGCCATCACGGGCTTGCACACCTTTATGGCCTTCGGCCATGATGCAATCCCCTCGCGCTTCCCTTCTCGTTCTTCGACCATTCTCTGGCTTCCGAACTCAGAATTCGAATTTTTTTGCTGATTAAGAACCATAACTCTCAAACGGACATGGACATATAAGATACTCAACCCAAAAAATAATAATTTGACTCGATATACGATTACGAAGACAGTGTATGCAACATGAGTTGAAAGTGTAGTATCTTTTGACTTAGAACTTGAAATCAATAGTATGAGTAACCGAAATGACCAGAACTCAATCAAGAATGATTTAAGACTAAATTCAAGTTCAATATCCACGTTATACAAAAATATACACACACAAACATAATTCACACTAGAATGCAAACTACATAGAGATAGTTTCCAACCATGCATTATCCAAAACATGTTATTTCCATACCAATGCATGAGCATTCATCTTCAAGTGTGTGAATGTGTTATACATGGTGCACAACAATGAAGGGATACATATGAATGAATTGTATGTGTGTGCTTTTACTGGTGCACAATGATGCAGGGATACAAATGTATGAATTGTATGTGTGTGCCTAAGCCTTGTAAGAGAAAGATAAGGTCTTAGTATACCTTTGTAGAACCAAATTGAATCCTTTCTCTTTGAAGACTTAGAACTTGCTTTGACTTGTTGTTTATCCTTCTTTGAAGCTTGAATCATCATGAATCTAAACAACTAAATCATTACAAGTAAACATCATTTTGATATGGAATTAATGCCAAGACAAACTAAAACCTAACAGAATCCGTTTAACCTTTACAAAGCATTTGATTAATGAGGGTCAGTTTATCTATACGAGTGATTTGAAGTCAACAATGCTCACTCGTGACTACTAGGCCAGATTCAGAGAATTGGGGACCCTAATCACATCAACTCTCTACTACTCAACTACTAGGTTGGCTTATGAGAGAGTCCATCTTGAAGCCTAGATAGATTCTAATGGTAGAGGGAGTCTTGGAAATACATATTCACAATCCACCCCTTTCCATTGAGACCCAAATGAATAGGAATGGCGAATTCATGACACATTCATTCTATTCAATTTACTTTTTTAAACATCGTAAAAGTGATTATCTAACTTGTATTGATAGAGGGCATATCTACGCAATCCAAGAAGATGTATATTCAAATATTAAAAACTCAAAAGATATTGATAATCAACAAGAACTAAGATAGGGCATATCTACTCAATTCAAGAGACAATCAATAAACCATAAATTCATTGAATGAAAATCAATAATCAAATAACAAAAATATAGTAGATCACACACAATTCATGTGTTTTTGCATCACTCCCATATTAGGTTTAGCTACTCATGATATTAGTAAGAAAATTAATAGGAGGAGAGAAATAGAAAGGACCTGTATAAAGTCCTTCTTTCCTTGAGCTTGCTTCTACTACTAATCTCCTTTTAAGTAGAGAAGATGAAGATGATGTAAGGTTTGAATGGGTTTTGAGAGAGAAAGTGATTCCTAGATCTAGAGAGAGAAAATATGTGATGTAAAATGGTGTGTAAATGTGTGTGCAAATTTAAGAATCCATCATATATATATATATATATATATATATATATATATGTATGAGTCCTTAAATGGGTTTGATTTTGCCAATGTGGTGACACCTGATGCACATAGTGTATTGGTAAGGGACACATGCTAGACCCATACGGTCTCCTTCATGCTCCCTGGTCTGGGTGTAGTGCACGGGTTGTTTCTGAGTAAGGACTTCTATATAACCCGTGCACTGAGGGCTTTTACTTCTAAACTGCTCCCTGGTCTAGGAAACTGCACTGGTTGTGTCTGGGTAAGGACCCATGTATGACCCCATACATTGAGGGATTCTTCAATTCTTCAAGCTCTGATGCACGGTTTGTGCATGGGTTAGGGAATCGTTGATGTGTGAAATTGTAGTTATAAAAACAATACTCGCAAGTGCACGAATCGTGAAGATTTCGTATAGCGGCAAATAAGGATCATTCCTATGAGGAAAAGAGATTTATTGATTAAAAACTAGTTCTAATTAAAGATAAATTGAAAGTAGCCAAAAGATTGTTTGAAGATTGAATTAAAACTAAAACTAAATTAAATTAAACTAATGAAAACAATTAAGAATATTGGTTTGTGATCAAAAGAGAAAGAACTAGGTCATCAATGATCCCCAGTTATAAACACTCAATGTTTGGAATTAATTTGTAAACAAGATTCAACCAATTCAAGGGTTCATTCTTTGCCTTTAATGTGACTATTACTGTTCGGTCGCGGGTTGAGTCAGGTGTTCCCAACCGTTATTCACCTTTTGTTCCAGTTGTGAATAATGATCAGAAACCCATTATGTGCAAGAAATAAGAACCAAATTCTATTACTTTGCCTTGGTCTAGCTAAAGACAAAATTCACTCATTCATAAGATCATTAATTAGGATTAAGTTTGGTCCACTCTAACCCTAATTCTCAGATAGTCTTAATCCTAAAATCATGCCAAATAATCGTTCACCCTTTGGTCCAGGTGTGAACAAAATTTTTAATTAATGAGGATTAAGCAGTTAAGAACAATGAGTAAATCAAGAATTGAATTGATGAAATAATATTAATCCAAACATGAGCATTCACAAAAGGTTCACATTGATTCCCTAGTTATGGATTTAGTTACACATATAGAAAGACAAGAGAAGGAAAAGATAAAACCCATTGAGGCCTCAAACGGATTCTTCAAATCTTCAATGTTGAAATCTTCTTAGTCTTCGTATCTTCGGATGTGCAAAGATGAATGGAAGTTGTGTTTGATATGAAAGAATGGGAAAGTTACTGTAGGTTGGGATGTGTTGGAGTTTATACCCTAAAGATGTAATTTGTAAATGGATTTATGAAATAAATAAAAGGAAAAAGTTCAATTCATTCTTGTTGTGTTGTTTATTTTATAACTTGTGAATATATTTAACATCCAAGATTGCCGGATGTAATCTCGAACCGTGTATATGAGTGTCATATATCGAAGGATACAATAAGAGACATGCAATCTAAAGAGTCCATAGATAGCAAATAAAGATGGGTACTTTAGGTTAATCTATAGCTGCCATTCATTCCGTAATGTACAATGATTCTATCTTGAATCATTCAAATGAGATATGGGAATGGAGGCACCTTGTATGATGTGATCATATAGGACTGAGCCATGATCTATATAAATCTATCACCAAGATCCGTTATCCGATGAGATTTATATATATCAACTAATGATGGCTATATGTGGGTGATCTTAATCATGAGTATCTTATCGACTCCTTCAGGTTAGATCATGGTCTTTGATGTACCATAGGTAAGATCAGATGCATTTCCTGATCAATATACTCTATATGTTGGGATTAAGGTTTGGGTTGTGGCTGGAAAGGTTTGTACACAATAGTGGAATTCACTCCTTCTTGTAAGAAGTAGATGGTAGTTCCCTTAAGGGTTGATTCGGGGCATGGACAATATTAGCGCTCTCCTAATTTTGTGAGGAAATAGGATTTATTGTCATTAGAGAATCAACGATACTTAAAGGATATAAATAATTAGAGGCGTATAATGGACATTATGACCAAGCTCTAATTATGAACTATTGTGGAGGATCACACCATATGTAATAGCTATATCGATGGACATCGAGTTGTATCGGTCTGTGTAAAAGCAACTACTAGAAGTTCATACTTTCTTTCAATGTGTTTCCCTCTCATACGACTTCTTGGTTCTCTCGAATTAGCCATTGCTCTACTATTGTCACAATAGATAGTGATCTGCTTATTCGCATCAGGAACCACTTCCAAGTCAATCAAGAATTGGCGGAGCCAGATAACCTCTTTAGCAGCCTCATATGTGGTAACATACTCGGCTTCCATGGTGGTATCAGCAATACAAGATTGCATGATACTTCTCCATATTACTGCCCGTCCTCCAATAGTAAACACAGATCCTGATGTTGATCTCCTGAAGTCAGAATCTGACTAAAAAATAGAATCTATATACCCAATGAAAATTAAATCACCTATAAAGTATACAAGCATATAGTCTCTTGTTCTCCTAAGATACTTGAAAATACGTTTGACAACCATCCAGTGATCAGGACCACGTTTCGATTGAAACCTGCTTACTATGCCTACAGGAAAACAAATATCTTGTATAGTACAGAGCATTGCATACGTGAGACTTCCAACTGTCGATGCATATGGAACCCTACTCATGAATTGCTCTTCATGCTCATTCTTAGGAACTTGTTCCTTAGAAACTTTGATTCCATGTCTGAAAGGTAACATACCTTTCATGGAATCTTGCATGAAAAACCTAGACAAGATTTTATCTATGTATGAAGCTTGGGATAAAGAAATCGTTCTATTCCTTCTACCCCTTATCACTTGGATACCAAGAATATAACTTGCTTTTCCTAAGTCCTTCATATCAAATTGTTTTGCTAACCATTCTCTTATAGATGTCAATACACCTACATCGTTTCCGATGAGTAGTATATCATTAACGTAAAGAACTAGGAAAACAAACTTGACGCCTGTAATCCTTTTGTATACATAAGGTTCATCAAGGTTTTGAATAAATCCAAAACTTTTCACGGCTTGATCGAACCTTATGTTCCAAGATCTGGATGCTTGCTTCAATCCATATATTGATTTTTACAACTTGCATACCCTTTCCTCTTGGCCTTTTTCAATGAATCCTTCTGGTTGCATTAAGCCGATGCTTTCGTCAAGACTTCCGTTAAGAAAAGCTGTCTTGACGTCCATTTTTCCAAATCACTAGGTCTAGATATGCCGCAATGGATAAGAGTATCCTAATGGATTTAAGCATGGCCACAAGAGAAAAGGTTTATTCATAATCGATACCTTCCTTCTGTGTATAACCTTTAGCCACCAATCTAGCTTTAAAGGTTTCCACATTTCCATCCATTCCTCTTTTCCTCTTGTATACCCATTAGTACCAAATGAGTTTTATCATTTTAGGAAAGTCTACAAGAGGCAAGACTTTGTTTTTGAACATAGATTCAATTTCGGAATACATTGCCTTTTGCCAATCGTGACAATCAACATCTTCCATTGCTTCATTGTACGTATAGGGATCATCGTCGTCTGAAAGATTCTCTAAAGATTCTCCTAGACCGATGTATCTCTTGGGTTGTATATTAACCCTCCCACTACGACGAGGTATGGTAGATTATTGATCTTGTGTTGGTACATAACTTACAATTAGGTTTGGTTGTGAAACCTCTCATGGAATTGTATCTCCTGAAAGCTCATTCAGGACAATTCTACTTTTAGGCACAAAATTATTCATATAGTCATCTTCCAGAAATTTAACATTTGTTGAATCAAATACTTTAATATTTGAAGGATTATAGAAATAATATCCTTTTGTTCCTTTTGGATACCCTACAAATATCCATGTTTTCTAAACGGGACCCAATCTTTTCTGTCTTTCATTTTAACATGTGCGCAAGACATCCAAATATCCTTAAGTGTTATAAACTAGGCTTTCGCCCCGTCCACAACTCATGCAGTGTTTTAACAAGCGACATAGATGGTAAATCGTTTAGAATGTACATAGCGGTTTTTAAAGTATATCCCCAAAAAGAATTAAGGAGTGTTGAATAACTCAACATAGACCTAACCATGTCCAAAAAAGTTATATTTCTCCTTTCTGCCACCCCATTTTGTTGAGGTGTACCCGGTGTAGAAAAACTAAGAAATTATCCCATTATCAATAAGATATTGCTGAAACTCACCATATAGATATTCTCCACCACGATCAGACCTCAAGATTTTTATACGTTTCTTAAGCTGATTTTCTCCTTCAGCTTTAAATGCTTTGAACATGTCAAAAGCATTCGAATTATGTCTCATGAGATACACATAGCCAAATATTGAGTAATCATCCGTGAAAGTGATGAAATACTCCTATCCACCTCTTGCTTGAATGCTCATAGGAAAACATACATCAGTGTATACTAATCCTAAATAAGATTCAGAAGTTGGTAGATCATGAACGACCTTTTGGTTATTTTACCTTCCAAATAAGATTCACAAGTTGGTAGATCATCAACCTTTAAGTCATTAAGAGGTCCGTCACTAACCAATCTTTTAATCCTATTTAGGTTAATATGACCTAGGCGCAAATGCCATAGGTAGGTTTCATCTTTTGATAATTTTACTCTTTTATGATTAGGTTCCATTGATTACGTGTCTAACAAGTGAGAGATATTTCTATGCAAGTAGAATAAATCGATTTCCAATGTACCTTTATAAACAAATTTGTTATTCTTACTAATAATAAAACCTTTATTAAAAGTAACCGAATATCCAAATTTATTTAGACAAGAGACCGAAATTAAATTCCTCTTGAACTGTGGTACATAATAAACGTTTATTAAAACTAAATTCCTATAAGAATCTAAATTGTTTCTAATATCTCCCACTACACTAGTAGACACCAACGCTCAATTTCCTAAATGCAAGTTGGATTCATTCTTATTCAATCCTTTCCTTTCCCAGTAACCCCTTCTGGTTAGACCCATGTTGTTTTTTCTTCTGTTGTTTCTTGACCTTCTTTCGGGTCTTAATAGAAGCAACTTTAGTAACCGTATGAATCTCTTAACCCTTACCTTACACAAGGATTTTCTCGATGCTTTGATTATCTTGCATATGGCCTTGCAAGATGTATTCCATATTGTTTAAGATGTAGTCCAACTTAAACTAATCAAAGGAATCTGATAGTGAGTTGACAATCATGTCAATTTTTGTCTCACCATCTATCTCAGCACCATTCAGTTCAGCAATGTTGAGGTGTGCTATGACTTTCATCATGTGACCATTCATAGTCTGTCCAGGTTTCATCCTAAGATTCATGAATGTAGTCACTGCCTCTCTCTTAGTTGTCCTAGACCTCATAGCTAATATCTCCTATAGAGACATCATTATATCTGCAGCAGTCTCCATTCCTTCACGTTGTTGTTGCAACACATCGGAAATGATGGCCTTAATGTAACGTACATTTACCCATCTCATCTGAAGCCTTCCACTACTGATACTCATCTCTTTGCTCCTGAGTAGATTCATTAGTTTGGTGGTTTAGGAATAGACAGAACGAACTTATTTTTTTTCAACTTACAACAACCCAATTTTCCTTTTTCCATGTGATATAATTATCATCAGTTAAAGTATTATCTTTTAGGATTTTGATTAGAGATGGGGTCATGATTTCTTTATATTAACAAAAATTATATAAGTAAATTATCATGACATAGCACTTTTGAATATTTATCTTGAATTATAAATAAAATAATTCAATCATAAAATTCAACGGTGATCCAACACCCATAAATGTCACGCCTCCTTTTGGGAGTTCGCACCATTTACTAGTTGGACTAGGTCCCACCTAATTGTTAACATAACAACCAACATTTTCAATTTTAGCCTTGCAATTTCATTAACATGAACTCTTGGGAGGATATTAATAAAATTACATTGAGTATGTTATCAAGTTATCGACCTTTAATATAATTCCTCATGAATATCCCACCTTTTGGAGTGGATATCGTTTGGGCTAATTGTCTAGTATATCCTTGTAAGGAAGTATTTTGCTAAATTCCATTCATGAATACCTCGTGGGAGGTTATTACACGAAACGTAAAGCTCAACTAAACTTGGAAGCTGTAAGTGTTCCAAAACACCTTCTGCCACTCAATTATTTAAGGCATGTGATCGAATTCCATATAATGATTTACCAAGTTATCTAGATGCCAATTAGAAACCTAAATCATGCAATGCATGTTCATACCAAAAGAAATATATGAGTGACACTCCTATTCTATATGACATGTCATCAAACAATGACAAACATTGCAATATTTACAAAAAATAAATAGCTACAATTTTGGTCCAACCTAGAAAAGCAAGTAAATTACATGTCTTGGAATACAAAAAAAAAAAACACATTTCCTGGCAAACAAGTCTTCATGCGACCTTTGTCGTTTGGACTCCCTCTACTACCTCCAACGGGCTTGCGCACCCTTTGCCTCTACCCATGGGCATGCGCATGCCACAACCCCATCAAGGGTTGCCATGCGTAGCCCATGGTTTCCATAGGGTTGCCGTGCGCAGCCCATGCCACAACAAATGTGGCTGCATGCTTTTCGCACGCACCTTTGTTGCTACGGCTCTCACGGTCCAAAACTTGTTCGGTTGCTCCCAATTCTTCAAACCTTCGAGTCTTCGATACTTGAATGTATTACAGAAGAATTTAAAATAAAAAAATACTGCAGTTTTTTTTTTATTATTATAACATGGTGCAGTTTTTTTTTTATTTAGTTTTTTTTTATTACAACAAAAAAACAAAAAAAAACTTAGGCACTACCAAGAAGGAAATTATGGCGATGATAGACCACCCTTCTTGATACAATCCCAAAAAAAAAATACATTGAAATTCTAGGACCAAAATTGAGCAGTAACAAACCACAAATAAAACATATATATATATATATTTGTACATTTTAATGTAAATATATATGCAAATACCTAGCGTATCATATCTTTCTAGAACATGCATATATACAATAACAGAAAAAGATTCACGTACACATACGTCAATTAATCAAGGGTACAGCCAGGCTCTGATAGCAATTGTAGGGAAAATCTGCACAGCGGAAGAGTGAAAAGGTCAAAATAAGGGTTTCGGTATAAATAAAAATTTTTCCTTTTTAATAACAAGAACCTTAACCCTAGTTTAATTGTTGTATATAAAAAGTGGCGTACCTTTTTCTCGTGACGATTGAACAAGCGTCGAATTGAATCCGTAAAATCTTCCAATCCAATCACGAATGTGAATCACTTAGGAGTGTGGGCTCTCTTTCTTTAAATTGTATACCTGAGGATTGAAACTCGCGTAAACCCGATTTGATTTTGTACACAAAACCCTTTTGATGTAAAGGATACTAGTGTACTATCAATAAAAAAAACGTTCTCTTTTATTTTTTCTCCTTGGTCGAATTCTACACATTATATCTATGAGTTGATCGAATTTTGTCTAGACCAAAAACTAAATTTTTTCTCCCTCAAAATTCTCTCTTGCTTGGTCGAATTCTCTCATAGAAAATCACCTTGCTTGGCCAAAATTTTACTTATAAAATCATAGGGCTGACTGAAAATTATGAGGTGATATATATAGGATCATAAATCCTCTCCAAAGAAGGATTTACTTAGTTGCAAGAATCCTTTCCTTAGGTAGATTTACTTGGTAGTCAAGAATCCTTTTCAAAGAAGAATTCTACTCTACACCAAGACACCTAATTCAAATCATTAGAGTATTTGTAACCATATTAAAGATTTCCTAATTTGACTAGATAAATAATTCCTATTATTTATCTACTTATCAAATATAATCTTTAATATTAATTATACTACTAACAATAGTATAATATTAGGAGACTATCTCCTACTAGAAAAAATATTTTGACTTTTAATTAAATAATTAATTAATTACAAAATTAATTAATTACCACTTAATTAAATAATAAATTTAAAAAATAATATATTTAGGCTTTTATACATTAGCCTTGCCGCCTATAACAATATATAGGTATATATATTATTTTTCTTATTTTATTAAATCCATTGGACCTTAATATAAAGTCCACATGTGAACTAGACTCATTATTACAAAAAGAAACAAATCCACATGCCTCAATACAATTCTAAATGGACCCCTAAATTGGTCCGGTAGAATATATCAAGTGATCCATGCAAGTTCGTGTGAATTGGGGATCTTGGCGGGCTATCTAAATTTAAGCTCCAATAGACACAACCCAATCACAATCAACAAATGATTCACTTAGGTCCAATCTATTAATTTTAGTTCATTCCACTAAAGAACTAAAATTGAACTCTTAAATAAAGATAGAATAAGTTAATATTTCTCACTCATACCTTAGAAAATATCAATGGAGAAAGTGTATCCTCGTGAAGAATACCAGTAATCGCCAAGAGCTCATAGACCGCCTATAGCTCTCCAAGTTACCATATTTACTTATATGACCATATTTTGAACTTGGATATTTTGACTTGTCCATAAGCCATGTTTCAATAGACACTGTTAAAAACTTAACGTTAAGATTTAATATCCAATACGTCAAAACATCCATATAATGATATTCTACTCTCATTTAATAAATGGAGCCACGATGTCCATATCTAAAAATGAAGTCCATTATCAATTAACAAATGAAAACCACCAAACTATCGAGGATAGACTATGCTATATAATCGTACTGTATTATAGCTCAAATGATAACACTTGCAACCATAAGTCCATCATTTATCTCAGGATTGAGATAGACTCTCCGATTGTATTCAAATGAAAAACTTTTATCCATTGATGGTTCTAGATAAAGTATTTCATTGTGATCCAATTAAATGCACCCAGTGTACTAGATTCTTTTGCCCAAAGACACTGCACTTTAATGATTTTAGACTCATTATAACACATTTGATCCCAATAAAATGGTAGCAAAAGAATCTACAACTTTAACAAGAAAAAGGCGCACAACCTTTATCTTAAGTTGTGAATATTATTCAGGACTAACTAAATAATTATGTCTACCTCATACATATCTAGATGTATGAACAGTTCTTCTTTTCTCATAGTATTTTGACCTTATGATTATTTACTTTTGACAATTATAATAATTAAACTATAAATCCTATAAGATTTGTTAAACTATAAATCATTTTATTAATATGAAAATATTTTCAGATACATTATTACACTCTTGTTATCGATCATAATCCCAAAATGATTTCCTACATCAACACGGCAGAATCCAATGGCGGGGCCATTTACGAACCCAGTTAAGGTTCAGTCTGATGACTGATGACTCTTCCAAAGAGTTTAGATCAGTTTAAGAGTAACTACGAGATGAACAAGTTAAGGTTTGGTCTCACACAGTTGCTCAATGAACTCACTACCTTTGAGTCTAAAATAAAGGACTGTAAGGTCAATACCGGTGACGTAAATGTTGTCGAACCATCTTCCTCCAATAATAAGAAGAGGAAGAGGTCTGTTGGGAAGGCGAAGGGTAAGCCTTAACCCAAGAAAGCCGAAAAGAAGTCCAAGAAAGGTAAATATGATTTACTTGTTCTTGAGTCATGTTTAGTGGAAGATGATTTTTCACCCTGGATAGTTGATTTGGGGGCCACTAACCATGTTTGTTCTTCTTTGCAATGGACTGATTCTTGGACACAGCTAGAGGAGGGAGCTTCTTTAATGTGTTTGGGTCAGGGGATGTCGTGTCGGCACGAGCAGTGGGCGTAATTAGATTACATTTTTGTAATAATTATATATTGTTGGACAATGTATTTTATATTCCTGGATTTACACGAAATTTGATTTTCGTTTCTAAGTTGTTAGAACAAAATATTCTGTTTCTTTTAATAATAAGTCTGTTATTATTCGAAAGAATTGTCTGAATATTTGTTAAGAAATTAATGAAAATAAATTGTATGTGTTAAAACCGTTAATACATACTACACTACTCAACACCTAAAACGACATAAGATTTCTCCAGAAAAAGTCACGTCTCTCTGGCATATAGTAAAAAATGGACCTTTAAGTGAGTTAAAGGTTGGCACCTTACCTGTCTACGAATCTTGCCTAGAAGGTAAGATAACTAATAGACCTTTTACTGGAAAAGGGCTTAGAGCTAAAGAACTGCTAGAGCTTATACATACAGATGTCTGCGGACCGATGAATGTTAAAACTATGGTGGTTATGAGCATTATGTCACCTTTATAAATGACTACTCGAGATACAGATACGTCTAACTAATATAACGGAAGTCGAAAATGTTTGAAAAGTTTAAAGAATTTCTAGCTGAAGTTGATAATCAATTAGGTAGGAATATCAAGTCACTATGATCAGATCGTGGAGGTGAGTACCTTGACCAAGAGTTTGAAGACTTCATGGTCGAGTATGGGATAGTTTTCCAACTCACAACTTCTAGTACACCTCAGTAAAATGGTGTTACGGAGAGGAGAAATATAACCCTAATGGAAATGGTGAGATCTATGATTAGTTTCTCATCATTACCAAATTTCTTTTGGGGATATGCGTTACAAACAGTGATATACATTTTGAATGTAGTGCCATCCAAATTTGTTCCTAAGACTCCCCTAGAGTTACGGAATGGTTGTAAAGCTAGTTTATGACATTTCCGCGTATGGGGGTGTCCAACACATGTACTAAAGAACACAAGTAAAAAAGCTAGACTCTAAATCTGTTTTGCCTGTTTGTATGATACTCCAATGAGACTAGAAGTGGACATTTCTATAGTCCCGAAGATAAGTAAGTATTTGTATCGACAAATGTAATGATTCTTGAGGAAAATTATATTAGTGACCGTAAACCTCGTTCTAAGATTGTATTGACTGAGTTGGAGCCTGATGAGACAAGTGCTTCATTAACAAGAGTTGTTGATCCACAAACATCTGATAGTCGGATGGTTCTTCATCAGAATACACTACCATCTAGATGTAGTGTGAGGGTTGTGAGACAACCTGAACACTATTTAGGTAAAGTTGAGGGACAAGGTGTTGTCTCTATTGATAGTGTGGATAATCTATTGACATTTAAGAATGCAATGGAAGATCCTGATAAGGAGGAATAGCTTAAAGCCATGAATCTCGAGATAGAGTCCATGTACTCTAACTCAGTTTACGGTCTTGTAGACTTATCGGATGGGATAAAACCCATAGGGTGTAAGTGTATCTATAAGAGAAAGAGAGGAGTAGAAGGGAAGGTAGAGACCTTCAAGGCAAGGCTAGTGGCCAATGGTTATACCTAGAAAGAGGGGGTTGATTATGAAGAGACCTTCTTGCCAGTAGCCATGTTTAAGTTTATTAGGATTCTATTATCCATTGCTGCCTTTTTCGATTATGAAATTTGGCAAATGGATGTCAAGACTGCATTCTTAAATGGAAATCTTGATGAGAGCATTTATATCATGAAACCAAAGGGATTCATGTCTCCAGATTAAGAGTAAAAGGTTTGCAAGTTGTAAAGGTCCATCTATGGACTTAAGCAAACATCTAGATCTTGGAACATTAGGTTTGATGATGTGATCAAAACCTATGGCTTTGAGTAGAATGTCGATGAGCCTTGTGTCTACAAGCGCATCATTGACAAAAGGTAGTTTTCTTAGTCCTATACGTAGATGATATCCTACTCATTGGGAATGATGTGGGAGTGCTGTCTGATGTAAAGGACTGGTTGGCTAGCCAATTCCAAATGAAAGATTTGGGAGAGACGAGTTATGTTCTACATATCCAGCTTATAAGGGATCGTAAGAACAAACTCATAGCACTGTCTCAGACATCATATATCGATAAGATTCTTGTATGATTTTTGATGCAGAACTCCAAGAAAGGTAATTTACCTTCCAGACATGGAGTTTACTTGACTAAGGAACAGTGTCCTAAGACACCTCAAGAAGTTGAGGATGTAAGATATGTACCCTATGCATCAACAGTAGGTACTCTCATGTATGATATGTTATGCACGAGACCAGACATCTACTATGCAGTGGGAGTAGTCAGTAGATACCACTCCAACCCAGATTGGATCATTGGGTTGTTGTCAAGAATATTCTCAAGAATCTTCTGAGAATGAGAAATTATATGCTAGTATATTCCGGATAGGATTTGATCCCTTTAGGATACACGGATTCTGATTTTCAGTCAGACAGGGATTCAAGGAAATCCACATCCGAAACAGTATTTACCCTAGGTGGTGGAGCCATTGTATGGAGAAGTATTAAACAATCTTGCATTGCTGACTCCACCATGAAAGCTTAATATTTAGCCGCTTGTAAAGCTGCTAAAGAGTCTATTTGGCTCCATAAGTTCGTGAATGATCTGGAAGTTGTTCCTGATCTGGATAAGCCCATCACACTTTATTGTGATAACAGTGGTGTTGTGGCTAATTCCAAAGAGCCAAGAAGCTACATGAGATGGAAGCATATAGAAAGAAAGTGTCATCTCATTAGAGAGATAGTGTAGTCAGGAGATATGATGTCACCAAGATAGCCCCATAAGACAATCATGATGATCCATTTACGAAGACTTTACCAGCTAAAGTGTTTTCGGGTCACCTAGATGGTCTAGGGTTACAAGACATGCCTCACATGTTTTAGTGCAAGTGGGAGATTGTTGGGGTTTATGCCCTAAAGATGTAATTTATAAATGGATTTATGAAATAAATAAAAGGAAAAAGTTTAATTCATTCTTATTGTGTTGTTTAATTTATAACTTGTGCATATATTTAACATCCAAGATTGTTGGATGTGATCTCAAACTGTGTATATGAGTGTCATATACAGATGGATACAGTAAAAGAAATGCAATCTAAAGAGTCCATTTGCGGTCCATTCCGTATTGTACAATGATTCTATCCTGAATCATTCATATGAGATATGGGATTAGAGGCACCTTGTATGATGTGACCATATACGACCGGGCCATGATCTATATGAATCTCTCACTAAGATCCCTTTACCGGCGAGATTCATATATATCAACTAATGATGGTTATATGTGTGTGATCTTAATCCCGAGTGTCTTATCGACTTCTTTAGATTAGATATTGGTCTTTGATGTACCATGAGTGAGATCATATGCATTCCCTGATCAATATACTCTGTATGTTGGGATTGTGGTTTGGCTTGTGGCTGGGAAGGTTTGTACACAGTAGTGGAATCCACTCATTCTTGTGAGAAGTAGAAGGTAGTTCCCTTAAGGGTTGATTTGGGGCTTGGACAATCTGAGAGCTCTTCTAATTCCATGAGGAAATAGGATTTATTGTCTATTAGAGAATCAACAGTACTTAAAGGATATATGTAATTAGAGGGGTATAACGGACATTATGACCCAGCTTTAATTATGAATTACTGTGGAGGATCACACCATATATAATAGCTTTATCGATGGACACCGAGTTGTTTCGGTCTGTGTAAAAGCGGCTGCAGTTGAGAGAGTGCAGCTTCGGGTTTTTAGTGGAATAACACCGGAGTTAATAATCAAGGAATATTAATTAAAGAGTTTAATTAATGATTCCAAGAATTATTAGAGCTTAAAATACTGTGGGTCCATTAGGTCCCCTTGCTAGCCCGATCGATTTAGGTAACAAGGGTCACAGTTAATTAAGTAGATTGACCAATTAATTGTGTTACGAAAGTGACACGTATTTATTCGGAAAATAATTGAATAATGAGATTGTTTAATTAATGAATGTTAATAGTTAAGTTAATTAAATAGTTAGATTATTTAAATATTGATAATTATGAATTATTAATTAACTATTAATTGGAGGGTATTGATTGATATTAAATTTTTTAAAGATAAAATAATTTGATTTTTTTTTATGAAATCAGCTTTTTGTCTTTTATGCAATTAAGGTGTGTGTAAAAAGGAAAATTATACATGCATACAATGGAAATTTTTAAATAAAAGGGTTGTGTGTGCGTGAGTGATTGGTGTGCAAGTGTGAGTGCATGTGTTGACAAAGAGAGAAAAGTGTGCAAGTGTGTGCACTGAAATCGAAGAAAGAGTTTCTTCAAGTCTTTTCTCTACATCCTCCGTTCAAGTTCCTGAGACCGTGACATGTCCACACGCAGTTACCAGTCCCGGTAGATAGCGAGGCAGATCGAGTGGTTCAGACAGGAGCACATCGTAAAGTGAAGGAGCTTCCAAACGTTGGTAAGATTCGTTCAGACATGAGCATATCATAAAGTGAATGAGCCTCCAAACGTTGGTAAGATTTGTTCAGACTTGAGCATATCGTAAAGTGAATGAGCCTTCAAACGTTGGTAAGATTTTCTTTTTCAGATTTTAATGATTACAATTTCCTGTGTATACATATTGTATGTATGAATTTAAAAAAAAATTACGATCTCATGTTCGCTGGTTCCAGATTATAATCTGTATAAAATATTTCAAAACCTAATTCTGCTGCATTACTAGTGAACGGGGTTCCAACAGAAAGTTCTTGAAAAATAAAATAAAAGATGTATATATAGGTTCTCTCCAAAATAGGGTTTCAAAATTCTCTATACAACAAGGAACACGGACGACCGCTCTCTATACCGCGGCACAGACAGCTTGCACAGGCCGCAACACATAAGGCGTTGTGCTCTCTAAGAAGTTGCACTGTGGAGACCATGGTAGAGGCTTTACCTAGGCAGCGGTTCAGACCGCGGCTATGATAGATGGCTCATTTGAGAAGTCGTGTTGTGGAAACCGCAGAGGCTTTGCATGGGCAGCGACCTCTGCGGTGGCAATTGACAAAACTGCCCATTTTCTCTTCAAATCTTCCAAACACAACACTAAAATCCAATGTCATGAAAAATGCTCAAACACACAAATTAAATACCTAAAAAGCTCAAGTAACAAACAGTTGATTGGAGGATTGGGGATTAAAAACATATACAAATAATGATCGATCACCCCGTGCACTATGGTCTTCACTTATTCCTTTTCTACCCAATTTACCTTTTTTCGACTCCATTTTTCCATTTTCACCTAATGTCTGCAATAAGAACAAAATATCCAAAAGATAAACTCAAAATTACCTAAAAAATAGACAAAGAGTAAGGATATGAGGGCCAAAATATATAGCAATTTTGGTCTGATCAACCTCGGAGTTACTCCATTAAAAACCTGAGGTTATACTCTCGTAACTATAGATGTTTTTACACAAAAAAAAATCAGTATCCATCGATATAGCTATTACATATGGTATGACCTCTACAAGTAGTTCATAATTAGAGTTGTGTCATAAAGTCCGTTATACCCCTCTAATTATATATTTTCCATTAAGTACCATTGATTCTCTAAAGAACAATTATATCCCTCATTTCTTTACGGAAAAATGAGAGCATTCTTAATTGTTCAAGGCCCGTATCAATCCTTAAAGGAACTACTTCTCTATTTCTCGTAAGATGTAGTAAATTCTACTATTATGTACAGACCTTTCCAACCGTAAGCCAAACCGTGATTCCAAGATACGAAGAAATTGATCAGAAATGCTACACCGATCTCACCTATGGTAAATCAAAAACCACGATCTAACCTGGAGGAGTTATTAAAACACTCATGATTAAGATCACCCATATACATCCATCATTTGTCGATATATATGGATCTCCCCATGTAACGGATATTGGTGAGAGATTCAGAATAAGGTTCCTCCATTCTTCTATCACTATATAAGTAGTCTAGGATAAGATCATCGTACATGACGAAACGGACGGTAGCTGTAGATTAACCACAAATAAAGTATCCAACTTTATTTGCTCTCTATGGACTCTTTAGCTTGCACGTCTCAAATTCCTCTATATATTACACTCATATACTCAATTTGAGATTTATTTGGCAATCTTGGATGTTAAGTACATATGATATAAAAGTATGGGACATATAGTTATAATGAAAATACTATTTCTTTTATTTATAATTTATCATCATTTACATATTACAGGCTTTAGGACAAAAACCCCAACACATCAAGAATATGCAAAAGAAGATATGCACAAGAATTTCAAGATATAAACGCATATGAATATATAATAGAAAGAACGCTTGATTTATATGCACAAGATCTCATGAAAAGAATCAAGCATTATGAACAAGATAAACAGATGATTTACCTCTACTTTCATAACAAGAATAACCAACAGATCAGTTAAACATTCATTAAGGTTGTAATAGGGCCGTTGAGTGAAGGCTAAGAAAGAATGGGAAATTAGGAATTTGAAAACTTAGGACTATTCCATGAGAGTCTTCAATTACCTTTATTGCGTCGCACAAATCTCTTCGGCCTTCATTATTTTCTTTGTAAGAATATTTCCACTTACCATTGAAGTCGATCGGATCTACAATTGATTTGTGTCGATGAGGTGGGCACTAGTTGAATATTTCTTTGTAAAAGTGATGGTCGGGCCATAGAGAGAGGTGTTTCGTTTGGGGGACTATCTGATGATCAAGTCAAAATATAATTCGATTAATAAATGAGGGAAATAGTAGAGAATTTCAAACCGTATCGCTCGATGTATCGAGTCGAGCTACTGGTCAAAAAGGTTAGGTCGAATTCCATAGTCGATGGTGTTGAGTCGTTTATACACGAGGTTTTTTTTAGATAGTTATGAGTCGATTGAGGAGAAGGTCAACACTATGTTTTGATGAGCTTTGATCGATTGATGCCTATATTGGTTCCTTGATTCAAGGTGGACTAGCCAGTATTCAGGTCGATCGACCTTTTAAGAGTGATCGGGTCCACCAATATTAGGACGTGTATCTGCCATTAATGCAGAGGTGAGGGCAGCAATAAATGTTAGAAATCATTGAGAAGACTAAGGAGAGCTTTCGCGTGAGTTAGAGAGTAGAAATCAAGACCCTTTATTTGGAGTAGTAGTCTGGCATTCATAGTGAAACTCAGGGACCTTCTTCGTTCAAGCTCAATAAGAGTGTGTAGATCACGAGCCCTTAATTACCTGTTTTGATTCATTTGAATAGTGTAGTGAAGACAATGTCAGACTTTTCAGTTTTGTGCAGCGTCTGACTTAACTGTAAAATCAAATTCTCATTGACCACGTGTTTGATGGTATGATGTTTGGCTCATGTTTGGTTTTGCTTAGGTTTTTTGGGTCTTTTGATCAAATGGGCCAACATTTGGTCTGAAGGGTTGATTCTTTTGGACTAAGTTATAAGAATGTTATTTGGGTCACCGTATTTTAGACCATTATAGTTTGTCCCCCACTCTTCAAGCTCGAATCTTTTGAGTTCGAGAGTTGATGAAGGAACTCAAATTTGATCAATTACATTGAATTAGGATCGTTATCACATTGGTCCGATATCGAATGTTGATCAAAGACCTTGTCAAAATATTGGTCGATATCGACCATCAATCAACTGGTTATCTTCAAATGATCCCATTTGGAATCTCTAGATTGGCTCGAGAAAGTATGTTGAACGATGCTCCATTGGTCGAGTGTGGTCGAACTTTTCTATGGTGGTTGGAGTTCCTCACATTTCATAGATCTGTATAAGGACTGAAGTGGCAAGATTGTCCTTATGGGTACGTTTATCGAAATGAAGAGTTTTTTGAATTGGCACCTTTTTAGTTCTCGATGATAGGAGGTGCCGCTTTGGATGATTTCAACTGAAATGATGTGCCCTATCATTTTGCAGCACTTATCCATTGAGCCAGTATAAATCCATGGCTCTCTCTACGACCTTCAATTTTATTTTTACTCTTCACCTTTACTCTTTGTTTCCACTTGTTGTACAAGACATCCATTTGAGTATCTCCGACGAGTTTATGAAGATTTTTTCTGGTTTCCATTGTTCATTTCTGATGAGCTTTTTGTTTCCCACTTTTGTTTTCTACTTGTTTATTTTGTTTGAATTCATCTATCAGTTTCTTGGAAAGCTTACTTGTTTTGGCCTTTTGAATGTGTTTTGAAATTCTTTATTTTCCAGTGTTTGATCTGAATTCTCAAAATTTTTGTTTGTTAGTTTTTTTTGTGATACTATAAAATAGGAAATAGAGCACTTGGATTTTTATGGAGCTAGATCTGCAATAGCTCAACTAGATCTTTAAGTTGTTGATCGATTAATTTTTAAATAGTTGTTGTGGTAGCTCGGCTTAAGGTAGCTCGATCTCTTATGGCCAAGTGGGGTTTGTCTTTTCGACATCGTTTGGAGTTATGTCGAGTCAAAGCGACGACTCCTTAAACCATTATTGGAGAAAATGATCAACGATTATCGAGGCAATTCTAGTGAAATTGTACTTGACCAATCTGATGCGTCATCTGAGTCGAGTCATCATGATCGGGTGTCTATTGTTAGATCCCCATCCGATTCGGGTGTTGGTGAGGCTGGAGTTTGCATGCTCAAAAACTTTGGTAATGGGTCGTTTGGTGATGTTTGGCGAGTTGAATATGGAGCCGTCATCGACCTGTAGGAGTGAAGTGGGGCAGTTTTTAACAGAGAATCTTGTTTCAAGATTGTCATACCAAGATGTTAAAAATTTAGAGTTTGAGCTTGGCGTCATGAATTCGATCAAATTAAGACCGTGGCCCCATTTGAACTAGCAGATTGGATGATCTAGGGTTGGACATGATTTTACTATCTACCATTTAAGTTACGCCTTAAACTCCCAATCCTACCACTTGCACGACAGTTGCTTAATATTTTCAAAATTGCTCCAAGTTAACTGAAGCCAAACGGATGGAGGATCCTCGTATTACTCGAGGTTTTAATCGAGAGAAGGGAGTTGGATTTTACTTTTGAGAATTTCTTGTATCCTTACCATCTAAAAGAGCATGACACCGAAAATGGAAGGTACATGATAGCAACTAGGGATCCTGATTGGAAACCCATATACTTTTTTGCCCAAGGGGCTTTGGTCGATGGAGTCAGATCGACTTGGAACAATGCCAATAGGCATTCGACCATACTATGCAAATATTATTTTACTCATGCGCTAACTATTTTTTTCTATTTAAATGGGTCTGGACAGGAAAGTGAAGTCAATCTAGGGCGTGGATGATGTGATGAGGACATAAAAGATCATTTCTATCGATCTTAAGAAAAGTAGTTTGAAGGTCATTTTGTAAGAAGAGAGTCTTAGGAAGAGCTTCTTATGGAATCACACAACTTTTGCACAGTCAGGTAATCCTTATTCTCGAGTTGAAGAATTAACCAAGTATGCTTGGATAAGGAATGATTTTGAGCTCTTATGTGACACTATATCGAACATGAGGCTTCTTTCCTCTAAAAAAGCCTTGATGTGGCAATTGGAAAGACTCAAGAAGAGAAATGGGAAAATAGTTGTGAACGTACCTGATACTTAGGTTGTCAACCAATCTAAGCCGATTGTCCATGCTATCGAGAAGGCGAGGAACGTCCTCGCCTAGACGAAGCCTCAAATGAAGGCAACGAGTCTAAGTTCCAACAGATATCTCAGTGTACTCTAATCTTGGACTGATGTTGAAAGATGTCAATTAGCTTCTGTTCTCTGAAGATGAGGCTCACTTTTCCTAGATAGAAGCCTCTTGAGTGGTCGACTGGGGACTGACTGGCTTTCTTCAGGTTTTCTTTATTCTTTTTTGGTGCTTCATTTTATTTATTCTTTCCAGATTAGGGTCGAACTGTTTGGTTTTTTTCTTGCACGCTCTTCAATCCTAGGTTTTCTTGAGGAAGGGTTTCAAATCTCTCCAAGAGGGTTTCTTCTCCAAATTCTTCGAATTCAAAGCTCAAGAAGGAGGTTGAGAAGACCAAATCTGAGTCAGATTTGGTTTTCAAGGAAGTGTCTGACAAGCTCGCTCGATTTGAAGAGGATAGTGCTCGGCTGAGAGATTCTCTTATGTTGAACAAGGATAAGTTAAACCAGACTGATGAATTGCTCACGGATGCTATTGAAAGACTCGATAAAGTTGCTTATGAAGCTGTTAACTAGATCAGAGGTGAGCTTATGTATCAGTATGTTCATAGGGACACAGACTCCTGGGAACCGAAAAAGGACATCAAAATCTCAGAGCAGTGGAAAGAGTTAAAGGCACTTGAGACATATGATGAGGAGGAAGATAAGGAAGATGATGCAGTAGTTTGTTTGAAGAAGGAAACTATTGGGGCAATACCGGTCAAGACAACTTAGAAGGTGCTCGTCTAGATCATGATATTGGAAACTTTTTTTTTGTTAACTAATTTTGATCGAAGGGGTGGATGATTTATTGCCCCCTTTGATATTTTTTTGTAATATATGGATACTTAATTTTTCTTTTCAGTATGCACATGTAGATCGTTAACTTTGAATCAAAAATACTTCGAGTAACAGACTTTATTGATAATTTAATAGAGTTTACAATGCTCGCTTACAAAGCTTGTCTTCAAGTGTTGACCTACATAGGCTCGACATAGAGCGTTTCGATCCCAAGTTCTAAGTGCTCAATTACTTTTTAAGTTCTATCGAATGAATTGATGGATGGATCGTGCTTCACGTGGCCATTTTCCCCCAATGCAAGTTTGCTCGATTTGTCAAGGAGACTTGTGCTTGATTCTTCATATAGCTTGATCCATTAATGCATATTCATCTTATTCGATGAATGATTTAGTTTCTGAACATAAGATTGTGCTCGTTCATCCTGCATTAAAGACAAAGAGGTTTCCAACAATGTTTGGTGTCTACAAAGCTCTTAGGCTATTTGTAATTGACAACCTTTGCTAGTAAGGGTTTTTATTTTGTGGATCTCATATGGCACTTTATTGTCCTTAGTACATCATCATTGCCCTCGACAAAATTTGTTAGTTACAATTTAATAAAAATTAACCAAATAAAGTGATCGAATGATTAAGATGTAGTACCTCTTTTATGAACATCGTTCCAGCTGTTATGTATCTCTCATCCATCTTGAGCTCAAATTTTATAGGCTACATGCCCGATCACCTTTGTTATTTGGTAATGCCCTTCCCATGTTGAACCGAAGTTAATGGTGTTAAGCTCTTTTGATTTTTGGAAGACTCTTATTAGAACCCAATCGCCTTCTGAGAAGGTTCTGTAGGGAAAAATTGATTCATTAACGTGGCGGAAGCATAAAGTTAGGGTTTTATATATTTAAAAATTTTCCCTTTAATATAAAGAACCTTAAACCTCGATTAATTGACATCTATTAAAAGTATCGTACCTTTTTTTTCATGACGGTTGAACTAGTGTCGAATTGAATCCGTAAAATCTTCAAATCCAATCACGAACGTGAATCGCCTAGGAGTGTTGGCTCCATTTCTTTGTATTGTATACCTAAGGATGGAAACATGAAAATACAATCACGGTTAAATGCTCAAGGCTAACCTAGAGGGGGGGGGGGGGGGGTGAATAGGTTAGACACCTTTTTCGAATCCCTTAGAAACAAACAAAAGTTTGTCCCTCTAGATTGCTTTTAACACTATATATATATAATAATTAAAGACAATTAATCAATATATAAACATAAGTAAAGTGTTATACAAACAAGTAATTATAACATATACACAATCAATATTATAAAGAGGAAGTCAACATACAAAGAATGTTCTTTCCACAATACAAATAATAGAGAGATAGGGATAGAGAAAAGTTGAAACAAGATATAACGTGGTAAACCTCCGAAGAGGAAATATCCACGGGCTAGCAGCCACCAGCAAACAAAATCCACTAGTAGATAAGACAAGTACAATCTCTCAAGTGACCTCTTCACCGAGAAACTACCCTTCTATCCTACTCTAGAAGTTGTCGCCCTATGCTCAACAATCTGAGACTTCATACCTCTTGTCAAGACTTCCATGCTCACCTTATCTGGATTTTCACAACCCAAGGCAAGACTTCTTGCTCAACTATCCGAGTCTTCCCGACTCTAGTCAAGACTTCCTTGCTCACCTATCCGAGTTATCCCAACTCTAGGCAAGACTTCTTGTTCGACTATCCAAGGCTTCACACCTCTAGCCAAGACTTCCTTGCTCGACAATCCGAGGCTTCACACCTCTTGCCAAGACTTCTTGCTCAACACCATAGGTCTCACACCTATTGTCAAGACTTCCTTCTGACAAGGCATGTAGGTGATCATGAATGCAAAACGCAAACATGCACGCAACATAGAATGCTATGATCAACACATCCTATGGAAAATACTAGACATAAGCATGAATGCACAAATCACATATAGTCATCAACATTAATCACAACCTAGATACATGCATATGTTTAAACTTGAATCACAAGATAAAATCAATAAATCACAAGATCAAGTTTAAATCAAAAAAACCTAAAACATGCTAAAATCATATGACAAAGTCAAATAGATCTAAGCAAAAGTTCTAGAGCATATTCCTAATCATAGATTCAACAAATCACATGAATATCTCAAAAGAACATAAACACATGTATTATGTGAGAAATTCGGCCAAGAGAGCATAATACTTGTGAAGAACTATTTTTCACAAAATCAATCAAAGATCATCAAATAGTCCTAGAATCAAAGATAGCACAATACAATCTCAAACATGTGATAACATAGGCAAAATCAAAACCTAACTCAACATGAATGATTTCAATTGAAACTCAACCTGGCTTTGAAAGTGTTCAAAACACAAATCAAAACACTCACAATATACAAATATATGTAGAAGAAGAAAACCCAAGGCAATTGACTAAGTTTTAAAAGAAAACTTTGAGAGAAAATCAAAACCTTAGTGGATCTAAGTGCAGTCCCATTTTTGTATGATTAGACACCAAAAACAGTAGCAAAATTAACTATTGCCTTCATAGAAAAGATGGATCATGAATAGATAAACACTCTCAACTTTGAATCACTCAACTTGGAGTCGAAATGAAGAAGTTATGGTGTTTGGAATATGAGAACATTTAGAAAGAAAATTTCTGCACACTTGATTTGAATTTCTTCTTAGAATGAAATGTGAGAGGGAAAGAGATTATAAAGGAGAGGGATAAGAATAAATTATGAAAAGACCAAAACACCTTTAAGAGCCCAAGAATGCATGCTGCCCAAGATGGCATGTGGGCATCTCAGGGCAGCAAGCATTCTGTCCCGAGATGGCCACGTGCCATCTCGGGAAAGATTGCTTGGATGCAATCTTTTCCTCTCGCGCTCCCTTCGCGTTCTTCGACTGTTCTCCGGTCTCCGAACTTGGAATTCGAATCTGTTTGGGGAATATGAACTGTAACTCTCACACGGACATGGAAATATATGATACTCAACCCAGAAAATAATAATTCGACTCGATATATGAAGACAAAGACAATGTATGAAACATGAGTTGAAAGTGTAGTATCTTTTGACTTTGAACTTGAAATCAATAGTATGAGTGACCGAAATGACCTGAACTTAATCAGTAATTATTTAAGACTAAATCCAAGTTCAATATCCATGCTATACAAACATATACACACACAAACACAATTCACACTAGAATGCAAACTACATAGAGATAGTTTTCAATCATGCATATTCCAAAACATGTTATGTTCAAACCAATGCATGAGCATTAATCTTCAAGTGTGTGAATGTGTTATACATGGTGCACAATGATGCAGGGACACAAATGAATGAATTGTATGTGTGTGCCTATAATGGTGCACAATGATGCAGGGACACAAATGTATGATATGTGTGTGTGTGCCTAAGCCTTGTAAGAGAAAGATAAGATCTTAGTATACCTTTGTAGAACCAAATTGCATCTTTTATCTTTGAAGTCTTAAAACATGCTTTGACTTGTTGTTTCTTCTTCCTTGAAGCTTGAATCATCATGAACCTAAACAACTAAGTCATTACAAGTAAACGTCATTTTGATATGGAATTCATGCCAACACAAACTAAAACCTAACAATCTCCCCCTTTGGTAAATTCCATGTCAAAACACCTAAACATTTACTACAAATATAAAAATGAAGATAGGTCACAAAATCACTCCCTCACATTACAATGAGTAAGATTCCTATAACTAATCTTCACCAACTCTTGAACTTCATCTTGATCTTCTCGTGAAGCAACCTACAAATCACCTCACAGCACAATGCATATACAAGAGAAAAACTACAAATGACAACATATAATATGGATAAGAATATTCAATTAAGTCCACAAATACATGTATCTCCCCCTCAATACATGCCAAATACAAAAATCCTTAACCAAATCCTAAGACTAATTATTACAAGCCATTGAAAGTATAAAAGTTCACAAAAACAACATAAAAAGGAAACTAAGTAACTAGCAATTCATAACAACTCTTTCTCCCCCTTTTTGACATGAAATGATGCCAAAAGGTATGAAACATACCATGAGACTCAAATACTAGCTACTAGATCCATCAAAGAAAGATGTGTGTGTAGTTGACCTAACATAATGCTTGAGAGGTGGTCTTGAACTTGATACAATACAATCCTCCAACTCTTTTATTCTAGCATCTTGTTTTTCAACTATAGCACTAAGCTCATCAACCTTCTTCTTCAAACGTAAAGCCCAATCCGGAAGAATGTTCATGCTAGTCACTTGACAATCAACTTGTCAACTACTAAATAGTCCAAAAGTATCACGTGTCTTACCCTTATCCTTATATGACATGTATGACACATGTTTATCATTATACTTTTCCAAGGGTTGTACCAACATATCATCTCCACTACTTTGAACACCACGAGCAAAACACAAAGAAGTTATAAACCCCGGTAATGCAAGCTTCTTATCTCCTCTAGTTGAGAAAGCCGCATTATCTAAGTAAAACATTAGCAAATCCCCAAGGTTTATAGGTTGATTAGTCACCAAGGCATATACTATTTTGATCTTGTCTTTATTCAACTCGGTTGAATTCGAAGATCCAATAATATTTGTGCAAATAAAAAGATGCCAAAATGCACTTGCCTTAGTTAACTCATGTTGACTAATATATGCTCTACCTTTCCACTCAAAAGAAGCATTGTCACATAGAGTTCTACCCATGATATTAAGATTCTCAATGATATCAACATCTAGAAAGTTTGAATCAATATCACTAGATAGCCCAAGAAACTTGTTAAAGTTTAACGGGTTAACTCTAAACACAACACCCCTAATCTCCATCAAAGCATCCAATAAGGTGGCACTCTCTCTATATTCATGATAAAATTCTCTTACAATACCTAGCATGCTCACCCAAGATTCCCAATTTCTATTCTTAATGCATTTAAGAACATAAGAATCTTTACACTTACCTAAGTCAATGTCTCTCTCTTAAAATATCTTCTTAGTTGCAAAGATCCCTAAATCCTTTGACCTTGAAGCTTTGGATCCCTTTGAGGTTGACTTGGCTTTCACAATAGGATTCGATTGATTTCCACTTCCGGTAACTTTAGTTCTTCCCATTTGTTCTTGTGAAATAAGATGCTATAAACATACAAAAGTGAGTGAAAGACAAAACAAGCTTATTAGTCACAAATATATAAAACAATGACATATGACTTAAGAATGAATTATCATGCAAGTCAAAGATAGTGAGTAATATCTTACAAGTATCATTAAGTCAAAATATGCCAACATGTAACAAAATGAAGCATGTGAACAAATCATAAACAGTACAATGTCAAGCATACAATGCTCCCCTTTGATAAATGCTATAACTAAAATCAATGATAGCATAGAGTTCACAAAGATATTCACACAATCACACATTCAAGCAATTTGAAGAAATATCAACAAAATAAGCTTCATATGCTAAGAGAGATACACAAAGAATTTTTTAAGTTCTCTCATAATTCTACAACAATTGTAAAGATATCATCATACTCATAAACAAAGTGTGTGTGTGAGAGATATGCTTCAAATATATATCAAGAAGTAGTTTGATAATCAACATGCAAACAATTTCCAACAACTATTCATCTTAAGCTTTTTCCATAAAAAGTCAAACCGATTATCATCCGGAATTTTTTACTATTAAGAGAATAGATTTCAACATATGAGCGTGTGTGTGCATATGGCTCGTCATTTCATTTCTGTTTTTCAACCCGAGCTCACTTGATTTTCAACTAAACTCCTTTTTAAGCCTTCCTCCTTATCTTTTTAGGCTTTGAATCAATGATTTTTTTTATTGATTTCATTTCAACACTTCTTTGATTTTTTTTTCTTTTTTTTTACATAAACAAAAAATCACTTCATGACGGCTTTCACTCATCACAATGGTGTAGCTCTTTCCAACATTGGGTAGCTTTCACAACCAATGTGTGTAGCCCTTTCTATAAAGGTGCTCGTTGAGTTCTATGTAATTGCCGAAGTAAAATGGATACTAACCATAGGTCATTTTAAATGTACTTGAGCACAAAACTTCAAGGTGTATCCAATGTTTACATATTAGTAAACTCAACCTACTAGCAAAACATATAAGAGAAGCAAGGTGCAATTTTAGAAAACCAAGATTTTATGGCTCATAAGCACATGATCTAAGAGCAATAAGAAGAGACTTATTCAAGATCATTACTTCTCTAATGAGTAGCTTTCAAAGAATATGAAGCTCATATTTTCAAAAGTAATGTCACTCAATATGCCAAACACAAACAATCATCAAAGTTAAGATCAATGTGAACAATATCACTATTAGATCCTAAAATAGCAAATGTCAATGAGAACTAAATGTATGCTATACAAAATTCTCTAATATGACATGCTATGAGATGTATGTCAAAAATTAAGTCCAAAAATGAATATCTAAGAGAACATGTATTAGAGTATAGATATACCTTTTTGCACATTATATTCACAAAATATCATACTTCCGCCCTTTTCATGAGCACTCTTGCCTTGAATGTCCTCATGACATCAAGTTGACGATATTTCACCACAAGAGTATAAAAAGCATAATATCTCAACTCAATCAACATATATAACAAAAGAACTTCTTCAAAGTTAATCAACAAATTTTGACTATCATAACAATCATGATGTGAGATAACCAAGTTCATATCAATACATGGAGTATTCAAAGCTAGCAAGCAAGAATTCTCAACACAATTGATATATAGCCTCAAAGCTATCTCACATGTGCTTCTTATATTACTGATAAGAGCACTTACCCTTGAACCACTTGTTCTTGGGTGTACCTACACAAACATTTCCAATATCATCCTTGACAACAATGTTAAATCTAGAGTAAAGTCCTTCAATGACTTGATTAACAAGAATATCATTAACACACTCTTCCTTAACATTTTCAACATAAGCTTTGTCAAGTTGAACAAGATTAGAATTCTTTCTACTTCACAACATCTTCTCATGCTTAGAAAAATTATCATGTTTCTCAATTCACAAGGCCTTAGCATGTTCAAGTTGAAGTTTAATCTCGTTATCTCTAGATTCATTTCCTAATTTGCATTTTTCAATATATTTATAACACCTAGGCTTAATGTGACCTATTGTGTTGCAATAATGGCAAATTGGAATAAAAGATGATATTGTACCTTTTGGAGTTGAACTAGCTTCACTAGGAGTTTGTAAAGATACCTTGTTCGCCAACTTCTTCTTGGCTTTTGATCTTCTCTTCTTGTGTGGTTTCTTATCAATCACGACTTCATCAAAGTGTGTAGGAAATGGTGCTTTCAAAAGCTCCTCTTCAACTACCAAGTCGTCTTCACCACTATGAGAGTTAACAAGATTCCTAACACTATATACACTAACCGAATCATTCACTAAATCCTTGATAGCCTCCTTAGCCGTGTCTATTTCTTCTATCAATTCTTGTTCTCTCTTCTTCAAAGAAGATATCACATTATCCTTCTCAAGGTTAATCATTTCAAGTTTTCTAAACTTCTTCATAATATCACCTTTTTCACCAAGAAGTCTACGAGTAACAACCACAAACTCATCTAGTTGCATCTTGATCAAATCATCCTTCTCAACTACTTCTCTTTGAGCATTGTCTTTATCTTCTTCAAGCTTTTCTATCTTTTTCAACAACTCAAGATTAGTAGGAATGGAACTAGAGCTTCCATCATGATTTGCATCATGGTTCTTGTTTAAAGATATTGTACTACCAACATCTAGTGAAGAATGAGAAGCCGTTAGAGCTAAAAAGTTGCTCACTAACTCTTCATCACTTGAAGAATTACTACTGTAGCTCTCATTGTCACTAGAATTATCATCACTCCAAGTAGCCGCCAAAACTTTGCCTTTCTTGTCTTTCTTATACGGCTTCTTGGTGCACTCACTAGCAAAGTGACCAAAACCTTGACAATTATAGCATTGAACCTTTTTCTTGTTCATGGCTTGACGATTCTTCACAATCCTTGGAGATTATGTTCTCTTGACTCCTTTTTCCTTAGAAGACTTGCCTTTAGACTTGGCATTCTTCTTTAGAAACTTCTTGAACCTTCTAACCAAGAGTGCCATTTCTTCATTTTCATCATCACTCTCATCCTCAATAGCAGTGAGAGCGATTCCCTTACTCTTGATCTTTGGCTTCAAGCACATTTCATAAGTTTGGAGAGACCCTAGCAACTCATCAATATTCATACTATCCACATCTTTGCTTTCCTCAATGGCCGTCACCTTTGATTTGAATCTCTTAGGAAGAGATCTAAGAATTTTCCAATTTAAACGGTCTTTTGAGATAGGTACTCCAAGTGCTTGACATTGGTTATCTATGTTAAGAGCCAGAATTGGAAGTCTTCAAACTTTTCTTCCTCACCCATACTTAAACCTTCAAATTGTGATGCCAACATTTGAAGCCTCGATTTCTTCACCGCTAAGGTTCCTTCATTAGTAACTTGGAGAGTATCCCAAGCTTCCTTTACGGATTCAAGATTTTTAATGTAGGAGAATTGATGCTCATCAACTCCTCCAAAGATGGCATTCATAACACGATGGTGTCATTTAGCAACCTCAAACTCATTCGTTGTCCATTTACTCCTTGGCTTGAGTATCATGGTTCCATCCTCTTGAACCTTGGTAGGAGGACTATAACCATCTTCAACTACCATCCAAGCCCTTTCATCAATACAGTGGATGTAGGCTTTCATCCTCAACTTTCAATGCCATAGTTAGTGCCACGAAGTAATGGTGGCCAATTATTTGAGGCTTCTTCCGCCATTACATCATCTTGTAAACCCATGACTTCAAACGCCTTGCAAAAACCGTGAAAGTATCACCCCAGAATCACACTAAGTGCAATCTAGTGTCCTGCTCTGATACCAATTGAAAATACAATCATGGTTAAATGCTCAAGGTTAACCTATAGAGGGGGCGAATAGGTTAGACACATTTTTCAACTCCCTTAGAACAAACAAAAGTTTGTCCCTCTAGATTGCTTGTATCACAACATATATATATTAATTAAAGACAATTAATCAATATATAAACACAAGTAAAGTGTGATACAAACATGTAATTGTAACATATACACAATCAATATTATAAAGAGGAAGTCAACATACAAAGAAAGTTCTATCCACAATACAAATATTAGAGAGATAAGGATAGAGAAAAGTTGACACAAGATATAATGTGGTAAACCTCCAAAGACGAAACATCCACGGGCTAGCAGCCACCGGCAAACAAAATCCACTAGTAGATAAGACAAGTACAATCTCTCAAGTGACCTCTTCACCTAGAAACTACCCTCATAACCTACTCCAGAAGTTGTCGCCCTATGCTCAACAATCTGAGGCTTAATACCTCTTGTCAAGACTTCCTTGCTCACCTTATCCAGATTTTTACAACCCAAGGCAAGACTTCTTGCTCAACTATCCGAGTATTCCCGACTCTAGTCAAGACTTCCTTGCTCACCTATCTGAGTTCTCTCAACTCTAGGCAAGACTTCTTGCTCGACTATCTAAGGCTGCACACCTCTAGCCAAGACTTCCTTGCTCGACAATCTGAGGCTTCACACCTCTTGCCAAGACTTCTTGCTCAACACCATAGGTCTCACACCTATTGTCAAGACTTCCTTCTCACAAGGCATCTAGGTGATCATGAATGCAAAATGCAAACAAGCATGTAACATAGAATGCTATGATCAACACATCCTATGGAAAATACTAGATATAAGCATGAATGCACAAATCACATATAGTCTAGTTAATCATGCATGTGTAATCAATCTAGATTATGTAAGATATGATCAACATTAATCACAACCTAGATACATGCATATGTTTAAACTTGAATCACAAGATAAAATCAATAAATCTCAAGATCAAGTTTAAATCAAAAAAACCTAAAACATGCTAAAATCATATGACAAAGTCAAATAGATCTAAGCAAAAGTTCTAGAGCATATTCCTAATCATAGATTTAACAAATCACATGAATAGCTCAACAGAACATAAACACATGTATTATGTGAGAAATTCGGCCAAGAGAGCCTAATACATGTGAAGAACTATTTTTTACTAAATCAATCAATCAAAGATCATCAAATAGTCCTAGAATCAAAGCTAGTACAATACAATCTCAAACATGTGATAACATAAGCAAAATCAAAACCTAACTCAACATGAATGATTTCAATTGAAACTCAACCTGGCTTTGAAAGTGTTCAAAACACAAATCAAAACACTCACAATATACAATTATATGTAGAAGAAGAAAATCCAAGGTAATTGACTAAGTTTTAAAAGAAAACTTTGAGAGAAAATCAAAACCTTAGTTGATCTAAGTGCAGTCCCGTTTTTGTATGATTAGACACCAAAAATAGCAGTAAAATTAACTATTGCCTTCAGAGAAAAGATGGATCATGAATAGATGAACACTCTCAACTTTGAATCACTCAAATCAGAGTTGAAATGAATAAGTTATGGTGTTTGGAAGGTGAGAAAATTTAGAGAGAAAATTTCTGCATGCTTGATTTGAATTTCTTCTTAAAATGAAATGTGAGAGGGAAAAAGATTATAAAGGAGAGGGATAAGAATGAATTATGAAAAGACCAAATCACCCTTAAGAGCCAAAGAATGCATACTGCCCGAGATGGCACGTGGGCATCTCGGGGCAGCAAGCATTCTGTCCCGAGATGGCCACACGCCATCTCGGGAAAGATTGCTTGGATGCAATCTTTTCCTCTCGCGCTCCCTTCCCGTTCTTCGACCGTTCTCAGGCCTCCGAACTAGGAATTCAAATCCGTTTATGGTTTAGAAACCTTAACTCTCACACAGACATGGAAATATAAGATACTCAACCCAGAAAATAATAATTCGACTCAATATACGAAGACGAAGACAATGTATGAAACATGAGTTGAAAGTGTAGTATCTTTTGACTTTGAACTTGAAATCAATAGTATGAGTGACCGAAATGACCGAAACTCAATCAATAATGATTTAAGACTAAATCTAAGTTCAATATCCATGTTATACAAATATATACACACACAAACACAATTCACACTAGAATGCAAACTACACAGATATAGTTTCCAATCATGCATATTCCAAAACATGTTATGTTCAAACCAATGCATGAGCATTCATCTTCAAGTGTGTGAATGTGTTATACATGGTGCACAACGATGCAGGGACACATATGAATGAATTGTATATATGTGCCTATAATGGTGCATAATGATGCAGGGACACAAATGTATGATATGTGTGTGTGCCTAAGCCTTGTAAGAGAAAGATAAGGTCTTAGTATACCTTTGTAGAACCAAATGGCCTCATTTCTCTTTGAAGACTTAGAACTTGCTTTGACTTGTTGTTTCTTCTTCGTTGAAGCTTGAATCATCATGAACCTAAACAACTAAGTCATTACAAGTAAACATCATTTTGATATGGAATTCATGCCAACACAAACTAAAACCTAACAAAACAAACAAATCTTCTTCTTTGTTAGTCACAATAATCCTCAAAGAGAAAATCTAAGAGTGTCTGGTCACTTGTGAATTATCAATCTATTTGACTGAAACTCGCGTGAACCTTGATTCGATGTTGTACACAAAACCTTTTGATATAAAGGATACTAGTGCACTATAGAAAACAAAACGTTCTTCTTTTCTCTTCTCCTTGACCGAATTTAATATACAATATATATGAGTTGGACGAAGTTTTATATATATATATATATATATATATATATATAAATAACTATTAAAAAACAAACAAAAAACAACTTCTCACACCAAAAATTTGGTCTTGGTCGAAATTATATATAGGAGTATACATAGGTGGCCGGAAATTCTCCTAGAAAGAGGATTTCTACTTCACCAAGACTCCTATCAAAATTAGGATTCAATCCTCTTAAAAATAGGATTTTTTTTACACACTAATACTCCTAATCCAACTCAAATAGTGTATTTATTCAATAACCAATTATTGAATATAAATGAAATTGTGACTAAATCAAAAACTTTCTAATTTGATCAATTGTCAATTAGAGTCCTGATAGAAATCAAATACTTTCTAATTGACTAGATAAATAAATTCCTTCTATCTATCTACTTATCGAATATAGTATTTGATACTTATCATATTATTGTTTACCAACAATAATATTACTCTAGGAGACCTACACCTACTAGGAAAAATATTTTGACTTTTAATTAAAAAATTAATTAATTAACAAATCAATTAATTTCCATTTAATTAAGTAATAAAAAAAACAATATAATATGCTATTATATATAGCCTTACTCGCCCAAGCCAGTATATATGGACTAAATATTATATTTCCTATTTTATTAAATCTATTGGACTTAAAAAAAAGTTCACATGTGAACTAGACTCAGTCTTACTAAAAGAAACAAGTCCACATGCCTTAATACAATTCTAGATTGACACATAAATTGGTCCGGTAGAATATATCTGATCAATGCAAGTTCGTGTGGATTGGGGATCTTGGCGGGCTATCTAAATTTAAACTCCAATAGACATAACCTAATTACAATCAACAAATTATTCACTTAGGTCCGATCTATTTAATTTTAGTTCATTCCACTAAAGAACTAAAATTGAACTCTTAAATAAAGATAGAATAAGTTGATGTTACTCATTCATACCCTAGACAACCTTATTAGAGAAAGTGTATCCTCATGAAGAATACTAGTAATCGCCAAGAGCTCATAGACCGCCTAAAGCTCTCCAATTTACCATATTTAATCATATGACCACATTTTGAACTTGGATATTTTGACTTGTCCAGAAGCCATGTTTCAATAGACACTATTGAAAACTTAACGTTAAGATTTAATATCCAATACCTCAAAACATCCATATGATGGTATTCTACTCTCATTCAATAAATGGAGCCACGATGTCCATATCTATAAATGAAGTCCTCTATCGATTAACAAATGAATACCACCAAACTATCGATGATAGACTATGCCATATAATCGTACTCATTGATAGCTCAAATGATAACACTTGCAACCATAAGTCCATCATTTATCTCAGGATTGAGATAGACTCTTCGATTGTCTTCAAATGAAAACTTTTATCCATTGACGGTTCTAGATAAATTATTTTATTTTGATCCTATTCAATGCACCAGTGCACTAGATTCTTTTGCCCAAAGACACTACACTTTGATGATTTTAGACTCATCATAACACATTTGATCCCACTCAAATGCTAATAAAAGAATCTACAACTTTAACAAGATAAAGGTGCCCAACCTTTATCTTAAGTTGTGAATATTATCCAAGACTAACTAAAGAATTGTGCCAACCTCATACATATCCAGATGTATGAACAATTCTTCTTTTCTCTGAGTGACTCTTGCCAGTCAAATTCTCTAAGCACATCTGAGACTCACACGAGTCCTAGTATATTAACTCATATATCTTGTGTCAATTTTAAAGTTTTTGCTCCTTTGAGAAGAAATAAAAACAGATATCAATATAGAAAGACGTTTTGGGCTCCGTTTTGTAATTTCGTGCCTCCTCCGATCATATTCTGATCTTATGGTCTTCATCAAAGTTGTAGATCGTAAAGTTTTATGCAATTTGGAATCAAGAATCTGGTGATTCGGAGTTTTCTTCATAGAGTTACGTTCATTTTAAGTTTCTGCACTGGTTTGTCCTTTATTTTAGGATTACACCGCCGTTTTGCATTTTCGGCCCTCTTCCGGTAAGATTCTGTTTATTTTCCCTTCTTCAAGATTGTAGATCGTGATTTTTTATGGAACATAGAATCAAGAAACTTGTGATTTGGGGTTTGTAGCACTGAGTTACATCTGTTTCAAGATTTCTATTTTGGTTTATTTTTTGGATAGATGAGGGATCCCTAAATATAGTGAATAGTGGTTGCTGCTACAGTGTTCCGTCATGCTACAATGATTTACTACAGTGTTCCAACACTACTACAGTGTTTCTGTTAGATGCTATAGTGATTCTCTACAATATTTTATGTTACAGTGATTCGCTACAGTACTTTTACTACAATATTATGCTACAGTGATTTCGCTACAGTATATCAGGCTCTATGGATCGTATGTGCATAGAGGCAGCTTTGTGTTCTCCGATAGCAGTGGCTTCCATCTCGACTAGTCAGGTTGGTTTAAGTACAGTGAGTGGAGTGAATTCCTCTTCCCAGGTTGTTCCTCTCACATCTGGTGAGGTGTGTGCTAGAGGTAAAGTTGTTGTTGGCGGGGTGGATCCGCCTGTGGGTAGCTCCTTGCCTACGTCATCTATTAGGGGTTCTTCTTTTACAGATCTTTTTAAGGCTGCCCCGATTCTAGGGGATTATGTTTCTGGTCCTTCGATTCTTTTGAAAAAAGGTGGTTATGTGGCAGTTCGGGTGGATCCCTCTACTTATAAATTTAGATTGGAAGCTTGTAAGTATTCTCCCATTGGTCGGGTTGTCCTTTCTAGTGGTGAGAAGCCTTGGAAGTTGGTTAATCTTAAAGCCAAGTTGCAGTCTGTTTGGAAGCTGAACTCTGCTTGGAGGCTGATTTCATTAGGTAAGGGGTACTTCCAAATCATGTTGAATTCAGATGTTGACAAGAATATGGTTTGGAGTTTGGGGTCTCTTAGTCTTAAACCAGGTGTTTTACGGCTTCAGCCTTGGATTCCAGATTTTAATCCGGCATTACAAAAGTCTTCAAATGCTCAGGTTTGGGTCCAGTTTTATGATCTTTCATGGGAATACTGGCATCCGAAGATTGTCTCTGATTTAGCTAGAGGGATCGGAGTGCCTTTACGACTGGATAGGGCTACTGTGGAAGGTGATTTTAGACATTTTGCACGTGTTCTGGTGGATATTGATGTGTCTAATGTGCCTCCATATTCTTTGCTTCTTGAGAGAGATGATTCTCATAGTTCTTTTATTTCAGTGGAATACCAGAATCTTCCGGCTTTCTATTCTACATGTTCCTCAACTGGTCATTTGCCCAATGTTTGTCGTTGGAACAAATCTGGTAAAGTGATTCCTGTTAACTCTAGTAAACCTGATTCAGCTAGAGATGATCCAGCCACGATTGTTGTTGATGAGGGTTTCAGATTCTCTGAAATCGTGCTTCTAAACTAGTTTATTGTCCTATTTTTGGTACTCGGATGGAAGTTCCGGTTTCTAATGTCTGTACCGCCATTCAGCAAGATTTAGGGTCTCTAGATTCTATAGTGGTTCATTCTTCAGCAGGTTCAGATCCGGTTTTGAGTATGGGTTCTTCTACTAGTGTAGTTGCTTTACCAAGTTTAGCTTCTTCGATGGGTCCTACTATTTCAGTGGTGGCTGCACAGGTTGGTCAGGCCCAAGAAGAGGGGCGAAGTGATGATTCTCTTAATGATGTTTTGTTAGCTTCTTCAGATCCGATTGTTTCAGCTAGTTTATCTAATTCTACATCTTTAACGGTTTCACATGATCAGCAGTCTGTGAGTATTAATGTAATCTTGATAGGTCCTAGGTCCTCAGCAGTAGTCCCGGTTTCTAATATCTTGGTGGTTTATGACTCTCATGTGGATATTAGGTCTAATTTGAGTTTGGATTTGTCAGTGGGTCTGGCTTCTTCCTTTTTGGGATCTGAGATAATATTGAAATCCTCTTCTACTTCGGGTCTGGTTTTTAATGGTCATTCCACTGGTCCGAACCAGGCTCTTCCGATCATAGATTCATTGGTTCAGTCGGTTCCTACTATTGTGGGACCTTTCTCACTTCAGCGTCCGCCGATTCGGCATGCTGCTCATGGGGTTAGGAATGAATGTTCCTGATCTTCTTCTACCTAGAGTTTTAGACTTTCGGCCTCTGACTTCTAGGCTGAGCTCCGTCTCATTGCTGGTTTTTCATGGGCTTCTCAAACTGAGGCGGAAGGATTAGATGATAGCAATATTTCTCAGAGAATGACGATGATTACACGTAGGCTGACGAAGCTAAAGTCCAAGATGCGGACTTCTTCTAGCATTTCTAATGAATAGGGTCATTTACTGGAATTGTCATGGTATTGGGAATGGGTCTACGAGGCGTGTTCTTAGTGATTTGTGTCTTTTACACCGACCTTCTTTGGTTTGTATTGCTGAGCCTATGGTAGCTTTTACTTCTATCTCTTCTTGTTTCTGGTCTTCTCTAGGTCTTCATTTAGTGGGCTTGAATGATAGGGGTGGTCTTTTACCGACAATTTAGGTGTTTTCTTGTGATTCTTTTTCTGATGCTCAGATTATCTTGTTTCATGAGCAGCAGCATACTGTTTCGATCACGGTTAACTCTCGGTTGCATTATTTCACTTTTGTTTATACGAGTACATCGACAGTTATCTGAAGATCGCTTTGGCAGTCTCTTCGGGACATGGTCAGCTTGGTTTCTTCCTCTTGGTTGGTTGTGGGTGATTTTAACGCGGTTTTGGGAGCTCATGAGTCTTTAGGCATTCATTCTCCAGCTCGTAGCTCCTGTGAGGATTTCAAGTCTGTTATTGAGGACTATGAGTTGGTTGGTGCTCGATCCCAGGGTGCTCATTTTACTTGGGCTAGGGGTAGTTATCCCCGTACTAGAGTTGAGAAGAGGTTAGATAGAGCATTGGTTTCTGAGGGTTGTATTTCCTATTGGCGGGACATTTCTTGTGTGACTCTCCCTCATAGATTTTCGAATCATTGTCCATTGGTGATTCGGTTGTCGGATATTGTGAACTTTAGTCCTAGGCTTTTCCGGTTCCAGAGCATGTGGTTGGATCATCCAGATTTTATGGCTTTAGTTCGTCGTATTTGGAGTTCCTCTTATGTGGGTAATCCTCCTCAGGTGGTTATCAACAAGTTGAAGAGGTTAAAGAATGCACTATAGACTTGGAATTGGGAGGTTTTCGGGGATCTAAATTCCAAGATTTTTGGGAAATCAGCAGAGCTTCAGTCTATTCAGCTTCAGATGTCTGATATGGGTTTTTCAGAGAAGCTTTTCTTGGCCAAGTCTTGAGTTCATCATGAGCTTGATGTGTTGTTACGTAGACAAGAGTGCTTTTATCGTAATCGGTCAAGAGTGAAGTGGCTACAAGATGGTGACAGTAATTCATCATTCTTTCATGCCTCTGTCAGACGTAGACAGTACCGTAACGCTTTGTCTTCTCTTTCAATTAATCGGGTGTTTAGTGATGACTATTTGATTATCAGGGATCATATCATCAAGTTTTATTTTAATCTTTTTTCTTCGGATTCTTCTCGGGTTAAGACAGATTTCTCAGTGGTGGAGGATGTGATTCCTTCTTTGGTGACTGATGTGGAAAATGCTTTTCTGATTAGCATTCCTTCGACGGACAATATCCATGATGCAGTTTTTGCTATGGATGCAGCCTCTGCTCCTGGGCCAGACAGTTTCTCTAGAAGGTTCTATCAGCGTTGCCGGGAGGTGGTGGGTAGTGACGTGGTTCGTAGGGTTTAGGACTTTTTCTGTACAAGGGTTATTTTTCTAGGATTGAACTCCAGTTTCATTGTTCTTCTTCTGAAACAGAAGGATTCGATTTCGATAGACCAGTTTCGTCCTATTGTGCTTAGTAACTTCTTGTTCAAAATCTCTTCCAAAATTTTGGCAGATCGGTTAGTTCAGATTGCAGCTAGGATAGTCTCTCTCATCAGTTTGGGTTTATTCGGGACCGTCACATTGAGGATTGTATCGCTTTAGCTTCTGACTATGTGAATGTGTTGCAAAAGAAGTGTTATGGAGGTAATTTGGCCATGAAGATAGATATCCGTAAAGCTTTCGATACTTTGGATTGGTCTTTTCTTCTTAGAGTGCTTCAAGCTTTTAGGTTTTCTCAAATTTTTATGGATTGGATTGACTGCATCCTAAGATCTTCGATGCTTTCGGTGTTGATTAATGGGTCCCAGAGGGTTATTTTCATTGTTCTAGAGGGGTTCGTCAGGGTGACCCTCTATCCCCTCTCTTGTTTGGTATTACGGAGGATTTCCTTAGTAGACTGTTGTCGAGGATGGTGGATATTTCTCAGTTATTGCCTATTTCTTCTCCGAGGGGATTTTCCGCTCCTACTCATTTTCTTTATGCAGATGATGTTCTAATTTTTTACAGACGCACGGTTTGGAATCTGAAGAATATCATGAGTGCTTTTGAGGTTTATGGTAACATTTCAGGTCAGCTGGTTAATTGGGGTAAGTCATCTATCTATTTTGGATCTACTGTTTCCTCTTCCCGGATTGGTAGATTGCAGTCCTTGGTTGATATACAGATTGGTCGGTTGCCTTTCTTATACTTGGGGGTACCGTTATTTCGAGGAAAGCCCAAGAAGTCTGTGTTACAGCCTATAGCGGATAAAATCCTGTCTAAGTTTGCTAATTGGAAGGGAAAAACCCTTTTTTTGGTCGGTCGCGCTACTCTGATCAAGTCGGTCATTACGGGATCCTTGTGCATTCATTCATGATCTACAAATGGCCTTCTTCTTTGCTACGGTTGGTTAATCGTAAGTTGAGAAATTTTTAATGGACAGGTTCTTGTGAGGAGACTAAACTGATTCGGGTTGCTTGGGGTTGTTGTTGTAAGCCTTACGCTCAAGGTGGTCTTGGTTTGAAGGATCTAGGGTTACTGAATGATTCTTTTTTAAAGAAGCTCACCTGGAAGTTTATGACCTCTAAGAGTTTTGCTTTTTCGTTTCTGAGGGAGCAGTATCTCACGTAGCTTCGAAAATCTCATGGGGGGTATGTCACTTCGTCGATATGGCCTTCTTTCCACTCTCACTATTCAGATCTTCTCAAAGAGGGCATTTGGCTCATTGGAGAGAATTCTCAGCAAGATTTTTGGCGCGATAATTGGTTGGGGGTTCCCATTCTTGAGCTTCTGGGAATTCCTAATTACTTGGCTACCCTTCTCAAGGCAAGGGTTTCTTATTTTATTTATGAGGCTAAGTGGGTTCTTGACGATAGTTTTCGAGTACATTTTCCTGATCTATGTTCTCGGATCGATAGCGTTGCTATCTCTCCAGTTACAGATTCTTTGGTGTGGGCTCATTCTCGGGATGGGCAGGTTTCTTGCAAGTCGCCTTATCCCTGTATGATTCGTGATTCTCTGCAAGTCCCTCGGTGGAGAGATGTTTGGTGTCATTTTATCCCTCCCTCCCGGTCAGCTTTGACATGGCGTTTTTTATTGAATCGGCTTCCTACAGAGGATCGCTTATTTAGGGATGGGTTTCACTTAGCTTCCCGATGCAGTGTTTGTGGGGTTAGCAGCAGTGCCCCTTAGCGGTTGCTCTTTGGGAGGCGGTTTTCTCAGCTTTTCAACGAAGTATTTCTGCCGATACGTGGAGTTCGTTCTTTTCACAGGCCATGTCGGTTTCGTTTATCGATCAGGTGCATGTTTTATGGAAGTTAGCTATTCATATTGTGGTTTGGAGTGTGTTGCTTGCCCGTAACCAGTGGATTTTTAAGAGTAAGACTATTGATTTCAGATCTGCTTTGTCTTTTGTTTGGCGTGCGGTGTTTGACGCTAATCGGTTAGAGATTGGGTGTATGCATAATTGTGTAGATGATCTTTTGATTCTTCATCGGTTTGATCTTCATAGCCGTCCGGCTAGAGCCCCTATTATCAGGAGTGTGATTTGGTCACCTCCGGCTCTTGGTTGGACCAAAGTTAATACTAATGATGCCGCCGTGAGTTCTCCAGGTGCTGGGGGTTGTGGAGGTATTTTCTGTAATTGTAGAGTTTTTGTAAAGGGTTGTTTTGCTGTTCCTCTTGATCACGTGTTTGCATTTGAGGTGGAACTTGTTGTTGCTTCGATAGCTATTAATTTTGCTTGGAAAAATGGGTGGCATCGGATCTGGCTTGAGAGTGATTCTTCTTATGTGGTTCAGCTGCTCTCCTCTAGCTCTGAACAGGTTCCTTGGCGGATTCGGTAGGCTTGGCAACGCTGTATCTATCAGATATCAAAAATGGAGTTTCAGGTTTCTCATATCTTTAGGGAGGAGAATCAGGTTGCAGACGCTCTTTTTAAGCATGCTTTGGGGTTAGAGGTCGATTCGTGATGGGCAAACTCCCCGTCTTTCTGCTCTTTATTGGTAGACAATGATTGCATGGGTAGAGTCTTTTCGTTTTTCTTGATGTTTTTTGTTTTTATGGTCTGCGTGCCAATGTTTTTGTTAGGATTGTTTCCCTTGGTTATTGTGTTTTTCTGGTGTTTGTTACTCTTCATTTTATTCTTTTTATATTATTGATGGATACTGCCTTGGGGCTTTTCAACATATGATCGCTTGTGATGCTTTTTCCCTCTAGGTCAGTCCAATTTTATAAAAAAAAAAACAATTCTTCTTTTCTCAGTCTTTTGACCTTATGATTATTTACTTTTGACAATTATAATAATTAAACTATAAATGCTATAAAATTTGATAAACTAGAAATCACTTTTATTAATATGAAAAGATTGTCAAATACATTATTACACTCGTGCTATCGAGCTTAATCCCAAAAATCTCCCACTTGCTCTATAGCAAATGTGTCATATCTCTTATCCACATATTCGTGCCCATCAAAATTTATTTGTGGAATAGCCTTTGTGAAGGGATCTGTTAGATTTTCTACTGATGCAATCTTGGTTATCGTCACGTCTCCCCTATGCACAATTTCCCTTAAGAGGTGATACTTTCTTTAAATGTGTTTCCCTCTCTTAAGACTTTTTGGTTCTCTCGAATTAGTCACTGCTCCACTATTGTCATAATAAATAGTGATCTACTTATTCGCATCATAAACCACTTCAAAGTAAATCAAGAATTGGCAGAGCCAGACAACCTTTTTAGCAGCCACGTATGCGGTAACATAATCGGCTTCCATGGTCGAGTCAGCATTACAAGATTGCTTGATACTCCTCTATATGACTGCCCCTCCTCCAAGCGTAAACATAAATCCTGATGTTGATCTTCTTGAGTCAGAATCCATTTGGATATCAGAATCTGTATACCCAATGGGAATTAAATCCCCTACAGAGTATACAAGTATATAATCTCATGTTCTCTTGAGATACTTGAAAATATGTTTGACTGTTGTCCAGTGATTAGGACCAGGTTTCGATTGAAACCTGTTAACTATACCAACATCAAAACAAATACCTGGTTTAGTGCAAAGCATTGCATACATAAAACTTCCAACTATCGAGGCATAGGGAACCTTACTCATGAATTGCTCTTCATACTCATTCTTAGGAACTTGTTCCTTAGAAAGTTTGATTCCATGTCTGAAAGGTAACATACCTTTCTTGGGATCTTGCATGGAAAACCTAGACTAGATTTTATCTATGTATGTAGATTGGGATAAGGCAATCATTCCATTCTTTCTATCCCTTCTGACTTGGATACCAAGAATATAACTTGCTTCTTCTAAGTCTTTCCTATCAAATTGTTTTGCTAACCATTATTTTATTGATGTCAATACACCTACATCGTTTCTGATGAGTAGTATATCATGAACGTAAATAACTAGGAAAACCAACTTGTCACCTTTAATCTATTTGTATACAAAGGGTTCGTCAATGTTTTGAATAAATCCAAAACTTTTCAAGGCTTGATCGAACCTTATGTTCTAGGATCTGGATGCTTGCATCAATCCATATATGGATCTTTGCAACTTGCATACCCTTTCCTCTTGGCCTTTTTAATTGAATCATTCCCATCACAACATATAGATGCTTTCATCAAGACTTCCATTAAGGAAAGTTGTCTTGACATCCATTTACCAAATCTCTAAGTCTAGAGATGTCGCAATGGATAAGAGTATCATAATGGATTTAAGCATGGCCACAGAAGAGAAGGTTTCCTCATAAACGATACCTTCCTTCTGTGTGTAACCTTTAACTACCAATCTGGCTTTAAAGGTTTCCATCTTTCCATCCATTCCTCTTTTCCTCTTGTATACCCACTTGCACCCGATGGATTTTATCCCTTTAGGAAAGTCTATAAGAGACCAAACTTTGTTTCTGAACATAGATTCAATTTCGGATTGCATTGCCTTTTGCCAATGGCGACAATCAAAATCTTCCATTGCTTCCTTGTACGTATATGGATAATCATCATCCGGAAGATTCTCTACAGATTCTCCTAGGCTGATGTATCTCTCGGGTAGTCTACTAACCCTCCCACTGTGATGAGGTATGGTAGATTGTTGATCTTGTGTTGGTGCAGAACTTACAATTGGGCTAGGTTATGAAACCTCTTGTGGAATTGTATCTCCTAAAAGCTCATTCAGGACAATTTTACTTTTATGCACAAAAATATTGATATAGTTATCTTCCAAAAATTTAGCATTTGTCAAAACAAATACTTTAAGGTCTGAAGGACTATAGAAATAATATCATTTGGTTTCTTTTAGATACCCTACAAATATGTATGTTTCTAAACAGGACTCCATCTTTTCTGTCTTAGCTTTTATCACATGCGTAGGACAGCCAAATATCCTTAAATGTTGTAAACTAGGCTTTTGCCTGGTCCATAACACATACGGTGTTTTAGGAACCGACTTAGATGGTACACCGTTTAGAATGTACATAGCAGTTTGTAAAGCATATCCCCAAAAAGAATTAGGAAGCGTTGAATAACTCAACATAGACCTAACCATGTCTAAAAGAGTTATATTCCTCCTTTCTGCCACCCTATTTTGTTGAGGTGTACCTGGTGCAGAAAACTAAGAAATTATCCCATTATCAATAAGATATTGCTGAAACTCACCAGATAAATATTTTCCACCACGATCAGATAACAAGATTTTTATATGTTTCTCAAGCTGATTCTCTACTTTAGCTTTAAATGTTTTGAACATGTCAAAAGCATCTGACTTATGTCTATTGAGATACACATAGCCAAATCTTGAGTAATCATCCGTGAAAGTGATGAAGTACTCATATCCACCTCTAGCTTGAATGCTCATAGGAAAACATACATCAATGTATACTAATCCTAAACATTCAGTGGCTTTTGTGCCTTTGGTCGTGAATGACCTTTTGGTCATTTTACCTTCCAAACAAGATTCGCAAGTTGGTAGATCATCAACCTTTAAGTCACTTAGAGGTCTGTCACTAACCAATCTTTTAATCCTATCAAAGTTAATATGACCTAGATGCAAATGTCGCAGATAGGTTTCATCTTTTGATAATTTTACTCTTTTATGATTAAGTTCCGTTGATTCCGTGCCTAACAAGTAAGAGATATTTCTATGCACGTAGATAAACCATTTTCCAATGTACATTTACAAACAAATTTGTTATTCTTACTAATAATAAAAGCTTTATCAAAAGTAACCGAATATCGAAATTTATTTAAACAAGAAACTGAAATTAAATTCCTCTTGATTTGAGGTACGTAATAAACGCCTATTAAATCTAAATACCTATAATAATCTAAACTAATTCTAATATCTCCCACCATAGTAGCAAACACTAATGCTTCATTGCCTAAATGCAAGTTGAATTCATTCTTATTCAGTCTATTCTTTTGACACTTTTCACCACAAAGGAAACACTTCCTTTTGATCTTGGTTACTTTCTTGGTCTCCTTCTAGGTAAGCCCAATATGCTTTTTCTTTTGTTTTCTATTGATCTTCTTATAGGTCATAACAGTAGCAACTTACCAACCATATGAATCTCTTAACCCTTGTCTTTAACAAGGATTTTCTCGGTGCTTTGAACATCTTGCATCAAGCTTTGCAAGGTGTATTCCTTATTATTCAAGGTGTAGTCCAACTTGAACTGATCAAAAGAATCTAATAGTGAGTTGACGATCATGTCAATTTTCATCTCACCATCTATCTTAGCACCATTGAGTTCAGTAATGTTGCGATGTGCTATGACTTTCATCATGTGATATTTCACAGGCTGTCCAGGTTTTATCCTAAGATTCATGAAAGTAGTCATTGCCTCTCTCTTAGTCGTCCTGGACTTCATGGCAAACATCTATTCCAGAGATACCATTATATCGGCAGCATTCTCCATTCCTTCATGTTGTTGTTGCAACACGTCAGAGATGATGGCCATAATGTAACATTTAGCCATCTCATCTGAAGACTTCCACTGTTGATACTCATCTGTTGCTCCTTAGTAGATTCATTAGTAGGAGCAGGTGGTTTAGGAGTACACAGAATGAACATATGCTTTTCAACCTGCAACAACAACCCAATATTTTTTTACATGTGACATAATTATCATCAGTTAAAGTATTATCTTTTAGGATGTTGATTAGGGATGGGGTCATGATTTCTTTTTAATAACAAAAATTATATAAGTAAAAAATCATGATATAGTACTTTTGAATATTTATCTTGAGTTAAATAAAATAATTCAATCGTAAAATTCAACGGTGATCCAACACCTATAACTGTCATGCCTCCTTAGGAAGTTCGCACTATTTACTAGTTGGACTAGGTCCCACCTAATTGGGGGGTTATTACATGAAATATAAAGCTCAACTAAACTTGGAGGCCGTAGGTGTTCCGAAACACCTTCTACCACTCAATTGTTTAAGGCATTTGATCGAATTCCATAGAATGATTTACTAAGTTATTTAGATGTCAATTAGATACCTAAACCATTCAATGCATGTTCATACCAAAAGAGATATATGAGTGGCATTCCTATTCTATATGGCATGTTATCAAACAATGACAAATATTACAATATTTACATAAATATAAATAGCTGCAATTTTGGTCCATCCTAGAAAAGCATGTAAATTACATATGTCTTGGAATATAAAAAACTCCTTCTTAACGAACAAGTCTTCATCTGTCCATCGTTTGCGCACACTTTATCTTCCTTTCATGGGTGTGTGCACCCGATAACCCCATAAAGGGCTGCCATGCGCAGCATATGGCTTCCATATGGCTTCTGTGCATAACCCATGCCACAATAATCGTGGTCGTGTGCTCATTCACATGCACGTTTGTTGCTATGGCTTGCACGGTCCCAAACTTGTTTCGGTTTATTCCATTTCTTCAAACCTTTGAGTCTTTAATACTTGAATATATTACAGAGGTTGTTTAGTATAACCTTGTAGGTATTTTTCAATTGGTATCATAGTAGGTCACTTAAAGTAGTTAGTGTGATTCGGGAATCTATAGGGTTATTTACTATTCATGGATAACAACCTCTAGTCTACAATTGTTTGTAATGATTGTCGTCCTTTGTTGATTGTTAAAATAGTTCTTCTTGTTTTATATTCCATTTGTCTACTAACAATTTTGTTGATAAGCTTGAAAAGAATGTTAGTGACAAAAGCAAAGATGATGAAGCTTTTTCGGAGGACGATCGATCTAGACATGATCACTTGTCTTTGCAACTCAACGAGGAGAATTTCATGACAAAGACCACCAACTTCTATTTGATGGCAAGAGTTTAAACTCTTGACAATGAAAGAGAAGAAGCGTTCAAGGAAGTTGAAGTGAAGAATGAAGTGATCAAATGTCTACAAAAAAATATGGTTGAAAAGGCTCTTGAGTTAGCTAGTTTAACAAATGATTTTGCTAATAATATGTTTTTTATTTCTTAGAGGAAACGATCAAAGACAAGGAGGAGAAGTGGGAAATCATGAAGGCCAAAGAGTTTGGTAATCTTCATGGAGATTCAAGTGACTTAAGCATTGTAGATGAGCAAGTGGAGTCTCCTACAACTAAAGACAAGTCACTAAGGAACCAATGGATTTTAAAGGCTAAGTCTTCCAAGGTCAAGTGCAAAATCATAAGAGTAAGGAGTCTACACCATCGGTACACTCTCACCTAAATAGTAAAAGGAGTCTACACCATCGGTACACTCTCACCTAAATAGTAACATCTCAAAAATTTATTCCGGTTTGCTACTTTTGTTATGTTTCCATGAGTATATTAGTCAATGCAAACTAGGAAATGTGATGCTTGCTAATGAGATGATAAAATCTTCTATGAATGTTTCTTGCATGATAACACTTTGAATTTTGTGTGTGATAATGATAATAGTGTGAAGGAGATTGTTGAGAAGATCTAGGTGAAAATGAGTGTTTCACATGATCATATGCATAGTCTTGATAATATTTTTGTTGATGGTAATAATTATGTGTTTAACATGAGAAATATCTTTATATAGAAGATAATTGATGATTTATCTTCTAGATATAATTTTGCCATGAGTAATGATCATGACCCAAGACCAAATGGGTCAAGGGTAAGTGCTTTTACCACTAGTGTAATTAGCACATGTGAGTTAGCTTTAAGGCTGAGTGTCAAGTGTGTTGAGAATTCTAGCTAGCTAGCTTGGAATACTCCACGTCTAGACACGAACTTAGCTATCTCACTTAACTTTGTTTTGATAGTCAAAGTCCATTGATTAACTTTTGAGAAGTTGCTTTTATGAAATCTAATCAGTGATTATCTTATTAAGACTTTTGGAGAAAGTCATTTCTATGCTTGCATTGCATCATATAGCATGTCATATTAGAGAACTAGTATAGCATTCATATGGTTCTTGTTAACATTTGCTCTCTGAAGATCTTTTAGTGATGTGTTCACAATGATCTTATTCATGATGTTTGAAATACTTGTTTGATTGATGAGTGGCATACTTTTTGAAAAATATGAGCTTCATATTCTTTGAAAGCTACTCATTAGAGAAGTAATGATCTTTACTTATTGCTCTTAGATCATATGCTTATGAGCCAAAAAACCTTGTTTTTTTTTTCAAAAATTGCACTTTGCTTCTCTTATATGTTTAAGTTTGAGTAGTTGAGTTTGAAAATGTGAAGATTATGGATGCACCTAAAAGTTTATTGCTTAGTACATGATAGATGACCTATGGTTATTATCCATTTTGCTTTGGCAACTACATAGAACTCAACGAGCACCTTCATTGAAAGGGCTACACACCTTGGTTGTGAAGCCGACCAATGTAGGAAAGGGCTATACCATTGTGATGAGTGAAAGCCATCATGAAGAATTTATGTTTATGTACGTAAAAAAAAATCAAAGAAATGTTGAAATAGAATCAATAAAAGAAAATCTTTGATTCAAAGCCTAAAAAGAAAAGGAGGAAGGCTTAAAGGAGTTTAGTTGAAAATTGTGATTGCTCGGGTTGAAAAATAGAAAAGTAAAACGAGCCACATGCACACACGCTCATATGTTGAAATCTATTCTCTTTAAAGCAAAAATTTCTGGATGATAATTGGTTTGACCTTGATTGGAAATGCTTTAGATGGATAGGTGTTGATGTTGTTTACATGTTGATATCACAATTGTTCCTTTTATATATGCTTGAAGCAAAATTCACACACACACTTTTGCTTATAGAGTATTTTGATATTCTAGCAATTTTTAGAAGAATTATGAGAGAGATTGAAAATATTTGTTTATCTCTTATAGTTTGTGGAGCTTATTTTGTTGGATTTCTTTAAAATTGCTTGAATGTGTGATTGAGTGGATTTATTATGAACGTTATTCTATCTTGATCTTAGATAGAGCATATATCAATGGGGAGCATGGTATGCTAGACTTTGTTCTCTTTTATGATATGTTCACATGTTTCGAGTTGATATTTGTTGGCATATTCTTTGGTTGATAAAATGAATCTTATAGATGCTATTTCTATTTCTTGATTTGCATGATGATTCTTTGTATTACCATATGCCTTTGTATATTTTATCACAAATAATGCATGAAACTTTATGATTGTATTTGCAATCAACTTTTCCTTATTTGGGGTTGTATAATAGTTGAGATTGCAACCAATTCCTTCATTCTTGTAGTTGAAATGAGAATAGTTGCAATGAATTCTTCTTTGTTTTGGGGTCGATAGTAATTGTAATTGTAATTAATTCAATTGATTGTAGTTATAGTGAATTCCTCTTTGTTTGGGGTCGATAGTAATTGTAGTTGTAATCAATCCAATTGGTTATAGTTGCAGAAAACTCATCCCTGCTTAGGGAGATAGTAATTATGGTTTTAATCAATTCAATTGATTGTAATTGCAGAAAATTCCTCCTTACTTAGAATGATAGTAGTTGTGGTTGTAATCACATCTCTTCTTGTTTGAGGTCGATATGATTGTTGTTGATACCAATTCCCTCATATTTGGTGTTGATATGATTGTTAATGCAATTGTTGAACTTGGTAGAAATGACCTATGTGGTTAAGAGTAAAATTTATGCATTTGTGATTCATTAACCTTGATGAGTTTGTTGTGATGTATAGATTTGAATAATCTTTGCTAGGTTAACATGGAATAGCAAACTAGAATCAAGGGAGAAAATATGGGAGCTAGATGCTTGAAATAAACAAATTCTTCAATTAAGGCATCCATCTCCAAACATTATGTGAGATCACAAATTGTTTCACTAATTGATCTCAAGATATCATTTTCTTTCCTTTGGCATCATTTATGTAAAAAAGGGGGAGAAATAAGATATTGTTTTAGCATATCTTCTTTGAATATTTATCAAGTATTGAACTTCTTATGGCATGTAATATTGTGATTTCATTTGGTTAAAATATCTTTGAGATGGCATGTATTAAGGGGGAGATACATGATTCAATTGGATTTAAAGGGGAGATACATGATTCATTTGGATTTAAATGTTTAATTCTTGCCATAATTATATATTGCCATATTTGTCTTTCTCTTGGATATGCTTTGTGCTTTAAGTTGATTTTAGGTGGCTACAAGAGAAGATCAAGAAGAAGTTCAAGACTTGTTGAAGATTAGTCTTAAGGAACTAACTCATTGTAATGTGAGGGAGTGATTTTGGGTCGAATCTTCATGTTGTATGTTTTAGTATTTTGGATAGGTGTTTTGACATAGAATTTACCAAAGGGGGGTATTGTTAGGTTTTTGAGTTGTGTTGGCATTATTCTATATCAAAACAACATTCACTTGTAATGATTAGTTGTCATAAGATTGATGAGGATTCAAGTTTCAAAGAAGATTTGGCAACTTATCAAGCAAGATCATGTTTTCAAAGAGAAATGTCCTTCATTGTTCAACAAAGGTATATTAAGACCTCTTTTCTCTTTCAAGGCTTAGGCGCACACACACACATCATTCATGTGTCCCTGTATAGTTATGCACCATTTGCGTGCACACACACATATCTTACATTTGTGTCCCTGCATCATTGTGCATCAATTGGTATAACACATTCACACACTTGAAGTTGAATGCTCATGCATTGGTTTGAAAGTAAAATGTTTTGGAAAATGCATGTATAGAGACTATGTCTATATAGTTTGCATTCTTGTGTGAAATGTGTTTGTATATGTATATGTTTGTATGATATGGATATTAAACTTTTTTTAGTCTTAAATCATTCTTGATTGAGTTCCGGTCATTTCGGTTACTCATAATATTGATTTCAAGTTCCGAGTCAAAAGTTATGATACTTTCCAGCCATGTTGCATACATTGTCTTCGTCTTCATATATCAAGTCAAATTCTTATTTTTTTTGGGTTGAGTATCTTATATTTCCATATCCATGAGAGAGTTATGGTTCGTAATCTGCAAATGGATTTGAATTTAGAGTTCGGAGGCCAAAGAACGATCGAAGAATGTGAGAGGAGCGCAAGGGAGGAGCACCATGGCCGAAGGCCATCACATGGTGCAAGCCCGAGATGATGTGTGGCCATCTCGGCCCCAAAGCCTTGCTGCCCCGAGATGCCCACACACCATCTCGGGGAAGCATTATCAAAGGGGTCTTTTTGCTCATTTCACATATATCTCTTCCCTCTCCTTTATATATCTCTTCCCTCTCTCATTTGAATCTAAGGAAGAAGAAAATGTCATGCAGAAAATTTTCAGATTTTTTCTCTCAACTTTTAATCACCATATCTCTCTCATTTCTTATCCGATTTGAGTGATTCAAGTTGGAGAAGTTTTGTATTGAAGTCCTCTATCATCAACAAGCAACCTTAAAGTCATTTGTTCAATGTTTCTGGTGGATCACACCATTTTCGTGACTATACTCGAAATTGACAAGGTATTTATTTATCTTTTGATTCTTTTATTCTAATGCTCAAATACCTTGGGTCTTCTTTCTACTTGTGTGTATTTGACTTGAAAAATTGTTGAAGAGTGATAGATCTTCAATTAAAAGCTAGATTGAGTTTCAATTGAAATCTCACATGTTGAGTTAGGTTTTGATTTTACCTATGTTTTCACATGTTTGGAACTGTATGTTCTAGCTTTGAATCTAGGACTATTTGTGCCTTGATTGACTTTATTTTCATGATTAATTGTCTCATCTTGTGCTAGAACTCATTTGTTGAAAAGATCTAGGATTAGCACATTTGATTTTATATTTAGAGTCTATTAGAGTTTATATTTAGATCCTAGCATCAAATCAATTATATTCTCAGAAATTCAAATGTTCATTCGGGGTTCAACAAGTGCATTATTTGAGCCACCTAATTTCTAAAAGGGGGGTAGAAGTCGATCCTACTAAAATCTAGACAGTTCGTGATTGGCTAGTACCCACCACATCAAAAGGAGTTCGAGGTTTTTTAGGCTTAGCCGGATCTTATTGAAAGTTTATCCATCGTTTTAGTGGCTTTTCCACTTCTTTGACTCACTTACTATCAAAAAAAGGTTTTCGATTGTCCGCCGAAGCTGCAAATGCTTTTGAACAATTGAAAAAATTTCTCAAATCTACCCTATGTTTTACGACTTTTGAATTTTACCCAGCCATTTGTAATCGAAAGCAATGCCTGTGAAGTGGGAATCAGAGCCATTCTAATTCATCAAGATCATCTGATAGCATTCTTTAGTGAGGCGCTGAAAGGTTTCGCGCTTCTCCTATCAACATATGAAAAAGAAATGTTAGCTATTGTAAAGGCAATCAGAAAGTGGTGTCCCTATCTACTAGGGAAACCATTTATTGTTCAGACCAATCAAAAGAGTTTAAAGTACCTTCTGGAAAGGGCATCACAACGTCTACTCAGACACGATGGTTACCAAAAATTCTAGATTATGACTATATCGTCCAGAACAAAAAGAGAAGAGAGAATCAAGGGGCAGATGCACTCTCCCCGTAAGGTAGAGTTAGAATTGTTCGCTATTTGCTTACCAATGCCCAATTGGTGGATGGTTCTACAACACAAAGTTACACATGATCCATTCTACAATTAGTTTTTAACTACAACTCAAACTCTTGGGTCACAACAATTTTTATTGCGTGATGGGGTGCAGTTCAAAAGAGGGAGAGTTTTTCTGGGTCCAACCTTATCTCTAGTTCCGCTATCTTAGCTGATGGACATTCATAACCAGTTGGAGGCCATTTTGGTTTTCATAAAACACTCAATCGGAAAAACTCTAGCTTCTCATGGCCAAACGTGAAGGTGGCTATTAAAGAATTCATCTGAAATTATGATATTTGCCAACGATGTAAGAATGACTGTGTTAAACCATCTGGTTTTCTGCAGTCCCCTTACAATTTTAGAGAGGATTTGGATCGAAATATCCATGGATTTCGTGGAAAGCTTGCCACCGTCACAAGGGAGAATAGTTATAATGGTTGTGGTTGACCGCCTTTACAAGGATGTTGATTTCTTACCATTAAAACACTCCTACACAGTGCTCCCAGTTGTTCAAACCTTCTTGGAACAAATTGTGCAACTCCAAGGCCTTCCAATTTCCATTGTAAGTGATAGAGATAAGATTTTTGTCAGTGCATTTTGGAAAAACTGTTTCATTTTCAGGGTACCAGCCATTGAATGAGCTCAAGCTACTATCCCCAAACCGATGGTCAGATAAAAATAGTCAATCGGATGCTAGAACAATCTCCCCAATGCTTCACAAGTGACCAGTCGAAGAATTGGATGACTGGATTGCTTGAGCAAAATATAGTTATAATATTTCTGTTCACTCCGCCACCAAAATTATCACCATTCAAAGCAGCATATGGAGTACCTCTTCGTACACTACTTTCTTATGTAACAAACATAACCAATATCCAAGCTATCGATACCTTTCTTCGCACTTAGGTTGACATTTTACAAACCTAGTGCCAGAACCTACTTGTTGCCAGAAACAGGATGAAAAATCTGGCGGATCAATATCGTTATGAGGTACTATGTTTACTTGAAACTTTAACCATAAAAGTAGAAGACAATCGTTTTTAGGAGTAATCTCAAACTCTCTTCGAGATTCTTTGGCCTGTACAAGGTCATTGTGAAGGTGGGGCCAGTTGCATATCAATTGGAATAACCTGCAGCTTCAAAGATTCATAATATGTTCCACGTCAGTTTATTGAAGAAGCAATTAGGACCTCTTCCATCTCTCTCTCACCAACAGCCGCTACTCTTAGAGAACTCAGAATTACTTCCACAACCCGAAGTCATACTAGATAGGCGTGTCACTCAGAAAGGAAAATATCGACCTAAATTTAAAATTCTGGTGAAATGGATAGAGGCTCCAATGGAAGACGCGACATGGGAGAACGAGTGGCATTTCTCTCGAACTTATCCCGACTTTATCTTTAAGGACAGGAATATTCTATGTGGGGAGGACTGATCTGACCCCATGCTTGTGGCCATGCAAGCCAAGCTGTAGTTGAAGGAAGGACTTGGCCGTTAATCAAGAGGAGTTATTAGTTAGAGGTTCTTTTAGTTGTTGCTGTTGCCAATAAATTTTATTTGTTAATGTTGCTAATAAAGGGAATCCATGATTCTCAATTCGAACAATCAGTCTATAAATGGCTGAATGTAAGTGGATCGAATTATGTTGAATGAAATAAAATAAACCTTCCTTCTATTTTCTCCCACTTCTTATATTTTCTGTAAAGTCCTCATTTATTGATTGGCTTATTTCGTAAATAAATCACATTTTTGGGGTATTTATGTAAGGGTAGCTTAGGCTCTCAAGACCTCAAGAGGAGAAGCACCAAAGGTAAAATTCTTGTGCTTACTTGCTTTGAAGAGATAGTTGTACACACTCACATATTCATGCATAACTCTTGATCATATGTGTTGAGTGTTTACTTGTGTGCATTTTAGTTTAAATGACTCTTGTTGACCTATTTGCATCTTGCTATGAAAGTTTTATGTCATGCTAGGCATTAAAATAGGATGCAATTTTATCACTCTTGAACTTATTGTTTGTGTGCATTTGAGTGTTGAAAAAATAGGCCTAGCGCTGGTAGTGCGCTACTCAACTAGCGCAACATTCACAGTGGACTGTCGCTAGTCATGCGCCACTGAGGTACGCTGCTGCACCCGCGTATATTTGAAATATATGCATGCGCTGGTGGTGCGCCACTCGTCTAGCGCAACCTCACAAGCGTAAACATTCTAGTGATTTTGCGCTTGTGTTACGCCACTGTGCAGCGCCACTCGTCCAGTGCCTATTGAAATTTTTAGGCAGTGCACTGGTGGTGCGCTACTCGATCAACGCACCTCACCAACGCACACAGAGGAAGCTGGAACATTTTTTTCAAACGACTTCACTTTGTTTGGATCTTATATATATATATATAACTCATTGCCTTAAGGTCGTGGATGAGTTCAATATATCACATATTTTCCTTAGAACACATTTCAAAGGAAAAACACTTCCAAGAACTCATTTTTAACCACTCAAAGCATTCCCATGTGCATCAAAACTTCATCTTGCATCATCTAAGTTCATCTAGAGTGCATCTAGAGTGCATCGGGTTGCTTCATCACATCTTGTTTGGTAAGCTATTCACTATCTTCTTACAAGTTAAGTGTTTTTGCTTGCTAAACCATCTCTTTAATTAATTGTATTCTCTTAGAATATTTCTATATACAAATTAGAGATTGTTGTGATGATATGATTGAGTGTTGTATTTTGATAGCTTCATAGGATTGATTGATCTATGTTTATCTAAGCTATTTGAATATGTCATTTAGCACTTGATATCTAGGATTACATTATTTGTCATCTCATTATCCTAGAAAAGCATATAGGGTTTCCTAGCCTTGTGTGTTCATTGAATATCATCATATATTCACTTAGGACACTTTATCTCTTCATTGAGAAGTAAGACTTGTGTTGCTTCCGGGAGTAGGTAGCTTAAAGCACAAGCAAGATGAACTAGATTCACTTATACCGGGATTAGGTAGTGGTGGTGGATTAAACCGGGATTAGGTTGTAATTCCTTGCCATTAGTGGATTTGAGGTTCTAGTTTGGTGCACTCATGAGCCTGTGGTTTTTCCCATTTGGAGGGTTTCCACTTATATCTCAAGTGTCGTTTATATTTCCGCATTTTTACACTTGTGATTTTATTGTAACTAGCTAAGGGCATTTTCGTAATCTTGACCTTTACAAAAATTGGGTAAATTTGCTTAAAATCTATTCACCCCTCTAGATTAATATTAAGCACACCATAATATTTGTTTCAATTGGTATCAGAGCAGGTTCCTAGACATACATAGGTGATCCTTGCTCATTTTGGTGTGTGTTGTATTTTGTGTGTGTATTGATCATTCATACACTTGCATTTATATCATTCATTCATTAAACAAAATGAGTGGAAACGGTGGCAACGAGGGAGCTTCTAGCACTAGACCTCCACTTCTCACCGGATTGAATTATGCCTCTTGGAAAGTCAAGATGAAGTCGTACATTTGCCAAATTCATGACAGGGCATGGATGGCGGTTGAAGATGGCTACACTCCACCCTTGATGACTCCTACGGATGGAGGAGATAATGTACTCAATCCAAAGGCACAGTGGAATAAACAAGAGTTTGAGGCATCAAAATGGAACAGGAAGGCAATGCATACCATCCTATGTGCAATGGATGAGAACCAGTACAAGTTGGTTCAAACTACTAGGATAGTTAAGGAGGCATGAGATATCCTAGAGGTTGCACATAAGGGAACCGATGTGGTTAAGGAATCGAAGCTTCAAGTTCTCCAAACATAATTTGAATTGCTCAAGATGGATGAGAACGAGTGCTTTAATGACTTTGAAGTAAGGTTAATGGACATTGTGAATCAAAGTCATCTACTTGGTGACCCTTATTCGGATAAGAGAATCAAGCAAAAGATTATGAGATCTCTACCCAAAAGATTTGAGTCTAAGGTGACGTCTTTAGAAGAGAATAGTGCTTACAAGGATATGAAGCCGAGTGAAGTGATTGGGAGGCTACTAGCTTATGAATCTAGGAAGGGTCTTACCACCACATCTCCTAAAAAGCAAAAAGGAATTGATTTGAAAGCCTCCAAAGTTAAGAAGGAGGAAAATGATGACTCGGATGAGGAAATGGCTTTACTAATGAGGAAGTTGAAGAAATTCTACAAGTCCGAGAGGAAAAGTTTCGGATCCAAGGGTCAAGGCTTGAAGAAAAAAACTCCTTTCAAGAAGTTTGAGCCTATGGAAGAAAAGACTGGAAGAAAGGGGTCCGATGTTATGAATGTGGTGGGATAGGTCACTTTGCCCCCGAATGTGCTAATTCGAAGAAGAAGAATAAAGGAAAGGTGGTAACAACCCCATCAAATGATAGTGGAAGTGATAACTCAAATGAAGGAGATAATTTCTCTAGTGATGACGTGATTATTCTTAACTACACGGCTTTTAGAGCCTCCTTTATGGAAGATGTAGAAAAAGGCAACAAGGCCTTAGTTTCCAACCTTGAAGAAGGATGTGATGAAAAAAGTAGCTAAGAGAGTGATAAGTGAAGCTACTTACATTGATGATGCCATCATGGCAACAAGTGACACTAGTGATGACTCTAGTGATAAGAGTTCTTCATCTTACTCTACAAATGGAAATGTAGAGAGTATAAACCTTGAAGGGTTCATTGAGCATTTTCAAAGCTCAAGGTTTAATATGAAGAAAGAGGTTCGAAAGCTAAAGGAAGAGAACCTCAAGCTGTCAACCGAAGTGACTCACTTTAGTGAGAAAGAAAAGAATGGAAGAAAAGTGGAAGAAATCTTGAAGGAGGAGCTTAGAGAAGCTAGAGAGTTGATTGCTAAGATGACTTCGAGTACGGAGAAGCTTGACCATATGTTGGGAGTTGGCAAGAAGCCAAGTGACAAGAGAGGTATAAGGTTTGAAGATGACAAGGAGACCTCAACTCTTAGCAAGACGGTATTTGTCAAGAGCTTGGATTTCAAAGAACCTCTTCCTCCACTTCATCCTAAGAAGAAAATTGAACTAGAAGAGTGTTCTAGAAATGTCCAAGTCAAGATGGCACCAAGAAGTCAAGCTCAAGCTCAACCAATGAGAGCACTTCAAGCAACTATCCCTCAAACTAAAAGCCATCAAGCCAAGAAACATTTCTTGCATGCTCAACAAAGGAAGCGATCTTCTCCAACTTAACAACAAGGGAGAAGAGAATCAATACCACACCAAAGGAAAGCTCAAAGGCATGGGAAAACACCTTTGTCCTAACAAAGGAATGGTATGACCCCTCATTTTATTCCTTCATGTCATTTTTATGGGTTTGATGGTCATATTAGTCCAAATTGCTTCAAGTACATTAACATGTGTAGAACTAAGAGCATGATTGAAAGAAAAAGGGGTAGAGCCAGTATGCATGTGCCTAAGAAAGCTAGTGTTAATGATCCTAGGAGTAATATGATGGTCTTGACCACTAGGAATGATAATGTGTCACCTAAGTGGATTAAAAAAGATGAACCCGCTTGTCATTGTGCTAAATTTTCACCCATAAACTCAAATAGGTCCAATGAATTTAGTAGATCGATTGGGATTTGTCACATGGAGTAATGAGTTGTGGTCTTTGACCCCATAACGGGAACTCAAGCAAAGAGAGCTATTGTATACTTGTTGCATCCAAACTTTTCCTAAAATGTTTATGCTCCTTTATTGATTGCTTGAGTAGCTTGGTTGCACTTACTATAGTATATTGTATTTTCTTCAATAAGTGTGAACTTTGCTTTGATTACAATCCATGTCATATTTATGTTCAAACATGCATTTTTGGACTAGGAGATCTATATAGGAAGTACATATTGAATGGCCTATAATTATCTCCATGACATGATGATTCTTTAATGACATGCTAATGAAAAATGATAAAGCATGATTTGATAATTGCAATTGTTAAATGCAACACATTGTGTGAAAAATGCTAGTGAGACTAAAATGTTTAATCAATGTCTCTGTTTCTTTATTATTTGAACATGGCTACTATCATACGGGTATTCTCCCGGAAAAATCAAGTAGGGTGCAAAGTTGCTCATGCCATGTTTCACTTATAAAGTTGGATATAGTGCTATTAAAACTTGACATCTATGAACAATCTATATCCTTGCTTCTCTCATGACAAATGGTGACATTGGTTTGAATTATTTTGGGAACCTTTGTCATTTGCTTTGCCAAATACCTTTGTTTTTGGACTTGAATGCAACATGTCTTGTATGCAAAACATTTTTTTATTCACACATTGTCTTCAAATAAATCTCCTTGTGTCTCTCCTATCAATTGAGATTGCATAAATGTGGCTTATTTAATTATGCAACAATCTTGTATGCTCTTTTCTTTCTTTGCCTTGAGTGACCCGGTTAGGGACTTCTCCTTTGACTATATAATGACAAAAAGGGGGAGTAGTGTTGGCTAAAGGAGAGTAACATGTGTTGGTTTGAAAAGGGAGTTTACATGTAAGGGAAGAGATTACATGTAGGGGGAGTAACCCGTTGAGGGGGAGCATTGCAATCACATACATTGCATGTTGTCATTTTCATATTCTTAAATGCAAATGCTTTTGTTTTATATTCACTTGATTATCTCATATGCACTTGGTTGGAAAGTGTATTTGAGCTTGCTTTGTGTGTAGGGTTGATAGTTCTACAAGAGAATAGAGATTTAAAGTTTTTCTTTTGTTTATCTCTTTGTAATGTAGAATATCTTCCCGGTGTTTTATTTTGTCTGTAAGGATCAATGTGAGTGGTGGTTTTGTCACGAAAAAGCCAAAGGGGGAGATTGTAAAGTCCTCATTTATTGATTGGCTTATTTCGTGAATAAATCACATTTTGGGGGTATTTATGTAAGGGTAGCTTAGACTCTCAAGACCTCAAGAGGAGAAGCACCAAAGGTAAAATTCTTGTGCTTACATGCTTTGAAGAGATAGTTGCACACACTCACACATTCATGCATAACTCTTGATCATATATGTTGAGTGTTTACTTGTGTGCATTTTAGTTTAAATGATTCTTATTGACCTATTTGCATCTTGCTATGAAAGTTTTATGTCATACTAGGCATTAAAATAGGGTACAATTTTATCACTCTTGAACTTATTGTTTGTGTGCATTTGAGTGTTGAAAAAATAGGCCTTGCACTGGTGGTGCGCTACTCAACCAGCACACCTCACCAGCGCAACATTCACAGTGGACTGTTGCTAGTCATGCGCCACCGAGGTGAGCTGCTGCACCCGCGCATATTTGAAAAAATGTGCATGCGCTGGTGGTGCGCCACTCATCTAGCTCAACCACACCAACGTAAACATTCCAGTGATTTTACGCTTGTGTTGCGCCACTGTGCAGCGCCACTCGTCCAACGCCTATTGAAATTTTTAGGCAGTGCGCTGGTGATGCGCTACTTGACCAGCGCACCTCACCAGCGCACACAGAGGAAGTTGGAACGTTTTTTTCAAAACGACCTCACTTTTTTTGGATCTTATATATATATATAACTCATTGCCTTAAGGTCGTGGATGAGTTCAATATATCACATATTTTCCTTAGAACACATTTCAAAGGAAAAACACTTCCAAGAACTCATTTTTAATCACTCAAAGCATTCCCATGTGCATCAAAACTTCATTTTGCATCATCTAAGTTCATCTAGAGTGCATCTATGAATAGGGTTGCTTCATCACATCTTGTTTGGTAAGCACTTCACTATCTTCTTACAAGTAAAGTGTTTTTGCTTGCTAAACCATCTTTTTAATTAATTGTATTCTCTTAGAATATTTCTATATACAAATTAGAGATTGTTGTGATGACATGATTGAGTGTTGTATTGTGATAGCTTCATAGGATTGATTGATCTATGTTTAGCTAAGCTATTTGAACATGTCATTTAGCTCTTGATATCTAGGATTGCATTAATTGTCATCTCATTATCCTAGATAAGCATACAAGGTTTCCTAGCCTTGTGTGTTCATTGAATATCATCATATATTCACTTAGGACACTTTAGCTCTTCATTGAGAAGTAAGATTTGTGTTGCTTCCGGGAGTAGTTAGCTTAAAGCACAAGCAACATGAACTAGGTTCACTTATATCGGGATTAGGTAGTGGTGGTGGATTAAGCCGGGATTAGGTTGTAATTCCTTGCCGTTAGTGGATTCGAGGTTTTAGTGTGGCGCACTCATCATCCCGTGGTTTTTCCCATTTGGAGGGTTTCCACGTATATATCAAGTGTCGTTTATATTTCCGCATTTTTACACTTGGGATTTTATTTTAACTAGCTAGGGACATTTTCGTAATCTTGAACTTTAATGAAAATTGGTTAAATTTGTTTAAAATCTATTCACCCCTCTGTAGATTAATATTAAGCACACCATAATATTTGTTTCATTTTTTATTCTCAAATGCTTTAGGTACTTATCAAGATATCAATTAGTTATAATCAAGTAATAAATATCTTGAATTTAATGACAAAGTACTAAAAAAAAGAGTCCGCAAGGGAGGGAGTCGAAAAGGGGAGAGGTGGGAAAAATATTGAATCTATATACCTATTATTCTGGTTTTGTTAATACTGATAGAATTTAAAGCATTTATATCCAAAGCCCCCTTGCAGCGACACGTGGCGTTGTGAGTGTCAACTTATATATATATATATATATATATATTATAGTGGTTTTCCAGTCAGTGCGCACTGATATAAGTTATATCAGTGCGCTGCATGTGGACCATTAATTGTTGATATATATATATATATATATATATATATATATATATATATATATATATATATATAAGATTGCATCCCACACGATGTGTGAGAATTATAAATTGTAACACAACAATAATTTAATGATTTAACTTATTGGTCTTAGATATTGGATGCATTGGTCATAAACAATAACCATTGGATATTTCTCTAAATTTATTTCTTTGACGTCTCCTACATAAAATTATTCGATGGTCAGATCAAGCATTCTCATGTGATATACTAAAACTCTATGATATTATATTGTTCATCAAGGATTAATAGAAAAATATATGATCTAATAAGAGTAATAATTCCCATTAAATATAGAAAATCAACCGTTAATTGAAAAAAAACGAAAAGTTGAAGAATATAAAATTGAAGAGTTGAATATAATTTATTTTAAAAAAAAAATAATTAATGGTCAAACCTTATTTTAAGACTCCAAAATAAGAAAAAATAATTAATAGTATAGACAAAACAAGAGTCAATCCCATAACTAATGGGATAATGATTACGATGAAGAGCTAATTCAATAACTAAAGAGATAATTATTAGATTTTCTTAATGAACCAAAAATAAAATAAAATAACTTACTAAATATTATATATATATATAAAATATTTAGCAACATTTAAAAAAAAAACATTAACACGAATTTATGGTTTGTAGGTAAAAAAAATTATGGCTTAGAACATTAGAATAGGAAAAGGTTTTACTATTTTTTTTTATCAGATTGATTAAGAGAATTTAACTATTATCCCTTAATAATGAAATTGTTTCTTAATTTGTGATTTATGAGATTGTCTCTTATCTGACTCATGATTTGGGAAGATTACTAAAAGAAAAAAAATTATTACAATAACAAAACATTTAATAATAATATATTTAATTTATATTAAATTAAAGAGTATAAAAGTTTTCAGATAATAGTAGTAGTAATAATAATGATAATAATAATAATAATAATATTAGTAGTAGTAGTAGTAGTAGTAGTAGTAGTAGTAATAATAGTAAAAGCCAAAAGTCTAAAAATAACTCAATAATGGTTAAGTTTCTTAAAAAAAAAACAATTATGACTAAAACTATGTTTAATAGGAAGAATACCAAAAGAAAAACATTTATTATAAGAATATATTTAATTTATATTAAATTAAGGAGTCAATTAGGCTAGAAGGCATATTTATCCGGTTTTGTTAATATAGATTAAAATTAATGCGTTTAAACTAAAGCTCCCAACGTGGAAGGGTTTAATTATGTGATTGCTTCATAATTTCTGATTTTTAGAATTGTCTCTTAATTGGCTTTGATATGTGATTTATGATCAAAACTTTCCTATCTAACATAATATTTCAATTAATTATGAAGATGTAAATAGTAGTAGAAGTTATATTTTTACTGAATTTGGATCCTCTACTGATCTGATCTTTTTCCTGACCTCATATAATCTCATGACACATAAGCATTACAATGAATGTACGGTCAAGAAGTGATTGGTTTCCATAATCACTTTACAAACAACCAATCATATATTTTAAAAAGGTAAGGAAAAAGATCATATCAGTAAAGGATACAAATCCATTTTTACTATCTTAAAAATATATATTATTTATTACTGTATATAAATAAATTATGAGTGAATTTTATATATTTAGAAAAAGAATCTATTGAATTAAATGTAATAATTAATGTTTATAATGTGTACCAGTACTAATTGATCAAAAACTATTATTTTAATTCATTGTTATGATATCATAATATCATTAATATATTATAATTAATATTTTTATAGGATTTATCATTAATTTTATAAAAAAATGGATTACCATTAATTAAGTAATACAATTGATGTTATGAAAAATATTTATTTATTATCATTTATATGAATAATTAAAATTAAAAAAACAATTATTTTTGAAATAACAATCTTGTATTCAATGCATAATTAATACATTATAAAAAATCAGAAAGAAAAGAGAATTAAAAGGTTAACAAAATATAAAGAAAAAAAGCTACAAAAAAATGTGTAAATTCCCTTAAAAAAAACCGGAGGATAATCGGGTATTGGATACCCAAAATTTGGAATGGATACAATTTTTTTTTTAAGAGGCCGTACAAGGTTACATTTATAACCAAGACTATAACCCTAATATTTATCTAAAGAAATAGTCTTCCTATTGAATCCATCATAAATACAAAGTATATCTTAAGTCTTAAACGGTTCATTGATTTTCTGCATCAGTGGTGATGAGCAGGATGCTAGCCTTATCGGATGGTTCCACAATGAACACTTTAATGAACAACTAATTGAAAATCAAAGACCGCCAATTAAAATTTCATGATCAATCCGAAATTACCTTTTTAACTAATATAGTGTTTCATCAAAAAATAAAATAAAAATACTCAACCAAATATTAAAACAAAATTTGTAGAAATTACTCTTACCACCCAATGTTATCAAAGTCCCCACCGCTCCTTTTGAGTTTGCACGTAAAGGAGAGTCAATAGGGTGAGATGGAAAAAACGTGAGATTAAAACAAAAACAAAACAAAACCTAAAGGATTAAAATTATTTAACCAAATATTAAAAAAAAATCCGTAGAAATTCCTCTCACCACTCAACGACATCCAATTCTCTGCATGTTGTTTTGAGTTTGTAGAGAAAGTCAATGGAATGAGATAAAAAAATGTGAAATTTTGGATGGTTTTTATAGAGAAAATCGAGGGAGATGAGAGGGTATAAACGATTTATGGAGAGAGAGGATATACCAATTGTTTAAATAATTGATTTATTGTTTTTATTAATTGTAATCATGAGTGCCTATTTAACTTGTGTATTAATATAGAGTGCCTATTGACCTGATTTGTTAATTTAGATAGAAAATAATGTATTTAAATCTAAAGCTATCTCACGATGACACGTGGTACCGTGAGGGTCAGTTATATATATATATATATATATATTGATATTAGTGAAAATTATAAAAAATAACCAAACCATAGAACGGATTATTGTTTCTAACCAAATTTTAACTTTTTATTGTTTGTAACAAATCATCATAATACATTATTGTTTTTAGTCAATAAATTACAAAATTACCCTTTTATTCTCTTTTTTCCTTTTTTTTTTCTCTCTCCATTAGTCATCTCTCTCTATCACTCATCTCTATCACCCATCTGTTTATCACTCGTATCTTTATCAAATCTTAATTCTCAACGAAATTTGGTCAAGAAATTAAAGTTGTTTTGGAGGGAAATCGCAAAGAAACCAAGATTTGGGAAGTGGTTTATTAAAACTTTGAGTTTGTTGTTGAATCTCTCCTAAAAACTTCAAGGTTTGTAAATCTTCAATTTCAATGGTATTGTGTTTCTTAGATGATATTGTGTATGGGTCTTTGTTATTTTGTTACAATTTTGAAGTTTTTTTGGTGACAATGGAAGAAACTTCGATTACGTTTTGAAATTATATTTCAATCAATGCGTCACGATAAAAGTGATATAAATTGGTTATTTCATGTTTAACGTGACACATCACCTAATATTTTGTAGTCATGTATTTTTAAGGTACATGAGATATTTCATACCCAACATGGCATACATGAGATATTTCATACATAATATGACATTTATAGGATATTTCATGCCCAACATGATATACATAGGATATTTCATGTCTTGTATAAAATAATGCATAAAGGAGATATTTCATACCAAACATGACATACATAGGATATTTCATGCCCAACATGACATACATGGGATATTTCATGCACAACATGATATACATGGGATATTTCATGTCTTGTACGTAATAATGCATAAAAAGGATATTTCATACCAAACATGACATACATAGGATTCATACCTAACAAGACATACATGAGATATTTCATGCACAACATGATATACATGAGTTATTTCATTCATTGTATGAAATAACCTATAAATAGGATGTTTCATACCAACATGACATATGTAGGATATTTCATGTCTAACATGACATACATGATATATTTCATGCACAACATGATATACATAAGATATTTCATGTCTTGTATGAAATAAAGCATAAAGGGGATATTTCATACAGAACATGATAAACATTGGATATTTCATGCCCAACATGACATACATGGGATGTTTCATGCACAACAAGATATACATGAGATATTTCATGTCTTGTATGAAATAATAATTAAAGGGGATATTTCATACCAAGCATGACATCCATGAGATATTTCATGCACAACATGATATACATGGGATATTTAATGTCTTGTATGAAATAATGCATAAAGGGGATATTTCATACCAAACAAGACATACATAAGATATTTCATACCCAACATGACATACATGGGATATTTCATGCACAACATGATATACATGGGTTATTGCATTCATTATATGAAATAACCCATACATAGAATATTTCATACCCAACATGACATACATATGATATTTCATGCCTAGCATGATATACATGATATATTTCATGCACAACATGATATACATGAGATATTTCATGTCTTGTATGAAATAATGCATAAAGGGAATATTTCATACCAAACGTGACATACATAGGATATTTTATACATAACATGATATACATGGGATATTTCATACATTCTATAAAATAATGCATAAATAGAATATTTCATACCCAACATGACATACATAGGATATTTCATGTCTAACATGACATACATGATATATTTCATGTACAACATGATATACATGAGATATTTCATGTCTTGTATGAAATAATGCATAAAGGTGATATTTCATACCAAACATGATATACATAGGATATGCCATGTACAACATGACATACATATTTCATGTAAAACATGATATACATGAGATACTTCATGCTTTACGTGATATATCCCTAGAAAATGTGAAATAGTGTTTTTCTTACAATTTTGTTATGAATTGATTTTTTTTCAATTGTTTTTATCTTCAGGAACTATGCAAAGCTTTAGGTTAGCAATAAATTACAATGGTCGATGGGACGATTTAGATTACATGGATGGGGAACTTACTGGGAGTGGGTGGAAAACAAGTTGTCATATAATGAGTTGATGGAGATGACATAGAGATTGACTGGGATTGACAGAAGTATTTATGACATCATTCTTCATGGGTGAATAAGTTACAATCACGTTGGACAAAATATTGTGTGAAACGTGACAATGATATTAATTTTATTTTTCGTGAAGATTCACCGATTAAGAAGATTTATATCGATATGGAGAAGAGAGTGGGTGGAGATACAAGTGCAGGTGGAGATGCACATGTACACAAACTTCCACCATCATTTTTCAAGTACGATAATGTTGGGTGTTACACTACAGATTCTGATACTGAGGATGAGAAACCGAGTGAGCTTGATTATCCTAGTAGTTCAAATGATGCTTCTATCGGATTTGTGCAAGGTGCTGGTGTTGAGGATGGTATTGGAGGAACTAAGAATTGTGGTGTTGCTGGAAGGGTTTACTTTTTGTGGCCCATCACATGATCCTTTCCCTGTAGCTCCGTCACATTGGATCCTCCTTTGTGTAGGTCAGCATTCTTTTAGCACCACATCAGCAACCCCTACTTCACAATAGGGACCCATATTTGTAGGACAAGTTTTTGAGGATAAGCATAAACTTAAAATCGAGTTGGGACTTTATGCTACGCATGAGAGGTTTGATATCAGAGTCAAACGCTCGACAAAATATCGATTTGAGGTCGTTGTAAGGATTTAAACTGTCAATTCACGATTGGGGTAGCTAGGAAGGAGTATTGCACATTTTTGCATGTCAAAAAATTCATTAAGACTCACACTTGTGAAAGAGATATGTATGGTAGACAATTTTAGGCTGCTAGTGCCAATGTAGTTGGACAATTGTATGCCCATATATTGAGCAGCGGTGCTAACATCTGTCCGAAAGATATAATGAGAGATATGAGGGAGAAGCATGGTGTGGAACTATTGTACACGAAAGCGTGGATGGCTATGCAACATGCATGGTCAACTGTATACGGTAAGGTTGATGAACCATACCAATTCCTTCCAAGCTACTTTCACATGTTGGCAGAAGCAAATCCGGGCACAGTTACAGCTATTGATATGGATGAGCATAATCGATTTCTCTATGCCTTTCTTAGTTTTAGACAATCATTGTAGGGTTTATTAGGCCTGTTGTTGCCATTGATGCCACCCATTTGAAGAGTGATTATGTGGGTGTTATGTTTGTTGCCACATGTAAGGATGGTTCGGATATGGTCTACCCACTTACTTTTGGTTTCGGGGATGGCAAGACTGATGAAGCGTGGACTTGGTTTCTGCTTCATATACGTGAAGTGATTGGCACACCTGAATATTTAGTGGTTATATCCGATTGTCATAATATCATTGCAAACAGAATGAGAAATGTGTATCCTACAGTGCCACATTGTATATGTTACTACCATTTGAAGCAGAATCTGAAGAAGGAGGCTCCAAAATGTGGTGATATTTTACAGTTGTATAAATTGGTTGCATATTCGTATAGAACCAAAGTGTGTGATAAATATTTGACTGACATTTCCAGCATTCATCGTCGTGCCTTTGACTATCTTGTAGATGTTGGTGTGGAAAGATGGTTACTTGCGTATTGTCCTGAGAAGAGATATGGATTTATGATGACGAACATTGCAGAAGTAATTAACTCTATAACTAAGGAAGCACAGAACTTACCCATCACAACATTGGTGGAATTCCTCAGAGACTTGATGCAAAAATGGTTTCATGATAGACGGAAAGCCGCCAATAAAGGATCATCGATTTTGATAGATTTTGCTCTAGAACACATCAAAAGTAATCAGGAGAAATCTCAATCATGTGTAGTGCAACCTATTGACTACACCAAATATGTTGTGAAGGATAACGAAGGCAAAGCGTGGTCCATAGACTTGGAATTGTGGACATGCACATGCCATAAGTTTGACTTAGATATGTTGCCATGTGCTCATGCAATTGCTGTTTGCAGGTATGTTTCTTTCTTATTTATTATGTGTTCATGTGCATATTCAAATGAATGATGGTACTAACTAATTTTCATGTTTTTCAGGCATACAAGAGTTCCAAAAGAACGACTATGCAGTGATTAATTCACAACTCAATGGCTTCAAATAGCATATGCACCTTCGATACACCCAGTACCTCATCCTTCCAGTTGGGTCCTTCCAGAACATGTTAGTTTTTGCATTGTACATCCACCTGAAGGTAGAAGACAATTGGGCAGACAAAAAAAAATCAGGATACGTTCTTCCTTAGAAGGGCCTGAAACAAAGGTATGTATCAATTGTGGAGAATTTGGACACAATAGCATTACTTGTACTAAGCCTCGCCAAGCACGTTCCATTAGCAAAACAAGTTCATCATCAGTTGGACAAAAACCTCTATTTCGTAGACAACATGCATGCGGAAGATGCAGGGTGCTTGGACATAATATTCAAACATGCTCAAACTTGGAAGCAAAACCATGAAACTTTCATTTTATAACGTTATAACTTTTGTTGAGTGTTAGATGTTAACTTTTATTTTAACTCTTGGTTGTTAACCGTTGAAGATGTTATCAACTTTTATACATTTTACCAAATTTTGATTGTTAACCGTTTAAGTTTTTATTTTAAATTTTGTTTTAAAGTAATTCATTACAATTTAGATTGTTATTTATTTCGTAAAATGATGAAAATATGTATAACTTTAGTTCAAAAATCATGGACTTGGTTTGAGTTAAATTATTAGGACATTGTAGTATCAATTCTTAGTTTTACATTCAAGCATGTGTATTCTATTTAAAATGAAAGAGAGAAGTAACAAAAAACTGTCCTATTATTTTGTGATAAAATAACTGATAATTGGGTTTTACAGATGTTCTTTTAACTTGAAATTTTGTCTGCTAACATTACCAAAAAATTTAGTTTGAATTTCCTCTGTTTACATGTCTACATCTTTCTAATGTCATTGACATGCCTTTGAAGCTTGAAAAAGCCATTCAGCAATTCCATTTCTAATGTCTTTCATATCGCCCGCTGTGAAGTCTATTTGGTAACATTTATCTTGAAGAATATTTTCCATGTACTTCATGATGAACACACCACAACTCCTCTTACATTTACCAATAATAGTTGTCAATATTGATAAGTGGAAATAGTAATGAAATGTTGACAACAAACAAACAAACATTAAAAATACACTCACATGTCATGTTGCTGAGGAATCAAGTACGGTTCAACAACTTCAACCTCCACAAGTTTAGGTTCGGATATACGTCGCTCATAATATCCACCAACACGAAGTATAACAAGTAAAAATGAGACGAGTGACTTAATATGAGGTATCCATTGTAGCTGTTTGTACTTGTCATTCCTCTCTTATAATGAGTCGTAAATCTCAAATTTGTGCTTGTACAAGTTAAGTTCACATAACACCCAATGAGAGGAACATACATAACAAGGTATCAACATCTACATTCCAAGAAATGAATATTAGAAACCTGAAACCTAAAAGAATAAATTATGAAACCAAATCAAAAGCAAAAACATAATAAAATTGACATGACACAAATCAACTCATAACATACATATCACATTTAGTCATTGAAAAAAAATACAACTTAACATCAGTGGATATAATGTAAAAAAAAAAAAGCCACTATACGTAGATAAATGAACTCTGTTTACATATAAAAAAAGTCAAGTTAACTTACTATATCATAATCCTACCAAGCTTTGCACCAAGTTAGCTGAGCCCCCGAACAAAACATGCCAGATCATCCGGACAGATCCATTCGTCCTCCATAAAAGTCTTCTTAGTGTTCACATAATCTCTCTTCCATATCACCTCACATTGAGCCTGCAGTGAATGGACAACACATGTTAGTCCATCAACAATAACAATTTCTGAAAATAATAACCAGATGTCACTTTTGTTACTTACAAAAAAGTAAGTGGGTAGTATCCCAATCCTAGTTTTGAACAACTCTAGTGATGCTTCAATTTTCCTCTTTAACAACCTCGTGAAACAATCGTACAAAAATTAGCAACATGCTGGCATTACATGCATGTAATGTGATAAACACCACACCTTTAGGTTCTCTTACAACACCCAACAACCAATCTTTCAGGGTATCAATAGACAATAATCCCTAAAAAAATAAATTTGGGTTCCAAGGATATAACTTAGGCTATTTCTCACTGTTAGTACACAAATAATTATTTTTAATCTCCCTTTTTCCTTAAATTTAACATATCCTTCAATTAGTTGCTGAGAAACTTTCAAAAACAAAAAAGGTAAAAAGATAAAAATGAAAAATTCAAGTTCTTTTTGTCTGAAGTTAATGAAAAGATGACAATAATGGTTGAGTCTGAGATTCTATTATCTGATATACAATACTAAAACATTAAATTGAAACAAGAAATAGGCAATATCCAGTACTACAATACATTTGTGTATTAACCGAGGACTCCCGATGAAACTTAGATCTAATACTATGTTAGTAACCACTCAACTATAGAAAAAAAAAAGAGAAAAAAAAAAGAAAAAAAATGTAAGCAAATAACAATGTTTACATATAATTTACCGTATCATCGAGGTCCGAAAGAATAGACTTTATCCATCTGAACCAATTTTTATTTTGCTTCTCAGGAAGCCCAACATCCCGACTGTAAAAAATGTCAAAAAATTAATTGTCATACTAGTAGTCAGTAAATAGAAACATGATCTAAGTTACGTACAATATACTAGGACCGGGTTTTACAAATTCCTTTAAACTTAAGGTATGGTTCATTTAAGGGTGAGCACAACTGTAAATAGGATGGGGGTGAGTATACGGTGTCTGAAGTTTTGTTGAAGGCTTTCTCTTCCTTTTTTTCTCCTAGGACTTCAGCTGGAACTATTTTTTCTCTATCGACTCCACACTTAGGTCTGCCATTTTTAATTTCAATATTTGAAATGGAGAAAAGCATTGGTCGAGTACTCCACCTCGAAGTCCTACCTCCGTATGGTTTACGTCACCCTGACAAGTTAAAATTAGGTTAATAATAAAATGTAATTGAAAACGACTGACATAAGCATCTGCTTTATACTTGCAGAGCGGATTCCATATGATGCGGTTTGGGAGCCGCTGCAGTAGCTTTTATTGAATCATGATCAGGAAATGATCTAACTAAGGGATTGTCCCAATCATGATGGTCATAATAGACAGAAGTATAGTTGGGTGACTGAGTATAAGGTGCATTTCGTAGTGATTGAACCTCTTCATGTAAAATTTTGAACTATCGGGTAAAACTCTTAGTCATCCATTTCTCAGCAGCCTTTATCTGATATTTAACATGAGCCAGTAATTTCTCCCATATATCAGAAGCGACAATTTCTTGCGGGTCGACATATAAGTCTACATGATGTTTTTTTAAAGTTGGTATGATAATGTTGTAATCATTTAGAATTTGGCAAAACTAACAAGTTTATATTACCTTTTTTTTCTCCGGCCATGATTGGCCTTTGACATCATCTCTCAAGTGACATTCTCTTACAATAACTCCTTATCCCTCTCGCTCACTGTAAAAGTGTCTTTTGATGTTTCAGGAAGGTTCCCCATGGCATTTTCTGGATTAAAAACTGCCATATAATCCTGCAGTAATTCATCTGCAGTCAGAGTCAGTGTTGGAATAGCTCCATCTGAATCAATAACGCAAAAAGAATAATTATACAACGTTCATAATACTTTTAAAATTAAATATACAACTACAAATTAGTACCTCATCAGTGAACTCATTATCAAGTTTCTTGGGTTTCTTTTGCAACACCAACTCATTAATCGTGGATAAACATTACTAATTCTAAGTCCATGAACTCAGGCGAGGCATGGAATTGCCTCTATAGCCAAAACATATTCATCATAATTTTTTAATTGTAAATACGTTGTCAAACAATCATTTTTAAAGTTAGTAAAGACCGAAATACAAACCTGGAATGCCCATGCAAATCCGTATATGTTCACCCCCAGATTCTGCTTCTTGCTGGAATTCAGGTTTTTCTTATTTCGACCAGTCATAAACCGTCTCAAGTAGTATACGGTCTGAGAGTATATATAGGTTCCCCTTGGAAAACATTCAAAAGCTGTTAAGTTCTCTACAAACATACAAGCCCACATAGGGACAGTCTTTCCATATTCAATCCCAAGAAGCACATGGCCTAATATAAACAAATATGACAACTTAATAGCATCATTAGGCTGGTCAAAATTTCCCTCAACCAACTGATTTATAATCACATGAAATTTCATTAATTTTACACCAAAACATCTATCTAACACCCCTCATTAACATCTTCATAGCCATGGACAACATTTGTAGGTATCATTCCAAATTGCAAACCGATTACCAAATAGAATTATAATTTCCTAAATCGTATATCTGTTTGGCCCACCCAAAACCACATCTCATCTGTATTCCCACCCGAGTGATTAACCTCCCTACACAATAGCAACTGACATAACCTTCCACCAAAAATTCTGAGACGGGGTAATTCTAAAAAGTGCCTAAATACACCAACCTGGAAACGCTACAATTCCCCAACTTTCTCCACAGAATCTCTCATTCTATTCAACTCCGTAAACCTTTAATGAACCAATATTCTTGCATGAAACCAATTTGATGGACAGTATACATATGGTATTTCGGCCATCTGAAATTACAAATATATGGTGTCTTTAGAAAATAATTGTAAATAGAAAAAAATGAATTGTCAAAAAAAGATCTCTAATATATTTAGAACGAATTTAATATGATCTTCTAAAGTAGAAATCAAGTAAAGGTATGTTTCACGGATACGGATACGGCACGATATGTAGACACGGTAAATCTCTAAACTAGGATACGGATACGGCATGATACGTCAATTAAAATAATATATATTTATATTTCTATTTAAAAAAACATAATCCTATAATTCATTCAAAACATATTCTATATAAACATAATCCAATAATCCATTCCATCCAAAATAAAAACAAAATTCAATAATCTATTCAAAACATATTCTCAATAAATATAATCCAATAATCCTTTCTAAATGAAAACATAATCCAATAATCCATTCAAAACATATTCTCAATAAACATAATCCAATTATCATTCAAACCTTTAGTTTCAGCTCTCATAGAGTCGAGAAAGTTTGCGAATCAATAAATCAGGACATTTAGTCACATAACGTTATAGAACCACGATCCTGAAATATGTAAAAAGCACACAGAAGAGAAGCTAGTTATGTGGATAAAAAGCATACAGGTATATTAATGATTTTGGGGGAAAGCATTTTTCAAATTAAAAGAAAGAGAAAAATGTCTCCATCTATTACCATTTCTCTTCTAACATCTTCTATTCCGTTTGGTTACTCTTTTTCAACCCTTATGCCGCCACATTATGTCCCCCACGTAAATAAATACGAACCTTGAACGAACATTCTCAATTAATATCTAAATATGAAACTAGTTTTATGTTCATGTGATCATATAAATTCATATGGCAAGCTAATGAAACCGCAACACCAATGTCTATCCATCATTTGATTATAATTAATGTCATAAAAGCATCATTCATCCTCAACTTTATATGTTGATATGATATATATGTTCATTATTGGACAGCTTAATTAATTCTTGTATAACGTCTCCTCAACCATCACCTAGTTAATTCTTGATACAAGTTAATTAATAAAATCAGTAGTACAAATTTACTAACAAAACAATAAATTTCTACTGGCTGCTCCAGATAGACCATGTTTAGTCTAAAAGCTTACCACTCATATATTAGAATTTAAAATTTAGAATAATCTTTTATGTAGATACCGACAAGAAGACAGTATTAGATAAGTACCAGAGTGAAGCAGTAGAAATCATTATTTGGGTTTGATGCTTCCACTACACTTTGAATAACGTGGTTGTACAGCCTTACAGCCAAGGAAAAAAAATCATGGATGCCTGTAGGAGCATGAATAATTAATAATTCATTTTTCTTGTTTTTTTATTCGTTATCTTCACCGGTCAAAATCTATCTAGCTCATGCCTTAGTTCCCAATATTGACTAAGAATGCTCCAAGTATATTTGGGCTAAAATCACCACAGTTGGATTGACAAAACGAAGATACAAACTAAGGGTTCTCAGCCTGCATGAGAGCACCCCTCACATGTCTTGCGACATTCAGAATCTTTGTTGTTGGTCTACTAGGAAGTGACAGGAAGGACGCAACAAGTTCTAGTAACTCATGGCCTGAATCATAAAGTCGCCACATGATAAATGTAGAATTTACAAGGAGTTAAGGTGTTTTATTCATGATCTGGAAAACAGTCTACGAAAACTAGGATACAATTTGCTCATTTATCCCTTTATACTGGCAATTCCTTGCTAAACCAATAAATTGTTAGCAATGATGCGTAAAAGGAATTAAATATGGTCTAAACACCCTTTTAGACCTACATGACAACGGTACATAGCAGACTCAACTTGACTGTGAATTATGGTGGACAGTGATTGGAGTCGCAAGTAAGAAATATTGTAGTTACTCAGATGATTTTAAGATCAACGCCGTTACATATTTGGTTACATTTCTAACTATTCTCTATTTCTGATAATCCAAAATTATTGGTTCTTTTATCCTAAGATTGAGTGGTATATAGTGCCTATGAAACATTTTGCAACAACAAGAAGAAGTGTGTCGAAGTCGATTTTGTAGGGAAAATAAAACCCCGCGCAGTGGAAGCGTGAGAAAATTTATAAAAAATTATGGTTTACGTATAAATATAAATTTTCCCTTTTAATAAAAAGATCCTTAACCCTAGATTAATTGATGTATATAAAATGTATTGTACCATTTATTTTCGTGACGATTGAACTAGCGTCGAATTGAATCCGCAAGATCTTCCAATCCAATCACGAACGTGAATCATCAAGGAGTGTGGGCTCCCTTTCTTTAAATTGTATACCTGAGGATGGAAATAAACAAAATCTTCTTCTTTGTTAGTCACAATAATCATCCAAGAGAAAAAAACAAGAACGTCCGGTCACTTGTGAATTATCAATCAATTTAATTGAAACTCTCGTGAACCTTGATTTGATGTTGTACACAAAACCCTTTTGATGTAAATGATACTAGTGTACTATCGAAAACAAAAATGTTTCCTCTTTTCTCTATGCTTGGCCGAATGCTTCACATGATGAGTTGGACAGAGTTTTTTTTATTTATATAACAATAAAAAACAAATAAAAAACAACTTCTCTCACCAAAAATTCATGCTTGGTCGAAATTTACAAGTATATATATAGGAGACCAAATCCTCTCCTAAGAAGGATTTACTTGGTGGTTAAGAATCCTTTTCCAAAAGGAATTCTTTCCTACACCAAGATTCCTAATCCAACTCAATAGTGTATTTGTAACCATATTAAAGACTTCCTAATTTGATTAGATAAATAATTCATTTTATTTATCTACTTATCAAATATAGTCTTTAATAATAATTATACTACCAACAATAGTATAATATTAGGAGATCATCTCCTAATAGATTTTTTGTTTTACTTTTAATTAAATAATTAATTAATCAAAAAATTAATTAATTTCAATTTAATTAAATAATAAAATAAAAATAATATAATTAAGCTATTCTAAATAGCTTTGCCACCCAACACATATATATGGGCCATATATTATTTTTCTTATTTTATTAAATCCATTGAACCTTAATAAAAAGTCCACATGTGAACTAGACCTATTCTTACAAAAAGAAACAAGTTCACATGGCTTAATATAATTCTAAATGGACCCCTAAATTGGTCCGGTAGAATATATCAAGTGACCCATGCAAGTTCGAGTGGATTGGGGATCTTGGCGGGCTATCTAAATTTAAGCTCAAATAGACACAACCCAATCACAATCAACAAATGATTCACTTATGTCCAATCTATTTAATTTTAGTTCATTCCACTAAAGAACTAAAATTGAACTCTTAAATAAAGATAGAATAAGTTGATGTTACTCATTCATACCCTAAACAACCTTATTGGAGAAAGTGTATCCTTGTGAAGAATACCAGTAATCGCCAAGAGCTCATAGACCGCCTATACTTCTCCAAGTTACCATATTTACTCATATGACCACATTTTGAACTTGGATATTTTGACTTGTCCAGAAGCCATGTTTCAATAGTCACAATTGAAAACTTAACGTTAAGATTTAATATCCAATACCTCAAAACATCCATATGATGGTATTATACTCTCATTCAATAAATGGAGCCACGATGTCCATATCTATAAATGAAGTCCTCTATCGATTAACAAATGAATACCAACAAACTATCGATGATAGACTATGCTGTATAATCGTACTCATTGATAGCTCAAATGATAACACTTGCAACCATAAGTCCATCATTTATCTCATGATTGAGATAGACTCTCCAATTATCTTCAAATGAAAACTTTTATCCATCGACGGTTCTAGAAAAAGTATTTCATTTTGATCCTTTTCAATGCACCCAGTGCACTAGATTCTTTTGCCTAAAGACACCACACTTTGATGATTTTAGACTCATTATAACACATTGATCCCACTCAAATGTTAGCAAAAGAGTCTACAACTTTGACAAGATAAAGTCACCTAACCTTTTATCTTAAGTTGTGAATGTTATTCAAGACTAACTAAAGAATTGCGTCTACCTCATACATTTCTAGATGTATGAACAATTCTTCTTTTCTCATAGTCTTTTGACCTTATGATTATTTACTTTTGACAATTATAATAATTAAACTATAAATGCTATAAGATTTGTTAAAATAGAAATCACTTTACTAATATGAAAAGATTGTCAAATATATTATTATACTCTTGCTATCGAGCATAATCCTAACAATCTCCCACTTGCTCTATAGCAAATGTGTCATATCTCTCATCCCCATGTTCTCTAGATGCCCATCAAAACTCTTTTGTGGAAGAGCCTTTGTAAAGGGATCTGCTAGATTTTCTATTGATACGATCTTGGTAATCGTCACGTCACCCCTATGCACAATTTCCCTTAGAAGGTGATACTTTCTTTCAATGTGATTCCCTCTCTTATGACTTCTTGGTTCTCTCGAACTAGCCACTGCCCCACTATTGTCACAATAGATAATGATCTGTTTATTCGCATCAGGAACCACTTCCAAGTCAATCAATAATTGGCGGAGCCAGACAACCTCGCATGTTGCAACATACTCGGCTTCCATGGTGGAATCGGTAATACAAGATTGCTTGATACTTCTTCATATGACTGCCCCTCCTCCAATAGTAAACACAGATCCTAATGTTGATCTCCTGGAGTCAGAATCTGACTAAAAATTAGAATCTGTATACCCAGTGGGAATCAAATCCCCTCTAGAGTATACAAGTATATAATCTATAGTTCTCCTAAGATACTTGAAAATATGCTTGACTGCCGTCCAGTGATCAGGACCAGATTTCGATTTAAAACTCCTAATTATGCCCACAGCAAAACAAATATCTGGTATGGTACAAAGCATTGCATACATGAGACTTCCAACTGCCGATGCATATGGAAGCCTACTCATGAATTGCTCTTCATGCTCATTCTTTGGAACTTGTTCCTTAGAAAGTTTGATTCCATGTCTGAAAGGTAACATACCTTTCTTGGAATCTTGCACGGAAAACCTAGACAAGATTTTATCTATATATGAAGCTTGGGATAACCGTTCTATTCTTTCTATCCCTTATGACTTGGATACAAAAAATATAACTTGCTTCTCCTAAGTCCTTCATATCAAATTGTTTTTCTAACCATTTTTTTATTGATGTCAATACACCTATATCGTTTCCGATGAGTAGTATATCATTAACGTAAAGAACAAGGAAAACCAACTTGTCGCCTTTAATTCTTTTGTATACACAAGGTTCATCATGGTTTTGAATAAATCCAAAACTTTTCACGTCTTGATTGAACCTTATGTTCCAGGATCTTGATGCTTTCTTTAATCCATATATGGATCTTTGCAACTTGCATACCCTTTCCTCTTGGCTCATTTCAATGAATCCTTCTGGTTGCATCATATAGATGCTTTCGTCATGACTTCCATTAAGGAAAGCCTCAATGGATAAGAGTATCCTAATGGATTTAAGCATGGCCACAAGAGAGAAGGTTTCTTTATAATCGATACCTTCATTCTGTGTATAACCTTTAGCTACCAATCTAGCTTTATAGGTTTCCACCTTTCCATCCATTCCTTTTTTCCTTTTGTATACCCACTTGCACCCATGGGTTTTATCCCATTAGGCAAGTCTATAAGAGACCAGACATTGTTTTTGAACATAGATTCAATTTCGGATTGCATTCCCTTTTGCCAATGGCAACAATCAACATCTTCCATTGCTTTCTTGTACCTATAGGGTCATCGTCATCTGGAAGATTCTCTACAGATTCTCTACAGATTCTCCTAGACCGATGTATCTCTTGTGTTGTCTAACAACCCTCCCACTACGACGAGGTATGGTAGATTGTTGATCTTGTATTGGTACGGAACTGACAATTGGGCTTGGTTGTGAAACCTTTTGTGGAATTGTATCTCCTAAAAGCTCATTCAGGACAATTCTACTTTTAGGCACAAAATTATTCATATAGTCATTTTCCAGAAATTCAGCATTTGTCAAAACAAATACTTTAAGATCTGAAGGACTATAAAAATAATATCCTTTTGTTCATTTTGTTTCTTTTGTATACCTTACAAAAATGCTTGTTTTTGAACGGGACTCCATCTTTTCTATCTTTCCTTTTAACACGTGTGTAGGACATCCAAATATCCTTAAGTGTTGTAAACTAGGCTTTCGCCCAGTCCATAACTCATACGGTGTTTTAGGAACTGACTTAGATGGTACATCATTTAGAATGTACATTACGGTTTGCAAAGCATATCCCCAAAAAGAATTAGGGAGCGTTGAATAACTCAAAATAGACCTAACCATGTCCAAAAGAGTTCTATTTCTCCTTTCTGCCACCCATTTTGTTGAGGTGTGCCTGGTGTAGAAAACTAAGAAATTATCCCATTATCAATAAGATATAGCTGAAACTCACCATATAGATATTCTCCACCACGATCAGACCTCAAGATTTTTATGCGTTTCTCAAGCTGATTTTCAACTTCAGCTTTAAATGTTTTGAACATGTCAAAAGCATCCGACTTTTGTCTCATGAGATACACATAGCCAAATCTTGAGTGATCATCCGTGAAAGTGATGAAGTACTCATATCCACCTCTAGCTTGAATGCTCATAGGTCCACACACATCAGTGTGTATCAAACCTAAACATTCAATGGCTTTTGTGCCTTTGGTCGTAAACGACCTTTTGGTCGTTTTACCTTCCAAACAAGATTCACAAGTTGGTAGATCATCAACCTTTAAGTCATTTAGAGGTCCGTCACATACCATTATTTTAATCCAATTAAGGTTAATATGACCTAGGCACAAATGCCATAGGTAGATTTCATCTTTTGATAACCGTTGATTTCATGTCTAACAAGTGAGAGATATTTCCATGCAAATAGAATAAACTGTTTTCCATTGTACCTTTGCAAATAATTTTGTCATTCTTACCAATAATAAAAGCTTTATCAAAAGTAACCGAATAACCAAATTTATAAACAAGAAACTGAAATAAAATTCCTCTTGAATTGTGGTACATAATAAACGTTTATTAAAACTAAATGCCTATAAGAATCTAAATTGATTCTAATATCTCCCACTACACTAGTAGAAACCAACGCTCTATTGCCTAAATACAAGTTGAATTCATTCTTATTCAGTCTATTTCCTTTGACCCATTTCACCACAAAGGAAACACTTCACTTTGATCTTGGTTACTTTCTTGGTCTCCTTCTAAGAATGCCCAAGTTGCTTTTTCCTCTATTGTTTCTTGACCTTCTAACGGGTCTTAACAGTAGCAACTTTACCAACCATATGAATCCCTATCTGGACACATCATCATATCGGTAGCAGTCTCCATTCCTTCATATTGCTGTTGTAACACGTTGGAGATGATAGCCATAATGTAACGTACATTTAGCCATCTCATCTAAAGACTTCCACTACCGATACTCATCTCTTTGCTTCTGAGCAGATTCATTAGTTTGGTGGTTAAGGAATATACAGAATGAACTTATACTTTTCAGCTTGCAACAACAACCCAATATTCCTTTTCCATGTGACATAATTATCATCAGTTAAGGTATTATCTTTTAGGATATTGATTAGGGATGGGGTCATGATTTCTTTTTAATAAAAAAATTTATTGTTAATAGTGAAATTTGGCCAGGGGTCAAAGAGAAATGTTTCACCCATAATCGACAATCATAAAGCCCGGAAAGACCGTAAAGCCGCCACACAGGAGCAGGGAAGACCGGCTCCGGTTCAAAGCTGCAAGAAGATAAGCCAAACGCGACAAGGAAGAGTCTCCACAAGAGTACTGAAACCTGGGTTTCCTCCACACCATCTATCGGGGAACCTCTACTCTGAGGTCGAGCTCCACAACTGCCCCGTGAGTGCCAGGGGAAGTCTCCAAGCTCAAGAGACATTTGAAAGAATCCTGCCAACCTCTCCAAAAGCTCGTTGTCCTTGCTGGGCATTAAGGAAGAATCACGCCTAAATGTACACTACCTCAGCTACCTCCTATGAAGGTCTACAAGAGCACCTTGAGCCCCCACGGGTTAGGGAAAATCCATCTTAAGCTTCTAATAGCAGTGGCAGAGCAGGGATCTACCCCACTCTACGGGGCAACAGGCAGCTGGCAGGATGACCTCCATAAAGATCCATGGCACGAGGGCACACAGGATCATCTCCACGTAATATTTGCATGCACGTCAAGAGTTAAATTCAATTAAGGGAACAAACTTATCTTCGTCAACGATATCATCGAATCTAGAAGCAATTCAAATTTAAGTGACGAATCCTGCCTGATAAGAAGGGAACGGATTCATGAGATCACGGTAGATTATTTGTGAACTAAAAACCTACTTGGATGATATATTTATGAGAGGCCAAGCATGGTAGAGATCAGAGACAAAAAATCATAAGCATCATATATACACATAAAAGGAGGGCATAAATTCTGGATTCAGAACACGGTCACCTTCATCTCCACTATTCGATAGGCACCGAGTTGCCACCACCCTACACCTCTGAGAGACTGCGAGCAAACTAGAAAGCTATTTGTATCTTAAATAAATCAATAATAAAGTTCCCTCTTACTGTTATTACATTCCAGCCACTCGTCTCTCTCTTAAACAGGTCGGGAACCAACGGTACCGACCCCGGCCACCACTTTCGAGGTATTGGTCTCGAGGGTGTTAACAGAAATATCTCATCTCGAGCAAATTTCCCTTCAACACTTTTTGGCGCCGTCTGTGGGAAACTCTCACACCACCATATTTTTACATTAAAAAAGTTCATTATTTAAAAGTCATCATAACGCTTCGCTCCTCACAAGGGCAGTAGGGAACCTCGGGGTAACCTTCTGCTATATCGACACGAAAGGTCCTGAGGAAAGGGAGAAAATCCGGGCTCTATAGCCAGATTCCCATCCAGCTAGCTACTGTGTGGGCTTTGGATCCCTCTCTGTGAAGCCAGGTCAAGCTTGAGCGGCGGCCTTTGCAGAGAACGTTTGCCTTCGACTACTCGTTGAGGGTATCGCTATCCAACAAACGAGTCTCTGCAATCAGGGGGAATCAAGTAGCCTGGGGCTAGCCAACCCGCTTTTGATCGCGTAGGACCTGCCCCTCGGGAATCTAGTCGTAATAGAACGGGGCTACTGACCTCGATCCGGGATAGGCTAGGGCCCATCTCTCATGCTCCCATAGCGCTGCCACGCTACCAACCATGACAAGTCAGATCCGCGATAGATGTCCTTCCCCGGGGATAGGAAGAGCTCCTCTACCCAACGACTATAAGGAGGGAAGCCCGGGGTAGAGAAGAAGAAAGTCAGCAAAGCCCCCGAGCGAACCCCCTCCGAAGAAAGAGCCGGGTAGAGGTTACCAGTTTATCATAGGGATCTGATGGTTAGGAATCTAAGATCGATTCAAGGAATTCCGAAAGCAAAAGGCTAAAGGACCAGTTAGCAGAGCTACAGAAAGAGGTTCAATTGATGAAGAAAGGGAAGTACAAGGAGGATAAGAAAGATTCTCTAAGTGAAATGAACGCCCCCTTCACTAGAAGGATCCGAGAGGTAGAGCTCCCTCCTAAGTTCAAAATGCCAGCTGACAGGTTCTCTAGGATTGAAGATCCTCTGAGCCACTTAGAGAGCTTCGTTCAATAGATGGAGGTCCAAAACACAACCAGGGCCGCTATGTGTCGGATGTTCCCCACTACACTCACGGATTATGCTAAGACCTGGTTTAGGAAACTACCCGCTTGGAGCGTGGATTCCTTCACCAAGTTATCAACCAATTTCTGCTCATAATTCCAGGGAGTTAAGCCCCGACTGAAGAACCCGATCCATCATCAATACATGATCCAAGAGAGAGGGGAAACTCTCTGGGCTTATGTCGAACATTTCCATAAGGAAGTCTTCCAGATAGGGGTGTTCACCGAGAGAGAAACCCTTGCCAACTTCAGAAGAAACTTGTGGATGGGAAAATTGTTTGGATCTTTTGCCAAGAGACCTCCGGAAACCTACCAGGAAGCCTATGATCAGGCTCTGGAATAGATTTAGGTCGATGAATAGATCAAGGTCAAGATGGAGCATGACGACATGAGAGCCGAAAAGTGATAAAAGAAAGAAGCTCCCAGACTTGAGTAAGCTCAGAAAAACCAGAACAAACCCCCTAATAAATCAATATAAGGCTTCCCTCTTCCTCAGCCAAGATCGGAAAGGTATCCGGATAAACAAGCTCCTCCTTAAGCTTTACCACCTCCCAGAACAGTGGCCCCTATTGCCCGCGATGAGAGGAGGTACGACTATTCGGGATAAGGGTTTGTTACAGAAGCCCGCTACTATGAAAGCCCCGGTCGATAAAAGAAATCGTTACAAATATTATGACTTTCACGAGGACGTAAGGTACAATACTTCAGAATGCTACAACCTGAGGAACCAGATTGAGGCTTTGATAAGGTGAGGATGCTTGATAGAGTTCTTACAACAAGTCAGGGAGAACATTCAGACTGGAAGGAAGGTGCAAGCCGAGATCCGAGAGCATGCTGAGAAGCGGAAAAGAGAGCAGGGGGACTTGATGCAATAGATTCAGGTAATACATACTATCAGCGGAGGTCCCAGTCTGGCCGGAACCTCTAACAATTCCAGGAAAAACCATGCGAGGAAGGTCCCTAGTATGAATGAGGAACGGGATATCTTAAAGGTTAACCAGAGACCGACCAACCCTTCCTAGCTGTCACTGATCATCTTCATCGAAGCAGATGTCTTTAACACCGTGCAGCCACATGATGACCCCACGGTCATCACGGTACAAATTGCCAACTTTATGATGCACCGCGTGCTAGTCGACATAGGTAACAACGTCGAAGTATTATTCAAAGACACTTTGGAAAAACTAAACTTGACGCAATGGTGCTATAACAGTTGTACTACTTTATTATATGGGTTCACTGGGGACTCCATTACACCTGTATGATCAAAAATCCTACCGGTGATCATCGGAGCTGCACCTCTCCAGCAAAATACCATGACCGACTTCGTAGTGGTAGACACCCATCGGCCTACAATGAAATATTAGGGGGGCCATTTCTGTCATCCTTGAAAAGGGTCTTCTCTATTTACCACAATGTCCTGAAGTTCCCGGTAGGGGACAAGGTGGGGGAAGTTCGAGGTGATCAGCAAGCAGCTAGGAAATGCTACGCAGTGTCAGCTAACTCAGCAGCTCTAGCTAAATAGCTCGCCCAAGTAATGACTATCCAAGGTGGGATAACCCCGGCACTAAACCTGAAAGACGCGGGCTCTATCGATTGTCCTGAATAAGGCCTTGTGGTGCCCGACATGGAAGAACAGAGAAGGGAATGGGCCAGCGACCATCCGGTCGATAAGTTAGAGGAGATTCCTGTTCGACTAAGCGATCCCTCGAAGGTCGTCAAGATCGAAGCTACCCTTGAGCCTGGAATGAAAGAGGGCTTGATTAGGCTCCTCACGGAATTCAACGATATTTTTGCCTGGAGTCATGCGGAGATGCCGGGGATCCTGATGACATTAGCTACACATCGACTGGCAGTGGATTCGACCTTCAAGCCCGTCAAACAGAAAAGGCGCCACTTCAACACTGAAAGAAATGTGGCAGTTCAAGAAGAGGTGGATAAACTCACCCAGGCAGGCTTCATTCGAGAAGCCCGCTACCCCGAATGGCTCGCCAACGTGGTCATGGTCACAAAGGTGAAGTGGCGCATGTGCGTGGACTACACCGACCTCAACTGGGCATGCCCGAATGACAGTTTCCCTCTGCCAAAAATTGATCAATTTATCGATTCCACCTCCGGGAACAAGCTCCTGAGCTTTATGGTCGCATTTTTCGGCTGCAATCAGATTATGATGCATCCCGTTGACCAAGAAAAGACCAGCTTTATCACCGCGCAAGGCCTATACTGCTACAAGGTGATGCCTTTCGGGCTCAAAAAAGCAAGAGCTACTTACTAGCGGTTAGTTAACTGTTTGTTCAAGCCCAAAATTGGAAGGTCAATGGAGGTGTACATCGACGACATGATCACTAAATCTTTAACCTCGGAAGGACACCTGGAAAACCTTCGTAGGACCTTCATGATCCTAAGGGAAAACCAGATGAGGCTGAACCCTTCCAAATGCGTCTTTAGGGTAACTACGGGGAAGTTTCTGGGCTTCATGGTCCACGAGAGAGGCATAGGGGCCAACCAAGAAAAAATAATATCTATCCTGGATCTAGAATCCCCCACATTTCTTAAACAGGTTCAAGCCTTGACCGGCCAGGTAGCAACGCTCAACAGGTTCATCTCCCGGTCTACCGATAAGTGCCTACCATTCTTCAAAGCTATCAAGCAGAAAAGAAACATGAAGTGGGATCAGGAGAGCGAACAAGTTTTCCAAGCTTTGAAAAGATACATAACAAGCCCTCCATTGCTGGTCAAGCCAAATCCTGGAGAAGAGCTCCAAATATACTTTGCCATTTCAGAAACAGCTGTGAGTGGGGCTTTGGTCAAGGAATGCGGGGATAGGATCTAGCCACCTATCTACTATGTGAGTCACGCTCTAACCAAGCCCGAAACGAACTATAATCTGTAGGAGAAGCTCGCTTATGCCTTGGTGAACTCGGCAAGAAAACTTTGTCTTTACTTCCATGCTCATTCAATAGCAGTGGTGACAGACCAACACCTCCGTCAGTTCTTGCAAAGGCCGGATTTTTCGGGAAGGCTTGTTCTATGGGCCCTAGAGCTTACCTAGTTTGATCTAAAGTATAAACCTAGAACCGCGATAAAAGCTCACGCACTAGCAGACTTTGTAGCCTAGCTGTCAGTAACTTCAAATCAGGCAACCCCCGCGGTAACATATATCACTCTTGAGAGGATTCCAAAACCTGGCAACTGGCCGGAGGGCTGCGAGTCATGGAATCTCTACACTGACAGAGCTTCCGGGCAGTCCAGGGGAGGAGCAGGCATAGTCCTCATTGACCTAGAAGGAACTGAGTGCTGCTATTGTTTCAGGTTTGAATTTAAAGCCACAAACAATGAAGCGGAATACGAAGCCATGCTAGCTGGGATAAAAGCTGCCACAGAACTCGGGGTTGATTACCTAAAAATCAAGAGCGACTTTTCACTCGTGGTCAACCAAGATTCCAGGGATTATCAAGCCAAAGGGGATAACATGATCGCTTACCTAAAATTGGTGCAACAACTCAAGACCAGATTTAGGGGATTCATAATCGAGCAGATACCTCGACAGCTAAATCATCAGGCTAACGTCCTAGCCAAGATGGATGTCTATGGTGGCCAGACCCTACCTCACGGAGTCCCTCTTCAAGTAATCCCCCTACCTATCATTATGACTGGTAATGAAGCATATACCCTGGACCGACAGCCATGCTAGATGGATCCAATAGCAGAATATCTACAGGACTGGAAACTCCCTAGGGAGCCCGACCAAGCTAAGAGGGTTAAAAGGCTCTTGGTCCGAATTGTATGGTGGATAGGCATTTATACAGAAAGGGAAAATCCCTTCCCCTGCTTCGATGTCTACACTCTGAAGATGCCAAATGGGTTTTGAGAGAGGTTCATTCCGGGGAATACGGGAACCATATTGGTGGAGAGGCCTTGGCATATCAGGTTCTCCGCATGGGGTATTACTAGCCGACCATCCATCAAGATGCTAAGAACTTGGTGCAAACCTGTGAGGCATGCCAGTCATTCCTTAGCTCATCATACCCCTTTGCTATGTGGGGAGTCGATTTGATTGGACTGCTTCCTACAGCTCCGGGATAGGCTAAGCACGATATAATAACAATTGATTACTTTACAAGATGGGTTGAAGCCGGACCACTGTCCCAGAAATCAGAAGAGAACACAACAAGGTTCATCAAGATCAATGTAGTTTACAGGTTCGGAACCCCTCTTACCATCATAAGCGACCTTGGAAAACAGTTCGACAATGGCCAATTCAGAGATTTCTACCAAGGTTTGGGGAATTGACCTTCGGTTTGCTTCGGTAGCCAACCCTCAGCCCAATGGTTTGGTCGAATCAATGAAAAAAACCATCAAGAAGTTGTTGAAGAAAAAGCTGCAACAAATGAAAGGCAGATGGGTAGAGGAGCTTCCTAAGGTCCTCTGGGCTTACCGCACTTCAAGGAGAACAGCTACCAGGGAAACACCCTACTCGCTGACCTTTGGGGTTAAAGCAGTCCTACCTATAGAACATAAGTTGACCTCCTTTAGAGTCCAACGATTTGAACTAGGGGAGCAATGAAAGCAAGCTCCGAGCTAGTTTGGACCTCCTGGAGGAAAAGCAAGATCGAATGGATGAAAAGGAAGCAATCTACCAAGGCAGGATTGCCAGGTACTTCAACAAGAGGGTTAAAACCTAAAGCTTCAAATAAAGGGATCTGGTCCTAAGAAAAGTAATGTTGAACGCTAAGAAGAGGTCAGACGGGGTCCTAAGGCCCAACTGGGAAGAACCCTACCTAATAACGATGGTGATCCATAATGGGGCGTACAAGCTCAAGAATATGGATGGCCGACTCATCGACCATACTTGGAATGCGGATCAGTTAAGGAAATTTTACCCTTGAACAGGGGACTCAGGAGCAGTCAACCTCCGACTAGCTTCTTTTATTTTTTCTTCTGACAGTATTGTACTCCATCTTCCATATCAATAAAGCTTGCCTTTTCCTGTTTACTCATTCTTCAACTATGGAAAGTTTTGACATTATCGCCTCAAGACCGGGGTAAGCCGGGGAAGCCCCCTTGCTACTCCTGATGCCTCGGCAGGGCACCACCCCCCGCCAAGAAGGGTCTGAGTGTAAGAGCATAGTTGCCATTAAGATCTCGAGACCAAGAAATAGCTAGATAGCCCTCCTGATGCCTTGGTTGGGCTACCACCCCCAATAAGGATCTAAGTGTAAGAGCATAGTTGCCATCCAGATCTCAAGAGCAGGAAATAGCTAGATTGCGCTCCTGATGCCTTAGTCGAGCTACCACCCCCAAGAAGGATCTGAGTGTAAGAGCATAGTTGCCATCCAGACTAGGAAATAGCCAGATACCGCTTCTGATGCCTTGGTCAGGCTATTACCCCCAAAAAGGATTTGAGTGTAAGAGCATAGTTGCCATCCAGACCAGGAAATAGCTAGATAACGTTGCTGATGCTTTGGTCTGGCTACCACCCCAAGAAGGATCTGAGTGTAAGAGCATAGTTGTCATCCAGGTCTCAAGACCAAGAAATAGCTAGATAGCGCTCCTAATGCCTTGGTCGAGCTACCACCCCCAAGAAGGATCTAAGTGTAAGAGCATAGTTGCCATCCAAACCAGAAAATAGCTAGATAGCCCTTATGATGCCTTGGTCGGGCTACCATTCCTCCAAGAAGGAATCAAGCTTGAAAGCGCGGAAGCCCTGTTGATCCCGAGTCTAAGAAAGGGGCTAAATAGGTCTTTACTTAATGTTCTACTCAGACTACAACCCCCCAAAAGAGCTCGGGGATGGAGGGCTCGATTTACTAAAACTCTAAATGCACATGTTATTTCACTAGCTCTCCATGATACAGGTTACTTACTACAGCAGACCCATAATCAAACAAAGGGACTGTCAGCTAAAGAAGTTGAGCTAGGAGTTTCATTAGTATGGGGGCTCAATGCTAATAACCTTTTTTCTTATCTTATTTTTTCCCCAAAGATAGCTCGTTTCGATATAAAAGCTGGACGATCAAGCAAGTACATGCAAGCCAGAGTTAGATCTGAGATTAAAATTTTATTATCAAGTAAGGGAGCCTATCCCCCAACAAGGCTACAACAAGCAAAGAGGGGCCAATCCCTGGTTCCAGACTACAAAAAAAAAAAAAAAAAAAAAATCAAACACAGATGAAGATGGGATGCCCACCTATTTTCTGGGCATTCAAAATAGGTTACCTGATAGAGAACTCAAGTTTCTTCGTCATTCTGAGGACCTCCAGCCTCCTTCTCCATAGAATTAACCTCGCCCTCTGCTTCCCTCTCCAGTCGGGGAACTTCCTGGTAAGCTCCATCTACAGCCTCCACCACCTCTTCCAAGGGATCAGCCCCGGTTGCCTCGGGGTCAACAGGATCCTTTTCCATGATTTTATTGATCACCGCCATAACTTCAGGCGGTATAACTGCATCAGAAAGGCTTGTCACCGACTCAGGCACGTTTCCACCTTCTGTTGACTCTATTCCTGAAAGCACTGCGGGGGGCTCTCGGGCATCAACAAGGCCTCATTCTAGATCCTCATTGTGAACCCCCTTCAAGGATTTATCGGGACCAGATACTGGAAAGGCTGGAACAAGAGGAGGCAGATCTGGCGCCTCCAACTACATCTCAGCTCCCTTCCTAGAATGACCAGCTCCAACAGTTTCGGGGCTTGACATCTCCGCAGCCCATGACATGACCTCTTCTTTATCCCAGCCAGCGATGCGGAAGAGATCGAATGGGGAAGGAAGAGCCTATGTAACCTGATAGGAGGCATAGAAGTACCCCTCGCTAAAAACAGCTTCCACTTCGGCTTGGAGCTGGGTAATTCGAGCCTGTAAGGTCTGAGTCTCTACATCTAGGGCATTTGCCTCTCCCCTCCAGTCATCCCGCTGGCTAGCCTACCGCCTCGACCGGAGAGTCTTCTTATCAAAAGCCCGCTTCAGCCTCTCATGATCGCAATAAAGCTCAGCTAGCTGCGTCTCCATTCCTTGTTGGCTGGAAGTCATCTCCTAGACTAGGGTCTGAGCCCGCACAAGTAACCCCATGGCTCACTTAGCTTCAGCCTCAGCCTCAGCCTCAGCCTTGGTTGCCCAATCACGGAGGAAGGCTTCCTGATGCCCCATGCCCACCTGAAACTTGAAAGCCTGCAAAGGAAAATCATGTTAGAAAATGACAAGTCAAGCAGCTGAATGAAGAAGTAAAAACGACAATTACCTCTGCTAGAAGGGAGGACCCTTTGGTGATCAAGATGTCCACGGGCATCGCGGTCATCCTAGAAAGCCCGCCGTCTGGACAGGATTCGACAAATTGCTTTAAGACCTCATCTTGACCCACCGAGCTCGATTGCTGGTGGGGGGCGAGAAGGAGCTACCTCTAGAATATCGATATCGGGCTCCTTAGGAACCTAGGTTGTCCGGGTTACAATCGGATCTGCAGAGAGGGGTAGCGTGACTCGGGGAGCAAAATTTGGAGCAGAAACTACTAGAGGGTGGGCAGGAATGGACTTATTGACAACTTAGGAGGCAGACCCTCCTCTGTTTAAAGCCTTTGCAGCCCGAGATGCAAGAAGAGTCATCTTGGACTTCACATGGGAAAGGGAGGGGGAAGGAACGAACGGGGCAGCTACCTTAGTGGTTGACAACCCCCTTTTTTGGAACAGTCGAGAGTGCTCCCGGAGATGATCTGGAAGGAAGATGAGGTATCCCAGCTTGTCAAGCTTCGTGAGAAGCTGGAGCAACAACAAACACTATTAGAGAAAGAAATCAAGATCATAAGAACTGAACCATTAAAAAAAAACAACAAGATAAACCGAGATACTTACGAGGGGTAGCACTGGATATCCGAAGATACCTATTTACCCTGTGGGGATCAAAAGGGTCACCGGTTGGAAACTTCAGATTCAAGTAGTTTTGAGCCAGGATGGTCTTCAGCATGGCTTTAGACTCATTCGGCAAGGAATCCCGACCTTAGGTGGGTTTGTCACTAGAGGCGGTGGGAACATCGAGCTCATGCCCGCCGACGAAGACAAAGCTCCCCCAGTCCCCCCCTCCTGCCAATACCCTTTCTTCTTTCCAAACGGGGTCCTTCTTTGAAGCCCTGGGGATGATAAAGTTGAGCCTATTCTTAGTCTTAGCATAGAATTGGCCTCACGGGACTCCTACCAGGCTACCGATCTGGAAAAGATAGGCGAACTCCTCAGCCATGGGCTCCCTGGTTACATTGCTCAGCTCGGATTGCTTCCTCCACAATACCAAAAACCTGACTAGATGCCACTAGAAGCCGTGCATCAGTTGAAACGGAGCCAGCTGAAGGGCATTGAGAGCCCGCCGAAGGGTGGGGTGAAGAGGGAGCCTCACCCCGCTCTAAAAAACCGCGATGTGGATAGGAAGAACACCTTTGGGCGGGCTGAAAACATCGTAGTTCTGATGGGGGCAGTTAGAGAAATAGTGTCAAGAATACCATACTTGCCCCGAAGACGGCTGATAGATTGAGGGTCGACAATAGAATCGGGGATGATCCTGGGTTCGAAAGGAAGGGTTATCACTGGAGGAAGCTTCGCCACTGTGACTTGAGCCCTCCCGACCGCATCTAATCTCTCTCTAACGTCAGAGTCTTCATCGACTAGGTTTAGAGGATTGTCAGGCCGGTTTGAAAAGCCAGAGCCGATAGTAGCATTCCTGTTAGAACGACGGTGCTGGCGGAGCGGGGAAGATTCCTCGTCGCTTGAAATCCCTCTCACCCACTTAAGAGGAGCTAGGTTAGGGCCCCTGGAGCCCTCTACCAAGGCATCAATATTATCTGTGGAAGTCGACATTGATGGGCAAGAGAGATGAGAAAGCAAGCGGAAGATTTCGATAGAGAAAACAGGGAAGAAGAAATCTAAAGGTTTGAAGGTTTGAGGAAGTATGAAGAAAGTGACGGTCAGGCCGAGCTTAAATAAAGGTTTATTGGAGATATCCTCGGGAAGATCACCTGGAGCCATATTGCAGCCGTTTTTCTTCGAATAAAACTCAGTTTCAAATTCAAAATATTGGGTAATTAATGAGAAAATTTCGCTCTCATTAATTATCTTAATGGCGAAAAACTTTCTCAATTAAACAAGGAATCTGACTCCAACCCCAACTCTACCACAAGTGTTCAAGTAAGAGGGGACTTTTATTAATAGTGAAATTTGGCCAAGGGTCAAAGAGAAATTTTCCACCCATAATCGACAATCATAAAGCCCAGAAAGACCTTAAAGCCACCCGCAGGAGCAGGGAAGTCCAACTCGGCTTCAAAGCTACCAGAAGACAAGCAAGAAGTGACCAGGACAAGTCCCCACAAGAGTACTGGGACCCGGGTTTCCTCCAGACCATCTATAGGGGAACCTCGGCTCTGAGGTCGACCTCTAAAACTGCCCTGTGAGTGCCAGAGAAAGTCTCCAAGCTCAAGAGACATTCGAAAGAAGCCCGCCAACCTCTCCAGAACCTCGTTGTCCTTGTTGGGCATAAAGGAAGAATCACACCTAAATCTACACTACCCCAGCTACCTCCTAGAAAAGTCTACAAGAGCTCCTCGAGCCCCCACGGGTCAGGGAAAATCCATTTTAATCTTCTAAGAGAAGAGCCAGAGCAGGGATCTTCCCTACTCTATGGGGCAACAGGCAGCTGGCAGGATGACCTCCATGAAGATCCATGGCACGAGTGCACACAGGATCATCTCCACGTAATATTTACATGCACGTCAAGAGTTTAATTCAATTAAGGGAACAAACTTATCTTCGTCAACGATATCGTCGAATCCGGAAGTAATTCAAATTTAAATGACGAATCCCTTCCGATAAGGAGGGAACAAATTCATGAGATCACAGTAGATTATTTGTGAACTAAAAACCTACTTGGACGATATATATATATGAGAGGCCAAGCATGGTAGAGACCAGAGATAAAAAATCATAAGCAACAGATATACACATAGAAGGAGGGCCTAAATTTCGGATTCAGAACACGGTCACCTTTATCTCCACTATTCGACAGGCATCGAGTTGCCACCACCCTACACCTCTGAGAGACTGCGAGAAAACTAGAGAGCTATTTGTATCTTAAATAAATCAATAATAAAGTTCCCTCTTACTGTTATTACATTCCAGCCACTCGTCTCTCTCTTAAACAGATCGGGAACAAACGGTACCGACCCCGGCCACCACATTCGTGGTAGTGGTCTCAAGGGTGTTAACAGAAATTTCTCATCTCGAGCAAATTTCCCGTCAACAATTATATAAGTAAACAATCATGATATAGCACTTTTGAATATTTATCTTGAATTAAATAAAATAATTCAATCATAAAAATTCAACGATGATCCAACAACCATAAATGTCACGCCTCCTTTGGGAGTTCGTAACATTTACTAGTTGGACTAGGTCCCACCTAATTGTTAACATAACAACCAACGTTTTCAAATTTATCCTTGTATTTTTTATTAACAAGAACTCTTGGGAGGATATTAATAAAATTACATTGAGTGTAATACCAAGTTATTGACCTTCAATATAATCCCTCGCGAATATCCCTCATTTGGGAGTAGATATCATTTGGGCTAAGTGTCTAGTTTATCCTTGTAAGGAAGTATTTTTCTAAATTCCATTCATGAATATCCAACTAAACTTGGAGGCCGTAGGTGTTCCAAAACGCCTTCTCCCACTCAATTGTTTAAGGCGTGTGATCGAATTCCAAAGAATGATTTACCAAGTTATCTAGATGCCAATTTAGATATTTAAACCATTCAATGCATGTTCATACCAAAAGAGATATATGAGTGGCACTCCTATTCTATATGACATGTTATCAAACAATGACAAACATTACAATATTTATGAAAATATAAATAGCTACAATTTTGGTCCAACCTAGAAAAACAAGTAAATTACATATGTCTTGGAATACAAAAAACTCCTTTCTTGGCGAAGAAGTCTAAACGCGACCTTCCTCGTCCGGACTCTCTCAGCTACATCCCATGGGCGTGTACACCCTTGGCCCATACCCATGGGTATACACATGCTACAAACCCATAAAGAGCTGCCATGCACAGCCCATGGCTTCCATAGGGCTACCGTACGCAGCCCATGCCACAACAAAAACGTGGTTGTGTGCTCTTCGCAAGCACGTTCGTTGTTACGGCTCGCACGGTGTTAGATTTTCGTTTGTGTAGGCATGAATTTCATATCAAAATAATTTTTACTTGTAATGACTTAGTTGTTTAGGTTCACGATGATTCAACCTTCAAGGAGGAAGAAACAACAAGTCAAAGCAAGTTCTAAGTCTTATAATAGAAAGGATGCAATTTGGTTATACAAAGGTATACTAAGACCTTATCTTTCTCTTACAAGGCTTAGGCACACACACACATATCATACATTTGTGTCCCTGTATAGTTGTGCACCTTTAGAGGCACACACATACAATTCATTCATATGTGTCCCTGCATCGTTGTGCACCATGTATAACACATTCACACACTTGGAGATGAATGCTCATGCATTGGTTTGGAAATAACATGTTTTGGAATATGCATGATTGGAAACTATCTCTTTGTAGTTTGCACTCTAGTGTGAATTGTGTTTGTGTGTGTGTATATGTTTGTATAACATGGATATTGAACTTGGATTTAGTCTTAAATCATTCTTGATTGAGTTCCGGTCATTTCGGTTACTCATACTATTGATTTCAAGTTCAGAGTCAAAAGATACTACACTTTACACTCATGTTTCATACATTGTCTTCATCTTCATATATCGAGTCAAATAATTATTTTCTTGGTTGAGTATCTTAAATGTCCATGTCTGTGTGAGAGTTATAGTTCATAATCCTCACACGGATTCAAATTCCGAGTTCAGAGGCCGGAGAACGATCAAAGAACGCGAAGGAGGATCGAAGGAGAAAGAAGCATGCATATACTTCAATCCCGAGATGGCGCGTGGCCATCTCGGGGCAGAAGGCTTGCTGCCCCGAGATGCCCACGTGCCATCTCAGGCAGTAAGCTTACTTGGCTTCTCTTTGCCCCTCTTGGTCATTTCACATGTCCAAGTCTCCTACTCCTTTATAAACTGTTTCCCTCTAACATTTCATTCTAAAACGAAATTCAAATCAAGTGTGCAGAATTTTCTCTCTAAATTTCCTCACCTTCAAAACACCATAAATTCTTCATTTGAACTCCGATTTGAGTGATTCAAAGTTGAGAGTGTTCATCTATTCATCTATCATCTTTTTTTTTAAGTTTTGATTTTATTTTTCTGCTGTTTTTGGTGTCTAATCATACAAAAACGGGACTTCACCTAGATCAACTAAGGTATTGATTTTCACTCTAAGTTTTCTTTTAAAACTTGGTCAATTACCTTGGGTTTTCTTCTTCTACATATATTTGTATATTGAGAGTGTTTTGATTTGTGTTTTGAACACTTTAAAAACTAGGTTGAATTTCAATTGAAATCATACATGTTGAGTTAGGTTTTTATTTTGCCTATGTTATCACATGTTTGGGATTGTATTGTGCTAGCTTTGATTCTAGGACTATTTTGTAATCTTTGATTGATTGATTTTGAGAAAAATAGTTCCTCACATGTATTAGGCTCTCTTGGCCGAAATTCTCACATAATACATATGTTTATGTTCTTTTGAGCTATTCATGTGATTTGTTGAATCTATGATTAGGAATATGCTCTAGAACTTATGCTTAGATCTATTTGACTTTGTCATATGATTTTAGCATGTTTTTGGTTTTTTTGATTTAAACTTGATCTTCTGATTTGTTGATCATATCTTGTGATTCAAGTTTAGATATATGCATGAATCTAGTTTGTGATTAATGTTGAACATATCTTACATAATCTAGATTGGTTACACATGCATGATAGACTAGACTATATGTGATTTGTCCATTCATGCTCATGTCTAGTATTTTCCATAGGATGTGTTGATCATAGCATTCTATGTTGCGTGCTTGTTTGCGTTTTGCATTCATGATCACCTAGATGTCTTGTGAGAAGGAAGTCTTGACAATAAGTGTGAAACCTATGGTGTTGAGCAAGAAGTCTTGGCAAGAGGTGTGAAGCCTCGGATTGTCGAGCAAGGAAGTCTTGGCTAGAGATTTAAAGCCTTGGATAAGCGAGCAAGAAGTCTTTCCTAGAGTTGGGAGAACTCGGATATGTAAGCAAGGAAGTCTTGACTAGAGTCGGGAAGACTCGGATAGTTGAGCAATAAGTTTTGCCTTGGGTTGTGAAGATCCGGATAAGGTGAGCAAGGAAGTCTTGACAAGAGGTGTGAAGCCTTGGATTGTTGAGCATAGGGCGGCAACTTCTAGAGTAGGATAGGAGGGTAGTTTCTAGGTGAAGAGGTCACTTAAGAGATTGTTCTTGTCTTATCTACTAGTGGATTTTATTTGCCAGTGGCTGCTAGCCTGTGGATATTTCCTCTTTGGAGGTTTACCAGGTTATATCTTATGTCAACTTTTCTCTATCCCTATCTCTCCAATATTTGTATTGTGGATAGAACTCTTTATGTATGTTGACTTCCTCTTAATAATATTGATTGTGTATGTGTAACAGTTACTTGTTTGTATCACACTTTACTTGTGTTTATATATTGATTAATTGTCTTTAATTAATATATATATATTGTGATACAAGCAATCTAGAGGGACAAACTTTTGTTTGTTTCTAAGGGAGTCGAAAAAGGTGTCTAACCTATTCACCTCACCCCCCCCACCTCTCGGTTAGCCTTGAGCATTTAACCGTGATTGTATTTTCAATTGGTATTAGGGCAGGACACTAGATTGCACTTAGTGTGAGTCCGGGGAGATACTTTCATGGTTTTTGTAAGGCGTTTGAAGTCATGGGTTTACAAGATGATGTAATGGCGGAAGAAGCCTCAAATACTAGGCCACCATTACTTCGTGGTACTAAGTATGGATATTGGAAGTTGAGGATGAAAGCCTACATGCGCTCTATTGATGAAAGGGCTTGGATGGTAGTCGAAGAAGGTTATAGTCCTCCTACCAAGGTTTTAGAGGATGGAACCATGATACTCAAGCCAATGATTGAATGGACAATGAATGAGTTTGAGGTTGCTAAATGGCACCATCGTGCTATGAATGCCATCTTTGGAAGAGTTGATGGGCATCAATTCTCCTACATTCAAAATCTTGAATCCGTAAAAGAAGCTTGGGATACTCTCCAAGTTACTAATAATGGAACCTTAGTGGTGAAGAAATCGAGGCTTCAATTGTTGGCATCATAATTAGAAGGTTTAAGTATGGGTGAGGAAGAAAAGTTTGAATACTTCCAATTCCGGCTTCTTAACATAGCTAACCAATGTCAAGCACTTGGAGTACCTATCTCAAAAGAGCGTTTAAATTGGAAAATCCTTAGGTCTCTTCCTAAGAGATTCAAATCAAAGGTGACGGCCATTAAGGAAAGCAAGGATGTGGATAGTTTGAATATCGATGAGTTGCTTGGGTCTCTACAAACTTATGAGATGTGCTTGAAGCCAAAGATCAAGAGTAAGGGAATTGCTCTTAATGCAATTTAGGAGAAGAGTGATGATGAAAATGAAGAAATGGCACTTTTGGTTAGAAGGTTCAAGAAGTTTCTAAATTAGAATGCCAAACTTAAAGTCAAGTCTTCTAAGGAAAAAGGAGTCAAGAGAACATCATCTCCAAGGATTGTGAAGAATTGTCAAGCCATGAACAAAAAAGAGGTTCAATGCTATAATTGTCAAGGCTTTGGTTACTTTGCTAGTGAGTGTACCAAGAAGCCATCTAAGAAAGACAAGAAAGGCAAAGTGTTGGCGGCTACTTGGAGTGATGATAATTCTAATGAAAATGAGAGCTCTAGTAGTGAGTCTTAAAGTGATGAAGAGTTGGTGAGCAACTTTGTAGCTCTAATGGCTTCTCATTCTCCATTAGGTGTTAGTAGTACAATATCTTTGAACAAGGACCTTGATACAAATCATGATGGAAACTCTAGTTCCATTCCTACTAATCTTGAGTTGTTGAAAAAGATAGAAAAAGCTTGAAAAAGCTAGAGACAATACTCAAAGAGAAGTAGTTGAGAAGGATGATTTGATCAAGAAGCAACTAGATGAGTTTGTGGTTGTTACTCGTAGACTTCTTGGTGAAAAAGGTGATATTGTGAAGAAGTTTAGAGAACTTGAAATGATAAACCTTGAGAAGGATAATGTAATATCTTATTTGAAGAAGAGAGAACAAGAATTGTTGGAAGAGATAGACACGGCTAAAGAGGCTATCAAGGACTTAGTGAATGATTCAGTTAGTGTGTCTAGTGTTAGGAATCTTGTTAACTCTCACAGTGGTGAAGACAACTTGGTAGTTGAAGAGGAGCTCTTGGAAGCACCACTTCCTACACACTTTGATGAAGTCGTGATTGATAAGAAACGACACAAGAAGAAAAAATCAAAAGCAAAGAAGAAGTTGGCAAACAAGGTATCTTTGCAAACTCCTAGTGAAGCTAGTTCAACTCGAAAAGGTACAATCTTATCTTTTATTCTAATTTGCCATTATTGTAACCCAAATGTCACATTAAGCCTAGGTGTTATAAATATATTAAAAAAAGTAAATTAGGAAATGAATCTAGGGATAAGAAGATTAAACTTTAACTTGAACATACTAAGGCCTTGAAAATTGAGAAACTTGATAATTTTGCTAAGCATGAGAAAAAGTTGTGGAGTAGAAAGAATTCTAATCTTGTTCAACTCGACAAAGCTTGTGTTGAAAATGTTAAGGAAGAGTGTGTTAATGATATTCTTGTTAATCAAGTCATTGAAGGACTTTACTCTAGATTTAATATTGTTGTCAATGATGATATTGGAAATGTTTGTGTAGGTACACCTAAGAACAAGTGGTTCAAGAGTGAGTGCTCTTATCACTAAAATAAGAAGCACATGTGAGATAGCTTTGAGGCTATATATCAATTGTGTTGAGAATTCTTGCTTGCTAGCTTTGAATACTCCAGTATTGATATGAACTTGGTTATCTCACATCATGATTGTTATGATGGTCAAAATTTGTTGATTAACTTTGAAGAAGTTCTTTTGTTATATGTGTTAATTGGGTTGAGATATTATGCTTTTTATACTCTTGTTGTGAAACATTGTCAACTTGGTGTCATGAGGACATTCAAGGCAGGAGTGCTCATAAAAAGGGCGGAAGTATGATATTTGGTGAATATAATGTGTAAAAAGGTATCTCTATACTCTAATGCATGTTCTCTTAGATATTCATCTTTTAACTCAATTTTTGACATACATCTCATAGCATGTCATATTTGAGAATTTTGTATAGCATATATATGGTTCCCATTGACATTTGCTATTTTAGGATCTAATAGTGATATTGTTCACATTGATCTTAACTTTGATGATTGTTTGTGTTTAGTATATTGAGTGGCATTACTTTTGAAAATATGAGCTTCATATTCTTTGAAAGCTACTCATTAGAGAAGTAATAATCTTGAATAAGTCTCTACTTATTGCTCTTAGATCATGTGATTATGAGCCATAAAATCTTGGTTTTCTAAAAATTGCACTTTGCTTCTCTTATATGTTTTGCTAGTAGGTTGAGTTTACTAATATGTAAACATTGGATACACCTTGAAGTTTTTATGCTCAAGTACATTTAAAATGACCTATGGTTAGTATCCATTTTGCTTCGGCAATTACATAGAACTCAACGAGCACCTCATGAAAAGGGCTACACACCTTGGTTGTGAAAGCTACCCAATGTTGGAAAGAGCTACACCATTGTGATGAGTGAAAGCTGTCATGAAGAGAATTTTGTTTATGTAAAATTTTTTTTGGAAAAATCAAAGAAGTGTTGAAATGAAATCATAAAAAAAAAAAATTTGATTCAAAGCCTAAAAAGAAAAGGAGGAAGGCTTAAAAAGAAGTTTAGTTGAAAAATCAAATGAGCTCGGGTTGAAAAACAGAAATGGAATGACAAGCCACATGCACACACACACTCATATGTTGAAATCTATTCTCTTAAAAGCAAAAATTCCGGATGATAATTGGTTTGACTTCTTATGGAAAAAGCTTAAGATGAATAGTTATTGGAAATTGTTAGCATGTGGATTATCAAACTAGTTCTTGATATATATTTGAAGCATATCTCTCACACACTTTGTTTATGAGTATGATGATATCTTTACAATTGTTGAAGAATTATGAGAGAGCTTGAAAAATCTTTGTGTATCTCTCTTAGCATATGAAGCTTATTTTGTTGATATTTCTTCAAATTGTTTGAATGTGTGATTGTGTGAATATCTTTGTGAACCTTATGTTATCATGAATCTTAGTCATAGCATTTATCAAAGGGTAGCATTGTATGCTAGACATTGTTCTCTTTTATGATATGTTCACATGCTTCACTTTGTTACATGTTGGCATATTTTGACTTAATGATACTTGTAAGATATTACTTACTATCTTTGTCTTGCATGATGATTCATTCTTAAGTCATATGTCATTGTTTTATATAGTTGTGACTAATAAGCTTGTTTTGTCTTTCACTCACTTTTGTATGTTAATAGCATCTTATTTCACAAGAACAAATGGGAAGAACTAAAGTTACCGGAAGTGGAAATCAATTGAATCCCATTGTGAAAGTCAAGTCAACCTCAAAAAGATCCAAAGCTTCAAGGTCAAAGGATTTAGGGATATTTGCAACTAAGAAGATATTTCAAGAGAGAGGCATTGACTTAGGTAAATGTAAAGATTCTTATGTTCTTAAATGCATTAAGGATAGAAATTGGGAATCTTAAGTAAGCATGCTAGGAATAGTGAATGACACTATTGTTAGAGAATTTTATCATGAATATAGAGAGGGTGCCACCTTATTGGATGCTTTGATGAATGTTAGGGGTGTTGTGTTTAGAGTTAACCCGGTAAACATTAGCAAGTTTCTTGGGCTATCTAGTGATATTGATTCAAACTTTCTAGATGTAGATATCATTGAGAATCTTAATATCATGGGTAGAACTTTATGTGACAATGCTTCTTTTGAGTGGAAAGGTAGAGCATATATTAGTCAACATGAGTTAACTAAGGCAAGTGCATTTTGGCATCTTTTCATTTGCACAAATATTATTGGATCTTCGAATTCAACCGAGTTGAATAAAGACAAGATCAAAATAGTATATGCCTTAATGACTAATCAACCAATAAACCTTGGGGATTTGCTTATGTTTTATTTGGATAATGCGGCTTTCTCAACTAGAGGAGATAAGAAGCTTGCATTACCGGGGGTTATAACTTCTTTATGTTTAGCACGTGGTGTTCAAATTAGTGAAGATGATATGTTGGTACAACCCTTGGAAAAATATAGTGATAAATGTGTGTCATACATGTCATATAAGGATAAGGGTAAGACATGTGATACTTTTGGACTTTTTAGTTCACAAGTTGATTGTCAAGAGACTATAATAAACATTCTTCCGGATTGGGCTTTGCATTTGAAGAAGAAGGTTGATGAGCTTAGTGCTATAGTTGAAAAACAAGATGCTAGAATAAAATAGTTGGAGGAGTGTATTGCCTCAAGACCACCTCTCAAGCATTATGTTAGGTCAAATACACGCACATCTTTCTTTGGTGGATCTAGTAGCTAGTATTTGAGTCTCATGGTATGTTTCTTACCTTTTGGCATCATTTCATATCAAAAAGGGGAAGAAAGAGTTGTTAAGAGTTGCTAGTTACTTAATTTCCTTTTTATGTTGTTTTTGTGAACTTTTGGACTTTCAATGGCTTGTAATAACTATTCTTAAGATTTGGTTAAGAATTCTTGTATTTGGCATGTATTGAGGGGGAGATACATGTATTTGTGGACTTAAATATTCTTATCCATATTATATGTTGCCATTTTGTTGTTTTTCTTTTGTATATGCATTGTGCTTTGAGATGATTTGTAGGTTGCTTCAAGAGAAGATCAAGATGAAGTTCAAGAGTTGATGAAGATTAGTTATAGGAATCTTACTCATTGTAATGTGAGGGAGTAATTTTGTGACCTATCTTCATTTTATATTTGTAGTAAATGTATAGGTGTTTTGACATGGAATTTGCCAAAGGGGGAGATTGTTAGGTCTTAGTTTGTGTTGGCATGAATTCCATATCAAAATGATGTTTACTTGTAGTGACTTAGTTGTTTAGGTTCACGATGATTCAAGCTTCAAGGAAGAAGAAACAACAAGTCAAAGCAAGTTCTAAGTCTTCAAAGAGAATGGATGCAATTTGGTTCTACAAAGGTATACTAAGACCTTATCTTTCTCTTACAAGGCTTAGGCACACACACACATATCATACATTTGTTTCCCTGCATAGTTGTGCACCTTTATAAGCACACACATACAATTCATTCATATGCATGATTGGAAACTATCTCTTTGTAGTTTGCATTCTAGTGTGAATTGTGTTTGTGTATGTGTATATGTTTTTATAACATGGAAATTGAACTTGGATTTAGTCTTAAATCATTCTTGATTGAGTTCCGGTCATTTGGGTTACTCATACTATTGATTTCAAGTTCAGAGTCAAAAGATACTACACTTTACACTCATGTTTCATACATTGTCTTCGTCTTCGTATATCGAGTTGAATTATTATTTTTTGGGTTATGTATCTTATATGTCCATGTCCGTGTGTGAGTTACGGTTTGTAATCCACAAACGGATTTGAATTCTGAGTTCGGAGACAGGAGAACGGTCGAAGAACGCGAAGGAGGATCGAAGGAGAAAGAAGCAAGCATATACTTCTTTCCCGAGATGGCGCGTGACCATCTCGGGGCAGAAGGCTTGCTGCTCCGAGATGCCCACGTGCCATCTCAGGCAACAAGCTTGCTTAGGTTCTCTCTGCCCCTCTTGGTCATTTCACATGTCCAAGTCTCCTACTCCTTTATAAACTATTTCCCTCTTATATTTCATTCTAAGAAGAAATTCAAATCAAGTGTGCAGAATTTTCTCTCTAAATTTTCTCACCTTCAAAACACCATAACTTTATCATTTGAACTTTGATTTGAGTGATTCAAAGTTGAGAGTGTTCATCTATTCATCCTACATCTTTTCTCTGAAGGTTTTAGTTTATTTTGCTGCTGGTTTTGGTGTCTAGGACTATTTTGTGATCTTTGACTGATTGATTTTGAGAAAAATAGTTCCTCACATGTATTATGCTCTCTTGGCCGAAATTCTCACATAATACAGGTGCTTATGTTCTTTTGAGCTATTCATGTGATTTTTTGAATCTATGATTAGGAATATGCTCTAGAACTTATGCTTAGATCCATTTGACTTTGTCATATGATTTTAGCATGTTTTTGATTTTTGTGATTTAAACTTGATCTTGTGATTTGTTGATCATATCTTGTGATTCAAGTTTAGATATATGCATGAATCTAGTTTGTGATTAATGTTGAACATATCTTAAATAATCTAGATTGGTTACACATGCATGATAGACTAGACTATATGTGAATTGTGCATTCATGCTCATATCTAGTATTTTCCATAGGATGTGTTGATCATAGCATTCTATGTTGCTTATTTGCGTTTTGCATTCATGATCACCTAGATGCCTTGTGAGAAGGAAGTATTGAAAATAGGTGTGAAACCTATGGTGTTGAGCAAGAATTCTTGGCAAGAGGTGTGAAGCCTCGGATTGTCGAGCAAGGAAGGCTTGGCTATATATGTGAAGCTTTGGATAGTCGAGCAAGAAGTCTTGCCTAGAGTTGGGAGAACTTGGATAGGTGAGCAAGGAAGTCTTGACTAGAGTCGGGAAGACTCAGATAGTTGAGCAAGAAGTTTTGCCTTGAGTAGTGAAGATCCGGATAAGCTGAGCAAGGAATTCTTGACAAGAGGTGTGAAGCCTCAGACTGTTGAGCATAGGGCGGCAACTTCTAGAGTAGGATAGGAGGGTAGTTTCTAGGTGAAGAGGTCACTTGAGAGATTGTACTTGTCTTATCTACTAGTGGATTTTGATTGCCAGTGGCTGCTAGCCCGTGGATGTTTCCTCTTCGGAGGTTTACCACGTTATATCTTGTGTCAACTTTTCTCTATCCCTATCTCTCCAATATTTTTATTGTGGATAGAACTCTTTATGTATGTTGACTTCCTCTTAATAATATTGATTGTGTATGTGTAACAATTACTTGTTTGTATCACAGTTTACTTGTGTTTATATATTGATTAATTGTCTTTAATTAATATATATAATGTGATACAAGCAATCTAGAGGGACAAACTTTTGTTTGTTTCTAAGGGAGTCGAAAAAGGTGTCTAACATATTCATCCCCCCTCTAGGTTAGCCTTGAGCATTTAACCGTGATTATATTTTCACACGGTCCCAAACTTGTTCCTGTTGCTCCTAATTCTTCGAACCTTCGAGTCTTAGATACTTGAATATATTACAGAAGAATTTAAATAATAAAATACAGCAGTTTTTTTTATTATTATTACAAAAAAAAAAAAAACTTATCAACTACAAAGAAGGAAATTATGACGATGATAGACCACCCTTCTTGTTACAATCCCAAAAAAAAAATACATTGAAATTCTATGACTAAAATTGAACAATAACAAACCACATATAAAACATATATATATATATATATATATATATACATTCCAATGTAAATATATATGCGAATACTTAGAGTGTCATCTCTTTCTAAAACATGCATATATACAATAAAAAGAAAAAAGATTCACGAACACATACATCAATTAATCAAGGGTACAACCAGGCTCTGAAACCAATTGTAGGGAAAATAAAACCCCGGCATTGGAAGCGTGAGAAAATTTACAAAAAGTTAGGGTTTGCGTATAAATATAAATTTTCCCTTTTAATAACAAGAACCTTAACCATAGATTAATTGATGTATACAAAAAGTATCGTACCTTTTTTTTTTGTGACGATTGAACTAGCATCGAATTGAATCCGTAAGATCTCCAATCCAATCATGAACGTGAATCACCTAGGAGTGTGGGCACCCTTTCTTTAAATTGTATACCTGAGGATGGAAACAAACTAAATCTTCTTCTTTGTTAGTCATAATAATCCTCCAAGAGAAAAAACCAAGAACGTCCAGTCACTTGTGAATTATCAATCAATTTGATTGAAACTCGCGTGAACCTTGATTCGATGTTGTACACAAAACCCCTTTGATGCAAAGGATACTAGTGTAATATCGAAAACAGAAACGTTCCCTCTTTTCTCTATGCTTGGCCGAATGCTTCACACGATGAGTTAGATGAATTTTTTTTTATATATAACACTAAAAAAAACAACTTCTCACACCAAAAAATTCATGATTGGTCGAAATTTACAAGTGTGTGTGTATATATATATATATATATATATATATACACACACATAGGAGACCAAATCCACTCCTAAGAAGGATTTACTTGGTGGTTAAGAATTCTATCATTAGGTGGATTTACTTGGTGGTTAAGAATCCTTTTCTAAAAGGAATTCTTTCCTACACCAAGACTCCTAATCCAACTCATTAGTGTATTTGTAAACATATTAAAGACTTCCTAATTTGATTAGATAAATAATTCCTTTAGTTTATCTACTTATCAAATATAGTCTTTAATATTAATTATACAACCAACAATAGTATAATATTAGGAGACCATCTCCAAATAGAAAAAAGATTTTGACTTTTAATTAAATAATTAATTAATCAACAAATTAATTAATTTCCATTTAATTAAATAATAAAATAAAAATAATATAATTAAGCTATTCTAAATAGCCTTGCCACCCAACACATATATATGGGCCATATATTATTTTTCTTATTTTATTAAATCCATTGACCTTAATAAAAAGTCCACATATGAACTAGACCTATTCTTACAAAAAGAAACAAGTTCACATTCCTTAATACAATTCTAAATGGACCCTTAAATTGGTTCAGTAGAATATATCAAGTGATCCATGCAAGTTCGTGTAGTTTGTGGATCTTAGCGGGCTATCTAAATTTAAACTCCAGTAGACACAACCCAATCACAATCAACAAATGATTCACTTAGGTCCAATTTATTTAATTTTAGTTCATTCCACTAAAGAACTAAAATTGAACTCTTAAATAAAGATAGAATAAGTTGATGTTACTCATTCATACCTCAGACAACCTTATTGGAGAAAGTGTATACTCGTGAAGAATACCGGTAATCGCCAAGAGCTCATAGACAGCCTATAGCTCTCAAAGTTACCATATTTACTCATTTGACCACATTTTGAACTTGGATATTTTGACTTGTCCATAAGCCATGTTTCAATAGACACTATTGAAAACTTAACGTTAAGATTTAATATCCAATACCTCAAAACATCCATATGATGGTATTCTACTCTCATTCAATAAATGGAGCCACGATGTCCATATCTATAAATGAAGTCCTCTATCGATTAACAATTGAATACCACCAAACTATCGAGGATAGACTATGCTATATAATCGTACTCATTGATAACTCAAATGATAACTCTTGCAACCATAAGTCCATCATTTATCTCAGGATTGAGATAGACTCTCCGATTGTCTTCAAATAAAAACTCTTATCCCTTGACGGTTCTAGATAGAGTATTTATTTTGATCCTATTCAATGCACCCAGTGCACTAGATTCTTTTGCCCAAATACACCACACTTTGATGATTTTAAACTCATCATAACACATTTGATCCCACTCAAATGGTAGCAAAATAATCTATAACTTTGACAAGATAAAGGCGCCCAACCTTTTATCTTAAGTTGTGAATGTTATTCAAGACTAACTAAAGAATTGTGTCTACCTCATACATATCTAGATGTATGAACAATTCTTCTTTTCTCATAGTCTTTTGACCTTATGATTATTTACTTTTGAAAATTATAATAATTAAACTATAAATGCTATAAGATTTGTTAAAATAGAAATCACTTTATTAATATGAAAAGATTTCCAAATACATTTTTATACTCTTGCTATCGAGCATAATCCTAACAGATTTCTCTATGGATGAGAAAGTCAACAACGTTGGATTTTGTTATAGCCTGTCAAAAGAGAAAGAGAAAAAGAATTTAATGCAAGTAATAATGACACGAGTTTATGTGGTAAAACTCCGGTGATCGGAGAAACATTCACGGGTGGTTAAATACACAACCAAGCCAAATCCACTATTTAAACAAAGAATTACACCACTCGTTCTCTCTTGCCTCTCTCTTGCAATGATTACTATTGAGTTTTTTTTATTTTGTCTATAAATCTTTTACAATGTGATTATGGGTCTATTTATACATGCATAGAACCCTAATCCTTGTTGCGTAAGGAAAAGGAACTGTATTTTAGTTAAGGCCGGTTGCTTGTTTAAGTCGTCTTTATATTCTTTCCTATTTCAAAGATTGTGTGGAGATCGAATGGGACTTTGGTGGTATAGTCCATTTAGGACTTATTTCATTGTTGATGTGTAATTTTCTTGAAGAAGTTGAGTCGTTGCTTTATCTGGACTTGCTTCCTGTTTGGTATTTAATCCTTCTAGAAACTCTTTGACATGGATGTCTTGCGTATCGGTGCATGATTCTTGGTTCACCCACGTATGTGAATCATTTGCCGGATTTCTTTATTTGGATTTCTTGTGTTGTCTCGAATAGAACATAATGTGCTAAGCACTCTATCCCGAGTAGGACATAACAAGCCTAATACCCGTGTTCAGAATTACTTGAGTTCTTATTCCTTTGTGATATCTTGAATGGTATCTTCTAGATGCCAACTCAGATGCCCATCTGGCAATTTTTTAAGTGATTGTCCTAACTATCAGTGACATGTACATTCAACAAAATATACATATAACAATACCCTCTTAAAATACTTTTGCCGAGTAGAGTTTTGTTTTGGAAGAAGTATTTTAACCGACCTTCCGACTAGACTTGTCTTTCCCTTCCCAATTTCTCATTAATGTGGAAATAATAATCCTTAAGCAATGCTCTCATTAACGAAGTGTTTTATTGGCTACCACATATGTGCTATTTGTCCCTTCATGCGAAATACCAATGATTATGATGTTTTGAAATTATGACAGCTTGGTCAGTTCTTTTCACGACACGTGTCCTTCAACTGCTCGATTTCTCTAGTAGCATTTATGAGAAGCGACTTGTAGGCTATCTGATATGCCGTCTACGTCATCAAATCCTTTTTTTTTCCACTTTTTGAGACCCTAGGGTTTCGTGTCTTCGACCTTTTAAATGGTTTATTTAAACTGAGGGATGTAGTTTTTGTTATTCATCAGGAAAGCAAAAAATACCCAGTTTTTTTTTATTCATTTTCGCAGAAACAAAAAACACCAGAAATCCCATATTTTTAGAGATTCGTCTTAGCTCTTTACTGAGGCTTTTCCCAGTTGCTTCGCGCCTATTTTAAAGGTCAGTTTGGAAGGATTCTAGTTCACGACAATGCCTTTTTGTTATAGCTTTCGAAGCGCTTGAGCGTGGAGATTTTCAAATGGTTTCTTGTGTTCGTAGGTTATTAGGGGAAATCCCTCCTAATGAGCCTGATTTTTTAGATGTTGATGTCTCTAAACTTATCCTGATGTTCATTTCAGTTCTAGCTCTGAATCTTCTTCTGGCTCTGAGCCATTTGTTTCTGATCACAGGGTTCCTTTACGATCTTGGAGGGGAAATCATCAGAGTAACCATATGGTTCACAAACACGGTTTAAGTGGTATTCAAGTTGGAAGGCAAGTTGTTGATGAGAAGGATATTGAAGGGGAGCACATCGCATCTCGAATTCCCTTCTCACTTGATTTTCTGAGTGCGTATGATGCCGAACCGAATGTGGTCGAGAAAGAAGAAATCAAAAAATATCGTGCTTGATTTGATCAGAACGATTCAGTTTTACTAACTCATGCTGATGATAGAGCCGCGTGGGACCCTCCTCCGGGCATGGTAGGTATTTATAGATCTATGCTCTACTATAGGGTGACTCTTCCCATTCAGCCTTTCATTGCCTGGTTTCTTGTTGAGGCGAGCTCCAACCCAACTTGCCCCAAACAGCTATAGGATCTTGATGTGTATGTGGCACATGTGAAGCCGAATGAACTTGCCACCGCCTTCTTCTCATAAAATTAGGCACTTTTATACTCTAAGGCAGTCTGGTCCGACTGGAACTTACTTTCTTCTATCCAGTCAACCAGATAGCTGGATTCCTGAAGAGACAAAGGTGAACTGGGGAGTCGACATTTCTTCAGGCGCCAAGAAGAAAGGCTTTGTGTTGGGTTTCCCTACCTCCAACAAGTACGGGAAAAAATGGCTGGTTTTTTGGTATATGAAACTCGAGATTCGAGATCGAGATCTTAGCTGAGGAAAACCGAGAAGTATTAAAGGTTCCCCATTTCTTTTGTTCTCCTAGTAGCTGGAATAAGTCATGACCTGTTTTCACTGACACCGAGTTTAATATAATTGCTTGGACGGTCGTGCGTACTTTGGAAAAGATAAGCAGGTCCTATCTTTTTAATGAGAAGAAAATTATAGAACTCGGCTTCTTCACTCAGATTTCAGGTTATCGCAGACGATGTGAGTAGAATTTTCCTGTTCTTTATTTTACTCATCTTGTTCTCTTTTCTAACTCGTTTGTTTTCAGTGTATGATGTAGACATCATCTGCGATGTCCAGGCTCGCCAGGTGAAATTGATTGTTCAAGCGAGTCCTAAGGAAGCTTCTTGCCAACATAAGGAAGAGGTTGCTCCGCTTGATGATGAGTTGGATGAGGATTTCGATGAGGCTGATGAGTAAATTCCTTATTATATTTCTGAAGGTGTTCAGCTGACCATGGGGGAATCGAGTTGTTCGAGTGGCCCTAATGGGACTGATAGTGCCTAGAGGGTGTCTGAAGACGAAGGCAGGCAGGGAGGGCATCCTACTGATACAGTGTCGGGTGAGCCTAGCTCCGTGGTCAATGAAGTTCCCATCGAGCAATTTGCTGTTGGGGATGAGGAACGAGTTAGGGTAACCCCTAGACGAGCAGATTAACCTTCATCCTGATCTTTTTGAATCCATCCAAGATATTACTAAGGATCAAGAAGATCCTACGGCTGTCCTCGACTTCCACAGTTCCCGGGTCGAGAAAAGAAAGGTAGCTTATTCTCCTGCTCATCCTCAGAAAGTTCCTTGGGTGGTGTCATTTGTTGAATCAAGTGACAATGACGCTGATCTTAGAGTTTTCCCAAGTGCCCAGACTGAGGCGTCTTTGGGAGCGGTAGAATATTCAGACAATTTGAGTAGGGATTCTTTGCCTCCTGAAGTTAAGGATGCAGGAGTAGGATCCTCGGATAATCCTGCATGTTCCACCCATAAGATATGTTGATGATGATGTTAGCTAGTCCGGCTTTTATTGGGGACGACAATTGGAGCCGCTTCAGGGATGGTTCCCTGACTGATCGTCTTCAAAATATTTTCAATAGTGTGTCCTACGTAAGTCTTCTATCCCGACCCTTGCCTTAATGCTTCATCTTAGATTTTTGACTTACTCTTCCCTACAGGTGGTTCCTGAGTTTGCTAAGTTTGTTCAGACTCGACAACATCAAGCTGATAGGATAAGACATCTTGAAGCTCAATTGAAAGAGAGTGAGGACAACCGTGCTCGGATTGAGGCGGTCTATCAAAGGGAGGTGAGTTCTGTCCAAGAGTTTGTCGACCAATGTTTGGATAAACAGATGGAGGTTGAGAAGAAAGCTACTACTGCAGAAGAGAAGTCTATGTCCTTCCAAAATTTACTCTCTACCGCCCAAGATTCAATGCTCAAGGCTGAACACGATGCGGAACAAGCCAAATTGTCTTACGAGCAGAAAATTGAAGACCTTAAGCACCAGGCCTTAACTGTCGAATCTCTTTCGAATGAAGCCCGGCTAAAACTTAAAGTCCAAGGGGTTGACCGTTTAAAAAGGTCCCGAGCCTATGATGCCCTACTTCTTAGGGAGTTTCAACGAGGGTTGGTTTCAACCGGTGAATTTTTCAAAGTCCAAAACCGGGCAACTGATAGAGCTCGAGCTATTTGGGAATTATCCATCAAGAACCATGTGGACCGATCCTTAGAGTCTCTTCAGACTCATATGAGGGAGTGGAGAGCTTACTATCTTAGTAAAGGTAAAAAACCTCATCCTATGCATTTGGAGTAAAGGTGGGCAAAAAACCAATGAACCGAACCGAACTAAACCAGTGGTTCAAACCGGTCCAATTGGTTTTTTACCGGTTTCGATTAGGTGATCGGTTCGGTTCGGTTCTAATTTTAAAAAAACTGGTTGGATCGGTTGTTGTCCGGTTTAGTTCCAAAAACCGGATAACCGAACCTGTACTTGACTATAAATTAAAAAAAAAACTAATTCTAACTTCCACTCTTCACTCTTCAATTATTAGGTATGTTTTATTGGATTTTAAAATGTAATTTGACTTTGTTTGGTATTGACTATTGTATTAGCTATCAACAAAAAAATTGGATGACATGTATTTTGAAATGTGTTTACTGTTTTGTATTGGATTTTGTAGTTTTTTAATATGTTTTTATTGTGATGTAAATAAATTTGGCCCAACAGGTTCAAAAAAATGAACAAAATATGTAATAAATGAAATTTAGAATTTTGGCCCATCAGACCCAAAACCAAAAAAACCGAACCGGTCCAATTCAGTTGGTTTTTTATCGGTTGGCAAATGTCAATTTGATTGGATCAGATCACTTTTTAAAAAATATGATTTTATCGGTTCTATGAAAAACCGAACCAGTCCATTCAACGCCCACCCCTAATTTGGAGGTTCCATTGGAGCATTGTCTTTCGATCTTTTATGCCAATCAGAAGGCTGGCGTGGATGGGTCGAAGCCAGGCATTGGACCGATCCTTGGAATGGATTACAATGAATGGATGGATGACTCGGTCTACTCGATCGCCTGGCTTTCGAATGAGAGTCTCCTTCGCGAGTATGAAATGGTACCAGACCCGAGCAATGACAAGAGCTCCAAATCCTCACCTCTGCCTTAGGCGTATTTGTAAAATTTTGCCTTTGTAAAAAATTTATAATTAATGAAGTTCCATATTTTTCCAATTGCTTTGTCGAAATTTGAAATGCATCTTATTAACTGGCTGTCATAACTTTTAATCGCCAAGTATCTTATTTAACTGGCTAACTCTGTTTGCCCGAGTAACTTCGCCAAGTATCTTTATTTAACCGGGTAGTTTCGTTACCCGAGCAATTTTTGAAATGCCAAGTATCTTATTTGACTGACTAATATTATTAACCGAGTCGTCTCGAAACAGATTTGTACATGTTTCATACTCGATTGCTACCAAACGTTACATCGAGGCTCACCACGATTATACGCTCGAGTCCTTACATAAGTCACTGAGGACGTCTTCTAGTTTGCTTGCCTAAAGGTTTGCCAAATCATTAAGCTCTAAACTGCTTAACACAGCTGTGCATCTCACCGGGATTTTTCCGATGGTGCCCCGAGCCGTTTTCCAGTATCTGGTGCATCGGGTTTGCCTTTCGGTTAAGGCCTTGGCTAACCTTACTCGACTGGCATGCTCCTTTAAGCTTCTCCTCCCATTCGGGATTTTTTCCAAATTAATGGCCCAGATCATTTATTTATATAATCAATTTCTTTCTCATTAACATACGCTTATCTTTCATATGTTCTTATTATCATGTGCACTTTCACATGTTCTTATTATCATATGCTCATATTTCTGAAATCCTTTGTCAGGCTTTTTATTCATAACTGTAAAACTAACATTATGATAAATATCAAGCTAAAAAATATTATGACTAACAGAATTATCCTGACTAGAAAAAAGGAAACAAAATTCAACGATAAAAAATCTTTAAATATTGGGTGTTGCACGGTCGGGGTAAAACCCCTCCATTTGGTCGGGCGATCCAATATGCTCCATGACCAGCTATTCCCTCAATCCTGTATTGGCCTTCCCACTTGTCAACCAATGAGCCTATAACTTTGTTCTTTGTGTTTAGCGACAACTTCCTAAGCACTAGGTCTCCTAACTGGAATTTCCTAATTTGAACATGAGAATTATAGTGTCAGGCCACTCTTTGCTGATATGTTGCATTTCGTACTCTGGATTTCTCCCTTTTCTCTTCTAACTCGTCTAGGCTTCGTGATAGCATATCAATATTCTGATCTTCATCATATAGCCTAACTCTGGGCGACATATATGATGTTTTCACCGGGATGACAGCTTCAGTACCAAATGCCAAAGAAAATGGAGTTTCTCATGTAGAAGTTCTTAATGTTGTTTGATACGCCCATAATACTTCAGGAAATTTTTCAACCCAACTGCTTTTATTGGAAATTAACTTTGCTTTGAAAGTGTGCTTGATGATTTTGTTTACCGCCTCAGCTTGTCCATTTTTTTGAGGGTGGGCAGGTATGACATAGTAATTTGCAATTTGGTACTCTCTACACAGTTACCTGAATTATTGATTGTCGAACTGGGTGCCATTGTGAATTATGATAGTATTCGGGATTCCAAACCTGTTGAGTATGTTTATCTTTACAAAGTTTGTGGTATTTGCTTTAAAGATATATACTAATGCTTCAGCTTCTACCCACTTCATGAAATAATCAACAACCATGATGACATGCTTTGCTCCTCCTCCTTTCCCTGCTGGCATTGGGCCAATTAAGTCCAGGCCCCACATGGTGAATGACCATGGGGATGTGAGGCTTCTAAGTTTTTCAGGGGGCTGTCGAATATCATTGGCAATCCTTTGGCAAGTATTACAACTTTCTGAACATCGTTGTGCCTCCGAGAACAATGTGGGCTAGTAAAAACCTTACCTGAGTACTGCCAAACTTTTGCCTCCAGTATGATTCCCGTATACTCCACCGTGGACCTCCTTTAGTATCTAGTATGCATCTTCCTCTGATACACATATTTGGAGTGTTCAGGAAAACCCTTTTTTGTACTCCAATCAGTGTGTATCTTGTTGACCAGTACCTGATACATTTTGCTTCTAAGGGATCTTCTGGAAGTATATTTTCTTCCAAGTATCTTTCTATCTAAGCCATCCAACCGTTTAGTAGTGTTCAGATTTCTAAGATTTCAAAGTTTTACGGCTCAACTATACTTGGTCTGAGAAGATGTGTAAACAGAATGTTCTTTAGCCTGATTGTGGTTGTTGTTGATGCTAGTTTGGACAAAGCGTTTACCTTTTCATTCTCTTCTCTAGGGATCTAGACAATCTTGTATTCCTTGAATTTTTAGAGGAGTTGTTTTGCAATGCCCAAATAAGCCATCATACCCTCTTCTCTGACTTGGTATTTGTCCAAGATTTGGTTGACGACTACCTGTGAGTCACTGAATATCTCAACCTCGTTTGCTCCGAGAGCTATGTAAACCATTAGCTCTACTAGCAATGCCTCATATTCGGCTTGATTATTTGTTGCTTTGAAATCGAATCTCATGGCACGTTCAACATCATCTCCTTTTGGGATACATACTACAATTCCTGCCCCACTGCTATGAGTATTCGAGGAACCATCGACATACAGTTTCCATGGGAAACTCTTGCCCAACATTCTTTTTGCTTCTAGATTTGGTTATGTGAATTCTGCTACAAAATTTGTCACTATTTGGCCTTTGAGTGATGTCCTAGGCATGTATTGAATATCAAATTCACTGAGTTCGATCGCCCATTTAGTTAACCTCCCTGAAACCTCCCTAAAATTTCTGGCTTTTGTAAAATTTGCTTGAGTGAGCAGTCAGTGTAAACCTGGATTGTATGTGAGTAAAAGTATGGTTTCAGCTGTCGAAACCAATACTAGAGCCATTTTTTCTGCTTGTGAATACCTAGTTTCAGCTGGAAGAAGAGCCTTGCTGGTATAGTAGACTGGTCTCTGTATCCTATCTTCTGTCCTAACTAGAATCGAATTTACTGCTATCTCTGTAAGGGACAAGTACAGGTGAAGTATCTCTCCAATTTTGGGTTTTGAGAGGATGGAAGCCTGGCATAAGTATTCTTTGATCCTCAGGAATCCTTGTTCACACTCTTCATTCCATTCAAGCCCCTTCCTTTTTTTGATCACTTTGAAAAAAAGGGCACGTCTATCTGTGGCTTTAGATATAAATTTACATAAGGAAGCTAAGCATCCTGTTAAGCGTTGTACCTCTTTTAGTGTCCTCGGTGAAGTCATTTTTTGAATGACTAGGATATTCTCGGGATTCACTTCGATCCTCCTCTTGTGAACCTTGAAACCGAGGAACCTTCCTGAGGGGACCCCAAATAGGCACTTGTTCGAATTTAGCTTCATCTGATACCTTCTTAAGACATCGAATGTTTCACGTAGGTCCGAAGCGTGCTTGTCTGCTGAGATACTTTTGGTTAACATGTCGTCTATGTAGACTTCCATGTTTCTTTCTATTTCACGTACGAAGATCCTGTTGACCAATCTTTGATATGTTGCCCCAACATTACTGTATAACATTACAAGCCCTGATCAGTCGTGAATGCTGTTTTTTCTTTATCAGCTTTATTCATCCGGATCTGATTGTATCCTGAATAAGCATCGATAAAACTGAGTAATTCATGACCTGATGTAGCATCAACCAGTTGGTCTATCCTTGGGAGTGGAAAACTGTCTTTTAGGCAGGCTTTGTTCAAATATGTGAAGTCCACACACATTCTCCATTGGCCATTCTTCTTTTGGACTAAAACAACATTTGCTACCCACTGAGGGTAGTTGATCTCTCTGATCGAACCCACAGCGAGTAACTTCTCCACCTCCTGCTTAATTGACCGACTTCTGTCGAGGTTGAAAGATCTTTACTTTTGTATTACAGGTCTTGCATTTGGATCTACTACCAAATGATGTGATATTACTCGAGCATCTATTTCCACCATGTCTTCATGACTCCAAGCTAACACATCTTTGTATTATCTAAGCAAATTAATAAGGTCCAGCTTAACTTTTTCTTCTAAGTTGCCCTGAATTTTGATCTTCTTATCTAGTTTATCTTGCTTTAAGACCACCTCCTCTATTGGTTCACTTTTATATACCTTCGGCTCTTCCTTTGGATCGAACTCGAACAACAGTGATTCTTGCTTGATCTAATCTGATTGTGTTATGGTACATACTTGTTCACTATTGTCGCTATCTTTGTAAACTGAGATATTAGCTCTTCTGGCCATCTCCTAATACCCCCTGATTATTCCTACCCCCCATTAAGTTGGGAACTGGATCATTAGAGCGTAGATAGCTGTCACTGCTTTGGTTTTGTTCATGAATGGTCATCCTAGTAGCGTGTTATAAGGATAGTTGTTTAGGTCTACCACCACAAAGAGCTACTTTGACCTTTATGAGCAACTTCACTGTCCTGAGAGACCTGACCTCGACTCCCCCGAATCCTCTGAGTGGAGTATGGAAATGTTGCTAGTCCTTTCGATCCAACCTGAACTGATCATAAACAACCACATTGAGGATGTCTGTCGAGCTACCATTGTCTACTAAATTCTCCTGACTTCTCTATTGCCAATTCGGGCACTTATGACAAGACTGACATTTGGTCGGATGTTGACCCCATGTGAATAGGCTTCCATGAAAATTATCGGGTCCCATCCTTATTTTATTCTTTTCGGATCAGGCACGATGGAGTTGACATCAAAATTTTACCTTACTTCCACCGCTTCTCTGATTTCCTGAGTCCTTTCTTGGTTACTTCTCCATGTTGATGGTCCTCCAAAAATAGTTTGTATCGCTTCATTCGCCTAGGGACTACCCTCTTTGTTCCAACCAGAATTATGATCTCCTGCCTTGGTCTCTTTCTTAATTTTCGACTTCTCATTTTTCTTCAGGATTATACCTTGTAGATGTCCTTCCCGAATGAGGGTCTCTATATAGTCTCTAAGTTGGTAACATTTGAAGGTCTTGTGACTGGTTTCCTTATGGAATCTGCAATATTTTGTTATGCCTCTCCGAACAAATTGGGATTGTCGACGTGGCTCATTCACCAGATTCTTTTCTTATAGTATTGCCAAGAGTTCTTCTTGCTTTTTTCGGAGTGGGGTGTAGTTCGTGTATTTTCCTGGAAACATTTTTGTGGTTTGGTCAATATTACACCCACTTCCCCCGTCCTTGCTCCTCTCTTTGATATTCCCTTTTTGTTTCCTTTTATTGTTTTATGACTTTGACTCGGCATCCTTTTGTTCGGGTCTTCCTCAATGCATGTAGCAACCTCCTACTCCTCATCCTCGGCTAATGCATATCCTTCAACCATATCCATCATTTAGACGAGCCCTTCTTAGGTCAAAATATAACTGTCCATTCTGTAAGTTGTTTATGAATGCATCGATTATCACTTCGTCATTTGCACTGCCGATTTCTGAGACCGCCTAGCCAAATCTCCCCAGGTATTTTTTTTGTGACTCGTCTTTCTCTTGCTTTAGCTGAGAAAGGTATGTCACTGACTTTTTCTTGTGCACATTGCCTAGGAATTGTCTTGAAAAGCTTCTGCTTAACTCACTAAAACTCCCAATACTTGCCGAAGGTAATCTCCCAAACCATCTTCAGTTTGTGTCTCCAAGAGTTTGTGGAAAATTAAGACACAACAAAGGGTCGCTGTGGGCATATTGGGCCATAGCGCTTTTATATCGTCTGACGTGTTCTTTAGGATCTGTATCCTTCTTAAACTCTTCCACATGTGGCATCCTGAATCTCTCCAAAAAAGGGGTTCGTAGGATGTCCCTAGTGAAAGGGCTGTTAGAATCATCGTCTGACATTTCATTGTATCCATATCGCCTGATCAGCCCATCCATCTGGCGACTGTTATTCTAGACTTCCTGGGATAGGCTCCTGATTACAATATCTTTATCGCCCAATGGTTCTCCTCGATGGTCAAGCTGTCTGGTGATCATCATATCTGTTTCCAGTTCCTCTTTATTTTGTCCCTAAGTCTCATGGGCTAATCCTTGTAGGCATATGGTTCCATGACGACATTTGTGATGGTGTTGATCACTATCCTCTGATGATGATGACCGATCTCTGCACCGGTCATATTTATGGTGCCTATCATGGCCCGTCTGACCGTGGCTCTACCTTTGGCGTGGCCATTCTTCTGCTGGCGTTTCACGATCCATGTCCTAGTTGTGTGTCGAACACATAGCTTGGTTGATTGGATCTAAGTTCCTAACAACTACTAGTACATCTAGTTCCGACCCAACTACAACCAATCAGAGCCTTGGAGGTGGTGGAAGACTTGGTGGGTGTGCCTGTCCTGTAGCCAATAGGTCTACTCATTCTCTTGATGTGTCCTTCAGTAGTTGTTGCAGTGCATCACGAAAGTGACATGCTATATCCTCACTGGCAAGAGAGATTTGTTGGATACCAGTCAGGGGTGCTGGTTGGTCCCAGTGGTTCAGTGGGATCTCATGTGGTAATGAGCATTATCTGGATATTTTAGGATATCCCTGGAACTGTCTTTGCTTCCGCTACCAGCCATTACTTAAACAAATCGAAGGTTCGAGCTCATCCTTCTAGCGCCAATTGTTGACGTCAATTTCTCTATGGATGAGAAAGTCAACAACGTTGGATTTTGTTATAACTTGTCAAAAGAGAAAGAGAAAAAGAATGTAATGCAAGAAATAATGACACGAGTTTATGTGGTAAAACTGTGGTGAACGGAGAATTATCCACGGGTGGTTGAATATATAACCAAGCCAAATCCACTATTTAAACAAAGAATTACACCACTCGTTCTCTCTTACCTCTCTCTTGCAATGATTACTATTGTGTTTTTTTCTTATGTCTATATATCTTTTACAATGTGATTATGGGTCTATTTATACATGTATTTTAGTGAAGGATGGTCACTTGTTGAAGTCGTCTTTATCTTCTTTCCTATTTCGGAGATCGTTTGGAGATCGAATGGGACTTTGGTGGTATAGTCTGTTTAGGACTTATTTCCTTATTGATGTGCAGTTTTCTTGAAGAAGTAGAGTAGTTGCTTTATTTGGACTTGCTTCCTGTGTGGTATTTCATTCTTCTAGAAACTCTTTGACATGGATATCTTGCGTATCGGAGCATGATTCCTGGTTCACCCACTTATGTGAATCGTTTGTCGGATTCCTTCATTTGGATTTCTTGTGTTTTCCTGAATATAACATAATATGCTAAGCACTCTGTCCCGAGTAGGACATAACGCGCTGAATACTCGTGTTCAGACTTACTCGGGTTCTTATTCCTTCGTGATATCTTGAACTCAGATGCCCATCTGGTAACTTTTTAAGGGATTGTCCTACCTGTCAGTGACGTGTACATTCAACAAAATGCACATATAACAAAGTGCTATCATAAATTCCAGCCATTCAGACAACAATAAAAGCCACTCACCAATCACATGAGAGTGATATTGATAACAATGCTTTGAGTTATAGACTGACCCATCTGCCAAAAATGACTAAATCACTTTAACACAGATTGATAACAATGTTTTTAGTTATAGACATTGATGGAATTTTGATGGGTTGAAGCCACATGACATAGATTTGATGACTACGGCAGACCAAAAATAGTACTGGAAAACTATGAGTCAGATGAGCTTTTTCTTCATATTTTTATGACTCAACGTTTTTTGATTTAAAATGAAAAGTTTGTAACTTACAATTATCATGAAGGTTGAAGATTATCTTAGAAATTCTTTGGGGGATTCCATCACCATCAAAGTAATCAGCATAAACAAGCAAAACAATCAAGTAAAACATAACAAGCTAAAATTAAAATAGAGCAAAAACTAAACAAAACATTCGGACAAATCAAACCGAGCAATAACATCAATTGAATGAAAACTGAATCCCTACTCAAATTGAATCCACAAGTCACAACACAAAACAAGTTTCTTTTAGCATCTAGATGAGAGCAAACTATATGAGAGCAAAATACCTTTAAGCAAAGAAGATGCGTTTTGGCGACGACGACGACAGAAGCTGACGTCGATCTTGGCTAAATGGCGGCACAGATGGGAACCTTCTATGATCTGGTAAGGTGGAAGGCCTTAAGAAAATACCCAAAAAAGAAGTAATCCTAGGTCACCGGAATGTTCGACCGTCGAATCGTCACTGAAAACCACCTCATTTTTCTTCTTCGGTGTCGCACGATCCAAACCCTTCCTTTCTTCCTCTCCTTTTTTTCTTCTTCGTCTTCATCTTGGTCTGATGGTAAAGGGATTTAGGGATTTTTTTTAGCTAAAAACGTATACCGTATATGTTTGTAAAAACAAAAATTGGTTTATGGTATACGACTACATGTTTGTCAAAAAAAAGTTTCACTCTTACAACAAAAAATTGGTTTTTTATTTTAAGAAAAGAATATTTTAGACTTTACAACTTGCATCCGGTTAAAAACAATAACTTATTTTTTTGATTAAAAACAATAATCTATTTCTTAATTTGACTACTTTTACAAATCCCCCTTGATATTATCTATCAACGTATCTAGACCATGTAAATTTTTTTTTTATGTTTTTTATCATCGGTAAGATTCGAGCGGCTTACTTATGAATCATTTGCCCAAGTCCCAAGCTCATCCATCTACCAACTAAGAGCATCTCCAATATAAAAATGGCTTGCATATGAATTATTGTTGACATGGTAACAATGTCAAGGAACTTGCTTCTTGTGTGGTATAAATATGGACTTGATAGACGATCAACTTAAAATTTTGCCTCCAATGCTTTCATTTAAAACACATTTTGTCTTAACAACGTGTTCAATTTTATTTCCTATTTTCTTTTTTATTTTATTTCCTTACCAAAAAAAGATGAAAAATCAAAGTCAATTTTAAATGTTTACTGAGTTAGCCTAAAAAAGGGTTGCGCAACAGGTTGTCTGAAAGTGGACGGTCATGTTGACAATGTCTAATTTTTTTTTGTCACTTCAGCTTGAGGTTGAATATGCACGGCTGCATTGGAGAAAGATTTTTCAAAAGAATATCTATTAATCGTACGTGGCCTCTATTTTTTTCGCAAGCCACGCTTGCATTGGAGATGCTCTAAGCTACACCTTTATGGCAATTCTATATTATATTTGAATAAATAAAAGTCACAAAAATAAATGCAATTTGTTGTATAAAGTTCTCGGATGGCAAACAAGTGATCTTGTTGATCTTGTTTCCTTATATAATGGTGGTCCGAAGTAGGTAAAAATCCGAAATTTTGATTAGAGTCAATTTTTTTTGACAAATCGTAAATTTAACTTCTATTGAATATAGCTCCACGTGAACTCGATTTATCCCACATTTATAGAATGTGGGAATTAATGCAACACTAAACGAATGCCTTAGAATGTTAATTTTATATTCCATAATAAAAGTATATTCGCTAGAATTACTCAATCTAGCTAACTAGATTTTCTCTCTATTAAATTGTCTTCTAATTTGACGGTGAGAGTACAAGGGGTGTATTGGATTGAGATTTTATAGACAATTTTGAGAAGTAAAATTCCGGTGGAATTGAATTTAGACTCTTTTAATAAGTTAGATAAGTCTTGTGGTATTCGATTAATATCTTTAAGATTTTTTTTTAAAATCCATAATATCTTGTGGTATTGGATTTAGAATTTCAAGAGACAACAAATTGTTAGGTGATATTGGTTTGAGATCAAGATTTGTAAGATTTCACGACAAAATGGACAGTCTCATACTTTTTAACAGTGTCCTAGGGGGAGCTAGTCAGGTGGAAACCCAGCGCCTAAGCCGATTAGTCGGGATTAATCAGTAAACTTAATTACACAAAAATTTCAATTAGAACTCAAAAGAAAAATCTTTCCTTCAAATTCTTTCCAAATCCAGTCATAAACCAATCCAGATCCCCAATTATCAAATCTAAAGAAAATTCTTTCCAAAAACACAAATGCCAAATTACCATCAAAATCCAATGTTATTACCAAAGCCAAAAGCCTAGGAAAACAGAGTACAAGAGCTAATCAAAGACCGAGGAAAACAGAGTAAAATTGAAAAAAGCAACATAACAAACATTAGACATTCAACAAGGCAAAAAAAAAGCAAAATGTAAAGTTGCCACTCCTCGGCAAAAATAACACAGTAGCCACTAGCCAAAAAGCAACACCAGAACATCAAAACCAGAAAATCAAAACAACCAGAAAAACAAATCACTACCTAAAAAGAATTGAATCCATTGCCACCAGAAAACCAAACCAAATTAGAAAGTAAAATAATGCAGCAAACCCAAAAATGACCATAACCCATTGCCACCAGAAAACCAAACCAGAAAACAAAACAAGGCAACAAACCCAAAAATGCAAGGAAAAGCAGGAAAACAAAATTACAAAATTAATGAATTTCTCAAATCAGAATATCCATTTCCATGAAAATCAAAAGCATGGAGGAGAGGGTACACATTAACAAAGGATTGAATGATTGATATAAGATAACTTGAAAGACTGTTAAGTGTTAACAGAGGGTACACATTAATATGATTGAATGATTGATCAAAAGCATAATGGAAAGGGTACACATTAACAAAAGAGATGAGAGACCAAGATGGTACCTGACTGCTGCGACCGATGAACTGGAGAGTGGAGAGTGGAGACTGTTGTGAGCCTACGACCTGGTGAACTGGAGAGTGGTGACGGCTGCGACCTGGCGACGATAGGGGTGATAAAAAAAATTGTGACAATCGATGATCACAACGACTGGAGACGGGCGATAAGAAGATTCTTTGGGCGATTTGGGCTATTAGTTTGTGCATTATTTGGTGACTTTGGTCGAAGAAGAAGGAAATGGGTGAAGTGAAGACTGAAATGAAGTCATTTCACTTATTTTTTTTTTTAAAAACAAAAATTAGCTAGGCAGAGTCAACGTCGTTGACCCACGCCTAGCCGCCTAGCCGCCTAGTCGATTAGTCGACAACTTCCCCGATTAGTCGGCCACTGCGTAATTAGGTCGATTTTCCCATTTTCTCATCAGTAAGAGCCGCCTATCCGATTTTCACCGATTAATCAGCCTAGGAAGCCAACTTCTAGAACACTGCTCTTTAGTGATAACTGTAAATACCAAGTCCCCAAGATTGTATTGCCCTCCATCATAAGACTTTTTGATCTCTTTTCGGACTTTTCACACACTAAATATCATCTTTATCCTCCTCAACTTCCATACCCACATCAGATCTTCATCAAATCTAACAAAATAAGAAAAAAAATTAAAAAATTCTCTCTGATCTGGTTATGGTGAAGCCATGCTTTCAAAAATATTTTCATCAAAATATGTTTTTTTAAAAAAAAATCCACCATTTTTTTTCAATATCCATGCTTCCAAAATCCAAAAATGCGTAGTTTGACAACCCAACTATGTTTTTCAGAAGAAAAAAAACTTCTCCAAATCCGGTTATGGTGAAGTCAATGAGGAAGCCTATCCCAAATCTAGGTTTCCAAAAACTATTCTAACAACCATATGGACAAAGAAAAGATGATCAAAGATTGATACTGAAGAGATAGTGGTGAAGGTTGATGGTAACAGAGATAGGTTGATGGATTTCGATGAGTTTTTGTATCAAACTAAGAACGGCCAAGAAGATGATCAAAGACTGGGTTGTGGGGACTTGTTAAGAGAGAGTGGGTGGTGGACCAGTGGGGAAGATGGTATGAGTGAGGAGGTAGAAGACGAAGAGAATGGGACTTGAAGGCAAGAAGATTGTAAAAGAAAAAATATAATCGTATTTTTTTATGTAAAAAAAAATCATATGCAACTAAACACAGCTATAAACAAATCCCAATAATTTATAAATAAAGTCTATATAATCCTAATAGTCTATAAATAAAGTCCAAAGACTCTTTTAAAAAAATTCCAAATCCTAAATAGTCTAATACATATAATCGTAATAGTCTTTAAGATCATACAAATCTTGACACCCCAAAATTATCTATTAAAATCCCAGTCCAATACATCCGTAAATGTAGGCCACCAATTAGCGATCTTAACAACTTCTTTTGTCTTACAAGTAGTTAACTTCTTTTCTCTTACAAGTAAACTATACTCGTCGAGGGTGACTAACTTCTCGTTAGGATCTCTTGCGACAACCAATAATCTTTCAATGCAGTACATATTTCACCTTAATGGGAAATTTTTATCTCTTCATCATTGTTGTTGGTCGTCACATTGACTGTTTGATGTCTTTATTATCGACCGGATTCTACTATCAAGTGTTAACACACTTAGGGCCAGTTTGGTATTGTTGTAACTTTTATAATAATCACTGTTAGCTGAGCCGAAAGAATAATCTGTTATGAAATAGATGTTTAGTTAATTGTACTTTTTAAACTACTATAAAGCTCAAAAGCAATATACATATGTTTGGTAATTTTATTTCAAAAGTATTGAAATTAGTTATAATGACTACAACAGATATGATTTTAGAACCTTATTTTATTTTTATTATTTTATGCATAATATATATATATATATATATATTAATGAATATTTAAGTAGAATATTTAAATTAGAAAAAAAATCAACAAGTTCAGTAAAAATTATTTTAAAATATTTTATAAATCAATATTTCATTAGAATATTTAATTCTATGATGAAATAGGGTATATAAATTATTTTAATTTGACTTCATTAGGATAATAATGACATTCTAAAAGATTCATTAAATACTGAAATAGATTTTTCCATAATCACGCAACAACTTCTTAAAATCACTATCAAAACTTGACAGATTATTAAGTAATCACTTTTGGAAGTTTTACCTAACTTTATTTAATGTAAAAATTATAAAATAAATTGATTTTAACTTCTTTAAAAAATACCTAATTGCATAATATCCATATTTTATTTATATTCTTACATAAAAGGAAAGCACTAAAAGCAACTATTATGCAAGCAATTGCTTTAAGGGCTCAGTTTGGTATTGATTTCGGTATGCTAAAATCAACCAATTACATAATATTGTAAGAAAATAATGTTTAGTAAACCCTTTCCAAACTAATTATTTAAGAATCTACCTTGTTTTGACAGTGACTTTGAGAAGTAAGTAAGATGTTACTTTTCAAAAGAAATTATAAAATAATCAATTTTAGGATTTAATGAATCTTTTAAAACACCTAAATTGCCCTCGTTAATTTAACTTGACGACAGATTTGTCCTTTTATTTTTTTTCCTATTCTAATCTTACAACCCTAATTTGTACTTAATTTAACGTTATTTTTTCATTCCTTACACAAACTTTACTTTGAGTTCGAAGATTTTCCATCACTTTGCCAAGAAATTTTCACAAGCAAGTCAAATTTATGTTTATGCGTTAAATTGAATAATTACAATATTTGATTTATAATATTATCTAGGTTGAATAAATAAGTTTATGTGTAATAAAAATGTATATTGCTCATCTTTTATTTTATGGATTACTTAGTCACGCGGCTTGATTATTTCAAAAAAAAAGTTGCATTAATAGTTTGATGTTTAGCCTAACATATTAATTTTATTAGTATCCATATTTGCAGTTTGATTGTTTCAGCTTATTTATTCATTTTATTTTCTTGAACAACTTGTTGTTTTACTGATATATTATATTGCTTTAGTTTATTTATTATTTTATTTGCTTTTACAATTTATTGCTTTACTAATATATTCTCTTACTATGCATGTGTTAGGCTAACGGTTTGATTACACGAGCTATTAGGGATAATAAGTTGTCTACATATTTATACTTGTTTGAATACACATGTTGTTTATAATAATAACAATTTTCCAATTATTTTCTTTTAGCATTTTTTTTCTAATTAAGTAAATACTAATTTAGATGGAGAAGATCTACAAGACAACCAACAGTACTGAAAACATTAATAAAGGCTATATGGGATACTGCTAATGTAGATTTATATTGTGATTTGTGTATTATAGAGGTTGAGTCAGGGCGTCGCCTCAGAACTCATTTTACGAAACTTGGATAGGATAACTTGATTGTAAATTTCAATAAGGAAACATGAAGAGAGTATAGTAAACTTCAATTGAAAAATAAGTGGGATGTACTAAAAAGTGATTGGAAATTGTGGAAGCAACTCATTGGAAAGAGACCGGTCTTGGATGAAATGTTTAATTAAAAACTATTGATGCATCTGAAGAATGGTGGCTGAGTAAATTGGAGGTGTGTATCTTGGTGGTATTAGTTTTGTCGCATGTCTAGTACATTTTGATATATGTTAATACAATATCATCATATGTAGGTACATTTGGGTGCAACTAAATTTCATAAGTAATGAATTGACGTTGAGATGGAAGCTAAGTTAGATAGGATGTTCATGAACATCACAGCTACTAGTGACTATGCATTGGCACCTTCATCTGGTATACTTCTATCAAAGGATTGTCAAATTCTTGATGATGATCATGTCATTCCACTTGACCCTGGTGGTGATGTGAATAATTTGATTCAAATAAAATCTAAAGATGGTGAAGGTTGGAGAAGGGAAATAAGAGGAATCTTGAAGAAGATGACAAACAAGCAATTAAGAAGAAGAGAAGTAAGAAAATGGTTGTAAAAGGTGGGAAAGTGGGAAGTGCTCCAAAATTATCACAACAAATTGATCACCTCATTGATGCAGTTGAGAGTAAGAAAGAAGCCAATTATGGTATTTCTAAAGTAATAAAGTTAGTCAAGTCTTTGCCTGGGTAGAGATCGAAAGTGACTTGTGGTTATTTCAACTCATTTGTTTTTAACTAAATAAAAGAGAGAGATGTTTTCCATTTTCAAAAATCCCGAAATCATGCTTAAGTAGCTGAATTACGAGAAATCCCGAGATTCACTATGATATCATTTTATTGTATTACTCAACCCTATTAACATTTGATTTTTATCATATTAGTTTTTTTTTGCTTTTAAGTATTTTATATGTTCTGAGAAAAAATTAGTTCCTACAAGATTTTAGATTATTGAGAAATAAAATGGGTTGTTGTTTTTATGACTTTTATATATTCTATTAAGCTTTCTTCTATATGAATATTGATTTGTTGTTTGTTGGGATGACATTTTGCTATATGAATCACTTCAAGTATTGTAAGGTTATTTTATTCCTTATGTTTAGAATGATTAAATTGAGTTGTTTTTGCAGGGTTACCTAATAATATGGATAAAATAGATGATGAAAATGTCGTTATATGTGATGTTGCATGTCTTATTGAATCATATTATCTAAAATACACTTACAAACAACTGTGTAAGAATTCAATTCAAACCGGTAATATGTGGGTGCATGAGATAATACATGGAAATGAAAACTGATGTCATAGGATGGAGAAAAATGTATTTTTAAAATTATATGTCGACTTGGAAGCCAACTATGGATTGAAGGGTATAAGAAACATGAATTCTATTAAGATATTAGGATTGTGCTTCCATATTTTAAGGCATGGGGCAGGATATAGGTTGGCACAAGAACGATTCCAACATTCTGGTGAGATTGTGAGTAGATATTTTAGTCAAATGCTAGATATCTTTTGTCTCTTTGCAATTGATATAATAAAACCAATGGATCCTGAGTTTAAGGACATTTCTGAAGAAATTTTAAGAGATTCTAGATATATACCTCATTTTAAGGTAATTATTATCACTGATAATATATATATATATATATATATATATATTTGAATTATTATAAACTTATGATTATTATCGTGTATTTCCATGTAATTACGTTTAGGATTGTATTGGTGCAATAAATGGTGTACATGTTCCTACCTCAATTCCTCCTAAAGATCAAATACCGTATATCGGTACAAAGGGAACACCAACACAAAACATAATGGTTGTATGTAATTTCGATATGCAATTCATTTTTGTAGTTACAAGTTGGGAAGGTACTGCAGATGATGCAAGGATTTTCTTACCAGCTATGCGTAATCATGTTTTAAATTTTCCTAAACCTCCTAAAGGTATGGTATTATCTAATTTATGATATGTTTAGTTTATTTATTATAAATAGATATTCATTAATTATTTTATAGGGAAATACTATTTGGTTGATGCGGGATATCCACAAATGGATGGGTATTTAAGACCATCTAAAAGTGAAAGATATCACATATCCAATTTTCATCGAGGAAGCCAACCAAATGGTTATCAAAAAGTATTCAACCACGCACAATCTTCTCTTAGAACTATCATTGAATGCAATTTTGAGTTTGGAATAAAAGATGGAAGATTTTAAGAAACAAGCCTAACTATCAGTTTGATAAGTAAGTGAAGATTGTCAACGCGGCCATGACAATACAATAATTATATAAGAAGGCATGCTCAGCATGACCATCATTTTGAAAAAATTGAAAATTATCCATATTTTGTACTTGAAAAAGATAATGAAAGGAATGATGATTTCCAAGAAGAAAATCACAATACTAATACACTTGGAGCACGAGAAATGAAGAGATTGGCAGATAGTGTAGGTTTTGTTAAAAGTTTAACTATGGTGATGGATAATTTGGATGTTACTGCAAGTAGAGCCATTTCTTTTACATAGTTTGTAAAGTCCTCATTTGTTAATTGGCTTATTTCGTGAACAAATTACATTTTTGGAGTATTATGTAAAGGTAGCTTAGGCTCTCAAGACCTCAAGAGGAGAAGCACCGAAGGTAAAATTCTTGTGCTTACTTACTTTGAAGAGATAGTTGCACACACTCACAAATTCATGCATAACTTTAATTCTTATATGTGGAGTGTTTTCTTGTGTGCATTTTGATGACTGTTATTGATTTATTTGCATCGTGTAATTAAATGTTTTATGTCATGTTTGGCATTAGAATAAGATGCATGTTTCATCACTCTTGAACTTGTTGAAATTATATGTTTGAGTGTTGAAATCAGGTTGTGCACTGGTGGTGCACTACAACACACCACTCTAGCGCAACATTCCAGTGGAACGCCGCTAGTCATGCCCCACTGAGTTGCGCTGCTGCACCCGCACACAGTTGAAAAAAGTGGACGTGTGCTGGTGGTGCGCTACTCGACTAGCGCAACCTCACCAGTGCAAACATTCCAGAGAATTTATGCTTGTGTTGCGACATTGGGATGCGCCACTCATCCAGCGCCTGTTGTAAAAATTGGTTATGCACTGGTGATGCGCTTGTCGACCAGCGCACACAAAGAAAGTTGGAACATTTTTTCCAAAATGACCTCACTTTGTTTGGATCTTATATATATATAACTCAGTGTTTTAAGGTCGTGTAAGAGTTTAGAACATCAAATATTTTCTTTAGAACACATTTCAAAGGAAAAACACTTTCAAGAACTCATTTTTAATCACTCAAAGCATTCCCATGTGCATCAAAACTTCATCTTGCATCATCTAAGCTCATTTAGAGTGCATCAATGGATAGGGTTGCTTCATCACATCTTGTTTGGTAAGTTCTTCACTATCTTCTTACAAGTTAAGTGTTTTACTTGCTGAACCTTCTCTTTAATTATTTTTATGCTCTTAGAAGATTTTCTAGATACAAAATAGAGATTGTTGTGATGCCATGATTGAGTGTTGTATTGTGATAGCTTTATAGGATTGTTTAATCTATGTTTAGCTAAGCTTCTTGAACATGTCATTTAGCATTTGATATCTAGGATTGCATTATTTGTCATCTCATTATTCTAGATAAGCATATAGGGTTTCCTAGCCTTGTTTGTTCATTGAATATCATCACATATTCACAAAGGACACTTTGTCTCTTCATTGAGAAGTAAGTCTTGTGTTGCTTTCTGGAGTAGGTAGCTTAAATCACAAGCAAGATGGACTAGGTTCACTTATACCGGGATTAGGTAGTGGTGGTGAATTTAAACCGAGATTAGGTTGTAATTCTCTTACCTTTATTGGATTCGAGGTTCGTGTGTGGCGCACATATCAGCCCGTGGTTTTTCCCATTTGGAGGGTTTCCACGTATATCTCAAGTGTCGTTTATATTTCTGCATTTTTAAACTTGTGATTTTATTGCAACTAGCTAGGGGCATTTTCATAAACTTGATCTTTAGCGAAAATTGGGTAAAATTGTTTAAAATCTATTCACCCCCCGCCCCCCCCCCCCCCCCCCCCCCCCCCCCCCCCCCCCCCCCCCCCCCCCCCCCCCCCCCCCCCCCCCCTCTAGATTAATTCTATATACACCATAATATTTGTTTCAATTGGTATTAGAGCAGGTTCCTAGACATACATAGGTGATCCTTGCTCATTTTGGTGTGTGTTGCATTCATATCATTCATTCATAAACACAATGAGTTGAAATTATGGCAATGAGGGAGCTTCTAGCACTAGGCCTTCACTCCTCACCGGGTTGAATTATGCCTCTTGGAAAGGCAGGATGGAGTCGTACATATGCCAAATTCATGACAGGGCATGGATGGCAGTTGAAGATGGCTACACTTCACCCCTGATGACTTTGGCAGATGGAGGAGATGATGTACTCAAACCAAAGGCACAATGGAATGCACAAGAGTTTGAGGCATCAAAATGGAATAGGAAGGCAATGCATGCCATCCTATGTGCAATGGATGAGTACCAGTACAAGTTGGTTCAAAATACTAGGATAGCTAAGGAGGCATGGGACATCCTAGAAGTTGCACATGAGGAAACCGATGTGGTTAAGGAATCGAAACTTCAAGTTCTCCAAACGCAATTTGAGTTGCTCAAGATGGATGAGAACGAGTGCTTAAATGACTTTGAAGTGAGGTTGATGGACATTGTGAACCAAAGTCATCAACTTGATGATCCTTATTCGGATTGGAAGATCAAGCAAAAGATTATGAGATATCTACCTATAGATTTGAGTCTAAGGTGACGGTTTTGGAAGAGAATAGTGGTTACAAGGACATGAAGCCGAGTGAAGTGATTAGGAGTCTTCTAGCTTACGAATCTAGGAAATGTCCTAATCCCATACCACCGAAAAAGAAAAAAGATATTGCTTTGAAAGCCTCCAAGGTTGAGAAGGAGGAAAGTGATGACTCGGATGAAGAAATGGCTTTGCTAATGAGGAAGTTCAAGAAATTCTACAAGTCCGAGAAGAAAGGTTTTGGATTTAAGGGTCAAGACTTAAAGAAAAAGGCTCCCTTCAAAAAGTTTGAGCCTAGGTAAGAAAAGACCGAGAAGAAAGGGGTCCAATGCTATAAATATGGTGAAATAGGTCACTTTGCCCCGGAATGTGCAAATCACAAGGTCAAGAAGAAGGGAAAAGTGATGGCTGCCACATGGAGTGAAAGTGATAACTCAAATAAAGGAGCTGAGTCTTCGGATGATGAAGAACTCATGGCTAACTTCATAGCCTTTATGTCATCTCTTAGGAGTAGAGATGCTAGTGAAGAAGAAAGTGAAAGTCAAGAGGGAAACTACTCAAGTGATGATGGATCTTTATCACAATCCATAAATGGAAGTGTGGAAATGATGGATCTCAAGGACTACATGACTAGGTTTGAGAGTTCAAAGTTGAAGAATAAGAATGAAATCAAGAGATTGAAAGAAAAAAAACCTAGACCTCTCAACTCAAGTTTACCAACTAAATGAAGAGTTTGTGAGATCTAAGAGAAGTGAATAAGGGTTGAAGAAAGAGATTGAAGATGCTAGAGAGTTTTTGGCCAAGATGAACTCTAGCACCAAGAAACTTGACCACATGCTAGATGTTGAAAAAAGGCCAAGTGACAAGAAGGAGCTTGGGTTTGAAGATGACAAGATGTCCTCCACTCCAAGCAAGACAATTTTTGTAAGAAGCATGAACTTCAATGGGTCATATTCTCATCAAACTCCTAGGAAAAAGCTTGATCTAAGAGAGTGTTCAAGAAGTGCTCAAGTGAAGGTGGCACCAAGAAGCCCACCTCAAGCTCATCCTACAAGGGCTCCTCAAGTTAACTTCCCCCCAAAAGCTCACAAAGAGAAGACACCTATCATGCAAGCTCAAACAAGGAAGCAATCAAGTCTTGCTCAACAATAAAGAAGGAAAGCTCATCAACAACAAGCAAGACAACCACAAAGACATGTGAAGGCTCCAATGCATTTTCAACGATATGGTATAATTCCTAACTTTTTACCTACATATCATTTTTGTGGTATTGATAGCCATATTAGACCAAATTGCTTTAGGTATATCAAATTATGTAGGATTGAAAGCATGATAGAGAAGAAAAAGGCTAGAGCCATGATGCATGATCCTAGGACATCTAGAGCCATGATGCATGTCACTAGGAAAAGTGGAACACCTTTGCATGATCTTAAGACATTTAGAGCCCATGTACCATTGACTACTAGGAAGGAAAATACTGCACCTAGGTGAATTAGAAAGGATGAACACCTTTGCCATGTTGCACAAATTGCTTTGAAAGCTTATTCTTGTGATTTTTGGTATTTGGATAGTGGGTGATCTAGGCACATGACTGGAAATAAGAGTTTCATTGAGACTCTTGTGATGGATGAGGGAGGAAATGTCACCTTTGGTGATGGATCCAAAAAGAAGGTCAAATGAAAGGGAACCATTTCCATTCCCGGATTACCCTTCTTGTCTAATGCTTTGTATGTTGATGGTCTAAAAGCCAATTTGATAAGCATTTCACATTTTTAGTGATGATGGACTCTCCATCTTGTTTAGAAAAAATGATTGTTCTATCCTATTTCCTAATGGACAAACCTTGTTAAAAGGTATGAGGTCTAGTGACAATTGCTATTGTCTTGAGGCTATAAGTGTGTCCTGTAATGTGTCCAAGGATGAACAAATAGAGTTGTGGCATGAAAGAATTGGTGGCATGAAAGAATTGGTCACATGAACTTTAGGGATTTAAGAATCTTAGATAAGTTCAATGTTGTGCGATCCCTTCCCAAGCTTGGGAAAAAGGTTAATGGTGTTTGTGGACCTTGCCAACAAGGGAAGCCAACCAAGAGTATGCATAAAAAGGGCAAATATGTAACCACCAAGGAACCTCTAGAGCTTCTCCACAAGGATCTTATGGGTCCTATGTAAACCGGGAGTTTAGGTGGAATGAGATACATTTTTGTGTGTGTAGATGACTTCTCTTGGTACATATGGACTTATTTTCTTAGAGAAAAATCTGAAACTTTTGATAACTTTAAAATGATTTGTTCCAAAATTCAAAATGAAATGAACTCCAAGATTAAAAGCATTAAGAGAATTAGGAGTGACCATGGGAAGGAATTTGAGAATGTCCATTTTAAAAACTTTTGCAATAGTCTAGGCATCTCTCATGAGTTTTCGGCTCCTAGGACACCTCAACAAAATGGAATGGTTGAGAGTTCTTCGAGAAATGGCCCGTGTGATGTTGCTTAGCAACAATGTCCCTAGGAATCTTTGGGCCGAAGCCGTCAATACGGCATGCTACATAGGAAATAGAGTCTTTCTTAGGCCCCACACTAAGCAAACATCATATAAGTTATGGAAAGGTAGAAAACCAAATGTTAGCTACTTCCACACCTTTGGAAGCAAATGCTACATTTTGAATTATCGTGATCAACTTGGAAAATTTGATGCTAAGAGTGATGAGGTTATCTTCATTGGCTATGCTTTGAATAGTAGAGCCTATAGAGTTTTCAATCTAAGGATTAGGACCGTAATGGAATCATCTAATGTTGTCATTGATGACACTAGGCTCAAATCTAATGACCATGAGGAGGAGGTAGATCTAGTTGATTACTCCCATTTGGAGAAGGTAGTTGATATCTCTAGTGTTGAAAAGACTAATCTTGATGATGACATAACACAACCTAGTGATAGGATTCCTCTCTTGAACTCAAAAGAACCTGCTCCATTGGTTAGGAAACTCTATGATAAAAATGACATTATTGGAGAGGTTAGTGAGGGTGTTAGGACTAGGCATCAAATGGCTAATCTAATTAGCTACACATGTTACACCTCTAAAATAGAACCCAAGAAAATTGATGAAGCTTTAAAAGATGAATTTTGGGTTCTTACCATGCAAGAAAAGCTTAACAAATTTGAAAGGAATAAAGTTTGGACTTTAGTTCCTAGGCTCAAGAACATCAATGTGATAGGCACCAAGTGGGTATAAAGGAACAAATCTGAAGAGGATGACAACATTGTACAAAACAAGGCTAGGCTTGTAGCACAAGGATATTCTCAAATTGAGGGTATTAACTTTTAGGAAACATTTGCTCCCGTTGCTAGGATTGAGTCCATTAGACTTCTTTTATCAATTTCTTGTTTGCACAAGTTTAAATTATACCAAATGAATGTTAAGAGTGCCTTCCTCAATGGTTTCTTGCAAGAGAAAGGGTTTGTTTAGCAACCCAAAGGGTTTGTGGATCCTCACCACCCTAATCATGTCTATCACCTCAAGAAAGCTTTGTATGGGTTGAAATAAGCACCTAGGGCTTGGTATGACCGTCTCACTCAATTTCTCATAGATAATGGCTACACTAGAGGTAGTGTTGACAAGACTCTATTCATCAAGAAAGACAAAGATGAGCTCTTTATAGCTCAAATCTATGTTGATGATATAGTCTTTGGTTCCACAAATGATACCAAAGTCTAACAATTTGTTAAAATGATGTCTCATGAGTTTGAAATGAGTCTAGTCGGTGAGTTGAGTTACTTTCTAGGTTTACAAATTAAGCAAATGGATGATGGGATTTTCATATCTCAAGTTAAATATGACAAAAACCTAGTGAAGAAATTTGGCCTTGAAAGTGCTAAACATTGTGATACACCGATGAGCACCACTTTGAAGCTAAGCAAGGATGCTAGTGGTAAGAGTGTGGACCAAACCTTATATCATGGCATGATTGGTAGCTTGCTCTATTTGATCGTAAGTAGGCCCGATATCTCCTTCAGTGTGGGTGTGTGTGCTAGGTACTAATCGGATCCCAAGGAGTCCCATATCTCTTCTGTTAAGAGAATTATTCGCTATGTGAATGGGACTTCTAATTATGGAATTTGGTACTCTTTTGACACTAATGCTAGTCTTGTAGGCTTTAGTGATGTAGATTGGGCAGGAAATTATGATAATAGGAAAAGTACATCGGGCGGTTGCAATTTTTTTTTTGAACAACCTTGTCTCTTTGTTTTGCAAGAAGCAAAATTCGATTTCCTTGTCCACGGTTGAGGCCGAATACATAGCTGCTGGGAGTGGGTGCACACAACTCCTTTGGATGAAGCAAATGCTAGTTGACTATGGATTCAATCAAGGTACTTTTACTCTCTTTTGTGACAACATGAGTGCCATTAATATTTCCAAGAATCCTGTTCTACATTCTAGGACTAAGCATATTGACATCCGCCATCATTTCATTAGAGAACTAGTTGAGAACAAATGCATTGTACTTGAACATGTAAGTACAAATGATCAACTAACGGATCTATTCACTAAACCTTGAGATGCTACTCTATTCAAAACTCTTAGTAGATCTATTGGGATTTGTCTCATGGAGTGATGAGTTTTGGTCTTTGACCCCATATTGGGAACTCAAGCAGAGATAGCTATTGTATACTTTTGCATCTCATTTTTTTTAAAATGTTTATGCTCCTTTATTGATTGCTTGAGTAGCTTAGTTGCACTTATTATAGTATATTGTATTTTCTTAAATAAGTGTGAACTTTGCTTTGATTACAATCCATGTCATATTTTTGTTCAAACATGCATTTTTGGACTATGAGAAATACATTGGAAGTACATATTGAATGACCTATAATTAACTCTATGACATGATGATTCTTTAAATGACATGCTAATGAAAAATGATAAAGCATGATTTGATGATTGCAATTGTAAATGCAACACATTGTGTGAAAAATGCTAGTGAGACTAAACTGTTTAATCAATGTCTCTCTTTCTTTATTAGTTGAACATGGCTACTATCATACGGGTATTCTCCCGGAAAAATCAAGTAGGGTGCAAAGTTGCTCATGCCATGTTTCACTTATAAAGTTAGATATAGTGCTATTAAAACTTGATATCTATGAAAAATCTATATCTTTGCCTATATCATGACAAATGGTGAAGTTGGTTTGAATTATATTGGAAACCTTTGTCATTTGCTTTGCCAAATACCATTGTTTTTGGACTTGAATGCAACATGTCTTGTATGAAAAGCATTTTTGATTCACACATTTTCTTTCAAAAAAATCTCATTGTTTTTCTCCTATTAATAGAGTTGCAGAAATGTGGCTTATATAATTATGCAACAATCTTGTATGCTCCTAGCTTTCTTTGCCTTGAGTGACCCGGTTGGGGACTTCTCCTTTGTCTATCTCATGACAAAAAGGGGGAGTAGTATTGACCTAACATTGTGGTGTTAAGGGAGTAGCATTGTGTTGACTTTAAAGGGAGTATTACTTGTTTAAGGGGGAGATTACATGTAGGGGGAGTAACCCATTGAGGGGGAGCATTGCATGAGCATTTCATGAGCATTGCATGAGCATTTCACGATGGTGTAAATGGTGAGGAATGTCACCTTTTTGTTGGTCAATTGCAATGATGTCACCTTTATAATAAGTTAAGTTTAAAAGGCACCTATTATGGTGAGCTACCGAAATTGCCCTTAAATAATCGATATTTTATTCTTTAAAGGTTGCCGTCTAATAAAGTTGTCTGAAAATCAATCACCTACTCCATTTTTTCTTCACAAAACGAGCTCCATTCCAGATTTATTGTATTCCAGATATTGAACATATTCCAGATTTTGCACAAGAAGGTAAAATAATATTTCTGATCTTCATTTTCATTTTTTATCATATTTCTGTGTGGTATAACACTGTATGAACATTTATGAACATGTTGTCTGAATTTTTTTATGTTGATGTCCTGGAGTTGTAAACTTTTTACAAAGAATGAATGAACATGTATGCATATTTTTTTGTATATATATTTGGGCGAGTTGAGTTGAAGTGGTGCAAACAAGTTTATAATCTTGGGCATACAAGGTGGAAATGTTTTAAAAAAAGGTCGAAACATTTGTAAAAAAGCTCGGAAATGTGAAACTAAGTCTCGATCAAATTCTAAAAAAGCTCGATTCCAAAAATAGATGCTGGATACGTAAAAAGAAAAGCTCGATCCTTGGCAAAAAAGGCTCAATCCTTGGTAAAAAAAGGCTCGATCTATCAGAAAAAAAGCTCGATCCCTGCCAAAAAAAAGCTCGATCCCTCACACAAATAGCTCGATTCCTTTTGAAAAAAGCTCGATACCGCACAAAAAAGCACGATCTCTCACAAAAAAACTTGATTCCTCAAAAAAAAGCCGATCCCTTTCAAATAGGCTCGAGGCATATGATAAAAAGCTCGAGCCATATATTAAAAAGCTCGATTATGTAGAAAAAGAGCTCGGTCTTGAACAAAAAAAGCTCGATCCCGTTAGAAATAGCTCGTTCATGTACAAAAACGGCTCGATCATGTACAAAAAAATCTCGATCCGTTTTTTAAAAAAAGCTTCATATCTTACACTTTTGATTTTTGTTTAATCCTTTATAATTGTAAATTTAATATGAAATATTTTTTTCCTTATTAATGGTTTTTGATGTTGGTTTTGACAGGACAATGGATAGGGTGAGAATAGTCATATCTTACAATGGTCGATGGGAGCAATTACCAGACGGAAATCAGAGGTATTTAGGTTCCGATAACCAAGGTTTGTATGTGTCAAAGAATTTGAGTTACGATGAACTGGTGTCGATTGTGTAAACCATTGTGAAGTTTGATGAGAACAAATACAGTGCTGATCTACAGTCTCTATCAATTGTTCCTGGGACTACATGTTGTACATTTATAAGAAACAATGACGATGTTCAGTTTATGCTAGGGGAAGATAGGGTGATCCCTCAAGTATGTGTTAGTCTAATCGAGAGGCCAGTGGGAGGTGTCATTGGTGAAGATATACCTCATCCTGATAACACCCAACAATTTCGATCGTCAGGCGGAAGCAACCAGTTGTTCACAGAAATAAGTGGGATTGATGGTCGGGAAAACATATGTGTTGTCCCACCGAAAGTAGTCGCCCATGATAATAGAACGGAACCTCAATTCGACGATGTATTTGGTTGTCATATTGAGATGAATGGTAGAGAGTACAACCACCAATACAATGAGATCTACAATGACATCAACAATGAGGAGAATACAGTACTGAATGTTGGGGTGAATCATGAGGTGGATAATGAGGGCAATTTAAATTCTGTAGAAAATGTAGAGGATAATCAGGATGATGCAGAACCTGTCGAAACGGAAAGACGTGTAAGACATGTACACAGATTTAGTTCCAGTGCACCAGATATAGTTGGGACCTCTGAGGGGAGGGCTAATGTAACTGCAGATGATTTAAATAATTCAAGAACATGAGTTATTTCAGGAGCAGAATCATACTCGTTTGGTATTGGTGGAAGCAGGAACTTGTTTGAAGATGAACCTACAAGCATGATATATAAAGGCCAGTTTTTTGCAACGAAAAAGGATTTGAAGAGACTAGTAGGCCATTTTGCAATGCGGCAGAACTTCGAGTGGAAGGTAAAAAGGTCCAATAAGACAACATTACATCTAGTTTATTTGATGGGAAATTGTTCGTGGAAGTTAAGAGCGGTGAGGAGAGATAAAGGCACATACTTTCAAGTAAGAAGTTTTGTCAACGAACACACTTGTCCGTTAGAGGAAATTCACCGCCGGCACCGACAAGCTAGTGCAGTCACAATTGGAGAAGTTATTGCACCTAGACTTCAACAACAAGATGGTCGACTAATGCATCCGAAGGACATAATCGCCGACATGAAATCAATGTATGAAATCCAAATCATGTACAGTAAGGCACACGCCGCCCTCGATTATGCGTTGTCACTGACATATGGAACACATGAGGAAACCTTCCAACTGCTTCCATCGTTTGGTTACGTTTTGGAACAACAAAATCCCGGCATAATCACTGACTTACAGTGCAACGAAGATGATACATTTCTATACTTCTTCATGTCGATTGGTGCCTCACTTAGAGGATTCCGAACGTGTATGCGTCCAGTCATTGTCGTTGATGGTACCCATTTGAAGGGACGGTTCTGGGGTACAATGTTTATTGCAATAACATAAGATGGGAATGAATAGGTGTATCCAATTGCTTTTGGGTACGGTGACTCAGAAAACAATCTTTCATGGGAATGGTTTTTGGATTGCTTGAAGGGTGCCCTAGGTCATATTGATGAGCTAGTTTTTATTTCCGATAGGCATGCAAGCATTAAAGCAGGGATTTCTAAAGTGTTCCCTTATGCCACCCATACCATATGTTGTTGGCACTTTGCTGATCCCTTTTCAAAAAAGCTCGATCCCTTTTCAAAAAAGCTCGATCCCTTTTTAAAAAAGCTCGATCCCTTTTCAAAAAAAGCTCGATCCCTTTTCAAAAAAGCTCGATTCCTTTTCAAAAAGGCTCGATCACTTTCAAAAAGGCTCGATCCCTTTCAAAAAGGCTGGATCCCTTTCAAAAAGGCTCGATCCCTTTTAAAAAAAGCTCGCTGCCTTTTAAAAAAGGCTCGATCCATTTTCAAAAAAGCTAGATCCCTTTTAGATAGGCTCGATCCAATTCAAAAACAGCTCGAACCTATTCAAAAAAGCTCGATTCCTTTTTAAAATGGCTCGATGCCTTTTAACAAAGGCTCGATCCCATTTCAAAAATGCTCGATCCCTTTCAAAAAGGCTCGATCCAATTCAAAAACTGCTCGAACCTATTCAAAATACCTCGAAACATATTCAAAAAAGCTCGATTACTTTTCAAAAAAGCTCGATCCCTTTCAAAAAGGCTCGATCCCTTTTAAAAAAAGCTCGATCCCTTTTTAAAAAGGCTCGATCCCTTTCAAAAAGGCTCGATACCTTTTAAAAAAGCTCGATCCCTTTTTAAAAAAGCTCGATCCTTTAGAAAAAAGCTTGATCCCTTTTGAAAAAGGCTTGATCCCTTTCAAATACGCTCGATCTAATTCTAAATCAGTTCAAACCTATTCAAAAAAGCTCGAAACCTATTCAAAAAAGATCGATCCTTTTCAAAATGGCACGATTGTTTTTTAAAAAAGAATAAAAAGCTCGATTCTTTTTTAAAAAATCTCATTCCAAAAACCTCGATCTACCAAAACCTATTTTTCACGACAAAAATAGCTCGACTAATCAAATAAACACGATTTTCTTGAAAAAAGTCTAAAAAACCCAGATTTCATCTTCCTCAACTAATTTTTAACCAAATTACAAACCCTAACCTAAACCACAACCATTCTCACATCTATATTTTAACCAGTTTCTACAATTCCTATCAACAAAACTCAATTCTAACATGTAATGCAAGTTAACAACAACAAAAACGAGAAAAAATAACCAATCTTACCTTTGTCAATCGCAGCTTTTCCGGTCACTTCACAGTAGATTAGTTTCCCGTCGGTTAGACTGTTGCTTCTCTCTGACTTTTAAAACGATAAATTCCTCACTATTAAAATATTTCAGGGTTTTTTTGTCTCAAACGCTCTTTTGGTGCCTTTTAAACATACATTAGTAAAGTGGTGATATTTGAACAACATACCCCTCAAATAGTGCCAATAATTTTTTGACCCCTTTCATGATGTCATACTCATATTATTGAAAGCAATTGCCCTTGTTTTATATTCACTTAATTATCTCACATGCACTTGGTTGAATAGTGTATTTGTGCTTGCTTTGTGTGTAGGGTTGATAGTTCTACAAGAGATTAAAGATTTGAAGTTTTTTTTATGTTTATCTCTTGTAATGTAGAATATCTTCCCAATGTTTTGTTTTGTTTTGTGAGGATCAATGTGAGTGTTGGTTTTGTCACGAAATAGCCAATTGGGGAGATTGTAAAGTCCTCATTTGTTGATTGGCTTATTTCGTGAATAAATCACATTTTTGGGGTATTATGTAAAGGTAGCTTAGGCTCTCAAGACCTCAAGAGGAGAAGCACCGAAGATAAAATTCTTATGCTTACTTACTTTGAAGAGATAGTTGCACACACTCACAAATTTATGCATAACTTTAATTCTTATATGTGGAGTGTTTTCTTGAGTGCATTTTGATGACTCTTATTGATTTATTTGCATCTTGTAATTAAATGTTTTATGTCATGTTTGGCATTAGAATAGGATGCATGTTTCATCACTCTTGAACTTGTTGAAATTGTATGTTTGAGTGTTGAAATAAGGTTGTGCGCTGGTGGTTCGCTACTCGACCAGTGCACCACTCCAGTGCAACATTCCAGTGGAACGCCGCTAGTCATGCACCACTGAGATGCGTTGCTGCACCCGCGTACAGTTGAAAAAAGTGGGTATGCGCTGGTGGTACGCTACTCGACTAGCGCAGCCTCACCAGCGTAAACATTCTAGAGAATTTGCGCTTGTGTTACGCCACTGGGATGTGACACTCATCCAGCGCCTGTTGTAAAAATAGGTTGTGCGCTACAAGACCAGTGCACGTCACCAGAGCACACAGAGGAAGCTGAAACATTTTTTCCAAAACGACCTCTTTTTGTTTGGATCTTATATATATATATAACTTAGTGTTTGAAGGTCGTGTAAGAGTTCAGAACATCAAATATTTTCCTTACAACACATTTCAAAGGAAAAACACTTTCAAGAACTCATTTTTAATCACTCAAAGCATTCCCATGTGCATCAAAACTTCATCTTGCATCATCTAAGTTCATTTAGAGTGCATCAATGGATAGGATAGGGTTGCTTCATCACATCTTGTTTGATAAGTTCTTCACTATCTTCATACAAGTTAAGTGTTTTACTTGCCAAACCTTCTCTTTAATTATTTGTATGCTCTTAGAAGATTTCTAGATACAAATTAGAGATTGTTGTGATGCCATGATTGAGTGTTGTATTGTGATAGCTTCATAGGATTGTTTAATCTATGTTTAGCTAAGCTTCTTGAACATGTCATTTAGCATTTGATATCTAGGATTGCATTATTTGTCATCTCAATATCCTAGATAAGCATATAGGGTTTCCTAGCCTTGTTTGTTCATTGAATATCATCACATATTCACATAGGACACTTTATCTCTTCATTGAGAAGTAAGTCTTGTGTTGCTTCCGGGAGTAGGTAGCTTAAATCACAAGCCAGATGGACTAGGTTCACTTATACCGGGATTAGGTAGTGGTGGTGAATTTAAACCGAGATTAGGTTATAATTCTTTTGCCATTAGTGGATTCGAGGTTCGTGTGCGGCGCACATATCAGCCCGTGGTTTTTCCCATTTGGAGGTTCCACGTATATCTCAAGTGTCGTTTATATTTCCTCATTTTTATACTTGTGATTTTATTGCAATTAACTAGGGGCATTTTTGTAAACTTGATCTTTAACGAAAATTGGTAAAATTGTTTAAAATCTATTCACCCCCCCCCCCCCCCCTCTAGATTAATTCTATACACGTTATAATATTTGTTTCATAGTTAATTATATATATCTTATGAATGATATAAATTTAACTTTTTTTAAATTTAGATCTATTTTTTTTTTATGATAAAAATACTTTGGTATTTAAATTTATTTTTAAAATAAAATGTATTGGTTAAACGGTGAATAAAAACAAATTTGAAAGTATTTTAATATCATACCCATTTTGGTCATTATATACTATCATAGCAATTTGACAACATAACTTACCAAACACATATACATTACTTTTAAACTTCACAGCAATTAAAAAAATACAGTTCGTCAAATGCCTACCTGCTTAATTTCACAGCTGATTGTTCCTTCTGCACAAGTGGCAATGGTTATTCTAAAAGTTATAGCAATACCAAACTAGCCCTAAGTTTCATTATTATTACAAATTTTCTTTATATACAACACTCACATTCTTAATTTAGCATATTTTTCCTCGATATTTGTAATATAATTTCTCTTTCATTAATATAAGAGTAATGTTAGACGTGTTAGATGTCCTGATTTCTTTCTTCAAATTCTATCATAAATGATGTGGCACATGAGGTGTTGTACTCGATCAGATCTATAATTGATTTGTTTCGTTGAATTAGGCACTAACAAACGTACGAAATAGAAAGGAGAAACGAATGGTGGTCGAGGCACATAGTGGGATGGTCTCTTTGGGGGACTCTTCGACGCTCAAGCCAGTATTCAATTCGCTAAATGAATGTAAAATACGGTAGGAAATAACAAACTGTTTTGCTCGACCTATCGAGTCGAGCTATTGGTTGATTAGGTTTGGTTAACTAAAGGAGTCGATTGCGGTGGATTGTAGCGGGTCGAGCAAAGATGAAGTTGACTTTGGGTAATGAGCTTGATCGATCAACCCCTTGGATGGTTTTATAGCTTGACCTGCGACAACCAATGGTCAGGCCGATCAATATTTGACGGGTTATTAGGTCAATTATGTTTTGAGTTGTAAATATGCAAGTAATACGGAGGCGATGGCCGCAATTAATGTTTAAAGATGAGGTGAGAGGAGAGAGCTTTCACATGAGTTTCAGAGTAAAAATCAAGACCTTTTTCTTTGGGAAAAAAACTTGTATATATAGCGAAGGCCAGGAGCCTATTAATGCCTATCCTATTTATACGAGGGTATGGATCACGGGGTCTTAATTGTCCATTTTGACTCGTTTGAATATGACGATTAAGGTATTGGGATTCGTGAAATGTCAAATCATGATTGACTGATTTAAGGCTTGATTTGATGACATGTTTTGACTTGAATGTGGGCCAGTCTTTGGGCTTTTTTCTGGTGGGTTTCACGAGAGACCCGTGTTTATTCATTAATAGGTTAATTTAATGGGCTGGTGGCCCAGTTTTTGACGTCTACATTTTGACCCCCACTCTTCAAGCTTGAAATCGTTGAGTTAGAGAGTTGATTATGTTTCGAAGACAACAGTTTTTATCAGGCTGAGTTAAAGAACCTATTTGGTCGATATTTGTCACGATGGTGTTCGAGCAACATGTGACATTTGTTTAACTAGTTTGAAAGTTCATTGAACAATTCTCGAGACTTTTTGATTTTAAATTGGTGCATTTTGGGTTTCGTGAGTGGTAGGTAGGTGTCATTTCAACCGATATCATATGAAGTGATGCATCTTGTCAGATTTTGGCACGTGTACGCTGTGGGTTAATAAAATTTGAAACCTTTCCACTTTTTCTTCGCTTTGGAAAGGAAGGAGTTTCCTAGAGTTTTTTTCGCTTAAAACTTCTAGAAGCACTTTGTTCGCCTTTCAAGCATCTCCGGTGAGTTTTTGTTAACTTTTTCAGTCATCCATATTGATTTTTGGTAAGTCTTCTTGGTTTCTTACTCCTATTTTCTTGTTGATTTCGTTTAAATGTGTTTAAAGTTCTAGAAAACTTGGTTTGATTGAAGTTCTGGAAAACTTAGTTTGAATGTGTTCTGGATTCTTTAATTTTTCTTGTGTTTGATCTTACATTTTTTCGGATTTCGTTTGATAAATTTGTTTGAAATAATCCGAAACAGGAAATAGATACTTCATATGACGACCACTTAGGGTTTAGATTTCACTTTGACTCGTTGAGCCTAGGTTTGGTTTTGCTATGTTTTTAAGTGTTCGACTGGATTATTTGATTAGTCAACCTACTAATATTTTAATAGTGATAGCGATCATGTAGGTTCTCGGATGACAATTTAGTTTTGTTGTGACGGCTTTTTTTGTGGTAGCTCGATCTTTTCTTACCAAAGTTGGGTTTTCTTTTTTCGACAATGTTTAAAGCTACATCGAGTCGAAGCGGCAACTCTTCGAACCCATCATTAGAGAAAATGATCGATGACTATCGAGGCGATTCTAGTGATCTTGCCCTTGAGCAATCTGATGCGTCATCTAAGTAAAATCATCAAGATGGGGTGTTAATTATTAGACCCCCATCTGATATGTGTGTTGGTGAAGTAAGTGTTAGTCAACCCAAGACCATGGTAGTGGGTCGTTTAGCGATGCTTGACGAGCTGAACATGGAGCCGTTGTCGACCTCTGGGATTAAAGCAGGGCGATTTCTAACCAAAAATTCTGCTTCGAGGTTGTCATTCTAAGATGTTAATAAATGTTAATTTTAACTTGGTGTCCTAAACTCGGTCAAGTTGCGAGCTGCTGCCCCATTCGAATGAGTGGATTGGTCGATCTAGGGTTTGACATGCTTTTATCATCCGCAGTTCAAGTTGGGCCATTGGCTCCCAATCCTACCTTTTGCTTAACAGCTGCTCAACTTTTTTGAGATCGCACCCCAATAGATGGAGGATCCTGTTAGCACTAGGCTTTGATTCCGAAGAAGGAGTTGAAGTTTACCTTTGAGAACTTCCTGTATACTTACCATTTAAAAGAGCATGATACGGATAATGGGAGGTATATGATAACAACATGACACTATCTAGGTCATTTGATCTCTGAACTGATGACTAGGGATCCGGATTGGAAACCTAGATACCTTTTTACCATAATGGCTTTGGTCGACGGACTCAGGTCAATTTGGAAAATACTGGTAGGTGTTCGATCACTCTATATGTGTCTCTTTTTCACTCAAATGCCTAACCCCCCTCCCCCCAATTTTTTATTTCAGTTGCTCTAGACGGGACAGCGTAGCGAGGATACAGATGATCATTTCCATCGGCTATAAGGAAAGGAGTTGGAAAGTTCTTTTACAAGAGGATAGGAAGAGCTCTTTGTTGAACCGCACTACATTCGTGCGGTTAGGTAATCCCTACCCTCGACATAAAGATTTAACCACGTACGCTTAGATAAGGTACGTGTTTGAGATTTTGTGTGGTTTCTAATTTCTCAAACCTGTTACTGATGCCGTGCGGGCTTTCTTCACAGTAACCATGTCGAACATGAGACTCATTTCTTTAAGGAAGCCTTAAAGAGGTAGATGGAGAGACTGGAGAAGAGGAAAGAGAAAAAGATTACAAATGTACCAATGTCCAAAACTATCGACCAATCCATGACAGTCGACCTGACTAAGCAAGGTGCCCCCATCGCGAAGAAAGCTAGGAAGCGTCCCACCAAGATGAACCTTCGAGCGAATTTGTCATTGCTTGGCTCCCAACTGATATCTCTATCTACTCCGATCCTGGCCTAATGTTGAAAGAAGTCAATCAACTCCTATTTCCTAAGGATGAAGCTCGCTTTTCCTAGATTAGAGCTTCTCTATTTGTTGACTTGGGACTCATTGGTGCTTCCAGGTTCGTTTCTTTACAATGTGCTTTCTTGTAGGCTTACTCAAGCTGAAGGCAAGATTGTTTGACTGAGAAAAGTTCCAGAGTCTTTTCAGGCTTTAGTCAAACAATTTAGTTTTCTTGTAGGCTCTTCAATCCCAATTATTCTTGAGGAAGGACGACAAATCCCTCTTTAAGAAGGTTTCCATACTCATCACTTCGAACACAAAGCTCAAGAAGGCCAAATCTTGTTCAAAGAAGGTCATCAATGAATCTTCTGACAAGCTTGCTTGACTGAGAGAAGCTCTAGAGTCCATCGAGAAAAAGTTATCCTAGAGTGATGAAATACTCGTGGATGCTATAGAGAAACTTGATAAGGCTGCTGATGAAGCCGTTATCTAGATCAGAGGTGAGCTTATGCATCAATATATTCGTAGGGACACTGATTCAAAGTTGAGAGTGTTTTTCTATTCATTCTCCATCTTTTCTATGAAGGTTTGAGTGAGTTTTATTGCTATTTTTGGAGTCTTAACACACAAAAACGGGACTGCACCTAAATCAACTAAGGTATTGATTTTCTCTCAAAGTTCTCTTTTAAGACTTGGTCAATTGCCTTAGATTTTCTTCTTCAACTTATATATGTGTATTGCGAGTGTTTTGATTTGAGTTTTTAACTCTTTTAAAGCTAGGTTGAGTTTCAATTGAATTCTTACATGTTGAGTTAGGTTTTGATTTTTGCCTATGTTTTTACATGTTTGGGATTGTATTGTGCTTGCTTTGATTCTAGAACTATTTGATGATCTTTGATTGATTGATTTTGTAAAAAATAGTTCCTCACATGTATTAGGCTCTCTTGGCCGAATTCTCACATTAATACATGTGCTTATGTTCTTTTGAGCTATTCATGTGTTTTGTTGAATCTATGTATAGGAATATGCTCTAGAACTTTAGCTTAAATCTAAATGACTTTGTCATATGATTTTATTATGTTTTTTGTTTATGTGATTTAAACTTGATTTTGTGATTAATTGAACATATCTTATGATTCAAGTTTTAGATCTATGCATGTATCTAGGTTGTAATTAATGTTGAACATATCTTACATGATCTACATGATTTAAACATGCATGATTGACTAGACTACATTTATTTTGTGCATTCATGCTCATGTCTAGTATTTTCCATAGGATGTGTTGATCATAGCATTCTATGTTGTGTGCTTGTTTGTGTTTTGCATTCATGATCACCTAGATGCCTTGTGAAAAGGAAGTCTTGACAATAGGTGTGAGACCTATGTTGTTGAGCAAGTAAGTCTTGGCAAGAGGTGTGAGACCTTGGATTGTCAAGCAAGGAAGTCTTGGCTAGAATCAAGAGGACTCGGATAGTCGAGCAAGAAGTCTTACCAAGAGTCATGAGGATCCAGAAGGGTGAGCGAGGAAGTCTTAACTAGAGGCCGGAGGACTCAGATAGTTGAGCAAGAAGTCTTGCCTTGGGTCGTGAGGATCCGGTAAGGTGAGCGAGGAAGTCTTGACAAGAGGTGTGAGGCCTCGGATTGTTGAGCATGAGGGCGGCATCTTCATGAGTAGGATAGGAGGGTAGTTTCTAGGTGAAGGGGTCACTTGAGAGATTGTACTTGTCTTATCTACTAGTGGATTTTGTTTGCCGGTGGTTGCTAACCCGTGGATATTTCCTCTTCAAAGGTTTACCACGTTATATCTTGTGTCAACTTTTCTCTATCCCTATCTCTCTTGTATTTGTATTTGTTATTTGAATATTATGATAGAACTCTTTATGTAAGTTGACTTTCTTTATATAATATAGATTGTGTATTTGTTACCATTACTTATTTGTATCACACTTTACTTGTTTTATATATTGATTAAGTGTCTTTAATTGATATATATATATTATGATACAAGCAATCTAGAGGGACAAACTTTTGTTTGTTTCTAAGGGAGTTGAAAAAGGTGTCTAACCTATTCACCCCCCCCCCCCCTCTAGGTTAGCATTGAGCATATAACCGTGTTTGTATTTTCACTAATCTCTCGGTTCACAAAGAAAGAGATAATAGTGAGCAAGTGTGCACTATAACACGACCAAATCAGATCGAGCAGGAATCACTGTTGTTTGAGTTCGATCCAAGGGAAGAGCTAGAAGTATCTAAAAGTGAACCAATAGAAGAAGTATTCTTAAATGATGATGAACTATATAAGAAGATCAAAATTGGGGCCAACTAAGGAAGAGAGGTTAAGAAGGACCTTTTTAATTTTCTTAGAGAATACAAAGATGTGTTCGCTTGGAGTCATTAAGACATGGTAGAGATAGATGCACGAATAATATCACATCATTTGGGGGTGGATCCAAATGTGAAACCAGTAATACAAAAGAGAAGGTCATTTAACCTCGAGAGAAGTCGAGCAATTAAACAGTAAGTGGAGAAACTACTCACTGTAGCGTTGATCAAGGAAATCAGCTACCCTGAGTGGGTAGCAAATGTGGTCCTAGTCCAAAAGAAAAATGGCCAGTGAAAAATGTGCATGGACTTCATGGATCTTAATAAGGTCTGCCCAAAAGAAACCTTTCCACTTTCGAGAATAGACCAACTGGTCGATGCTACATCAGACCATGAATTACTTAGCTTCATGGACGCTTACTCATGATACAATCAAATCCGAATGAATAAAGCTGATGAAGAAAAAATAGCGTTCACGACCGATCAAGGCTTGTACTGTTATACAGTAATGCTTTTCGGGCTAAAGAATGTTAGGGCAACATACCAAAGATTGGTCAATAGGATATTTGCCCGACAAATAGGAAGAAACATGGAAGTTTACATAGACGACAAGTTGACCAAAAGTGTCTCGGCAGACGAGCATGCTTCGGACTTACTGGAAACATTCGATGTCTTGAGGAGATACAAGATGTGTTTAAATCTGAATAAGTGCCTATTTGGGGTTCCAACAGAAAGGTTCCTTGGTTCCAAGTTCACCAGAGGGGAATCGAAGTGAACCCAGAGAAGATCTAGACCTTCAAAAAAAAAGACTTCACCAAAAACGCTAAAAGAAGTGCAGTGCTTAACAGGTTGCTTAGCTTCCTTGGGAAGATTTATTTCAAAGGCCACAGATAGATGTGCCCCTTTTTTCAAAGTAATCAAAAAGGGGAAAGGATTCAAGTGGAATGAAGAGTACAAACAAGCGTTTCTGAAAATAAAAGAGTACTTAGAACAGGCTCTCATCCTTTCAAAACCTAAAATGGGAGAAATACTCCATTTGTACTTATCCATTACAGAATTAGTACCAAGCTTGGTTCCAGTCAGGACAGAAGACGGGGTACAGAGGCCAGTGTACTACACTAGCAAGGCTCTTCTTCCAGCTGAAACCAGGTATTCACATGCAAAAAAAATGGCTCTAGCATTAGTTTCGGTAGCAAGGAAGCTAAGACCATACTTTCAAGCTCACACAATCCAGGTTCTCCCGATTGCCCACTTAAGTAAATACTACAGAAACCAGAAATTTTTGGGAGGTTAACTAAATGGGCAATCGAGCTGAGTGAATTTGATATTCAATACAACCCAGGACATCACTCAAAGGCCAAACAGTGGCAGATTTTATAGCAGAATTCACATAACCAAACCTGGAAGCAAAAAGGATGATGGGCAGAATTTCCCATGGAGATTACATGTCGATATTTCCTCGAATAGTCACGGCAGCGGGGCAGGGATCGTGGTGTGCACCCCAGAAGAAGATGATGTTGAATGTGCCATGAGATTCAATTTCAAAGCAACGAACAATAAAGCTGAATATAAGGAACTGCTAGCAGGACTTAAAGTTTGCATAGCTCTCGGAGCAGATGAGGTCGAGACATTTAGTGACTCGAAGATAGTCGTTGTAAGTTCCTCAGTTTTTGATTGGCCCATTTCGTTGACAACCACATTTGGAGATAAATGTGTAAGGGTAGTTTAGGTCATCATTGCTTAAGAGCTATCTCAAGCATCAAAAGGTAAATCACTTGCTTAACCTTGTTTGAAAAGTTTTTAGTGCACACACACACACACTCTCATGCATGTTTTTGATCATCTTGCATGCTTGCTTATATGTCAATTTGTGTGTCTTTTTTCCATAACTCTTGCTTGGGTGTTTGATGCATTTAGTTTGCCCTTAGAAGAGGATTTTCCTCTTGACTGCGGTTGGGACCACTCCCGGTGCATTACCTTCACCGCGGTATGCACAACGGTGTTCTCCAGGCATTGCACGCTGCTTCTACCGCTGCTTGTGCACGTTGCATGCACAACGGTCTCCCAAACGGGGGTTCCCAAGCATGTACCGTGGTCTAGACCACTTTTGGTGCACATGCCTAGCCATCGACCTAGGCAGCGGTAATGTCTGGTCGTGCCATGCTGTATGGACCGCGGTCTGGACACTTGCTTAGGCCGCGGCACACATAGCGGTCATGATGGGAATTAGTTGCCATTAATCCAAAATGATGTAGTTTCATGTAGGGTACAATAAGTGTATGTTTCCTTCTCTTCTCTTTGGCTTTGTGAGCCTAAGAAGCCATTTTATATTGTTCAAACTTTTCTTTTAGAGAGAAATTGACTCCAAGAGAGAGAGCGCGCTCCCAAGAACTCTTCTTGACTCAACCAAACTCCAATCCATGAGCATCTAGCATCTTCTTGTATCTTCCAAGCTTGGATTTATATTGTTCTCATTGACTAGGTAATCTCTAAATGATGTAGAATTTATTATTACTTAACTAGGCTATGTTTACCTAGAAAAAACATTAATTACTCATTGAATGTATGCTTTTATGTTATATTGCATTTATAACATGCTTGAGTTGTTGTTTGTTGGTTGAGATGTTTGTTTTCATGATAGCTAGCATTTAGGATGATTTTTACCCTTATAGCTAAATCTACTTGCACTTGCATTTAGATAATGATATCTAGGATTTGCATTCATTGCCATCTTTAATCCTTAGATAAGCATTAAATGTCTTAACCTAGCATTTGTGCATCTAGAATATTTTCATATATTCAGTTAGGTTATCTTGACTCTTCATTGAGGTTAAGTCTTGTAACTACGGTGAGTAGTGCTCAAGCAAGTGAAGTCTTACAACCAAGGATAGGTTGGCAAGCATAGATCAAGAATCACTATTAAGGCCCGTTGGGTAGTAGTGGTGGGTTAGTAACCTTGAAGTGTGACTAGGTGGTCAACTTAGGTTGTAAACATCATTACAATAGTGGATTTGAAGATCAGATGTGGCTTGAAGGATAGCCCGTGGTTTTTCCCTTGTTTAAGGGTTTCCATGTAAATATCGTGTGTTTTTATTGTTTTATGCATAATTTGTTTTTCTTGAATGCTTTATGATTTGAGGCAATATTTGGAATATTGATTAATTGAAAAGTTGGAAATTATCTTTATTAAAACCTATTCACCCCCCCTCTAGGTTTATAGACACACGTTTTATTAGGGAACTTTCAATTGGTATCAGAGCTGGTGCCTAGATATACTTAGGTGATCCGTGCTCTGTGTGTGCCTTGCTTGGTGCATTTTGTTTGTTTATGTTTTTGTTGTGTGACATTGCATTTGCATATCATTTATAACCCAAACACAATGAGTGAGATTGGGATGAGTAGATAGGAAGCATCACGCATAAGACCTCATTTACTTCATGGAGTTAACTATGCCGTATGAAAAGGCAAGATGGAGTCCTACATTTTCCAAATAGATGACCGTGCATGGATGGCGGTAGAGAATGGCTATAATCCTCCAACAATGACCACTGAAGATGGAAATGTTATCTCAAAGCCTAAGTCCCAATAGAGCACACAAGAATTTGAAGCCTCCAAGTAAAACCACAAGGCAATGCATGCCATCTTGTGTGCTATGGATGATAACCAGTACAAGTTGATTCAAACAACTAAAAGTGCAAAAGAGGCTTGGGAGATCTTAGAGACAGCTCATGAAGGAACCGAGGTAGTCAAAGACTCCAAACTCCAAATTCTCCAAATACAATTCAAGACAATAAGGATGGAAGAGCATAAGTGCTTCAATGACTTCCAAGTGAAGTTGATGGACTCAGTGAATCAAAGCCATCAACTAGGTGACCCATACTCGGATAGAAGGATCAAGCAAAAGATCACGAGGTCACTTCCCAAGAGCTATGAGTCCAAGGTGACGGCACTTGAAGAAAATAGTGACAACATGATAATGAAGCTGAGTGAAGTGCTTGGAAGTCTTCTACCCTATGAGTCTAGGTGGACTTCTACACCCACACCTCCTAAGAAACAAAAGAGTATAGCCTTGAAGACATCCAAAGTAGAGAAGGAGAAGAATGATTTGGATGAAGACATGGCCTTAATAGCGAAGAACTTCAAGAGATTTTTGAAGCTACAAAAGAAAAGTTATAGCTCTAAGGGAGATGACTTCAAGAAGAAGACTCACTTCAAGAAGATTGAGTCAAGTAAAGAGAAGCATTCAAGAAAGGGCTTTCAATGCTTCAAATATAGAGGATTTGGGCACATCTCCACAAATTGTGCTAACTTGAAGGATAAGAAAAGAGGAAAGGCAATGGTCACTACTTGGAGTGACAGTGATGATATTGAAATAGATGATGACTCTTCTAGTGATGAGGAGGAAGTGGCCAACCTTGTAGCATTTGCTCTTCTCACAAGGGGGACAACAAAGTGAAAGTTATTGAAAAGTGTTCCTCAAACTTAAGTGATTGTGAGAATAACTACTTTGCCTTTTCGGTCTCCTACAATAAAGAAGCTCAAGTTGTCACCGAGTGTTTCTTATTTGAAGGATTCAAAAATGGTGACTCACAAAATGGAGATCAAAAGGGAGCAACATTAAGAGAAGCTATCCTTGAGGAAATGAGCCATGATAACATAAGTGCTAGTAGCATGGACCAAGATAGCTCATGTTTCGATAACTCTTTTGGTAATGTAGTGAAATATCAAGAGTTTATTGACTATCTTCAAGCTTGTTTTGAATAGGAAAAAGGACGTAGTTCTTAAGTTGACAAAAGAGAATCTTCAATTAAGAACTAAAGTGACTCAGTTGGATGAGGAAATGACACTTGTCAAAGTGAATGAAGTGAGGTTGGAAAAAGACCTTGAGGAGGCAAAGAACAATATTGCTAAGATGCCTTCAAGCACGGAGAAGCTTGATCATATGTTAGGAGTTGGCAAAAAGCCAAGTGATAAAAGAGGTTTAGGTTTTGAAGATGATAAGAAGACCTCAACTCCTAACAAAACCGTGTTTGTCAAGAGCATGAACATCAAAGAGTCTCCTCCTCCATAACATCCTAGGAAGAAAAATGAACTAGGAGAGTGCTCCAAAAATGCCCAAGTCAATATGGCACCAAGTAGTCAAGCTCAAGCTTAACCAAAGAGAGCACAATAAGCAAGCCTTCCTCAACACAAATTCCACCAACCAAGGAAGCAAACTTCTCCAACTAAACAACAAAGGAGAAGATAACCAATACCACACCAAAGGCAAGCTCAAAGATATGGGAAAGCTCTTTTTTTCTCACAAAGGAATGGTATGACTCTTCATTTTATTCCTACATGTCATTTTTGTGGTGTAGATGGTCATATTAGACCAAATTGCTTCAAGTATATTAACATGTGTAGAACTAGAAGCATGATTGAAAAGAATAGGGCTAGAGCCAATATGCATGTGCCTATAAAGTCTAGAGTTAATGATCCTAGGAGAAATATGATGACTATAACCACTAGGAAAGACATTGTATCACCTAAATTGATTAGAAGAGATGAACCCGTATGTCCTTGTGCTAAGATTTCACCCATAGGCTCAACTAGGTCCAATGGACTTGGAAGGTCTATAGGGACTCATATCCCTTTTTGACATGATTTGGATGACCCCTCATAGGGAACTCAAGCAAAGAGAGCGACCTTGCATTGCAATAAGCAAAACTTTGTTAAATTTTATGCTCTTTAACTAATTGCTTGAGTATCTTGGGTGCATATATTATCATATGACTTTTTATTCAATAAGTGTGCCCTTGCCTTATTTGAAATGCATACCTCATTAGTATTTAAACATGCATTTTTGTATTTAGAAAAAATTGATTGGGAAGTACATTTGATTGACCCAAAGTTTATCTCCATGTTCATGTGAACTTGTTTGTGACATGCTTAAATATTATGCATTAATTATGTGTGTGAAATTTTATGGAGAAGCAATTGACAAGGATAAGTTAAATAAGGACCTTGTGTCCATTCAATTAATAAGGATGTCTCATCCAACTTAGTCTTGTCTTTCTTCCTAATGGTTAAACAAGACAACAACCAATAAGGATTTCATATCCAATCCAATCAATCAATAAGGATTTTATATCCATGCATTGGTTGATCATTAAGGATTAAAAGAAAAAAATTGCTTATGTGTGCTTAAAATGTTTCTAAAAGCTATATCTTGTTTATAATGACAAAAGGGTGTAAATTGGTTTGACATCTTTTGGAACCCCTTTTGCTATTTTCCTTTGCAAAATACCATGCTTTTGGAAATTGATGTTGCATGTATTTCATTCAGGGTAATTATTTCAGACATGTTTTTTTTTAAATCAAACTCACTTGCTCTTCTCTCTCACTTAATTAAATTGTATAAAGTTGTTATATATGATTATGCATTTACATTGCAAATATCTTTCTTTCCTAAAGTGACCCGGTTAGGGAATACTCTTTTGTCTATCTTGTGATAAAAAGGGGGAGTAATGTTGGATTTAGGAGGAGTTGATATTGGATTTAGGGGGAGTTGAGAGTGACATGACTTAAGGGGGAGTTAACCTATTTAGGGGGAGCGTTTGCATTTGCATTGTTGATGTATGTTACTTGCTCTTGTTTTTATTTCTTTGATCATCTCACATACACTTGTCTTGGAAAGTATAGTTATTTTGTTTTGTAGGGATGTTGATTCTACAAGATATGGATGACTTAAAGATCTAGCTTATTAGGCATCTCTTTGTAATGTAGAAAAACTTGTTGACCCTTGTCTTTTGTTTTGTTTATTTGTTAGATGAATTGTGAGTGGTGGTTTTGTCATGAAATAGCCAAAGGGGGAGATTGTAAGTTCCTCACTTTTTGATTGGCCCATTTTGTTGACAACCATATTTGGGGATAAATGTGTAAGGGTAGTTTAGACAATCATTGCTCAAGACCTAGCTCAAGCTTCAAAAGGTAAATCACTTGCTTAACCTTGTTTGAAGAGTATTTAGTGCACACACACACTCTCATGCATGTTTTTGATCACCTTGCATGCTTGATTATATGTCAATTTGTGTGTCTTTTTACCATAACTCTTGCTTGGGTGTTTGACGTATTTAGTTTGCCCTTAGAAGAGGATTTTCCTCTTGACCGCGTTTAGGACCACTTCTGGTGCATTGCCTCCACCGCGGTATGCACATCGGTGTTCTCCAGGCATTAAACACTGCTTCTACTATGGCTTGTGCATGTTGCATGCACAGCGGTCTCCCAAGCGGAGGTTCCCAGACGTGTACCGCGGACTAGACCACTTTTGGTGCACATGCCTAGCCAGCAACCTAGGCAGTGGTAATGTCCAGCCGTGCCATGCTACATGGACTGCGGTCTTGACACTTGCCTAAGTCGCGACACGCAAGGCGGTCATGATGGAAATTAGTTGCCCTTCATCCAAAACGATGCAGTTTTATGTAGGGTACAATATATATATGTTCCCTTCTCTTATCTTTGGCTTTGTGAGTCCAAGAAGCCATTTTTTTATTGTTCAAGCTTTTCTTTGAGACAGAAATTGACTCCAAGAGAGAGAGAGCTCCCAAGAACTCATCTTGACTTAACCAAACTCCAATCCATGAGGATCTAGCATCTTCTTGCATCTTCCAAGCATGGATTTCTCTTGTTCTCATTGACTAGGTAATCTCTACATGACGTAAAATTTATTATTACTTAACTAGGCTATGTTTACCTAGAAAAAACATTAATTACTCATTGAACGTATACTTTTATGTTATATTGCATTTATAACATGCTTGAGTTGTTGTTTGTTGGTTGAGATGTTTGTTTTCATGATAGCTAGCATTTACGACGATTTTTACCCTTCTAGCTAAATCTACTTGCACTTGCATTTAGATAATGATATCTAGGATTTGCATTCATTGCCATCTTTAATCCTTAGATAAGCATTAAATGTCTTAACCTAGCATTTGTGCATCTAGAATATTTTCATATATTCACTTAGGTTGTCTTGACTCTTCATTGAGGTTAAGTCTTGTGACTACGGTGTGTAGTGCTCAAGCAAGTGAAGTCTTGCAACCAAGGTTAAGTTGGCAAGCATTGATCAAGAATCACTATTAAGGCCTGTTGGGTAGTAGTGGTGGGTTAATAACCTTGAAATGTGACTAGGTGGTCAACTTAGGTTGTAAACATCATTACAATTGTAGATTTGAGGATCAGATGTGGCTAGAAGGATAGCTTGTGATTTTTTCCTTGTGGAAGGGTTTCCACGTAAATATGATGTGTTTTTATTGTTTTATGCATAATTTGTTTTTCTTGAATGCTTTATGATTTGAGGCAATATTTGGAATATTGATTAATCGAAAAGTTGGAAATAATCTTAATTAAAACCTATTCACCTCCTCCCCCCTTCTAGGTTTATAGACACACACGTTTTATTAGGGAACTTTCAGTCGTCGACCAAGTTTCAGATGAATATCAGGCTAGAGATGAGGGTATGATGGCTTAATTTGGTATAGCAAAACAACTTCTTCAAAGATTCAAGGAAAACAGAATTGTTCAGATCCCTAGAGAAGAAAATGAGAAGGTGGGCGCTTTGTCCAAACTAGCATCAGCAACAACCACAATCAGGACAAAAACTATTCCGATTGCACACCTCATCAGACCTAGTATAGTTGAGCCGAAAAACTTCAAAATCTCATAAATGCAAACAACGTCAAATGGTTGGATGACTCAGCTAAAAAGATACCTGGAAGAAGGTGTGCTCTAGGAACATCCCTTAGAAGCCAAACGCATCAGGAACCGATCGGCAAGATACACGTTGATTGAAGGGGAATTGTACAGAAGAGGATTTTCACTAACACTCCAGAGATATGTATTAGAGGAAGAAACACATCAGATACTTCAGGAAATCCATGGCAGAGTATGCGGAAACCATACTGGGGGCAGGAGTTTAGAACACAAGGTACTCAGGCAAGGTTATTATTGGCCGTCTTTGTTCTCGGATGCACAGCGATGCTCGGAAAGCTATAGTGCTTGCCAAAGGATCGCCAATGATATTCGGCTATCTCCTGAACAACTTAGAAGCCTCACATCACCATGGCCATTTGCCATATGGGGACTAGATTAATTGGTCCAATGCCAGCAGGGACAGTGGGCGGAGCTAAGCACGCAATTGTGGTTGTTAATTATTTCAGAAAGTGGGTAGAAGCTAAAGCATTGGTACATATCACAGAAGCAAATACCACGAACTTTGTAAAAAAGAATATGCTTAACAGATTTGGAGTTTTGAGTACTATTATCACTAACAACAACACTCAGTTCGATAATCAAAAATTCAGACAGCTATGCAATGAATACCAAATTGCAAATTATTATGCCACACCTACCCACCCTCAAATGATTAGGCAAGCCAAAGCAGTAAAAAAAAATCATCAAGCACATACTCAAACGAAAGCTAGATGCCAAGAAAGGTAGTTGAGTTAAAAAACTTTTTGAGGTGTTATGGGTGTATCGGACGACAGCAAGAACTTCTACAGGAGAAACTCCGTTCTCTTTAGCGTTAAGAACAGGAGTCGTTATCCTGGTAGAAACATCATACATGTCACCTAGGGTCAGGCTATATGATGAAGACCAGAATGTTGATATGATGTTACAAAGCCTAGATGAGCTGGAAGAGAAAAGGGAGAAATCCCAAGTGCGAAATGCGGCATATCAGCAAAGAGTAGCCGTGTATTACAACTCTCATGTCCGGATCAGGAAATTTCAGCTAAGAGATCTGGTACTCAGGAAAGTATCGTTCAACACAAAGAACAAAGTTACAGGTTCACTGGCTGACAAATGGTAAGGCCAATACAAGATTGAAATAGTGGCTGGCCACGGAGCATGCTGGATCGCCTGACCAAATGGGGGGGATTTTACCCCGACCATGCAACGCCCAATATTTAAAGATTTTTTATCCTTTAATTATTTTTTTCCTTTTTTCTAGTCAGGACAATTTTATTCGTCAGGATATTTTAGCTTGAGCATTATCATATTATTAGTTTTGCAGTTATGAGCACATTCAAGAACATACGAAAGCACATGATAATAAGAACATGTGAGCGCATGATAATAAGAACATGTGAAAGAAGAGCATGGACATGAAATTAATTACATAATATAAATAGAATGCTCGGGACCATTAATTTGGCAAAAATCCCAAATGGGCAGAGAAGCTCGAAGGAGCATGCTAGTCGAGCAAGGTCAGCCGACCTTAGGCAAAAGGCAAACCCGATGCACCAGACTGGAGAAAGGCTCGGGGTAAGGGAAAAATCTCAGTGAGATGCGTAGCTGTGTTAATCAATGTAAAGTTTAACGATTTGGCAAAACCTTACGTATACAAAACTATGAGATGTCCTCATTAACTTGTGCAAGGACTCTAACTTATGATCGTAGTGAGCCTCAATGTAACGTTCGGGTTACAACCGAGTATGGAGCACAAGTAAAAATTTACTTGCCTGTTCTGAGATGACTCAGTTAATAATATTAGCCAGTTTAATAAGATAAGGGGCACATGAAATCATATTAGCCAGTTTAATAAGATACTTGGCACATGAAATCATATTAGCCAGTTTAATAAGATACCTAGCACATGAAATCGCATTAGCCAGTTTAATAAGATGCTTGGCCTATGAAGTCGCATTAGCTAGTTTATTACAGTACTTTTGAGTTAGAAATTGCTCGGGTAACAAAACTACTCAGTTAAAAAAGATACTCGGAGATTAAAGGAATCATTAACAATGGCCAGCTGAGATTTGGCATTTCAAACTCGCGACAACTTGGTAAAAATATGGATTTCATTTATCAATTATTTTTTACAAATGCAAAATTTTAAAAATATGACAAAGGCTGAGATGAGGATTTGGAGCTCTTGCCAATACTCAGGTCAAGTACCATTTCGTACTCATGAAGGAGACTTTCATTTGAAGGCCAAACGATTGAGTCGACTTAGTCGTCCATCCACACCAGCTTCTTGATTAGCATAAAATGTTGAGAGGGAATGTTCTGATGGAACCTCTAAATGCATAGAATGGGACTCTTTGCATTGGCTTTGATAGTAAGCTTTTCATTCTTTCATTTGAGTTTGAAGAGACTCTGAGAACCGATCAACATGGTTTTTAATTGATAGCTCCCAGTTCGCCCGAGCTTTATCAATCATCCGATTTTTAACTTTAAAGAACTCAACAGCTGAGACTAACCCTCATTGGAACTCCCTAAGGAGTAGGGCATCATAGGTTGGGGACCTTTTAACGTGATCAACCCCTTGAAATTTAAGTTCCAGCCTAGCCTTATTCGAAAGAGATTCAACGGTTAGACGTATAAGATCTTCAATTTTCTGTTCATAGAAGGATTTTGCCTGTTCAGCTTTAAGCATTTTGGGCGGCAGAGAGTAAATTCTGGAAGGATTCAACCTTCTCTTCCACTGTAGAAGCCTTCTCCTCAGCCTCTAATTACTTAGCCAAACAGTGGTCAGTAAATTCTTTAGTAGAGCTCACCTCCCTTTGATAGGCCTTCTCAATCCGAGCACGACTGTCCTCACTCTCCTTTAGTTGAGCTTCGAGACGTCTTATCCGATCAGCTTGATGTCGTTGTGTCTGAACCAACTCAACAAACTCGACCACCACCTGTAAGGAAAAGTGAGTTAAAAATCGAAGACAAGCATTAGGGCAAAAGACAAGATAGAGACTTACGTAGCTCGCACTATTGAAAATGTTTTGAAGACGATTTGTAAGAGAACCATCCCTGAAGCGGCTCCAATGGTCGTCCCCAATAAAAGCCCGACTAGATGACATTTCTCTTAGCATATCCTGAGGGTGGGACAGAAAGGGTTTCCCGAGGATTCTGCATTTACGTCTTCAACCTCAAGGGGTAAATAATCCCTATTCAAGTTCGAAGTTTCCGCTCTTTCCACAGGCGTCTCAGCTTGGATGCTTGGGGAAACTCTAAACTTAGTATCATCATCACTTGATTCAACAAATGATACAACCCAAGGAACCTTATGGGTACGGGCAGAAGAATCAGGCACCTTCTTTTTCTCAGCCCGAGTACGGCAGAAGCCGAGGTCAGCCATAGGATCTTTCTGGTCCTCAGTCATATCCTGAAAGGATTCTAAAAGACCAGAATCAAGAATAATTTGCTCATCTAGGGGTACCTTAACTCCCTCATCCCCAATCGTAAACTGCTCGACAAACGTTTCCTTGACCTTGGAACTCGGCTCGCCAAACTCTGCGCCACACAAACATCCTTCTTGTCTGCCCTCATCCTCAGACACCTTCTGAGCATCGTCAGTCCCGATAGGGCTACTCGGGCAACTTGTTTCCCCCACGGTTGATCAAACGACCTCTAAAAAAATATGCTCTAGAATTTGCTCGTCAGCTTCTTCAAAATCTTTATTTGATTCGTCATCAGGTGGAGCGACTCCTTCCTTATTTTAGTGAGAAGTTTCTTTTTGGCTCACCTGAATGATCGATTTCACCTAGCGAGCTTGGACGTCGCAGACGGTGTTTGAGTCGTATATTGTACAAGTTAGAAATTAACAATTTTAAGAAAAAAAATGTATGAGTGAAATGGAAACAAGAATATTTTACTTACATTGCCAGCGATAATCTGAAATCTGATTAAAGAAGCCAAGGTCTATCATTTTCTTCTCATTACAAAAATAGGACATGCTCCACTTTTCCAGAGTACGCACAGCCGCCCGAGCAAGTCTATTCAACTCAGTGTTAGTGAAAATAAGTTTTGATTTGTTCCAACGATCATGAGAGCAGAAGAAATGATGAACCTTTAACACTTCTTGATTCTCCCCAACTGAGAGCTTGACATCAAGTCCCAAGTTCCCTTCGGTAAAGAACCAGCTATTCTTCCAGTGCTTGTACAAGGTAGGAAATCCCCACAGAAAGCCTTTCATTATAGTGTCAGAGGAAATATCAACTCCTCGATTCACTTTTGTCCCCTCATGCACCCAGTTATCTGGTGGTCTGGACATAAGAAATAAGTTCCAGTCCGACCAGATTGCCTTAGTGTGTAAAAATGTCTGAGTTCGTAGGGAGAGGGCGGTGACAAGTTCATCTGACTCCACATGTGACACATACATATTAGTAATCTATAGCTATTCGTGGTAAGTTGAGCAGGGGCGATCCCTGCTTCAATAAAAAACCAAGCGATGAACGGCTGGAGAGGAAGAGTCACACCACAGCAGAGCATGGACCCGTAAATCGCTACCATGCCCAGAAGAGGGTTCCATGCGGCTCTATCACCAGCATGAGCCATTAAAACTGAATCGTCCAGATCAAACCAAGCATAATACTTCTCAATTTCACATACCACGACCACATTCGACTCGGCATCATATCCACTAAGGAGATCAAAAGGGAAAGGAATACAATATGCATTGAGCTCCTTCTCAATATCCTTCTAATCAACTGTTTACCTTCCGATTCGAGTGTCGCTTGAGCCATTTTTATGAACCACACGATTGCTTTGATGCTTTCCCATCCTTCATTGTAAGGGAATGATCAAAAACAGAAGATTCAGAGCTAGAAGAAGATTCAGAGTTATAACCAAAGTGAGCATCAAGATTAAGCCTAAAAACATCAATATCTAAAAAAGAAGGTTTGTTAGGAGGAGTTTCCCCCCAATAATCTAGAACACAAGAAACTAATTGAAGGTCTCCACATTCAAGTGCTTCGAAAGCTAAAACAAAAAGGCGATGACGTGAGGCAAGATTCATCGGAACTGACTTTTAAAATAGATGCGAAGAAACCAAGAAAAACTTCGATAAAGAATTAAGACGAATATGTGCGTGAGAAATTTTGGGTTGGTTGTTTACTTCTGTGAAAAAGAACTGAAGCAACCCCTTTCAGTAAACCATTTAAAGGAGCAACGACACAAAACCATAGGGTCTCAAAAATCGGGAAAAATAAAAAAGAAGGATTTGATGTCGTAGGCGGCATATCTGGCAACCCATGAGTCGTTTCTCACAAATATTATTAGAGGAGAGGTTGAAGGGCACGTGTCATGGAAAGAACTGACCAAGCTGTCAGAGTTCCAAAGCATTGCAATCACTAAGACATTGTGTGACGAGACAAATTGCATTTACATGGTAGCCATTAAGACACGTCATTAATGCAAGGCGCTGTTTAAGGATTCTTATTCTGGTATTAATGAGGCATAAAAGATTATAAAGTCGATTAAAATACTCTTGCCAAGAATAAATTCCTACTCAGTAAAAATATTTTAAGGGGGTATTGTTATATGAATATTTTGTCGAATGTACACGTCACTGACAAGATGGAAAGTTCCTCGAAAAAATTGCCAGACAGGCATCCGAGTAGGCATCTAGAAAATACCTTTCAAGACGACACAAAGGGAAAAGAACCTGAGTAAGTCTGAACATGAGTATTCGGCACATTGTGTCCTACTCGGGACCGAGTACTCAACACGTTATGTCTTACTCGGGATAATAAAGGAAACCCAAACAAAGAAACCCAGCACACGATTCACACGTGGATGAACTAAAAGTCATGCTCAAATACGCAAGACATCCATGTCAAAGAGTTTCTAGAAGAATAAAACACCAAATAGGAAACAGATTCCGAATCAAGCAGCAATTCTACTTCTTCAAGAATGCCACACATCGATAAGGAAACAAGTCCTAAACGGACTATACCATCAGAGTCATATTCAATCTCCAAACGATCTCCGAAATAGGAAAAAATATAAAGACCACTCCAACAAGCAACCAACCTTAACTAAAATACAATTCCTTTTACTTATATAACAAGGATTATGGTTATATGCACATATAAATAGACCCATAATCTCATTGTAAAAGATATAGAAAAAAGTATATAGAAAAAATCACTAGAAGGGAGAGACAAAAGTGATCGAGTGGTGTATTTCTTTTTTTCATTAGTGGATTTGGCTCGGTTGTTTATTCAACCACCCGTGGACGTTTCTCGGATCACCAAAGTCTTACCATATAAACTCATGTCTTATTAACTTCAAATTGCATTCTCTTTCTCTTTCACCAAATCCAATATTGTTGACTTTTACATCCATCGAGAAATCGACGTCAACAATATGTATATATATATATATAGGTATGTATATATTAGGTAACTGATAAGTGTATAAGGTAAAGATATGTTCAAAAATTGATTTGAGCTTAAAAATAACCAGATACAAAAAGAAAAACAAAAATGGTTCTTATTTTTTTTCATCGGCAGAAAAAGTTTCTCTGTTCTCTCTTCTACCTTTAATAGTTCCTAAGTTCCATGATTCACCCATACGTCGTTACCAGTCTTAGAAGATAGTGAGGATGACATTTTGGTTCAGATCAGGAGTAGATCGAATTAAAGAGAATGAGCATTAAACATAAGTATGAAGAAAAGTGTTTTCTTCCTTCTTTCCTTGTTGTTGTATTTTACTGTACAAAATAGGTTTATGTTTTATCGCTTTATAACTTTTTTATAAATCCTTTCCACAGAGCGATCGGTAAAACTAGCGCACTGACCCTAGTACATGACAATCTCAGTCGCCTATCTTAGGAAGCTCAGCATCAAGGAAGAGGAAGAACTTATGGTTGAGGTAATTGAAGAAGGGCAGGTCACCTGGATGACCCCGATCAGAGAATACCTGGAAGGCAGAGTGCTCCATAGGGACATTGGTTGAAGTAAAGAGTATTAGGTATAGGGAAACCCAATACTCAATAATATGGGGAGAACTTTATAGGAAGGGGTTCTCAAATGCCCTACAAATTTGTGCTAGTCTGGTTGATGCCAACAAGAATTTGTTAAGTATACATAGTGGGGTGTGTGGAAATCACACTAGGGGTAAAAGTTTAGCTCATAAAACCCTTAGATAAGGTTTCTATTGGCCGTATAATCGGTGGTGGAAACGTGTGAAACTTGCCAGAGGATTACGAAGGATATCAGGCAAACACCCGAATGTTTGAAAAGCTTAACCTCACCTTGGCCATTCGCAGTTTAAGGGGTAGATCTGATCTGCTCGATGCCAACAGCAACCAAAGAGGGTGCGAAGCCTGCCATAGTGGTTGTAGATTATTTCTCAAATTGTGTTGAGGCAAAGGCACTGGTCCTTATAACTGTAGCCAAAACAACTAGCTTTGTGAAAAAGAACATCATTTATAGTTTTAGAATCCCAGAAACAATCATAACTGATAATGGAACCGAATTTGATAGTGACAATTTCAGAGAGATATGGCAGAAGTATCACATTAAGAACTACAATGCCATACCTGCCCATCCATAAAAAAATGGGCAAACTGAAGCGGTGAACAAGATCATCAAGCACGCTTTAAAGGCTAAGCCTGATGTCAGAAAGGGGAACTGGGCAGACAAGTTGCACGAGGTGCTCTGAGCTTTCCTAACTATCGTAAGAACTAAAAAAAGAGAGACCCTCTAATCTTTAACATTCGAGAAAGAGGAAATTATCCTGGTCAAGATAGTCTTCACCTCTCCAAGAGTCCAACTATATCAGCCTGATCCAAAAGTGGATATGCTGGAACAAAACATGGACGAGATAGAAGAAAGAAGAGATCTAACGAGAGTAAGGAATGCAACCTATCAATAAATAGTGGCTATATACTACAACTTACATCTTCGGATAAGAAGATTCCAACTAGGGGACTTAGTCCTTAGAAGAGTATCTCCAAATACGAAGGCAAAGGCACTCGGTTCCTTGGCAAATAGATGGGAAGGACCCTACCAGGTGGTCGGGTTAACCGGGCAAGAGGATTATCGCCTTACTTGACCAAAAAGGGGAGAATTGCCCCAACCATTCAATGCCTAGTATTTAAAGATGTTTTATCCATGAAAGGTTTTTCTTTCTAATATTTGTTTATTTCGATAGTTAAGTGTTATGATTAGCATAAGTTATGATTATATCTTCCTAATCAATTGTTGCTATTTTCTTTTGTATTTTGATTGATGTTATCAAAAAAATCCCCTCTAGTGAGAAATTCTAAAAGATCACGAAAAGTGTTCTAAATTTGTCTTCGAAGCACAGAAAGCTAAGCGGAGCAATGGGATACTCAAACTTAAATGCCGGTTAAAAAGATACTGAGTAGAGATAAGTTAAGAAAATGTGGTATAAAACATCCTTGTTGCAATGAATCTTGGGTAACAGGCTATTGGAAGACTTATCAGTTACTTAGTTGTAAATATAAGACACGAGTCTATAAATTAGATACCATGAGAATGGTCTATAAATTAGATACCATACGAATGGTCTATAAATGGACACTACTTGATAGGAATTCAAAACTGATTGTGAGTAACCCAGGCCAACAAGGTCGGACGAGTATCCATAATGCCAACCAAAGGATGATCAGTTAGAGAGTATCTTATATGTCCATGTCTGTTAGAGAGTTATGGTTTGTAATCCAAAAACGGATTTGAATTCCGAGTCAGAGGCTGGAGAACGGTCAAAGAACAGGAAAGGAGGTGGAGGGAAAAAAAGAGACAGCACAAAGCCCTTCTTTCATGATAGGGCGTGTGGTCATCTTGTTTAAGAAGGCTTGCTGCCCCGAGATGCCCACACGCCATCTCGACCAACAAGAAAACTTGGTTGCTCCTTGTCCTTTTTGGTCATTTCACATGATATCCTTCCCTCTCCTTTATATTTCCGTACCCTCTCACATTTCATTCTAAGAAGAGATTCAAAATTTGAGCACATAATTTTCTCTAAAATTTTCTCACCTTCCAAACACCATAACTTCTTCATTTGAACTCCGATCTAAGTGATTAAATGTTGAGAGTGTTTGTCTATTAACCCTTCATCTTTTCTGTGAAGGTTTGAGTTAGTTTTATTGTTGTTTTTTGAGTCTAACCTCACAAAAATGGGACTGCACAAAATCAACTAAGGTATTGATTTTCTATCAAAGTTTTCTTTGAAAACTAGGTCAATTGCCTTGGGTTTTCTTCTTCAATATATATTAGTGTCTTGTGATTGTTTAGATTTAAGTTTTGAACTCAATTAAAGCTAGAATAAGTTTCAATTGAAATCTCACACGTTGAGTTATGCTTTGATTTTACCTATGTATTCACATGTTTGGGATTATATTGTGCTAGTTTTGATTCTAGGACAATTTGATGATCTTTAATTGTTTGATTTTGTGAAAATTAGTTCCTCACATGTATTAGGCTCTCTTTGGCCAAAATCTCACTATGATGCATGTGCTTATGTTCTTGTGAGCAATTCATGTGCTTTGTTGAATCTATGAATAGGAAATATGCTCTAGAATTTTTGACTTAATTAAATGAATTTGTCACATGATTTAAGCTTGTTTTTTTATTTACATGATTTAAACTTGATTAGATGGTTAATTGAATATATCTTGAGTTCAAGTTTAGATTTATGCATGTATCTAGGTTGAAATTAACTTGTCATATATTTTGTATGAACTAGATGAATTAGAAATGCATTTTAACTAGACAACAATTGGTTTGTGCATTCATGCTTAGGTCTATTATTTTCCAAAGGATGTTTTGATCATAACATTCTATGTTGCGTGCTTGTTTGTATTTTGCATTGAAGATCACCTTGTTGTGTCATGAGAAGGAAGTCTTGACAATTAGTGTGAGACCTATGTTGTTGAGCATGGAAGTCTTGGCAAGAGGTGGAGACCTCAAAATGTCAAGCAAGGAATTCTTGCTTAGGGTCGTGAGGATCCGAAAGGGTGAGTAAGGAAGTCTTGCATAGGGTCATGAGGAGGGTGAGCGATGAAGTCTTGACAAGAGATGTGAGGCCTTGGAATGTTGAGTAAGAGGGTGACATACTCATGAGTAGGATAGGAGGTTAGTTTCTAGGTGAAGGGGCCACTTGAAAGATTGTACTTGTCTTATCTACAAAAGGATTTTGTTTATCGGTGGCTACTAACCCGTGGATGTTTCCTCCTCAGAGGTTTACCATGTTATATCTTGTGTCAACTTTTCTCTATCCCTATCTCTCTTATATTTGTATTTGTTATTTGAATACTATGGATAGAACTTTATATGTAAGTTGACTTCTTTAATATAATATCAATTGTGTATGTGATATGGTTGCTTGTTTGTATCAAACTTTACATGTTTCATATATTGATTAATTGTCTTTAATTGATATATATATTGTGATACAAGCAATCTAGAGGGACAAACTTTTGTTTTTCGAAGGGAGTCGAAAAAGGTGTTTAACCTATTCACCCCCCCTCCCCCCTCTCTAGTTTAGCCTTGAGCATTTAACTGTATTTGTATTTTCAATTGGTATCAGAGCAGAACACTAGATTGCACTTAGTGAGCATCCAGGTGATATCACGGTATTTACAATGCTTTTGAAGTCATGGGTTTACAAGATTTTGTAATGGCAGAAAGAGCCTCAAATACTAGGCTACCATTACTTCGAGGCACTAACTATGGGTATTGTAAGCTGAGGATGAAAGCCTACATCCGCTCTATTGATGAAATGGCATGGATGATAGTGGAAGAAGGTTATAGTCCTCATAACAAGGTTCAAGAGGATGGAACCTTGCTACTCAAGTCAAGGAGTTAATGAACAACGAATGAGTTTGAGGTTGCTAAATGGCACCATCGTGCTATGAATGCCATCTTTAAAGGAGTTGATAGGTATAAATTCTCCTACATTCAAAATCTTGAATTTGTAAAAGAGGCTTGGGATACTCTCCAAGTCACTATTGAAGGAACCTTAGCGGTGAAGAAATCAAGGTTTAAATGTTGGCATCACAATTTAAAGGTTTAAGTTTGGGTGAAGAAGAAAGGTTTGAAGACTTCCAATTCTGATTTCTTAACATTGCTAACTAATGTCAAGCACTTGGAGTGCCTATCTCAAGAGAGCGTTTAAATTGAAAAATCCTTAGATCTCTTCCTAAGAGATTTAAATCAAAGGTGACGGCCCTTGAGGAAAATAAGGATATGGATAGCATGAACATTGATGAGTTTCTTGGGTCTCTCCAAACTTATGAGATATGCTTGAAGCCAAAGATCCAGAGTAAGGGAATCGCTCTCAATGCTATCGATGAGGAAAGTGATGATGAAAATGAAGAGATGGCTCTTTTGGTTAGAAAGTTCAAGAAGTTTCTAAAGAAGAATGCCAAGCCTGGAGGCAAGTCTTCTAAGGAAAAGGGAGTTAAGAAACCATCATCTCTAAGGAATGAGAAGAATAGTCAAGCCATGAACAAGAAAGGTGTTAAATGTTACAATTGTCTTGGTTTCGGTCACTTTGCTAGTGAGTGCACCAAGAAGCCATCTAAGAAAGTCAAGAAAGGTAAAGTGTGGCTACTTGGAGTGATGATGACTCTAGTGATGATGAGAGCTCTAGTATTGAGTCTTCAAGTGATGAAGAGTTGGTGAGCAACTTTGTAGCTCTAACGGCTTCTCATTCTTCACTACATATTGATGGTACAATATCTTTTAACAAGAACTTTGATGCAAATCATCATGGAAGCTCTAGTTCCTTCCTAAAAATCTTGAGTTATTGGCCAAGATAGAGAAGCTTGAACAAGCTATTGATAATGCTCTAAGAGAGGTAGTTGAGAAGGATGATTTGATCAAGAAATAACTAGATGACTTTGTGATTGTTACACATAAACTTCTTGGTGAGAAAGGTGATATAATGAAAAAGTTTAGAGAACTTGAAAAGATAAACCTTGAGAAGGATGGAATGATATCTTCTTTGAAGAAGAGAGAATAAGAATTAATGGAAGAGATAGACAAGACTAAGGAGGCCATCAATGACTTAGTGAATGATTAGGTAAGTGTGTCTAGTGTTAGGAATCTTGTTAACTCTTATAGTGGTGAAGACGACTTAGTAGTTGAAGAGGAGCTCTTGGAAGCACCACTTCCTACTCACTTGAATGAAGTTGTGATTGACAAGAAACCACATAAGAAGAGAAGATCGAAAGCCAAGAAGAAGTTGGCAAACAAGGTATCTTTGCAAACTCATAGTGAAGTTAGTTCAACTCCAAAAGGTACAATCTTATCTTTTATTCCAATTTGCCATTATTGCAACACAATAGGTCATATCAAGCCTAGGTGCTATAAATTTATTAAAAAATACAAATTAGGAAATGAATCTAGAGATAAGGAGATTAAAATTCAACTTGAACATGTTAAGGCTTTGAAAGTTGAGAAACATGATAATATTGCTAAGCATGAAAAGAAGTTATGGAGTAGAAAGAAAGATAATCTTGTTCAACTTGACAAAGCTTGTGTTGAAAATGTTAAGGAAGAGTGTATTAATGATATTCTTGTTAATCAAGTCATTGAAGAACTTTACTCTAGATTTAACATTGTTGTCAAGGATGATATTGGAAATGTTTGTGTAGGTACACCCAAGAACAAGTGGTTCAAGGGTGAGTGCTCTTACCACTAATGTAAGAAGCACATGTAAGGTAGCTTTGAGGCAATACATCAGTTGTGTTGAGAATTCTAGCTTGCTAGCTTTGAATACTCCATGTATTGATATGTACTTGGTTATCTCACATCATGTTTGTTATATGGTCGAAATTTGTTGGTTAACTTTTGAGAAGTTCTTTTTATATATGTGTTGGTTGAGTTGAAATATTATGCTTTTTATACTCTTGTTGTAAAACATCGTCAACTTGGTGTCATGAGGACATACAAGGCAAGAGTGCTCATAAAAAGGGCTGAAGTATAATATTTGGTGAATATAATGTGCAAAAGGTATTTCTATACTTTAATGCATTTTCTCATAGATATATATTTTTTGACTTAATCTTTTATATACATCTCATAGCATGTAATGGTGATACTGTTCACATTGATCTTAACTTTGATGATTGTTTGTGTATAGTATATTGAGTGGCATTTCTTTTGAAAATATGAGCTTCATATTCTTTGAAAGCTACTCATTAGAGAAGTAATGATCTTGAATAAGTCTCTAATTATTGCTTTTAGATATGTTCTTATGAGCCATAAAATCTTGGTTTTCTAAAACTGCACTTTGTTTCTCTTATATGTTTTGCTAGTAGGTTGAGTTTACTAATATCTAAAACTTTGGATACACCTTGAAGTTTTTGTGCTTAAGTACACTTAAAATGACCTATGGTTAGTATCCATTTTTCTTCGGCAAATACATAGACCTCAACAAGCACCTTTATGGAAAGGGCTACACACATTGGTTGTAAAAGCTACCCAATGTTGGAAAGAGCTACATCATTGTGATGAGTGAAAGCCGTCATGAAGTGAATTTTTGTTATGTTTGAAAAAAAAATCAAAGAAGTGTTGAATTGGAATCATGAAAAGAAAATTCTTTGATTCAAAGCTAAAAAGAAAGGGAGGAAGGCTTAAAAAAGAGTATAGTCGAAAAATCAAATGAGCTCGGGTTGAAAAATAGAAATGGGATGACTAGCCACATGCACACACACTCTCATATGTGGAAATCTATTCTCTTAAAAGCGAAAATTCCGTATGATAATCGATTTGACTTTTTTATGAAAAAAGCTTAAGATGAATAGATGTTGAAAATTGTTTGCTTGTTGATTATCAAACTACTTCTGGATATATATTTGAAGCATATATCTCTCACACACACTTTGTTTATGAGTATGTTGATATTTTAGCAATTGTGGAAGAATTATGAGAGAACTTAAAAATCTTTATTTATCTCTTTTAGTATATGAAGCTTATTTTGTTGAGATTTCTTCAAATTGCTTGAATGTGTGATTGTGTGAATATCTTTACAAACTTTATGCTATCATTGATTTTAGTTATGGTATTTATCAAGGAGGAGTATTGTATGCTAGACATTGTTCTCTTTTATGATATGTTCACATGCTTCATTTTGTTACATTTTGGCATACTTTGACTTAATGATACTTGTAAAATGTTACTCACTATCTTTTTCTTGCATGATGATTCATTCTTAAGTCATATGTCTTTGCGTTTATATTTTTGTGACTAATGAGTTTGTTTTGTTTCACTCACTTTGGTTGTATGTGTATAACATCTTATCACACAAGAAAATGGGAAGAACTAAAATTACCAGAAGTGGAAATCAATTGAATCTCTTGGGAAAGCCAAATCTACCTCAAAAGAATCCAAAATTTTAAGGACAAAAGATTTAGGGATCTTTGGAACAAAGAAGATATTTCAAGAAAGAGGCATTGACTTTGGTAAGTGTAAAGATTCTTATGTTCTTAAGTGCTTTAGAGATAGGAAATGGGAATCTCGGGTGAGCATGTTAGGAGTTGTAAATGATACTCTTGTTAGAGAATTCTATCATGAATATAAGGAAAGTATCACCTTGTTAGATTCTTTAATTGGAATAAGGGGTATTGTATTTAGAGTTAACCTAGAGAGTATTAACAAGTTTCGTGGGATATCTAATGATATAGATTCTAATTTTCTAGATGTTTGAGAATCTAAATATCATGGGTAGAACTCTTTATGACAATGCTTCCTTTCAGTGAAAAAATAGGGCATACATTAGTCAACATGAGTTAACTAAGGCTAGTGCATTTTGGCATCTATTTATTTGCACTAACATTATTGGATCTTCGAATTCAACCGAGTTGAATAAGGACAAGATCAAAATAGTGTATGTCTGGGTAACTAATCAACTGATAAACCTTGGAGATCTTCTCATGTATTACATTGATAGTTCGGCTTTCTCTACTAGAGGTGATAAAAAGCTTGCATTACTGGGGTTTATTACTTGATTATGTTTAGCTTATGGGATTAAAAGTAGAGAAGATGATGTGTTAATTCAACCCTTGGAAAATTATTATGATAAGTGTGTGTCATACTTGTCCTATAAAAATAAGGGTAAGACTTATGATACTTTTGGACTATTTAGTAGTTCTCAAGTTGATAGTCATGTGATTAGCACAAGTATTCTTCCTGATTGGGCTATACAATTGAAGGAGAAGGTTGATGAACTCGGTGCAATAGTTGTTCAACATGATGGTAGGATTAATGAGTTGGAGGAGTGCATTGCTTCAAGCTCAAGACCACCACTTAAGCATTATGTTAGATCGACTACTCGCACGACTTTCTTTGGTGGAACAAGTGGCTAGTATTTGATCTTTGAGGTACATTTCTTAACCTTTTGGAGTCATTTCATGTCAAAAAGGGGGAGAAAGAGTATATGATAGTTGCTTAGTTTCTTTTTATGTTGTTTTGTGAACTTTTGAACTTGATGGCTTGTAATAATTAATTTCAGGATTTGGTTAAGAATTTTTGTGACTTGGCATGTATTGAGGGGGAGATATATGTATTTATGGACTTTAATGTATATTCTTATCCATATTATATGTTGTCATTTGTTGCTTTCTCTTGTATATGCATTGTGCTTTGAGATGATTTGTAGGTTGTTTCAAGAGAAGATCAAGATGATGTTCAAGAGTTGATGAAGATTAGTTCTAGGAATCTTACACATTGTAATATGAGGGAGTGATTTTGTGACTTATCTTCGTTTTTATATTTGTAGTAAATGTATAGGTTTTTTGACATGGATTTGCCGAAGGGGGAGATTGTTAGGTTTTAGATTATGTTGGCATTAATTCCATATCAAAATGATGTTTACTTGTAATAATTTAATTGTTTAGGTTCATGATGATTCAAGCTTCAAAGAAGAAGGAACAACTAGTCAAAGCAAGTTCAAAGTCTTCAAAGAGAAATGATGTTATATGGTTCTACAAATGTATATTAAGACCTTATATTTCTCTTACAAGGCTTAGGTACACAAACACAATTCATACATTTGTGTCCCTACATAGTTGTGCACCAGTAAGGCACACACACACACACACACACACACACACACACACACACACAAGTCATACATATGTTTCCCTACATTGTTATGCACCATTTATAACACATTCACACACTTTAAGTTGAATGCTCATGATTTGGTATGAAAATAACATGTTTTGGAAAATGCATGATTGGAGACTATCTCTATATAGTTTGCATTCTAGTGTGAAATATGTTTGTATGTGTATATGTTTGTAAAACATGGATAATGAACTTGATTTTAGTATTAAACCATTCTTGATTGAGTTCCAAACACTTTGGTTACTCATACTCTTAATTCAAAGTTCTAAGTCAAAAGATATGATCATTTCCAGTCATGTTGCGTATATTGTCTTCGTCTTCATATATCGAGTTGAATTCTTATTTTTTGGGTTGAGTATCTTATATTTTCATGTCCATGAGAGAGTTACAGTTCATAATCCACAAACGGATTTGAATTCTAAGTTCGGAGGCCGGAGAATGGTCTAAGAACACTAAGGGAGGTTGAGGGAAAAAGAAGACAACACCAATCTCTTCTTTCCCGAGATGGCGCTTGGCCATCTCGGGCAAGAAGGCTTGCTGCCCCAAGATACCCACGTGCCATTTCGGGAAACAAGAAAATTTGGTTGCTTCTTGTCCCTTTCAGTCAATTCACATGATATCTTTCCCTCTCCTTTATATTTCCCTTCATTCTCACATTTCATTATAAGAAGAGATTCAAAATTTGAGTGCAGAATTTTCTACCAAATTTTCTCACATTCCAAACACCATAACTTCTTCATTTGAACTTCGATCAGAGTGATTCAAAGTTGAGAGTGTTTGTCTATTCATCTTCCATCTTTTCTTTGAAGGTTTGAGTTAGTTTTATTGCTGTTTTTGGAGTCTAACCTCACAATAACGGGACTGCACCAAATCAACTAAGGTATTGATTTCTCTCAAAGTTTTCTTTTAAAACTTGGTCAATTGCCTTGGGTTTTCTTCTTCAACATATATATGTGTCTTGTGATTGTTTTGATTTGAGTTTTGAACTCATTTAAAGCTAGATTGAGTTTCAATTGAAATCTCACATGTTGAGTTAGGTTTTGATTTTGCCTATGTTTTCACATGTTTGGGATTGGATTCTGCAAGCTTTGATTCTAGGACTATTTGATGATCTTTAATTGATTGATTTTGTGAAAAATAGTTCCTCACTTGTATTAGGCTCTCTTTGGTCAAAATCTCACTATGATACATGTGCTTATGTTCTTGTGAGCTATTCATGTGCTTTGTTGAATCTATGAATAGGAAATATTCTCTAGAACTTTTGCATTAATTAAATGACTTTGTTACATGATTTAAGCTTGTTTTTTATTTACGTGATTTAAACCTTACTATATGATTAATTGAATATATCTTGAGTTCAAGTTTAGATTTATGCATGTATCTGGGTTGAAATTAACTTGTCATTTATTTTGTATGAACTAGATGAATTAGACATGCATTTTAACTAGACAACAATTGGTTTGTGCATTCACGCTTATGTCTAGTATTTTCCATATGATGTGTTGATCATATCATTCTATGTTGTGTGTTTATTTGTGTTTTGCATTTATGATCACCTAGTTGCCTTGTGGGAAAGAAGTCTTGACAATAGGTGTGAGGCCTATGTTGTTGAGCATGGAAGTCTTGGCAGGAGGTGGGAGACCTCGGAATGTCAAGCAAGGAAGTCTTGCCTAGGATCGTGAGGATCCGAAAAAGTGAGCAAGGAAGTCTTGCCTAGGGTCGTGAGGATCCGAAAGGGTGAGAAAGGAAGTCTTGCCCAGGGTCGTGAGGATCCGGAAGGGTGAGCGAGGAAGTATTGACAAGAGGTGTGAGGCCTCAGAATGTTGAGCAAGAGGGTGACATATCCATAAGTAGGATAGGAGGGTAGTTTCTAGGTGAAGGGGTTGTACTTGTCTTATCTATTAGTGGATTTTGTTTGCCGGTGGCTGCTAACCCTTGGATGTTTCCTCTTCGGAGGTTTACCACGCTATATCTTGTGTCAACTTTTCTCTATTCCTATATCTCTTATATTTGTATTTGTTATTTGAATACTATGGATAGAACTTTATATGTAAGTTGACTTCTTACTATAATATCAACTGTGTATGTGTTATGGTTGCATGTTTGTATCACAATTTATATGTTTCATATATTGATTAACTGTCTTTAATTTATTTATATATTGTGATACAGGCAATCTAGAGGGACAAACTTTTGCTTGTTTCGAAGGGAGTCGAAAAATTTGTCTAACCTATTCACCCCCCCCCCCCCCCCCCCTCTAGGTTAGCCTTGAGCATTTAACCGTGTTTGGATTTTCAGCTAGTCGATAACATAACTGGTCAGTCCAAAGACAATCAATTAATAAGATAACTGATTAGGTCAGTCAATAAGCTAGCCAACTAACCCAAGATGGTTGGTTAAGTAAGATAACCGATCAGGTCATAGATGGCCAGTTGACAGTAAATCTTACTTATCGAAAATGCCTTAAACATAGGTTATTAAGTTAGAGCAATGAGATATTTGATTGAGGCGTTCAAATATGTTATTCGGACTTGTTTTATATGTAGTTTAAGCCAATAAGTAATGTGTGCCTTAAGATAATCGGTCAGTTATCCTGCCAGTGTGGCCAGATGAGTTATTCAACTTAGTGTAACAATAAAAGGAGAACAAAAACTTGTAAATATATTCAAAAGAATTCGTGAAAAACGAATACAAAGCTGATGCAATATAAGGGAAAATGAAAGATGCAACGGGGTCAAGCCTTTGGTATGCTAGAGGGACCTCTGGTTCCCGAGCCAGGATGAGAGGGGTCTGGTGGGCCATCAAATGGGGCGTCCTCATAACCCTTGGTCAGGTCCCCAAAATCTAGCCAATTGATATCATTTTTTTCATCGACCAAGAAGAGAAAAAATAATAATCCTTGTTAGGGGAAGGCCCAACTTCAAACTCGCTGCCTAAGACGTTAATCCCATCGCTGGCATGAAAGGTCGGTCAAATTTTTTAAAATATATTTTTCCATTGTAATTGAGTAAATGTTCATAATATTTCATATATTGAACCTCAAATTGAAAATAAAATTCTAAAAAACTCAATATTGAGAATCAAAATCCATAAACAACTAAACAAAATCTAACAAACTCAATCAAATACTAAAAAATCAATAATAAAAAAAGTCAACCTAGTTGGTCAATGGTTACTAGTCATTGCCTTTGACTGACTAGGCCAACTATGCGATAAACCAACTAGTCGAGGCGGTAGACCACCGAGTAGGGACTAGGCGGTGCCTAGTCGGTGCCTAGTCGGCCCTAGCCGGGGACTTTTGTAACATTGGGTTTACCCGAATGATCGGGTGGCAATTGCTTGATCGGGGTGACTAGATTAATTGGAGAAAGTGATCCGATCGGGTCAAGACATCCAGTCGAGATCAAGCAACCGAACAAGGTAAATAAGGTTTAGTCTGGTCTAGCAGCCAATCAGCTAAGCGACATGTGGACAACGCTAAATTCAATACAATCACGACTCAAATGCGTAGAATGAGTCTTACTCAAATAAGGTGTCTTGAAGCATACTCTGATATGGAAATAAACTTCCACAGAAATATCATAGTCTAGATTATGCAATGGATCTAATGCGTCCAAAGCACAACCAATACATAACAGGAAAGAAGATTAACATGACTCCAACAAGTCAGAGTCTCATTAAATCACAAAAAACTTTCCTTACTTACATACCACGAATTAGGATTCTATGCACGTATAAATAGACCCTAAAATAATACCGTAAGGGTTGTGAACTCAACAATACGTGAGAGTGAGAGCGTTTGAGTATGTAACTATCTTGATATAGAGGATTTTCTTTCTCACTGTCACTGGCAACCGTTTTGATAATCCTCGTGTCACCAGTTCAAATCTAGTTCCTGGCAAGTAAAATTGTGTGTTTGCTTGCCCTACCCTTTTCATTATTTTAGCAATATTATTAGCAATTAACAATAACTTGTTAGACGTGTGATCTACTTACATAGTCCTAAAAGTCACCGTCAACATGTGTTATACTTGTGTACCTCTCTGTCTCTTAATCTAGTTAAACCTAATCATTTTCCATTATCAAATTCGTATTGTAAAAGTATATATCCAGACTACACTAGTAAATCTCTTCAAGGGCAGAGGTTGATAGAGACTAGACTTGGCCGTAGCCGAGTCCAGTATTTTAAATATATATATATATATAATATTCTTTCAACCAACATTATTATATTAATAAAATTATGGATTTCAACTATCAAGTTTATAATTACGGATTTCAATTTATATTTTAGTTCAATATCTCATCATAAAGATCACTGCCTGATGTGGTTGGATAGTAAGGATACTTATTTAGCCTGACAATATCTTAGGTCGAGTCATCGCCACGTATATGGAAATTTCTTAAGAAAATCTCATCAAAAAGACTTAATTAAGTAATCCCATTAGACCTATTAGACCCATTATACCTATTAAACCCTAGCAGTTTTATTTTAACAGGGTTTCCAAATATCTTTTCAATTTTAGAATTGTGTAATAAATTATATTTGAAACTAAAAGGTCAGTGCACTTCCACTTGATTGATCGTTTCTTGTATTGATTCCTTTTGTTTCTACATCAACGACATAGCAAATATTTTAAACTATGAAGCTTATTAAAACAACACTTTGCAATAAGATGGAAGATGAGTTTCTTGTGGGTTGTTATGAGTTGCTTGGTGGTTGAAAATACATAAAGATTGTCTAATATAACCTAGAAAGAGGGTGAATGGGTTTTAAATAAATTGCTTACCAATTTTTTTGGTTAGTCAATATTTAACACAATTAACCCAAACAAACAATAAACAAAAATCAAATGTAAAGTGCAGAAATATAAAGACACTTGACTTTTACGTTGGAAACCCTCAACTGGGAAAAACCCACGGGACTAACCTCGCTAGCCACTTAGTCACAAAACTCCACACTACTTGAATAATTTCTTACAACCTAAGTTGACAAACTTAGTCACACTTCAAGGTTCGTAACACAATCTATCCTACCCGTAACCCTTTATTAGAGAACCTTGACAAATGTTTGCCAACCAACCCTTGGTTGCAAGACTTCACTTGCTTGTGCAACTACCACATGTAGCCACAAGACTTTGACTCATGAAAAGAAAAAAAGTCTAAGTGCATATATGACAATATTCAAAATGCAATAATGTGTAAGACCACACATAAAATGTCTAACTAGATGTTATGATACAATTTAACAACCTAGTTATCAAGAATGTCTGCATGCCCATACAGTAGGGCCCAAATAGATGTATACAGTAAATCTAACAATCTAATTGTCAAATAAACACACATGAAAACTCAATAGAGCTTGACTAGATAAATAAACATAAATCTATCAACCTAGTCATCAAACAATCTCACAAGAACATTCAAGGCTTAACTATTAAGGCAAAACAAACTAATCATGCAAGTTATCACAACCAAACCCCAAAAATGTCATAACTTCACCGGATATACGATTAATGTGAAGATTTGCTAACCTAAGAAATAAAGAACATGTCTTAATGAAAAAGAACAATAAATGAGATGAGATGTTTGTTCTACTTACCAAGTGGTCATTCAAGTGTACTTCCTAAATAATTCTCCTAGTCGAAAAATGTATTGTTGAACCAAAATATGACGTGGATTACAAGCAAAGCAATGGTGCACACTTATTATGAGAAACAAAATACCATATAAGCATATATATGCAACCAAGTATTTCAAGCAACTAATAAAGAAGCATAAAATTGATCAAAATTTTAAACATTACAAATAATGCAAGTTCGCTCTATTTGCTTGATATCCCTTGAGGCCAATTCATCCAAGTCAATGGGAGACATGAGCCCCTATGGACCTACCAAGTCCATTAGACCTAGTTGCATCTGTCGATGTCACATGAGCACAATGGCAATCGGGTTAATTCTTGTTAACCCTCCCATGCTCCACTTTTTCATTTCTAGTAGTAAAAGACAAGACTTTAGGTTCCCTAGGTTCATACAAACATGACGTAATTTTCAACCTTTTTTCATTCATGCTTTCTATTCTACACATCTTGATGTAATTAAAGCAATTTGGTCCTAAGTGATCAATCATACCATAAAAATGATATATTGGTACAAAGAAAGTTTATATCGTTGCATTGAGATCTCTTTGAGCCAGTGCCATATTGATAGGATTGTCTTTGATCATGCACTGCTTGGTTTCTCCTTGGAGCTTAAGCCAAAGGTTGATGCCTTTGTGGTCTAGCTTGTTAAGTTGGTTGAGGCGGTTGAACTTGCCTTATTGGTTGAACATGCCTCTTTTGTTAGTGGAGCTTGGGTTGAGGCATCTCTAGGAGAGGAGCTTGCTTCAAGGATTGATGTACCTTTGGTTATGGCATCCTTAAAGGTTGGGATTTTACAATGCTTCTTGGTTGCATCTTCAAGCTTGCATTCTTCAAAGACTCTCAAAGCTCAATCTTCATTCTAGGTTAATAATGAGGTGATAGTCCTTCGGTCTCTTTTCCTTTTATGAACACCGTTTTGTCCGATGAAAGAGTTTCCTTGTCACTCATATAACTGAGACCTCTTGTATCATTGGGTTTCTTCCCATAGTCTATCATTTTGTTGAGCTTCTCAGAACCCCAAAGTCAACTTAGCAAGAGTGTTTCTTACCTCTTCTAGCTCCTTCTCCAACCTAACTTTATTTACTTTGCTAAGTGTCACTTCTTCATCTACGTGAGTCACTTAAGTTCTCTATTAGAGATGGAGATTATCTTCCATCAATCTAACTATCTCCTCTTTCTTCTTCTTCAAGCATTTTTAGAGATAATCAATAAACTTTTGATACTACCATTAGAGTTTTCAAAGCATGTACTCTCTTGATCGAAGCATCTTCCACTTGTTCTATCGTGGATAATATCTTTAAGGCAATCTTCTATCGATCTTGTTTCTCTTTGGTCTCCACTTTTCAAATCTCCCTTCTTGAAAATTTCAAGTGACAAACACTTGGTGACGGCTTGAGTTTCTTCATGGTAAGAGACCAAAAAGGTAAAGTGTTCTTCTCACAATCACTCAAGCTTGAGGAACTTTCTTCAACAACTTCTACTTTGTTATCCCGCTTGTGAGAAGTGGCAAGTGCTACAAGGTTGGACACATCCTATTCATCACTTTAAAAGTTATCATTATCTTTAGTGTCATCACTGTGACTCCAAGTGGCAGCCATTGCATTTCCTTTCCTCTTATTCCTTATGTTACCGCAATCCGTTGAGATGTGCCAAGTCCCCCCACATTTGTATCACTGAACACAAGACTTGTCTTAGCTATCATTATCTTGCTTGAACCCGTTCTTCTTCTTGATGTCATTTCCACTTTAGCTTAAAACCTTTCTTCTCATGCTTCAAAAATTTCTTGAATCTCCTCACAGTGAGAGTCATCTCCTCATCATAGTCATTATATCTCTTCTCTTCCTTCTAAGTCCTTAAGGCAATCCCTATTTACTTCTTGGGTTGAAAAGTGAGCTTCATAGCCTCATAGGCTAATAACTTCCCAATAACATCACTTGGCTTCATCTTCTTATATATCATCATTGTTCTCTTCTATAGCGGTCACCTTCAATTCAAACCTTTTGGGAAAAGATCTCAAAGTTTATGGCTTTGATTGATTAAGTCTATCTACTTTATTAGGAAGTCATAAAGCATTCATCTTCTTCCATCTTGATGGTCTCAAACTTTATTTGTAAGATTTGAAGCTTTGAGTCATTGACTGTTTCCGTCCCCTTATGTGTCGTCTCAAAAATCTTTCATGATTCATGGGCAATCTTCATAATTTGGATAAACTTGTACTGATTGTCATCCATGGCATAGAAAAATGGCATTCATTGCCTTGTTGTTCCATTTGGAGGTTTCAAACTCTTGAGGACACTATTGAGCTTTCGGTATATACACTATGCTTCCATCTTCAGTAATCTTGGTGGGTGGTATGTATCCATCCTCAATCACCATCCAAACTGTCACCTATTGTCGAGAGGAAAGACTCCATATTCCCCTTCCATTAAGAGTAATTGTCATCGGTGAGTAAAGGTGGTTTTATACTCAAGGCTCCCTCATGACTTATCCTGATTCCACTCATAGAGTTTGGGGAAATGAATGCAATTGATTACAATAATAAATAATTAACTCAAATGAAAAACACATAAAAATAGCAAGGATCACATGTGTATGTCTAGGGACCCGCTCTGATACCAAATGAAAATACATAAAGAGTGTCCAATACAACCTAGGGGTGAATTGGTTGTTAATCGATTACTTACTAACTTTTTGATTAGTCAATATTTATCACAATTAACCCAAAAAAACAACAAAAATCAAATGTCAAGTGCGAAAATATAATGCCACTTAATTTTTACGCAAGAAACCCTCAACAAGGAAAAAACTCAGAGGACTAACCTCACTAGCCACTTAGTCATAGAACTCCACTACTTGAATAATTGCTTAGAACCTAAGTTGACAACCTAGTCACACTTCAAGGTTCGTAATAAAATCTATCCTACCCACAAGCTTTTAATAGTGAGCCTTGAACAATGCTTGCCAACCAACCCTTTGTTGTAAGACTTCACTTGCTTGTGCAACTACCACATGTCCAAAAGAGTTTGACTCGTGAAGAGATATGAAAATGTTCAAAATGCAATAATATATAAGACTACACACAAAATGCCTAACGAGATGTTATAATGCAATTTAACAACAAAGTTATCACGAATGCCTGCATGTGAACTTGCTTTTTGTGTCGTTACTAAATTGTGATTCAGAAAGATATTTATAAGAAGTTCTACGTAATGCACCTTAAAGTTTGAAAACTAGCAAAAAGGCATGCGAGGGTATCGTCCATAGGGAGATGTCATCCGTCAATCGTCTCACATTTTAGTAATTATTGAAAGTAATGTAAATAAGAACATGGCAAGGGCGAGAGTGATGTGTGTAATATGTAAGCCTTTGAGTGTGTGTGTGTGTGTGTGTGTGTGTGTAAAAGAAAACAAAAAGCATGAAAATAAAGATAAGAAACATAAGAGAATATGGAGGGGTGAGACTGGTGATTAAAGCAATAAATATAAAATTAGGGTGGATATGAGTGATGGAAGAAAATGGATACAGTAGGTACTCATGACCACTGCAATATTCACACCACCTATAATAACTAACCACAAAGACACTCTGAGCATAGGTTCAACCTAACCTTAAGTACGACATCTAGATATGGAAATGGGAGAGTCGACTAGTCCTCCATTGCTTCTCATTGAGGGCGTAACTAATAAGCAACTACTAAGGACTGCGTTTAAGCACAAATATTAAGAAGATAAAAATAGGATCATCCACTGATCGCTACTCACCTGTAACATGTAAGAAACTACGAATGGAAGCATTAAGCTTACCACTATTCACTGAGGGTATATTGTGAGAGTAATGACCAAAAGTCATAACCCTCAATTGCCACTCACCGATGGCATATCGTATGAGCAACTGCCAAGGGTCACATAAAGCGTGTAAGTTTATAGAACTGCCCACAAAGGCATGTCATTTACACTCCATGAATTCCACCCAAACAACCAATATTACTCAAATCAATCCATAATATGAATTTCGAATAATCCATCGACTAATGAGCAATCAAGGGATGCTTAATTAATCTACTCATAAATTACATTAATCTACTCATAATCCCAGTAATGAACACATACCAATTTCTACTCTATATGAACATAAATGTAAAGATAAGAGCTATCCTTGAACATGCATAAGAGTTGGCATACCTATTTAATACAAGTCAAATGTAAAATTATAAAGCAATTAAATGAGACATAGCTAAGGGGAATCAAATACAAGTCAATAAAATAAATGTAATTAGTGTTAGGTTTACATATTTCCCATTTAGGGATACATATCAAAGAAGAAAATATCAAAAAGAAGAGTAAAAAAAGGAAACCCCATTGTCATCTTGAGTCTCCTTCCTCCATTGATGCTCATCCTTCTTATAGACAAGAAAGAGTGCTCTTTCCTTTTGAATTCTCATCAAGGATGGATGGTGATGATAAAAGATAGTGGTGGATAGAAAATCCATGGAGGGAAACCTCTATGGATGCCTTTGAAGCTTCTCTCTCTCTCCTGATTTGGTAAAGATGATGACGTGTGGAAAGGTTGTGTTTTTGGGTTTGGAAATGAATAGATGTCTTGAGTCTTGAAATTAGTGATGTATGTATAGAATTGAGAGGCTTACGAATGAATTAGGCATGAATGGACAAGTTTGCCCCTCAAAAAATGTATGAAATTCATCTCTAGGGCTGATCCCATCAGATTCACGAATCGCGGTGTACGGGTAGTGCTCTGGTATGGTTACCCACACAGTAGTCACTAAAATGGGCATAACTCCTTCTAGAAGACTTAAAATTGCAATTTGTAAAAACCGTTGAAACCTAGACTTCTAGGCTTTTTGATTATATATAGATCAAAATATGGATCAATTTAAGGAAGGACATATGACCTTCTGAATTTAGATGTTTTGCATGAGCTTTTAATAATTTTAGTACATTTTGCCTCCAACTCTCCTTTTCGCCTGAAAATGCTTGTAGTGACTAGAATAGAGCCATAAGCACCAAAATATGGTTGAAAATAAGCTAAAGGATATGGAATTGAGGGTCAAAATATAACACAATTTTGGCATGATCAATATGCACATACATGAGGACTCAATTAGATGTGTAAAGTAAATCTAACAACCTAAATGTCAATAAAGCACAAATGAATATTATAGAGAGCTTAACTAGATAAATGAACATGAATCTATCAACCTAGTCAAAAATCTCACAAGAACATTCAAGAAATAGCTATTTTGACATAACAGCCTAAGCATGCAAGCTTTCACAAACAAACCCCAAACATGTCATAACTTCACTAGATATGCAATTGATGTGAAGATTTGCTAACCTAAGCAATAAAGGACATGTCATAATGAAATAGAACAATAAATGAGATGAGATGTTTGTTTTACATACCATGTGAAGACATTAATGAAGACTCATGCTTAAAGGATGCAAGAGATGGAAGATGAAGATGAGTTTTAGGGTTTAGGGAGTTAAAAATGGTTTCTTAGAGAAACTTGGAAGCTTGCCTTTGATAATCACCAAGAAGACTTAAGCCACCCATTACACAATCATTCTCAATCATCCTCAAATGTGGTTTATCATGAAATAAGCCAATCATAAAATAAAGGTCCTTACAATCTCCCCCTTTAGCTATTTCATAAAAAAATCACCACTCATAAAAAAATTACCACAACAAAAATAAACAAACAAACAAACAAAGCTATTGGTCAACAAAAGTTCGTTCTACATTACAATAAAAGATGCCTAAGATTCTAAGTCTTCAATCTCTTCGTAGATCATCATACATATATACAATAGAAGGAAAGCACTTTCCAAGAACAAGTGCATGTGAGGTGAACAAATATAAAACGCATTTGCACTCAATAATAATAAAGCAGTACAAAGTAATTCATATGCAATGCTCCCTTTCAAAGGAAATTCTCTTTCAATATATCTCCCCCAAAGCATAAATAATGCTCCTCATATATTTCGCAAGAATTTTCCCATTTTTGTCATGAGATAAGCAAAGGAGCTCATTATATCGGGTTGCTTTAACAAAGAGACGAGATATACAATGGAAATCGCCCCTTTGCAAAGCTCATTTTCGAAGCTGTGATGGAAAGTGACGTGTTTCAACATTGGGGCGTTGATTGTGTTAGATAATGTTATTTACTAGGGGCAAAAACCATAGTAAATTTAGTAATTACTATGGCCACCGCGCGTAGTCAATGTTTTATGAAACAAATTTTGGAGAAAATGTAGGGTAAATGATGAAATGATGTTAGATAATGTTACTTAGGTTTTGTGAAAGAGTTTAATTGATAGTGTTTAGAGAATGGAAAAGTATAAATAAAAGATTTCTTTTTTTATTATTGGGAGATGAAAATTTTCAAAAAAAAAAAATCCCTTCATTTGCCTTTTACTACGGGCCTTTGTATGCATGTTAGAGAAACAATAAAAATGAAATAATTAAATAAAATCTTGTTTTACTTTTACTTTTAGCGGGAAGTGAAAATTTTATATATTTTCCCTCCAACTATCTGTAACAATGGACATTGTCTATAGTAATTTATAAAAATCTACAAGGAGCTATGTCCGTGGTAAATAATCATTTTTCACAACATGCTTTTAATGCCCATAGTTAATATTTCAATTCCCTCCGTAACGAACTTTGCCCATAGTGAATAACTCTTTGGACAACGGACAAAGCTCGTAATGCATATATTATCTACAACAAGCCTATTTCGCTCGTTATAATTATTCATTATACATCACTGACATTAAAGGCTCGTTGTAAATGATTTCATAAGCCCAGCTCAACAATGGGCTTTTAAGAGCTCGTAATGAACAATGGTTTTCCATCATGGGCATTCCAAGCCCGTAATGAATGCCATGTAGTAGATAGACATTTTTCTTGTAGTAATTATTTATGTATGATATGGTATGTGATGACCTATTAAATATGTGTGTGCCTAGTGGTTCCTTTTGGGGTTTACCTTCTATCAGGAATGTGAATCCTCAATGGGTATGGATTCATGTAAATAACAATATATATAAGGGATTCCTAATCTCACTCATGTATCTCATAGTGATTCAAAATAAAGTAGCTTCCTCGTTAGGTGATTTAAAGTAAAGTGAGTAAGGAGTAAAAGACTCTCTTATGTCGTCAAAGACTTCCACTGCACTTCTAGGTACGACCTCATTCATACTTACGAATACAATAAATATTATTATTTTATATATAAGGCTTATAAGGGTATCGCTAATACTATACATAAAAATATAGATCCAACCCTAATTGAATCATCATAAAAATAATTTACTTACTTTACTTTCTACTAGCACAAGAAATATCTTCTTTTTATGGACCATTCTCTCTCTTTGTATCTTAAACTAAGGGGTCGTTTGTTTTTTTATCTGAAGACTGAACAGTTCTAAATTTGTTTAAAGACTGAATATGGGCTGAAATCTGAATTTGAATGACATGTTTATTTTTTTTCCTCACTTCTGAATGTATTATCAAAATGTTTGTTTTGTAAAAGTAAAATTGTCTGAAGATAAATAATTTTATATTTATACCCATGTTAAACAATTATACATATAATATGTAATAAAAAAATAAAAAAAAATATTATATATGAACACATACGATCATGATCTTGTTCTTCAATTACAAAAAAACTTCATTTTTACTAATAAAACAAATGGTTTTTGTTTTCAAAAAATAAAAACGGTAGCAACAAAACTCACACAAAACACTCTAAAAAATAATATGAAAATACATCACCTTAATATCATAATAAAGTATTGATATTAAACACGAATATGAGAAGTGATTAGGGTTCCTTTTATTTTTAAAGCTATTTAAAATAAGCAATATATTAAAATAAAGATTTTTAAACCATATATAATTATGATGAAATTGAAAATATATTATATATGGAGGATAGTATTGGAAGAAAAAAAATAGATTGCAATTTAGTGATTTACAATTAAGTGAAAAGTCATGATTTTTTATTTTTTATTTTTTATTTTTTATTTTAAGCTATTTTTTGATATTTTTCAGTTGTTTGACCACTTTAAAAAACAAACAAAACAATATAATAATTATAATTCACACTCAATAAGTTTTAAGGGAAAAACAAACAAACAAACGACTCCTAAATCTCCCTATAGTATGTTTACTTGCTGCTTTAAATCTCTATATTTATACACATGAAACGACCTATAAACTGACTCTACCTGTCTCCAGAATCAACACATGTCTCTCGACTCTCTCCCCAAAGAGGTATACACGTGCATTGACTCACAATATGTGCATGGATATGAGTTAATTTGTTGCAATTTTAGAGAGAGTAAAAAAAGAAAAAAAGAAAAGAAAATTTGACCTGGATTCTTGTTGCATACTTCGCACTGATTCAATATATTTACTAACCCCATTTAACTCTTTACTAGATAAATCCGTGCATATTTGCCCCACCCCCACCAATCTTCAATTTTGGCAACACCAGTAAGGCAGCAACAATGACAACAAAAACATCCACAATCCACATATTTTGTTTTTTGAAAAAAAATTATTACTCTGAAGCCTAGATAGGTTTTGAAAAAATAAATCATGTGGGATGTGGAGCCAAAACCACTTTGACTGCAAGGACACAATCTTGCAGTTCTTTCTTTCTCCACATGTTGTTTTATACAGATTCCGATGATTCAGCAATTACGCATAATTACGCATGATCTGTATTGTTGTAAGGTAGTTATAAAAGAGATGATTATTTTCTTTTAATTCTATTTTTTTTTTAAATATTTCTTTTAAAAATAAACCTTTGATTGAAATTCAATGACTAATAACAGTTCGGTAACTATATTATATAGTGACAATATGAGATTGGTCTGACAGTAAACCACTCACACATGCACATATGCACACATGGACCATGAGATTACGGGTTCAAGTCCTCATTCTCTAAAAAAAAATGTCTTACTTCAATATATATATACCATATAGTAGGTAAGCTCAAATTCAAAATTTGAACGTATACAATTTCACTTACCAAATGATGTGGTGGTATTTTCATTAACCATATCATCTCATGTTGTGTATGGTGATGACAACTCACTTGCCACATCATTTGTGTTGAAATTTGGGTTAATTGTTTGGTTTGTATTGCATTACTCATACTAATTTCTTAAAAGATAAACTTCATTTTAAATCTTTTGGTTATTTACATCACTTAGCTAGAAGTACCAAATTGAATTCAGATTTTATTACCAAAATTAGACAAATGTCAAATTACTTTTGTGCTCTTGAGTTTCTAAAAACGTTTTTTCCTAATATATATATAGGGGTCAAAAAATTAATGGCACTATTTGTAGGGGCTGTTGTACAAATATCACCATTTTACTAATGTATGTTTAAAATGCACCATTTAACGTGATGAGATGAAATCCCGAATTATTGAAAATGAGAGAAAGTTGTCGTTTTCAAAGTCTGAGAAAAGTAAGAGTGAGAAAGAAACCGACGGAAAGCTAATGGACGGCAACGAAATCGATGACAAAGTGACCGAAACAAGAATACACTAGATTTGTTGCGATCAACAGAGGTAAGTTCAGTTTGTTTGTTTTTTTTTAGATTTTGTTGTTGATAACTTGCTATTGCATGTTAGATTGTGTTTTGTTGATTGAAATTGTAGATTAGGGTCGAAAAAGAGATCTGAGAATGGTTGTGGTTTAGGTTAGGGTTTGAAATGAGGTTGAATATGTGATGAGAAAGATGAAATTCTGGGTATCGAGGATTTCTTATTTTGAAAACTAGGTTTAGTTTAATCGAGAAATTTTTAAGTGAAATCAAGGTTTTTTGGAACAAGATCGAGATATTTTTTCAACGAATCGAGAAAATTTTTTAAAGAATCGAGCATTTTTCAAAGGATCGAGAATTTTTTTTAAGGAATCGCAAATTTGTTAAAGGGATCAAGAATATTTTTAAAGGGATCGAGAAAATTTTTCAAACGATCGAGAATTTTATTCAAAGGATCGAGAATATTTTCAAATGATCGATAATATTTTTCAAAAGATCAAGAATTTTATCAAATGGTCGAGAATTTTTCAAAGGATCGAGAATATTTGTCAAGGGATCAAGAATATTTTTTAAAGGATCGAGAATGTTTTTCAAAGGGTCGAGATTTTTTTAAAGGATCGAGCATATTTTTCAAAGGATTGAGAATATTTTTTAAAGGATAGAGATTTTTTTTCAAAGGATCAAGAATTTTATCAAAAGATCGAGAAATTATTTCAAAGCATTGGGAATGTTTTTGAAAGGATCAATAATATATTTGATAGATTCGAGGAGTTTTTTCAAAGAATTGAGACTTTTAATATATTAAACCAAGTTTTTTCCAGTTTACTTAAGTATTATTTCTATGACATTGCAGATGAGGAGCATGTTGAAGGATTTCCTTAAAACTCTAGAGGGAGATTGGTTCAAGGGAAAATTGACTCGACGACCATTTTGAAGCCCTCACCTGTATAGACGATGTACTAAACCGGGTCCCTGATGATTTTACTGTTGAGGATCGATGTCGGTTCATGGCGTCTTGTTTTAGGCATTTCATGTCGATGCACCGGGAAATGAAGTTTTTAGGTGGTGTTATCCATCAGCTGCTGTTGCGGGAGTTGGACCATAACGAACCAACAGATGAGATGTGGTTCCTGTTAGGGAACCATGTGGTGAGGTTTTCGAAGGTGGAATTTTCCCTCATCATCAGATTACATTTTGGAGTCGTACCGGACACGAGTCTGTATGCTGTAGTGGAGAATGACAAACATCAACGGTACTTTCCTGGAGCCTATGAGGTATCGTTGGAGGAGTTTAGGGTTGTTCTCACCCTCGGAGAGTTTCGAGAGACGTACGATAGAGGTGAAGATATGCCTCCTCTACATTCTGAACTGGATACATATGGGGGTGGACGAGAGGTTCAAGATTCAAGTTTGGCAGTTTCGTTTGGTAGAGGACCTCGCTGCCTTCGATGCGTTCCTGTGGAGTGCCTATGCCTATAGGCATTCTATTTTGTCATTCAAGCATGTGTTACCCCGGTGACGTAAGAAGAGACGCCAGCATTCATAGGGTGTTGATGTACATATCGTGGAGGGGTACAACATTTACGGTCTATCACATGCCCTGTTGGTAAGAACTTTGTATTACAACATGTAATTTATTTTTTATGTCCTAAATTTTTTGGATTATAATCATACTTATCTTTGATGCAGATATTTGCTTTCGAGGTGATCCCAGAACTGGGCGTCGAGTTCGATGCCCGAAGGGCTACGGAGCTTTCTCCTCGTATGTTGAAGTGGGAGCTGACCAAAAAACCTGGTGGGAAGAAGCTGGCCAAGATTTTTTGTGCTAGGGTATTTATTTAATTTGTTAATCATTATATTAGTTACTATGTTTACAATGACATTCCTCTAACTATGCTTTCAGATGTTTACGAGGAAGGAAACTGTGCCCACAGCAGCTGAGACGGAGGCATCGTACTTCGCAGGCCTAAGCGAGGTGGGGAGCCTGTATGTAGAGAAAGATAGGGTTCACCTTCGGATTGTCCTTGATAAGACTACCACTAACAGGAGCAGTGGAGAGGGTTCTGAGGAGGATGGTGGGGGTGGGAGGCATAGTGAGACGGACGCATCTGACCAGGAGGGTCTGGGTTTCAGCGTCATGGACACTGATGAATCTAAGTCATCTTCTTGACGAGAGAGGCATAGAAGGGTTCGGTTTACCACCCTCGGACCTGCTGCATCTAGAGGAGATTACCTGAGAGATACATCAGTCTAGAAAAATCTGTAGAGAATCTCTTGGATGACGATAACCCTATAAGTACAAGTAAACATTGGAAGATATCGATTGTCACCATTGGCAAAAGGCAATGCAATCCGAAATTGAATCTTTGTTCAAAAAACAAAGTCAGGTCTCTTGTGGACTTACCTAAAGGGATAAAACCCATTGGGTGCAAGTGGGTATACAAGAGGAAAAGAGGAATGGATGGAAAGGTGGAAACCTTTAAAGCTAAATTGGTAGCTAAAGGTTACACACAGAAGGAAGGTATCGATTTTGAAGAAACCTTCTCTCCTGTGGCCAAGATTAAATCCATTAGGATACTCTTATCCATTACGGAATCTCTAGACCTAGAGATTTGAAAAATAGATATCAAGACATCTTTCCTTAATGGAAGTCTTGACGAAAGCATCTATATGACGCAACCACAAGGATTCATTGAAAATTGCCAAGAGGAAAGGGTATGCAAGTTGCAAAAATCCATATATGGATTGAAGCAAGCTTCCAGATCCTGGAACATAAGGTTCGATCAAGCCGTAAAAAGTTTTTGATTTATTCAAAACCTTGATGAACCATGTGTATACAAAAGGATTAAAGGTGACAAGTTGGTTTTCCTAGTTCTTTACGTTGATGATATACTACTCATCGGAAATGATGTAGGTGTATTGACATTAGTAAAAGAATGGTTAGTAAAATGATTTGATATGAAAGACTTAGGAGAAGCAAGTTATATTCTTGGTATCCAAGTCATAAGAGATAGAAATAATAGAACGAGTGCATTATCCCAAGCTTCATACATAGATAAAATCTTGTCTAGGTTTTCCATGTAAGATTCCAAGAAAAGTATGTTACCTTTCAGACATGGAATCAAACTTTCTATACTTTCTTTCAATATGTTTCCCTCACTTATGACTTCTTGGTTCTCTCGAATTAGTCACTGCACCACTATTATCACAATAGATAATGATATGCTTATTCGCATCAGGAACCACTTTCAAGTCAATCAAGAATTGGCGGAGCCAGACAGCCTCTTTAGCAGCCTCGCACGCGGCTACATACTCGGCTTCCATGGTGGAATCAACAATACAATATTACTTGATACTCCTCCATATGACTGCCCCTCCTCCAATAGTAAACACAGATCCTAATGTTGATCTCCTGGAGTCAGAATCTGACTGAAAATCAGAATCAGTATACCCAACGGGAATTAAATCCCCTCAAGTGTATACAAGCATATAATCTCTCGTTCTCCTAAGATACTTGAAAATATGTTTGACAACCATCCAGTGATCAGGACCAGGTTTCGATTGAAACCTGCTAACAATGCTCACAGTAAAACAAATATTTGGTATAGTACAGAACATTGCATACATGAGACTTCCAATTGCCGATGCATATGGAACCCTACTCATGAATTGCTCTTCATGCTCATTCTTAGGATTTTTGAGATACAAAATGGAGTTGAGTTCCATTTTGATTCTTAAAATTAGTGTCAATATTATTATTATTATTATTATTATTATTATTATTATTTTTATTTTGTATCATTATATTAAAGATTAAACGATATTACATTTTGGTATATTAATATATTTTTCTTATATGATCTTTAATATCATTTTCTATCTTGAGCCTTCAAAACTAAAATCCTGGCTTCGTCTATATATATATATATATATATATATATATATATGGATGTAGATCGTTAATTATACGGTTCCTTGGATTTTGTAATTGAATTTTATTTTTGATTAGATCAAAATTTGTAAACTCTAATTTTGGGTATAGGATTTATAATTGTAAAATTTTGGGACTCTTGGATGTTATGATGGAGATTGAACGTTCTCGACTGCCATCTAAAAGCCCAATCCGGATTGAGCCAATTGCAAAGAAGCTGCAAGAATACATGCTGTAATTTGTTTATTTTGTTAGGTTCTTGTATTTTTGCCAAATCTGATTTCATTTAAGTTTCTGCATATTATATTTTTTATGTTGATGAATGTATAATATGTCCTTGCATATGATATGCCATGTAAAATAGAAAAGTGTCTACTCATATCATTATAACAAGACATGTATCCATGCAAATTATTTTGTCTATCTAGAATTGTATTAGATTTGATTAAAGCTTGTGCTAATATTAATTTAAGGGAAAAGATCGTTTTGCCCCTGACCTTTACCCTATTAAAAAGGTGAGGACAGAGTTTGTCCATATTGACATGTCTCCCCCTGAATTCAAAACTTTGTTAAAAGACCTCTTTCTGTTAGTTTTTTCAATAGAAAAGCTAACTCTGACACTATTAAGTGGATGAAAAGATGAAATTGTCCTTCTATCCTTTAAATACAAATCAAATGACCCTTTTATCCTTCAATAGAATCAAGAAATGACAATTTAACCCTCAACATATTTATTAAATAAAAAATATATTTAAGAAAAAAATGGATCTCCACCGTCCATCTTTTAGACGGATGGTGGAGATATCTTTTATTATTATTTATTAAATTTTAAGAATATAAATTAAATTATTATCTATTTTTTAAAAGGAAAACTATAAATTAAATTATTATCTATTTTTTAAAAGGATTATCTAATAATTTAATAATTATCTAATAATTTAAGAAAAAACGAATTAACATATCATCACCATCACTACTTTCCAAATTAATCATAAATTTTCATAAATTCCAAAGTTCCACAGATCACAACAAATATTCCAAACATGATTTATAACTAGAATTTTTCAGAAACTATACCTAATCATTCATGAACAAGCTAGTGGTTCTACAAATTAAATTATCACGAAATTGATATTCAAAATCAAAGAGAATACAAAATTTGGGTTTTAAGTCTTAAGATAACCTGAACATGATAAAACTATATATAACAACAGAAAATACCCCAACAAATAATTTCAAATATTATCAACAGAAATCCTATTAACAATTCTCTTCAATGTGGAAAAAAAGAACCAAAAAAAAAATAGAGAAACTCAAAACCTAACTGAAATCAAAATAAGATCTTGAAAGCTTTTTACAGATCTTCAGTCACGCTATTCAACCACTACCGTCGCATCGATGACCTCGTCTCCAGTGGTCGCTGCCTTGTCTCCAGTGGTCGCTCATCTCCGACGGTCAACCACCCATCGTCGCCAACCACCATCAGCCACTCAAACCCCACAGCCACCGCCAAGCGTGATACCTTCCCATTTTCACGGCGGATTCAGACGATGGAGAGAGAAAGGGATGAATTGGTGCGAGAGAGAAATGGATTCAAGGTTTGGTGTAAAAGTGGTTTCTTGGATGTTTTGGAGGTCAAGGGTCGTGAATGAGGTGAGGAGCACGAGAGGAGATGAGGTTAATATAGGTGGGGAAAATTAGAGCACAAAATCCAAAAAAATATTGTTAAGCTGGAGGGCTTTTTCGTGGGAGGATTAGCAGGACAAGTAGATGAAGTTCATCTCATGAGATTTTTTTTTAAATGGGCCTCCTCCTTTGTCGCGGGACATATTCCATGGGACAACTAGACAAAGTCTATCCCGTGAAAGTCTCTTAAATACTCTTCTTCTTTTACTGTGTGACATCTTTCGGGGGACAACTAGACGAAGCTTGTCCCACGAGATTCTCTGGAAACCACTTTGTTTTTCCAACTTCATTGGACAACATAACGAACTGGCCTACCCCTTTCTTTTAATTCGCTGAATTTATGATTTTGCCCCAAATTTTTATCTTTTCTGCACTAAAGCCCTCCTGAATGTGGAAAACCTAAAAACACTTATTTCAAAGGTTAAGTACACGATTTTACCCATGATTCGAGCAAAAAAAAAAAGTAATGAGAGGGCTACAGTATGTGTAGGGATGCGACTATCAAATACATATAAACATACCTTTTATTGGTCCCCAAGAAAAAAAACGCAAACACAAATGAAAACAAAACTACGACATCTAACAAAACAAACTAACTAACTAACAAAATGAAACACTGTTTTCTTTTGTGTGTGACACGATGGCACTTAGCGTGTGCCACAAACCTTTTAAACCCTAAGCTGATCCCTAATGGACGAGTGAAGTCTCGTGAGGATTTATAGAACAATACCCATAAACTTATTTTCTACCGAGCCAACTATATAATGAGATACGATATTGAGTGTACCAAAATAAAGGCACATGCATGCTACGACTACTAAGTGAAGGCTAGAATTATTTATTCATTTTCTTAGATGTTGGAAATAGGGGATGCACAAAATATAAGCATAAACTCAATTCAAGTTGATTAATATAATCAAATGGCAATTTTTTTAAGAGAGATAGTAGTTAAAAATTAGGTTATGATTGTCTTTGGTGTTGTTGTGTGCTTTGACACCGCTTTCTGCACCACTAACAAGAATTTGATTTATGCACCATTTATAAGTATAAATCATCATTGTAAAAATGTATTATTTTGTTGTACTTTTTTAAATATTAGATGTTTGTTTATTATGTAGGAGATAGAAGTAGAGGTGTCCACGGTTCGGTTAAACCGTTCGAAACCGAACCGAAACCACCATCTCAAAACCGTAACCGAAACCGTCGGTTACAAAACCGGTTGGAAACCGGTTCCCGATGGTTTGGTTACGGTTAGGATTTCTGAAAAACAGTCCAAAAACAGCCGGTTTCGATATATTAAAAAAAACAAATCAAATTGTGCCAAGTGGCAATATATATGAAAAAAGAATTGCAACAACTAATCAAGTGCTAACACGTGGCAATATATATGGAAAAAAACCCAGACCAAACCAAAAACCGAACCGAGCCATTCGGTTTCACAAACCGAAACTGAACCGTAACTGAAAAACCGTCGGAACCGAAACCGCCCCATCCCGGTTACGGTTACGGTTACGGTTTGACCTTTCCACGGAACCGAAACCAGAGTTCGTAACCGAAACCGAACCGTGGACACCATTAGATAGAAGTTGTATTTCAATTGATTATTGAATTTAAATATTTCATAGTTGATACTAAAGTACGGATAATACGATGAGTGATTTTAAATCTTATGGTTTTTTAAGAAAACTCTGTAAGACCTCCATGGTTGGTGATAATTGAAATTTTGGAAGCTAGTTTACTAGCTATTTGATATTGTTGAACATTTTATTGTAGTAATACTTGGAGTGGTGCTATTGGCACCCTTCTACTGATCTATTTATACTCCACTTTTTAATATTTTGATTTAATTATGTAAAATTAAATTGTTTTATTAATTTTTTGATTTATTTTTTGAACTTACATTTTACTTATTTTTCAAACTTAATACACTCCATCTTTTTTGAAAATAAATTAAAACATACATCATCTTTGATCTCTCTATACATTTTCCACCTCCATCACATGACTTGTTTTTTCTTCTTATTTCAAGGTGAAAACATTCTTCTAGATGCATTTTTTTCAGTAATCGATTAGATTGTTGGTGGAAGGTTGAAAGCGTGGTATTGATCGTCTCTGATGGTTTTTTTTTAGCGATTGAGTTAGGGTTTTTTTGTGGTTTAGTTTCATAATAGATTAGGTTTTCTTGCTGCAATTTTATTGTTTAGTTTGTTATTGGTGACTTGGTGTGTATGCGACGCCCTTTTCATTTGGTTGTGAATGTAAATTATTTTTTTTTTACAGAGGGAGCAATTGGAAGTTATTCTCAGACAATTCTTCCAAACTATTGATATCATTCTCAAACTCACTTATAATATTTTGTATGTGTGTAAAAAGTAAATTTTAGGGTTTATAAGATAAGAAAGAAATTCAAGAAAATGAATTATCGGTGAATGTGTGGTTGTTATTATTATTATTATTGTTATTATTATTATTATTATTATTATTTATTTATTTATTAAAAGGAAAGTGAGATCTTATTAGATTTACTTTGTAAAAGATTTTTTTATAAAAAAATTATATATCTTTTTAAGTAATTCTAATAAAGGAAAAAAAATCAATAATTTAAAAAATGGGACTTAAATAGGTCGCTAAGGGGGTGCCAATAACACCACTCTAATATTTATTTAAGACTTTATTTGCCACTTACATGTCACATGTTTGATCAGTAAGGTTCATGTCTTTGATTTTCAGGTTGTGGTCATTCTGTTGGTTGCTAGCATTTTATGTTTTCATATTTTTTTAAGATTTAAGTTGTTAGGATGAAGTGTATGGGTGTGTGAAAATAAAATTCGAAACTGACAAAAACATGAATTTGGATTATCGTTCACCATTGGAATCCAAACTCCAGCATCGAAAGAGGATCGAACACCTAGAACTATGCCACCGGTCGAAGGACGATCATGCGTTTGGAAAGTTGTCATTTGCCACAATGTATGTACCCACACTCTGATTGAAGATGAGAGAAAATTCTACTGATTTTCTCCATATCTCTTTTGTGTTTTTCTCTCTCTATAAGTTTCTCTCTTTGTTGCACATATACTTATCTAAGTATTGTTCTCACAAATTTGCACACCCTTTGATGTTTACAATGAAGCAAACACTCCCTGTTTTGCATAACATGCACAATGCACACACTTCCCATGTAACATCATAAACACATTTCCATGCACACACATCCAATACAAGTATTGTGTATATTGTGTAAACTTGTATATTAGTTTCTTTTAAATGATGCCTTTTATCACATAAAATTGATCATGCAGTTATAACAATGCATAAGCTTGGACACAGGCTTGGTCTATATGGATTTTGGGCTCTCCAAGTATTGCTTGTGTTCTTGGCCCACTTGGGTGTATAATGATTCTCCAACCCATACCCAAATATATACCAACATCTCCCACTCGTACAAGTGGGGCCAACACAATCTAGTTACCATAAGCCCATCATGGGTGCACAGTTATTAATCGATATCTACCACTCACCAAATGGTGTATGATGTGATATATATAGAGGATCATTTAACTATTTAAACACAAGTATTACCATTATTATCAAAGTATTCATACGGGATAAATGCATCGTGTGATCTATGAACCATCAATATATATATATAAAGGGGTTAACAATCTCAAATGTAAATTCTTTATTTACAAGATATAATATTATTCATTATTATATCCTAGATTTAATTTATAATTTTTTATTAGTCAAAAGCATACTTAATCCGTTAAAAAAAATCTATGGTTGACTTAATCATATTTCATGTATTCACAATTGTATCTCCAAATACAATTGGCCGGCTAGTGACTACATAAGTCAGATAAAAAATTTATTAAATCCTCCCATTTCATCTTTATCTCTCAGTCTCCAGAACAGCTGCTACCCTATACGTGCCTCATAGGCTAAATTATCGTAGCTATAGAAATAACACTCTAAAGGTGCTAACATTATCCTGTCACTTCAAGATAGAGTAAATGGTCATGAGGAAATTGTTTGAAGGTAATGTAAGACTTCAGTGGAACTTACACAATGAGGAAACAAGGATTCATTCTCTCATTTTTCACATCGGTCACATATAACACACGTGTGGTATGAAGCACGTGTTAGAGTGAATTTCATTCTAAATAAGAAAGCATATGTCTTTATATCATTCACTGTACAGATCTTAGCCCAATCACAACTATCGTGACTAACCTGAGTTCTTAAAAGCTTGTCCCTCTCTAGCGCCACATTAAGTTCTCACATATGGATTGATCATGTATGAATGATAGTGAGGTTTTATCATGATCGGTTCTAAAATATATTGATATTTTTATTGTGAACCTCATCTTGACTCAGTCAAGTTCATATATACTAGCGCCACTAGAATATATCATACATATTCTCTAATATATACGTGTCTCATCTCAGCAATTAATGCGACCGCAAGTGTAAGAATGATGGTTTCAACCTGGCGACATATTTCTACTACATTATATGCATAATTATGCTATCATTAACAGTAACTTTCCTTACTATTAGAGTTATATTATAATCCACTCAATCTAGGATTATATCGGTATGAATTCACCAATCTTATGGCATAATTTCTATTAGGCCTTGTACACATCATAATGTACACTAATTAGCTAGCCGTACTTTCAAGTAATGTCATCATCCTCTTAATAGCATCTTAATGTTGTAATCTAGGATTATATTGGTGTCTACTCACCAAAAATAATGACAGACTTTGTAATATCACAACGTACATGGGACTCTGTATGGTACTAACATGAGGAACTTGTAGTTAATTTCTTGATCTTATGGAGTTTCAGATACACATTGAGGCTAAGAGTTTGTAATTTCACAATAGGAGTATCTATGAGCATATAATTGCTCATTCCGAATCAACTTTCACTCCTAATATACATAAGCCACCTTGCTCATATAAAATCTCAAAAAAAATTGAGAACTACAATTTCAATATAGTTTTACAACCTCTTCATTATTTCTAGCCAAAACATATAATCCACGGATATAGATAATAAAAAAAATTATCTTTAACGTGTTTAGTATACTTAACATGAATATCTTTAGTCATCATTAATCAGTACGACATTATAGCTTGATGAAATCAAAGATACCACTTTCTAGAGTATCGTTTCAAACCATACATTAATTAAGCAAGCACACTTATACGCTCTACGTCTTTTGAAACAAAAATTTACAGGCTATTCCAAATAAATCTCTTCCTCTAGTTCTCTATCGAGAAGTACAATCGTTACATCCATCTGATGTAATTTCAGGTTCAAATATGTGACTAGTGCTAGAATAAGGCGTATGGAAGAAAACATTACTCTAGAAAATAAGTTTCTTCATTTCCAATTAATCGCGCCTTATACATCTCATTAGTACTTTTCGACTTAGGTATGACATATATGGAACCCGTATGTTCATAATGGTCTAATGACCAGGAAGTAAGTGATTCAAGTCCCGGACATGATCATTTTTCTAGACTCCATCTCCCCCCACCATTGCTTTCATTCATATATTCACTTAGTAGATAGAAGTGATAGCTTAATTCTAAAATCTTTGGCTCTTCATTGTCAAGCGCAGTAATCATCAAAACTTCCCTTTCAATCTCCGAAAGATGACATGGGCTAATTTTATGATTATTTCCACGAGTTGGTAAATTATTACGTTGGTTGATTCAACAGTTGTTTCACTCCCACTAGGGATGAAAGATCCATGTGTATTTCGACTCCCATTAGGGTGTAGACTTCCACTTCCACTTCCATTAGGGATGGAAGATCCATATAGAATACCACTCTCACTAGGGATAGATGATCAAGTTAAATTTTAATTTACTGTCACTCGTGTATTAACACAGATTATCTAATTCTAAAAAGTAGATATCTATATTAAATTCACTTCTGCTAAGAAATTCATTCTCTGATAATGACATCTTGTGATTCTAATTCAGTCACACTCCTATCTAATTATACACCATTGTTTATTTAATCCTTGGAATGCATATGATATCAAACAAAGATATAACTTCTCTTCTTGCATCCAATTTCTCATTTCTATCGGATGGATTATAAACATAATCTGTATATCCCCAGGGTTATAGATTAGTCAAACTAGGATACCTACCTGTCCATAATTCATAAGGTGTGGAAGTGTCTGATCTAGTGGAACATGATTAAAGTAAATAAGCAGCAATCAACATATCTTCTAGTAAGATACTAAAAAGTTCACTTGCGATATCACAGACTTAACCATTTCAAACAATATTTTATTCCTTCTTTTTGCCACATTAGTTTGTTACGTAGTCTAAGGAATAAGTTAATATATTTCTATACCTTTCTTGCTAAACAATTCCTCGAACCGTTTAGAAAGATATTTACATACTTGGTTTATTCTTTAAATTCAAAAATTTATCATCTAATATGATCCTAAACCAAACAATTTAATGCAATCTAATGCTTTCGATTTACAGGAGACCAAATAGATAGGACTAAGACGTCTAAAGATATTAATGAATGTAAATAGATATAAAATTTCATGTCTAGCATTTACACTCATTCAATCACAAATGTAATAATGAATTAGTTGCAATGAAATTACTGATCTAGTTCCTTACTAAATGGTTTTTCATTTGTTTTTCTTGCTAGATAATTTACATGACTTTTAAAATATATGAGTCCAATTAGTCCTCTCTGATTAATATACTCATTCTATCTAGTATAACATGACTTTATCTAGCATGCTGAAATATCAACATTACCACCATTGTAATGATTGAAAAACAACTAAAAACTTATGACCGTCTCTACTGACGTATAATACTATAAAATCATTAAGCAACTATCTAGTACTATATGGATATAATTTGCTAAAATAATATTCATACAACCATCACGATCATTAACAATAACCCGAATTAATGACCATAACCATGGATACTATATCCCAGTTAGATCTCAAGCGTATATTAGAACATTATGGAGTACAAAGTTTGTAGGTACTTAACTCCATAATTGTTCTAACACATATACATCTTGTCTCTAATATTCTAACTTTTCTCAACGGATGCTTTATAGTTTCTTATTCACTACAAAAAAAATGTCTATTAGTGACGAACTGTTTTCGACAGTGCTAATTGCCGTCGGAAATAGTACCTTTTTCGACGGTCATATTAGAACTGTCGAAAAAATAAGTCAAAATATAATACCACAGTTCTGACAGTCGAATAACCATTGTAAATAGTCTTTATACCATCGAAAATATGGAAAAAGTAATAAAATATTTATGACGTTATGTTTTGTGCCGTCGAAAATGATGAAATTTAATTCAAATTAGTTTTAAGGGCAATTATGCAATGGCATTGTCATTGAAAAAAATAATTAATTTGTTATTATAATATTAATTAATAAATTATAATGGAATGTATTTGATAATTTATCCACTAAAAAAAATGTGACTTGTAGATCAATATTTTAAATGTATCACTATATATGTTATTTTTTATTTATCACTATTTTTTTAGCGAAATCATTCTGTCAATTTTTTTGTTAAATATTTTGATTTAATTTTGAATTTTTCAAATAATATATCATAGATAATGTAAAAAAAAAAAATATGGTGATCATTGTAAGAAAATTAGACAATAGGGACCAAACTTTAGGAACAAAACAATGAGACTAATAAGAAGACTACTTTATATGTATATCTAACTAAATTAAATAAATATAAAATATAGCAAAATTATTAGTAATTACAAGAATATTTAGTTATTTATAATTAAGTTTAATGACATTACTATATCATATATTTTGAAAAAAAAACTCTAATAATTTTAATAAATATCTATTTTTTTATCATAAAAAGTAATTATAAATTTTACTGAAATAAGTTTAAATTATAATTTTTTTAGTAAAATGTTGGTCATAAAAAATAAAATCAACAAGGATATAATATATGTATTCTATTTCAAGATAAAGTAGGAAAATGTAATTTCCTATCAGATAAGGAAAATATTTTAATAAAAAAATTATTTTCTAAAACAATATCAACAGTTATATTTAAATATTGTACAAAAAAACATATTTAATTAACATATCAATAGCTTATATATAAATAGTTTGTAAAAAATATCAGATATAAAGTTATGGCAAAACGGTAAGAGTAATATATACTATCTATCATTGATGTCACGGGTTCAAGCCATATGAAATGCATAGAATTAGTTGGGTGGCGTGTGTTATATTTTTTTTTTCATTAAACTTTTTCCGACGGCCAATCCTCGTCGGAAATAAAGATAAGTCGTCGGAAATACTAGCAATTTTGACCACCTCTGATTACTATTACCGACGATATTTTTATTACAGCTCGTCGGTAAATTGTTATTTGCGACAAGCGTATTTGAGACGGCCTTTTCCTATCGGAAAAGCGAATTTCCGGCGGGAAATCAACTTTTCCTACGATATTTAGCCATCGAAAAAGACCATTTATTTTGTAGTGATTGGATGGTATATCTTCACTTATCTACAGTCCACATAGGACGAGATTCAAAAAGAAAATACCTAGCAGGAAACTTAAGCATAACTTAACAAATTCTTGAGTTTGGGTTTTACTCTTTTCGACTCAATACAATTATGAGTGAAAATGACCCAGCTTGTCACAACTGCTACAAGCTATTTTAATTTTATCCTTCCTCAATTCGTTATCTCTCAACTTCTTGCATATTCCGATATAAGATTAAGTGGCTATGATTAGATTCTCTTCCCTTTTTGGAAATATCTATTTCTACTAATATGCTCAAAACTAAAAGTCTTGTACAAGTTGGAATCTTTCATATAAAATTGGCTAAAAGCCTAAGCCGCCTCTTTAAACGCTCATCTTCTACTACCGAAATGATGCGATTGATGTGTGCTAGATTATATTTATATATTCCAACTATTAGAAGAGATCAGATCGTTTAGTCATTGTATCATGTTATATATCCTTATTGGAGGCTGCCACTAATTTTTGGCGCTTCTTGTAAGTACTCAAAAACTTGATATCGTACCTACTAAAATTTTAGTACTCAAAATACTACTAAAATTACCCTTCAAGCCAAACTCTGAAAGGTAATCCACTTTACTTAAATCCTATTGTACTTATAAAACATACATGCGAGGTTACTATCTAAGTTACTTCGCAACATAATGCGAGCAATTTAACTTCTAGCTTGATAATCCTTCACATCTTGTATTTCAAGCAAATATGTACTATGTCGAGGTTCAATCATGATTCATATAATAGTTTTAAGAGCTTCTTACTCTTAAAATACACTAAAACTTTTTGCATCTATTCCATAACTTACCTGATTTAGCTTATCGCTATCAAATTGGCCAAAATATTATAGACATATAATCTATATTTTATGCTAATCCATGTACAGACATAAAATCTACTATGCAAGCATATTAACTTCTAAAAATACACATTTAATTTTACTGCAAACACAAACTGAAAAAATGATGAAACAATTCAAGGTACAGAATCGAAAAAGTCGTCAAAGCGTCTGATTACCATATGTTTTCAAAATTTTAATCATCATAAATTCAATACTTTACGTAAAATTCTAATTCTAATATTGTATTCAACAATTTAGAATTTCCAAAACATGTGATTCTATAATTAACAGAAAAATACAATACACAAATCCCTCAAAAAAAATTATGGGTCAAACCGACTTTTACTACAAAGTAAATAAGCCAAATTATTTACTATAGAACGGTTTATTGAAATAACAATATTTTCCAAAATAAGGGACTTTGCATGCTATTCATTCTATATGTTTCATATTCATATCGATCACCACTGAGAAAGACTCTCTAAGTTTTCATAGCTCATCTAATTGCCATTTTCTCAAATCTTGGTCCTTTTTCGCGTATGCAATAACTCAGATGCCTAGCACTATGAATATTCATTACAGATATAGTAGATCGCCTCACATTCCGAAGAATGTAACGATCCTCAACGATTTCTAATTCATGCGCTATATGACCAAAATACATCATGGTACCATACTCTAGCTTTTCTAATCTTATAGATCTATAAACTCTTCGGAAAATTTCATTAAAAGACTATCCACTGAATCACTCCACATAAAAGTACGAGTCCAAATTGACCGCGTCTATATGTCATTAGTAAGATTCATGAAATGTGCTTCATTAAGACATATGAGATGATGCAGATTTATTCTGAAAAATTTCTAAGTCATTGAGAAAAATTTATCTTTTAATAACCTTGTACATTTCCAATATACATTCTAATAAAATTTATTATTCCAGATTGCATAATAAATTAGACGGAGAATTCTAAACGAAAGCTTTTCAATATACGTAGCTCCCATTGAAACTTAATTTCTGTGGCCAAATTTTCGCAGGAAAATTCCATAACCGTCAAAAATCAGTGCTGAAATTCCTGCTGGAAAATTCCACAATGGTCAAAAATACCACTGAAAACCATCATTGAAATCCATACTAGAAACTGACATTGATAACTGCACCAGAAATTGTCATAAAAAACCATGCCAGAAACGATAACCATAAACTATCATCGAAATCCGTATCGAAAACCGTCATCGAAAATCATACCAGAAAGGTAGAAACTGTCATTGGAATCCATACCAGAAACTGTCATTGGAATCCATACCAAAAACTGTCATAAGAAAGCACATCGGAAACAAACACCAAAATCCGTACCAAAAATCGTAACTTGAAACCATATCGGAAACCATTATAGAATCTGTCATGGAAAACGTCATAGGCCGAAAACTGTTATCGAAAACCATACCTAAATCCGTCTGTAGAAATCCGATATGGAAACCATTACAAGAACATGTCCCCAAAAAAACAGCTACCATAAACTGTTGAAAAAATCTTGACCGAAAATCGATATTGGAAACTGCACTGCAAATCATCACTAGAAAACCCGCTACCGAAAACCGTGTTAAAAAACTATAATCAGAAAATGTTCCGAAAACCGTTGTAAAAAAATTACTTAGTTATCTATGTAACACGTGTCATGTTCATAGTGAAACACATGGATGATTCATTGCCACATGTAAAACTTGACACATGTCAAATTCTTAGTGGACCAGTTTAAAGCTCCTAACACATGTCAATTTCTTGTTTTACCACATGTCTTATGTTTTGTCATGTGCACAAAACCCTTTGACAAGTGTCACTCAGAGAGCGACACATGTGAGTGAAACATGGCCACATGAATAACTTCTATGTCATACTCACTTTCATCGGAGGCGCGTGTAGCACACCCGATGCCTTTTCCACGTATCCCGATAACGGGATCACCACCATTTGACTCGTATTGTCATGGTGAATTTAAAGATGCCAACGTTTATGATGTGTAGGTTAGAGGTGAAGCACACTCTACGCCTATAGGTGAGTGGCACATGCTCTTCACCAAAGTTCAAGAACAAAACAAGTTTCCATATTTTGATTTCGAACAGAAAAATTCAAAACCATTTTTCTCCCTTGTTTCAAATCCAAATTATGAAAATGATTTATCGATGGAAAGCTCTTGGAAGACTCTATCTAATGGTACAATGATCGTAAAGAAATAAAGAAATAAATAAGATAATGAGTTTTGAACCCCATAACTGTCACGGGTTTCATATTTAATTCTTCAAAATTCTCCAAATTTTGAAGTCAATTCATGGCATGCTTTTCTAGAACATCATATAACATTTATGCACATACATATATTCCAGAAAAATGAAATTAAAAACTTGCATGTGTCATGTGTGTGATACCATTAGTGTTCATTTATTGTTCTACAAATAAAAAATAAACATCCTAACATGGCATATACTACCATAATAATGTCCCAAACATGTGCTCTGATACCAATAAAAATAAATTTTGATACAAACGAAAATATGTATTCGGATTACAATTCACCATCGGAATCCAAACTTCAGCAGCGGAAGAGGATCGAACACCTAAAAATGTACCCCCGATCAGAGGACGATCACGCATTCGGAAAGACCCTTTTTGCCACAATGCATGTACCCACACTTTGATTGAAGATGAGAGAAAATTTTACGGATTTCCTCCACATCTCTTTTGTGTTTTTCTCTCTCTTTGTTGCACATATACTTGTCGAAGTATTGTTCTCATAAATTTTCACACCCTCTGATGTTTACATCGAAGCACTCTTTGTTTTGCATAGCATAGACAATACAGACACTTCCCATGTAACAACAAAAACACATTTCCATGCACACACATCCAGTACACATATTGTGTATATTGTGTAAACTTGTATATCAGTTTCTTTTAACCGATGCCTTTTATCACATAAACTTGCTCATACAGTTATAACAATGCATGGGCTTGGACACGGGCTTGGCCTGCATGGGCTTGGACACGGGCTTGGCCTCCATGGATTTTGAGCTCTCCATGTATTGTTTGTGTTCTTGGCCCACTTGGGTGTATAATAGGTCTCCAATCCATATCCAAATATATCAACAACGTGTAAAGAAAACAATTCGATTGTAAGGATAAAATCTTTAAAATACCGGTGTTTTAATCATTTTTATGGGTGGCAATATCAAAACCATGCTACTATTATATATTATTTAGTTTTGCATTTTTGGGATATTTCAGAACAAGTGTACTTTTTTTGGTTAGTTTCTTTTGGATCGACTGTACTATTTTTACAACTTCGGATTATGCTCCAAATCTTTCTTGCGTTGAGTGGGACATTTAAAACTTATGTTAATTGGTTCATATACAATACAGATACGCGCATATCGTTGCTCGGCTTGTCCAACCAATTTCTACCTTTCTTTTCGGTTTGATTTATTGGCACTAGACCCCTCTGAATTGTAAATAAATTTGTAATGTTCCCCACGAATGTTTTTTTAGGTGTTACTGAAATCTCCTTTTTTGGCAAATCGTTTGTTTTATTGTCCCCTGGCGATCTGTTTGAGAGGACATCAACATGAAGGTATTACCAAAAAAATAGGAATCCAGGGGGTTTAACGCCTAAAAAAAATATTCAGGAGGTACATGACAAATTCACGTACAATTCAGGTGGGTCAAGCACCGATAAGTCTTTTGGTTTTTATATGCACAAAAATTTCAACTTTACATAAAAGAATAAGATGGCTCTTTTCTTTTTCTGTTCCATTGTTTTGTAACCTTAATTAGGCTTCAAATTAACATAATTGGAATAAAATGATCATCCTTTTAAGAGGAACAATGAATTACAAATAATTTATTTATCAAGATTTGTTTGTTTAATATATATATATATATCCCGTACAAAAAGTTCATGTAAAATCGTTGTTATAGGAATTATCAAGTCAATGATTCCATACAAATTTTTCATGTGGGATCACTATTTTTCAACCGGTTGGAATCAATGATAATTGTTATAAATATATATAGTGAGTCTGTCATATGAAATTACATCAATTTTTATAAATTTTGATTTGTATTTTTTTGGATGATAAGTTCAATGAAATATACTTATGAACAAAATTTCTTTTTAAAAAAATCAAGCACTAGAACTATTTATTCTGATTTTTTTTTTAAATATGAAAGCATCAGAAAAACGAAAAAAATATAGGAAAATTCAAGGAAAATTCAAGAAAAATAGTTCAAGTGCTTGAAAAATTCTCACATTTTGTTAATAGAGAGATTTCAATGAACTTATCATATACAAAAAAATTCATATCAAAATTCATAATCGATGTAATTTCATCAAATTCCTTACTGAAATTTAAAAAATAGATCCCTTACGAAAGACACTATATATTGGAATTAGTGAAACCGTACGAAAAAATTGTACGAGTTCTTACACTTGATATATATATACGGAAATTTTCAAGTTAGTGCGTACTGCTGTAATTATATAAGAACATTGAATGTGAGCCACTCATTTTACAAACTTTGCTTTGACATGTATGCATTTGTCAAAGTTCTTTTATAAATGAGTGACTCACATTCAATGTCCTTATATAATTCATCAATACGCACTGATAGGATAAGGATATATATATATATATATATATATATATATATATATATATATATATATATATATATATAGTTTTTTTCTTTTCAAAACTAAACTGAACTTTTAAAATTAAGACGAGACCTGTGAGTTATTGATTAATTTTTAAAAGATTTTGACTAAGATGAAGTAAGTGAATCTAACGGTTAATAGTTGTTGAACTGATATAAATAAAATCAGTTCATCATGAGGAGAGAAAAACAATATATATATATAGTCATTTTCCTATTAGTACGTACCGATGGAATTATATAAGGATATTGAATGTAAGTCACTCATTTATGAAAGAACAAATTAAAGGATGTAAAATGAGTGGCTCACATTCAATGTTCTTATATAATTGCACCGGTGCGCACTTATGTGAAAATCTTCGTGTGTGTGTATGTATATATATATATATATATTTTTTCAATTAGAACTGATATAAGATATATCAATTCCTTACACGTGAGTCATTGAATTTAAATACTTTGACTTGGCTACATCCACTTGTCAAAATATATTTTAAATCCAATGACCTATATACAAGGAACTAATATATTTTATATATGTACTATATATATATATATATATATAGTGAAATTTTCAAGTCAGTTCCCAATGATATAAATTCGTCAGTGTGTTGGATGTGAATCAATATATTTATATACTTTGACTCAAAGTGCATGCACTTGTCAAAACTTCTCAATAATCAATAATCAACATGCAACGTACCGATATAAGTTATATCAGTAAGTACTGATAGGAAAACCACTATATATATATATATATCAAATGCGAGATCATGTAAAAATTTTCTTACGGGATCATTAATTCCCATCGGCCGGAATAAATAATTTTTTTTTACACAAATTCCATGACTAAGCATGAAAAATTCGTAGGGAATCCCGCATTATAAAATTACTTTACAGGTCCGGTCTTGAAGTTTTTTGTTAGGACTTTAATCTTTCGTTAGGACTTTAATCTTAATGGATCACATGTCCTGACGATAATAATAATATATTATTATTATTATTGCATTGCTTATAAACTGTATACGGTGGGATTTGAATCCCTCACCACATATACGGAAGAAAGATACACCACCAACTCTGCTACGAGTGATGTGGAATAATAATATATTATGATTATTATTATAACTATTACCGTTACTATTACTACTATTATAACTATTACTATTAATTCGTTAACAACTCATATGACATGTAACTTAAAAATGAATTTGAACAAATATTTTGACCTATTAAGCATTACTCTCTATATTTTTATATATATGTAGGATCATTTTCATTTAAACAAAATTTAAATAATGTATTTATATATGTTCTTTAAGATGTTTCTCTACACCATCTCATTCACACGGAATTATCAAGAACATAGGAAATTCACAAACTTCAAGTCATCTCTCTTTCAACATCTGCAGGAACGAGAGAAACACAGAAATCTGAAACTCAAAAACCATATCCCATCCAAATAAATAATTTAAAATCTTCGAATTCAGCGTAATGGATATTCGCCACTCAAACCCAAACAGGAGCAACTATATCGGAATTAAATGAATGCAATTCTCATTCACTCGCCTCTAAATGTGTTCCGTGAAACTCACCTAAATATGCAAGTTTTTTTAAAATATTATTACCTTTTGAGGGTAAAAAAAAGAGTAAAGAAGATTGTTATTGGTACATTACATAAAAGGCTGGATAACATATAGCAGAATCAATAATTATGGACAACTTGTTCACAACGATAAGCACGGAGAATGTGAAGTGAATACGAAAAAAAGACAGCTTTATAGAGGCTACATATGTAAAAGTCTGCAAGGATTCTGATAATTACGTGCCAGCACCACATTTAGAAAAAGGGGAGCGAGTTATCAGCAGACTTATTATCACAAAAATAACAAACTTGAAAATTCACCTCAAAATAGCATCAACACCGTATAATCATTAGGGAAGACGTCAAATCCTTCTGCCCTCCGATGAAAGAAGGCCCATCTGCTCAGTAAGGTGATGCATATGTTGAATCTTGTCCCATCCATTCTCTTGCCCCGAGTGCAGTCCCTGCTCATTGGTCATACCACTTTCCAACGAACTTGAATTAATTTCATCCGTGTCCCCAGTGAGTGGACTTGCTGAAAGAAATTGTTCCCAAAAGACATCCTCGATTCCTGGAAGCTTAGCAATCCCATCTGTCAAAATGTCTGCATCGTGATCAGGAGAAAAGGCATCAGCTTCTCCAGGCACTTTCCCACTGAAAATTATTGACAATGGATCCACAAATTCTGCATTCAGATTGTCAGGCACTACAGGATTCACATCAGGGATTGAGATAGAGTTTTCTGGATTAGTTTCCTGCAGTTGAGTAAAGTTGGGAATATCTTCTGTAGAATCATGAATACCCATCTCTGGAATTTGATCCACTTTAACTGAGTCCGTCACCACACAAGGGGAGCACTGATTTTTGGAAATGGCAGTGGATGGGCAACTGACAGGAAATCTTGACTCTGCTGTCATATAACTCTGCCCAGAAGTTGGTGAAACCTCTGCAAGGGTCACTCCTGAAATTTGCCTTGAGGTGCTCCCATTCTCCAACACATCAGCAGAAGGAATATTATCAATCAAGAAGGTGCCATGGTTGTTCATAGACGGTTCTAGCCTAGAAGATGCATCCATTTTCAAGATCTGGTGCAACATCGCCTTAGCTGCCTCATTCATCGAAGGCTGGAACTTGATTATTTGTCCATTAGGAGCATTAGTGCCATACTCACAAGCCGAGTTTTCTTCATCCTGTCTGCGCAGCCTCCTCTTTTTATTGCCACCAGCAATGCGCCTGTTGCTTTCATTCTGCTGTTGTACAAGCTGGCTTAAGAAGGCTGGACTATGCATTGCCTTTGCAAGAAACGACATCATTTGTTGCTGCCGCTGCTCCATCACCTGTACACGCTGCCCCACAGTTTGCAACTGGCAATCTGTAGTATGCTGCTGCTGCCTCAACCTAACAAGTTCCTGCATGAGGACATTCTTGTCCCGCTTAAGTATTTCAACCTCTTCCTCAAGTCCAAATTTCCCTACTTCAACACATGCACCAACTGAAGAGCTCTGAAGTTGAGGTGTTGGTTGACTATGTACTTGAGCAGGTTTTCGCCTACAAATACTCTTTAAGAGGTGTTTCTGACCTCTTAGGAATCCTTCATTTGCAAATTCATAGCGGTCTGGGTCAACCTTTCTAAACCCCTGTTTCACCAAGTCCAGAAATATATTCTTAAAAATGATGAACTTCATTATAAGCAAAATCAAACAGGAGTAAAACACAGAATATTGGATGAGATAGCTGAACGAGAAATGCTTTCACCCATAAAAATTCATCAAATTGGAAGTCTAAAAGAAATACAATATCCAAACAGTTTTAAATTTTCAGGTAGTTTGACATGACATGTTTGAAATTGAGGCTATAGAATAATAGAATTTAGAGAGCCTGTTTGGTTTTCTGATTGTTAAATTGTTGAGACCTAACTAAGACTATTTCATGGGTGATGGAGGAATATGAGTTCCACAAACTATACAATTTAAGATCACATTATGTCTGCAACAGTTCTGTTCCGGTAATCCTGTTGAAAAAGTTGTTCATTCTCTTTATAGTCATTGCAGCACTAGTATAAATAATGCTTTCATTCTCTAGCTTTCTCAGAAATTTAATAATTTAAAAATAAAAACTACAGCTGTTTAAGCATTTAACCAATTAAAGAAAAAAAACTATTCACCGGTATAAGAAAGATCTCATTCTAAAGCAAGACACGAACGTAAGATAATGTACCTGAAATTATCAATATCATATAACATGAGTACCATTAAGGGTCCTCCTGAGATTCTATAAATTTATTACTATGTTGAGTTAAATAGTATACAAATTCTTTCGGTATACTTTAAAATCTGATATCTCAGGTTTCCTTATTCTCGTCCAACTTCATAAGCTCTTTAGTTTGACATAACATAATTCAAAATTAAGATGCATTAATAAACCTATCCAGCTCAAACCCAGTTATGCAAGAATCACATTAAAAAAATTCTACAATTTTTATAAGTTTGTCCTTTTAAACGAAACCTAATTATGATCATCTCACTTTTCGACAATTCTTGATTCAGTGTCTTCCGGTATTTCTCTTCTAATATTTACATCTCTCAAATACAAGTGAATTATACGTTCTAATCATTATATTATTATCATTCTCAATAAAACCTAAGACTAAAATTGCCAATTAATAATAATGATTCAATTCTTAGTCTCTCTCTTCTACTACTTTTTAACTTACTTGTATGTGTAAAAAGATATTTATTATAAAACTAACAATGAAGCTATTATAAAACTGTTTCAAAATCTGAATCTCATTAAAGGCAATTACTGCTTGCATAGTTGATGTTGTTTTTCTTGTTCTTATGTCTTTTATGCTTTTAACTGGAGCTTTATGAGGGGTATGGTTATTTATATTAGCTTTCACTAGCGGTATTATTTGTTTGATTTTAAATAAACTCACTCATGATGTCGCAGTTCAAAAAAGAAAGTCGTAACTACAGTTTTAGTTTTTTAACATAATTATTAGGATGTTAATGTGCCCCCTAAAATACAAATCTCTAGGTCTGCCACTACAACTCCACACATTCCATGGACAAGCATATAGAAACAAGGTTTTAAATACAATGCAAGGCTAAGTAACAAACAAAAGATTCCTGGGAAAAAAAACCTACAAACTAAAACTACATACCATTCCTAGCAAAGAACCTAGAACCTAGAACTACATAACCTAAAAAGGCCCATAGCAAAGCAGTTGAATCCCCGTGAAATTAGTTGGTTAAAAACCAACCAATAGTCAAATCCAGAGAAGTTGGTGTCTAATATTCATCTAAGACATGGTACAAATTAATCTGATTCCTTCTCAAATATTTGTGAAAGGTTTTGTTTTTTGTTTTTTGTTTCTTCCTTCCCAAGTATGTGGTATTCTAGAGCCAGTTTACATGATGTGTGCAACAAAAAGTCCATAATGCAAAAAAATTTGATATACAGTATTACAGTATCAAGGTAATTCTCTAGTGCAAATCATGTTATGTCCACAATCCACACCTGAATGAAATTTAATGAATTTTGATGAGATTTTTGGGCAAAAGTCATTTTGGTCCCAGGTGATTTGAATCTATGATTTTTTAACCGATGCTTCCGCTTTTGGTTTTCATGGTCTCTAAATTTTTCCAAATCCATCATCTTGGTCCCTATAATCTATTTTTAATAGTCAAACCTAACAGAACGAATGAAAGACTTTTGTAACCTTGACTATCATTCAACCCCCACCCCCCCTCCCCCTAAAAAAAAAAAAAAAACCATTACAAGCTCAAATGGATTTTTATTAAGAAAAAAAAACCCAAAAACACACAATCATTATAACCTGGATTAAACCTCACTAAGGTGGCGTTTGTTTTTTTGTCTGAAATATAAATAGGTCTAAACAGTTCTTAAATCTGAAAAGGTCTGAAATCTGAAATCCAGACAACAAGTATGTTTTTTTATCTGAAATCTGAGCAGAAAAGTTAAGTTCTTTGTTTTCTCAAAACAGAACATCTGAAAACTTGTAATTTAACATACTTGTCCTTACACTTTTAATGGTCATATATATTATTACAATATTAATGATAATAAACTTTAAATTAATAGCGTAATTTATTTTTTGTAAGGTATTCCAATAAAATATATTTTTAAAATTTAATAAAAATGAATGCTTAAAATTTAACTACCTCGATATCAAAAAAAAAAAAAAAACTCTACTTAACGCTTGACTCTTTGAACTGATATTATTCTACTAAATCAAGAAATAGAATAAATCACAGACTTTTTACAAAACCCAAACCAGATATTAAAAAAGAAAAAAAAAATCTCTGTTTAACTATCCAGATATCAAAGGAAAAAAAAAAGCTAATAAATATTATCTACTAACTTAACTATGACGATATCAAAGAAAAAAAAAAAAATGTAAAACAAAGAATATATAATTTCTTACCAGACGAAAATCTTGTTCTTCAAAGATGACAAATTGTGTTTTGGGGATTCAAATTAGGTTTTAAAGGTGAATATCATTTGTTTTATATAGGGATGGTTTAATTGGAATTATGTTATTTGTAAAGGGATATTTTAGGAAGAAGTTTTTTAAAAAAATTCAGACCAAACCCTCTTCAGATTTCAGCCAGCTTTCCTGGCTTTTTAACTTCAAACACTTATTAATCGTTTTCCAAACATCAGATGTCTAAAAAACAAACTTGATGTCTTAAAGGGTATTTCAGACACCTTTAGACTTCAGACCTAAAAACAAATAGCCCCTAACTGTCATCATGCCACCTAAGTGCATCATGCCACTTTAACAGCTTATCCACGAAGGGGTGGAACAGATAGGTGTAGTTAGCATCAATAAAACCAAATCACAACTAATCACCATTCTCACAACTAAAAGTAAAATAAAGATTCAGGCCCAATTAGGCATTGCTTTCCCAGTTGCTTTTGGGACCAAAAGTGATTCCGGACCAAAGACAGGGTGTTTGGTAAAATCACGGGAAAGTGCTTTTGGTCACTTTTAGCTTCTCCCAACTGAGTTTTTGAGAAACTACAAATACATGCTTTTGGATTTTGGTTTCTGCTTTTAGAAAACACGCTACAGTGATATTAAATGAAATTTTACTAATTTTCCAACTTTATCCTTGCCTTTAATGAAATTTACCAAAAAAAATTGGCTTACATTTATGTACAAAAATATTGTTGCCATAACTGTACAAAAAAATGGGGCTAATTAATTTAAGTAGAATAAAAAAGAAATAAAGAAAAAAGTAGAATAAAAAAAGAATAAAGAAATTTGGCTAATTAATTCAATAAAATATAATAAAAAATGGGGCTAATTAATTCAATAAAATACCATAATTATATAATACTTAACACTAAATACAAATAAACAAGAAAAATGTAAAGTATAATACATTAGTACCATTTAGATGCCTATGTCATTTTCATAATTTTACACTCACAACACTTTTTACTTCAGTTTATCAAACAAATCGAAATTGCTTTTAGTTCTCATAGCACTTTTGAAAATCAGTTTACCAAACACTCAGCTGATTCTTCCCACAGCAATTTCAAAAGCAATTCCCCCCACAACAATTTCAAAAGCAATTCTCCTCACAGCACAACAATGCCAAACTGGGCCTCAATATCGTCAGAGCATGAACATAAACACTCCATTTGAACACTATCATTATAACCTGGATTAAACCTCGCTAAGTGTCATCATGCCACTTTAATAGCTTATCCACAGAGGGGGCAACAGATAGGAGTAGTGAGCATCAATAAAACCAAATCACAACTACTCACCATTCTTACAACTAAAAATAAAATAAAGATTCAGTACATAAAGGCATGAACATAAACACTCCATTTGAAGAGAAATAAACCGACAAACTTTATGCATCCAAATATTTATATCATCTTATTAATATTCACAAAGTTATACTCTTCATAACCATCAATAAAGGTTTAAAATCACATGATGCAACTCTTTTTTTATTGGAAAACTCCCAATTAACATCCTTTAATAGGAATAATAATATCTCTAACACATTTTCTCACCAACATGTCAAAACATTATCACCTTAGTGGAACTCTAAAGCAACCTAAATTGAAGCAACAACTTTCTAATCCAAACCTTCACAAAATTGAGGAATTAAATCAGACCATGAGACAAGGTGTTGATATTAAAAAACTTAAAAATATAAAAATAATAATTAAACAGTTAGCATTTCTTCTTACTTTTAGATGATGAGATTAAGAAGAAATTTTCACGCATGCTATGGGTTCACCGTCTCAATCCAAATTAGATCAACCAATAGAGACTAAAGTTATTTGCTTTCATAAGCAGGATAAACATGTAAGGATAACTATTTTGTTTACTGCAGATCAACAAATGATGCCATTGTCATTTGAAATTATAAAACCTCAATCGAACAAGCATATAAAAATAGGTATAGGTCTTGAAGTATCCAATATATTTGAAATTCAAGACAATCAAGCTCTATCCGGAATACTCCTCCCAAGACTCTTCACTAGACCAGTACTAGGTTATGACGTTTATGTATCAACAGAGAAAAAAAAATGGAACAAAATAAAACAAGAAAACAAAAACTAAAAACAATGACATAATGAGGGTGAGGCAAGTCAAGTCAATACATACATTAAATGAGCAATAGCAAACCAAGCTGAGCAGCCGATGTGAAACATCAAAGAAGAAAATAAGTAAGAATCTTTAGGAATTGAGACCTTAAGATAAGTAATAAAAACTAGCGCAATAATTTGCTTCATCCAGAAACAGGGATGGGGAGTTCTCTTGCTTTTGGCATAGTGGTACTTGGTGGTATGTCAGTGGCAACCCAATGACTACTGACTCCAAAAACATGAAACCAAAGCAAAGAACCTCAAAAGGCCTCTTAACATGATTGATCAGGCAACAATAATAGAAGTCAACAGCAACATGAAGATGGACTGACAAAACACCTCTTATTAACAGCACAAAATTTTAACCACCAAATGTATGACTAACATTATTTTGATGAAGTAGAAAGACACAATGCAATTGCATGTAGTAGAAAAGTGATCCGATTACTCTATTTTCCATCACCCACCAAATAAACTTGACATAAATTGTTTATAAATACCCTACAGCTATAGCAAAAAGCCATCATATTATGAATCATAGATATTACTTCAACAATACAAGCCAAAAATAGCCATCTACCAATAAGAATCCAAACTTGTCCATTAAATACCAATTCAGCAGTCTCAAATCTTGAAGAGAGTGTTTATTTCCTTATTTTTTGCAAACTCGGATTTGCAAGAATTGATATTAATCCACTGTAATTGTACATGCTCCCAGAGTGGTAACATATATTGGTTCAGGTATTTGTTCACATAATCTCACTAAAGGGAGACATTTTCATCATTATTGAGGCAGCAATTAAACTTAGTCCACCTGTATAGGACTCGATCTAAGACTCTTAGTACCAGTCCATAGTGGTCAATCAAATGAGACCCAGATGTCTGAATTCCATAAACCCTTATAGAAACTTAAGCATTAGATCCATGAACCATGACACACTATTACCGCCCCAGCGCCCCAATCTAACAGGATTGGAGTTTTCCCCAAATAGAATTCTAAATAATGATAAGACCAGATACAATAAAATAAATATTGTAATCCAAATAATGAAAAGCATAGTAAGACAAGTGAAGTGAGGCAACATAAAAGCGAAAACTCACATAAGTATTCAACTGCCTGACAAAGCTGGAGAAATTATTGTGCTTGAAATACTTGGGCAAAAGGTCTCTAGAGAACTCAGCTACTTTCCAAACGACAAAACTGTTATTGCTAGCACTCCACGAAACAACATCATTGGTGGAGGGGTCTTCAACCAAGTCGTAGATTTTGCTGAGAAACGGAGGTAACGAATTCCCATTGGCCGATGAAGAGCTCGACATCGAATCCATTCTTGTTCTACTTTACCACTAACTGGTTTGATGATTTATACATATACCTGAAAACCTAACAGGGTTTTAGATTTGTAGGGGATCAACACAAACATCAACCTCTGCCCCAACCAACTGACACGTACCTTTTCACTCTTTTGTTGTTTATATATAATATATAATATTTAGCATGTCTCCACTCTCCAGAGGCCAGAGATATTGAAATACATACACAATAAAAATCAGAAAATTACTGTAAAAAATTATGCTTATATATTAGAGTCTTAGGGCATACGTTACCGTAACGCTTTTTACTGCTATATTAGTCCACGTGTCACGGGTTAAGCCGGCCTAATCTATTTAACTAATCGTATTGTATTAATTTTAAAATTATTTTTAAAAATAATTTATCTTGTGTTTAGTGTAGTTTTAGATTGAATTGAATTACTATAATATTATAATTATAAATCAAAGTGAAACTATTAGGAATTATTGAAATGATAATAGAGAAGTGAAAAGAGTGCAACATTATCCTATTTATTCATTGATTCGATAAGATAATTCAAAGGAAACGAGCAAAGCTACTCAGTAAGTCAGTAGTCAGTTTTCACCAACCATGCTCCTGACCGCACCCAATTGTCTCTCGTCTTCTATGCTCTCCTCCGTTTCTCTCAGTTTCTCCAAGGGTTTAGTGAGTCGAACCCGGACGAGTTGGCTCTGCCGGGCGAGTTTAATCACCAGCCCGGACTCGTTCGAGGTTGGCCGACTCATTGGAAGCTACGGCTTCATGAACATCACAAGGTATTGTTGTTGTTGTGACTTAAATAATTTTTATTTGGTTTAGGTGAAATTAACCAATTATAGGGATTCATGTTTTGCAGCTATTCGGGAGTTGAAGATTTGGGGAGATTGAGAGCTCAAGATGTGGGTGAGGGCAGTGTAAAGATCAGGTGCGTTCATTTTTCTGTATTTATACGAAAATCGATCAGATTCTCCATTCTTACTCTTGAAGATTGATACTCTATGAGGCAGTTTGTGTGCAGGCTTTATGAGGGAAGAATAGCTCTAGGTTTACTCAAAGGAACTTCAGTTGTTTTTAAGGTGCTTTTATCTTGTTTGTTTTACTTCTCTGGAGATTTCAAAATGAAGCGCCACCACTAGGGTTTCAAACCAGTATTGCATTCGGAGCCGTGCTCCCTTCCCAGTGCATTAGCAATTTACCATATTTAATCTTTTCAGCAAATATGTTTCAAATTTGATTGAACGTATTGAAGGCAAAATTTTCTTCTTCTTATGTGATTTAGTTACTTTCTTTTTTCATTGAACATAACATTTGTTATCGCTGAAGGTATATCCCGGAAAAAGAGCTGGTGGTGTTGAGGCTGATATGATGGCTGCAAATGAACTCAATGCGCATGCTTTCCTCCAGGTATGAGTTCTTTGCTATATTACTTGCAGATATTTAATATACTCTTACATTGCTTTCGCTGTCTGCAATTTGTTTAGTATTGTTGGGCTGGGTGTCTTTAATGTCCAGTGGTCTATGAGCATTCTTTCTCACAACAAAAATGATTTTCTCTTCCGTTCACCTGCTTTGCAGAGCAGTTCAAAGGGTCTCTGTCAAAATCTGGTGTCACTTGTTGGTGGGTTTGAGACAAAAACTGGGGAGCAGGTCTGATAATAACAACTTTTAACTATATATGAGACTATGAGTATAGTGTCTTGGCAATTTTATCTGTTTTTTTTTTATGTCTAAATAGAAATTAATAAATTAGTTAATTGCATGCAGTGGCTTGCATTTCGTAATGATGGTAAATATAGTGCAGTAGACTATGCAAAACTTACTAGCGAAAAATTATCAAAAGGTTCTGTGGGAAAAAGCTCTTGGAACCGTTTTGAACAAGAGCAAACAATTAGACATCGGAGATTTTTTGTTGCTAAACTTTTTCAGGGTGCTATGATTGGTCTAGCTTACATGCATGACCATGACAGATTACACCAGAGTCTTGGACCATCTTCTGTTGTTCTCAAGTACGTTTTTTGAAATATTGCTTGTGAATATAGACATGTTATTAAAGTTTAATTTTATAATACCTTTGTTCCTACTTGAATTTTTATTGAAAATTTTCTTGATTGATGGCAGTACAATTACAGAGAGAGATGCTGCTTATTTAATTCCTCGACTTCGTGATCTGGCCTTTTCTGTCGATATTAGGTATTGTTATGATATGAATCTTTTTTCTTGATGTATTACTTTTTCACAAACTGTTCAACATGAAGGAGAAAGACTACCTTCTGTGTATGTCACAGCCAAAATTGGGTGATTAAGGGGGTGTTTGGTTTGCAATAAGTTGGCAATTTTCAGAAATTAGGGTTGGAGTTGAATTTTAGTTTTTTAGTATTGTATGCTTAGAATTTGAAAATGCGTTTGGTATGGTATCCGAAAATGGTTTTAAGATTTTAGAAGATTGTAGAAACCTTTTTGACTAATATATTTAAAGTATATAAACAGAGGCATATGTTTTGCTAACATATTTTTTTGAAATACATAATAACATTTTAATATTACTGTTTGTTGATTTTAATATTCATCTAAATATGATTATAAATCTATTTTCATCTTTCAAAATTGCTAATATATTTAAATATATTTTTCATTAAAAATAATAAATTTGAAATATGATAGAGAATTAGAATAAAAAATCAAGTAAAAAAATAGAGGTAATTTGAATTTGAGAGTAAAGAGTTATTTCAAAAGTGAAAAACAAAACTGTGAAAATATGATTTTGAAAAGAAAAGGAAAAAGAAAAGAATAATGGTAAAGTTTTTCGAAATAAATAAAAGAAAAGAAGAATAAGTTTATTATAGCTTTAGAATTCAAATATACCTGTAATTTGACAAAAGTACAAAAACTCTTAACTAAACAACTTTGTTTTCCAACTTTCCCTTGAGTTCTTGGACGATATCCATAGACATTGTTTGGATACAATCCAAAAACTCATAACCAAATAACTTTTTTCATTGTTCTTTGTATCCCTTCTTTTCGAACCAAAGGATTGTATCGGATCTTATACCAAATTCCCGTAAAATCTTTCATGTCCTTTTTGTTGTACAAGCAAATTACGTACCATAGCCGTATTCTTTAAATTAAAATTATGGATCAATTTAATTTCTCATTTTCCATGATGTATTTAAGTCTATGGTTATGACTTTACTGTTCATTCTCGTTTTCTTCCTTAATATTTTAACAAAAAAGTAATAATTCAATTAAAATGATTGAAGATGTCAACAAACAAGTGTTACCACCGTCCAATGTGGTTTTGGTGTTAAAAGGGCGCTCATTTACCTGGTAATGTCTCAAACCACGTTGCACCATAGGTGGTATATATAAAAAAAAAGAACTACATTAAATTAAATAATTAAATAAGTTAAAATTAATCAAAATTGTTTTTTTTTAAAAAAATTAGATAATTATTAAAAATTGTAAAAAAAACGAAAAATAATAGATTAGAATAGAAACTAAATTAATATTGATATTTTAAGTATTAAATAATTCAAAATATTAAAAACTATTAAAACGAAAAAAGGGGATGGGGATGTGGCCTCCGCCAATATGCTCCTAGTAATGTCCTCCCACTAGGAGCAAATTGGCTGGCTAGTAGAGACTAATATAATTTATCTCTCCAAAGACTGTTGGTTGCACTTAAGGACTCTTGACTAGACTTTTGTGTCTAATATTTTCGAAATACTCTTGGAATCCTCTTAATTCACACAACTAGTTTCCCTGGCTGTTGACATTGCTAGATGGATGTCTAGATGATCACTTAGTTATTTAGTTGTGAAGTCACTTTTTCTTGATAAACAAAGGCAAAATATTTTACTTTGTTTGGAAAGATGTAATAAGACACAGCTTGAAAAAAGGGAAATTTTTTGAAGGCAGGGGCTTCCTATTTCTATTGAGATTTGAAGAAATTGTTCATAATTTCTACCTCATTATATCAGAAAATAGAAGGAAATTAACAAAAAATCTGTAAACTGATATGCAGCCTTAAGAAGACATTTTTAAAGAAGAAAAGGTCACAAAGTCACAAGATCCATGACCTGGGCATTTTCATCTATCATAATCTGAATATTGAAGATAACCATTAACTAGTTTGATGTTATGCTCCACATGTTAAACCCAAGTAGCATGATTCTTCAATTTATAAGCATTAGGACAGTCGAAAGAGCATAATAGCCAGTGAGATTAGTCTTGCTGCTGCTGTTTCCATCTGAAGAATCGAGGTCCGTTAATTTCAGTTCAGCATTAATGCAATCATATATTAGCTCAATCCATTTCTTTTATCGGCATCTCAACTGCATTTTTTACTATTGGGAAAATTATTAATTTGTTTTTTTGAAGCAGTGTATAAAGATTGCATAGCGGTGATTCAAAATAATTTCAGGTTTAAGACCCTTTTTAACAATTCTATATTTAATGATGGGAATTTCTAGATTTCCAAATGTGGAAGAAGGTCCTGGAACATTATCAGAAGGCCTGTGGAGAAGAGCAGCTGCTGCAGGTGCTTTCACACCAATGGAGAAAAGGGCCTTTGGAATTGCAGACGACATGTAAGTAGCTAAATTTTGGATTTGTTTCATCAATGAGGTTTGTAAAATTATTTTCCTAACCATCATTTTTTCTTTCTTTTTTCCCTCCAACATAGATATGAAGCAGGAATGCTTTTTGCTTACTTAGCTTTTGTTACATTCTCTGAGACAAACATCATGGATAGCCTTTCTTTGCAAGTAAGCTTCACTGTTACAACTATTTTAATGGTTTTTTTCTATCTTATACAGTTATTCATTTTATTATCGTTAATCTGATTTTCTCCATGTATACGAGTATATCATATAATAAATTCAAAGTGGGAAAGGAAAAAAGAAAGTGTTGACATAAAGTCTTTTAACTTGAACTTGCAGAGGCTTTTGGAAAGCACTTTTCAACTTGATCTTCAAGCTACAAGAGAGTAAGATGCCGTATATGTTGAGAATCAAATTTTCATGAGTACTTCCATTAATCAGTATATGAATATGATGAATATAAGACTTATAAGTTTGCCCTTGCACATACACTTAAAACGTTTAAGACTTCATGTTGAGATAACTTCTTTCACTTATGTTTGACCTTTGGCATTATGCTTTATTTATTTATTTTTTTCTCTGGAAAGCTAAGGCCCGTTATTGCCGAATTCAGTCCAACAAAATCATCACCCCTTTTATTGACTCAACACTAAGAACCCTTGTAGGTTCAACTGCAAAATATTTGGTACTCATTGTGGACTATATAAAACTTTGTACATCATTTAGTACCTACTCCTTGATTAGGTATCTTATCCGTTGGAAGCAGAGTTCTACTTTTGAAATAATATATGAATCATGTTATGAAGGTATGTAAATGTAGATGTCTTCTGAATTCTTAAAAGATACTGTAGTAGGTTGTTTTGAATTCAAAGAATGCAGTATTTGCATTATGAAGGTTACAAGATGCTTGGTTATAAAGTTTCTTATTGAGTCTTATGGAATCTACTACAAATATGAAACCCATTTCTTAAACCGATTGCACTTATCATTCTGAAAATCAATGCATTGATGTACTTTTAAAATCAAGGTGTAGTTTCTCAAACATGGCTATTTTGGCATAATTCGGATCAAGATTTAATCCCCCCTTCTGATTTCATTTATTTTATTCCAAAAAATACATGCAATCTAATCTTTGCTTTTGCATACGCATCATGCCGTTAAGTGACTAAAATTTCTATCTTGTTGATCATGGAAAACATTTGCTTTAATGTTAAATTGTGATATCCAGCGTATACATGTGAGGTCGACCTTGGCTACTATTGACAACCTTAACGTAAAAATTGAGGTTTAGTTGGATCTTTAGGTTGTTGATGTGGAAAATGGGGTGGTGGGTCGCAGCCTATATATAGTACTAAGATCCTTGCATCAATTTACATGTCTTCAAAGATTCTGCTGAAATCCAAATTGTTGGATGGTTAAAATTTTGTTTATTACTCATATTTTAGATCTTGCACACAGCCTCATGCTTAGTGTTGTGACTTGTAAGTGATTCAATTGTTATATACTTATACCACTTCAACCTTATATTTTCTTTATAATTGAACAGGTATTGTTTAGCGGATGACTGCTTATTAGAAGCTGTCAAGTTTTTGGATCTCAGTGATGGTGCTGGTTGGGAATTACTTCAGGTTGAACTACTGTTTCAAATTTATAGTGATGAATTCAATTATTATCCCTACTATTCCAATATATTGTCCTTACGTTCACACTTTTCAATTATTATCCCTACTATTCCAATATATTGTCCTTACGTTCACACTTTTTTCTTTCATTGGCATGTCAAAACTCTACTATCAACTTCTCAAGAAATGAATTATTGTCTTGAACTTTTTATGTCAAGGGTTCAAGTAAAGAAATATATATTTTCATTTATTTGAACTTTTAACTTGAAGAGACCAAGTTTGCATTTCAACAAAACTGCGAATATTTGCACTAGTTACAAAAAATAGGAGAACTCTTTTTAAATTAGAGCACTCACTAATGCAAGTATTTAATGCTTTAATCTAAAAACTGTTAAAGGGAATGCTCTAATCCATGGACTCATTTTACCAATTAGCAGAAAAATTCATTACTACTGAGTTGATGATAGTTTTCTTGTGTTTTTCGTGTCTCATTATCAGTTGTTTATTTTCACGTAACATTGTTATTTCTATTGTAGGAAATGCTGAATTCGGATTTTCGAAAACGGCCAATTGCAAAAGCAGTAATCAACCATCGGTTTATGACTGGTGCTATTCTCTGAGTTTCAATTTCATTTTGTAAATGCAAGATACTTTAAAGTGAGCATGTGGCATATTAAATTTTGAATTATACCAAAAAGTAGGAGGTACCGCCTTTTTTTAGGTTACTTTTTCACCCAAAGAATTAAAATGAAAGCAAATGCAATTATAAATTTTTGATTTGTTCAGTTAGGCATTTTAATTTAACTTGTGGGCTGATGAGATGAGATTAGTCAAGTGGTAAATCTCTCACACCTGCATCACAAGGTTATGGGTTCGAGGTCTTCCCTCCTTCTCAAATAAACCTCCAATTCATGTAATTTTGTAATATTTCAAAAAAAGAAAAAATTAACTTGTGAGCAAGAGGTGTATATATATATATATAGATATAGAGAGAGAGAGAGCATATTTTGCATTCAAGTTTACCCGTTTCAATGTCAACTTTACTTGTTTGCATTTACTTTGTATGTTTTGTGTTCAACTTTAAGTGTTTTGGATTAAATTTTGTATGTTTGTGTTCACTTTACATATTGCGTGTATAATGTGTTTCGCATTCAATTTTGCATGTTTGTGTTCACTTTGTATATTTTATGTTTCTTATGAAATTTGATCAGAGTTTTAAATTTTTTGGCCTAATGGGTAAGGCCAAAAATTTGCTTATGATTTTTTTTTTTCATTCTCTTAGTTCATGCTATTTGCAACTGCAGTAGGGCAAAAACCAAAGCAAAAAACAGGATCATATTCCGTTGGGCAAATATTTGTTATGAATACTTGAAAAATGTTAGTTTTGCAGTAATGACATGAATGTACCTTTGATTTTGTGGACCACCGTTAAAAGATAACGGTGGTTTTAATAGTTAAGAGTAGAATCGCTTTTGCAGCTGATTAAAATAAGGGTGTGGGTATTGCTACCAAAGAATTGATTTGTACCTCAATTTTTTAATATTTATTTTTCTTTTTTAGTCATAAAGAAAATGACTAATGAGGACAAATGTATTTAGTTTTTTTTTTTTGAAATAGTGTCCATTCATATCACGACACAGCCATATTCCTACAAATGTTTAAATAATTTAAACTAAAAAATGTAACATAATAAATTATTTACAAAAATAAAAACAAGATCTCCTCCATGAGAGATCAAATCATCTTGAGATGAACCATGAACCTCTTTTAATATACATGTATTTTTTAAAGATCTCTATATTTTGAGTTTCTTTTCTTTTCTACTTTAAAGATCTCCTCTATTTGTAGGAAATTTACCAACAATGGAGGATATCAAGACCTTCATTCAATATACATACTTTCCTTTAAAAAATTATTATTTTTCGAGTATGGAATTTCTTTTTATTTATTTATTATTATTATTTTTGCGTTTTTTTTTATAAACTTATCATTTAAAAATATATATTATAATAACAATAAAATAATTGGTTATTATAAAATGAATAAGAATAAACAATAATATAATGGCATAAACTTAAAGAGGAAAAGAGATAAATAATAGCAAGAGAGAGGTCTTTATTCCATAATTGTTCTCAAAAGTATGTAGAATACAATGGTGAGATATTTTTTTATAGCCTCACAATCACATATTACATTAAGTATATATAAATTATATTATAATAGATAATAAAATTGATCATTATGATGGAGCTAGTGAGAATATAAAAGGATGGAAGTTACTTCCATGGATCGATGGAGATTTAATCATAAATAATTACATAATGTTTATAACACTCCCCTTGAATTAATGTTCATCAATCATCCGGTGAATATGTTGCATTAAAACCTTTGTTAGTAAAAACTTGATGGGGAAAAAAAAAACTAACAGAAGAAAATAGAGTGCATCATTAATCTACATATCAAATTAACTATTAATGGTAATGGGGTATAAAACTGTCTCATTAAAACCTTATTAGGAAAAATCTAGTGGGATAAAAACCTAATAAAGGAAAAATAGTACAATGTTTTGTATTCCCTCTAAATCGTAAAAACCCTTAATAAATATACTCCCGCTCATTCTAATATAGATGCTTTAATATTTTTGTTAAGATATTTTTATATATCGCATCCCAACCTTTTAGAAATCATATATGAAGAACTTCACTAAAGTTGATTTTTTAAATTAATGCAACTTGTTATATACAACATCTTATTGTTTTATTATATAAAAATACACCATCTGAATAAAGAATTATAGATTTGGTACTTCAAGACCAAAATGTTCTTCATTATCATTTTTGAGAATGATAGGAGATTCTACATCACTATAATTTTATGTAATAAACATCAAGGTATCCGTCCAATAAGTTTTATCCATGAAAAAATGTTTTAGTACATTTTTCTATATATGTTGATTCATTTATTATTATGTTAATCGAAAAACACTCGACCCGACCCTCAAGACTAAATATTATTTTTCAAGATTTTTTTATCTTATAAATTATCCTTATAAGAGTATAATTTGTAAGTTCGTCGAGAGTATTAATAAGTCTCAAACAATCAACATATACTTCTTTGGAATTAAATTTGTTGGTTCTTTCAACACAATATTCACAAAGGCATGTACAATACATGCATTTTGTTATATTAAATTAAATATATACAAAATGTAGTATCGAATTACTTGTTTCAGCCATTTATATCCTTCTAGGATTTTTATGCATTGTCAAACTGGATTTCTACAGTAAATATTATCTTAATTCGTACAAAAAAATAATCATATACAATAAGTTTGATGTCATCAAGCATTTGTACTACATATCCAAAATTTTCAAATTCAAAATAAATATAACTCTGCATTTTATTTTTCACCGCTATGTTGACATATACACAATTTATAGTTTAAGACCATCATCATATTTTTCATAATATACGGAGCAACAAATGATCTCAATTTCTATATTAGCAATATAATTTAATTATATTTTGTAATCCATGTGCCTCTTCAGAGGTTATTGAAATCTCTATAATATTCATTTCACAGCCTCTTTAAACAAATATTCCCTTCAGATAAATATATTCTTTTTAATTTCGGTATATGTGTCTATATTAGGACAATTGAGATCTTTCTATTTCTACTTCAAGAGTCTCGTAAAGGGGATTAACATTTTTATATGTATCTTCATGATTTTAGTTTTCACTTGTGATATTAACTCTTCGAGGGCCTTTGATGATGATGATGATTTATTTATCACTCGAGTATTATTTTCACGATAATTATGATATTTCATATTCCACTTCTATGGAACCTTATCATTTGAACTAATTTTTTTTTTACTAACAGATGAGATTTATTGTCATTTCATAAATTGTTCTACAAGAACAGCTACACAGGTTTGTATAATGATAAAAAGTAATTTTATTGTTTTCTTCAAATCATCCGAAAAATGATTTGCATACTATGCAATTCACAAGACGATGTATGCAATGTAATTTCAGGTCGTTTATCAATTTATGAAAATTCCCCCCCTATCGACTAGAAAGTTAATTTTTTATTCTTTTAAAAAATCTATTTTGCATCATCGTAATTTTCTACATTATCTCGTTTATTCTATCATATTGTACTTTAAGTACTATATTTTATTGTCTTATGTCCTTCGGGGACATTCAGTATTTCAATTTTTCGATACGTCGTTTTCTATAATTAGATAATATTAATCATATGATTTTATGACAGGATAAACTTCAAAAACATACATGCTTCTGGCATATTAAATATTTTTAATTTACTCAAAATAATTTCTTTGTTCATAGATCTTTCGGATGTAATAAATACAAAGTATTTTTATGTAATAATTTTTCACATTGTATCAAAATAACAACTCTTCAAGAGCATTCTTTTTTTGTTGTTGTTAAAGTTCAACAAAATATTAAGATTTACCGTATGTGATTTTTTGTCCTTTTATTTAACATCTAAAGTAAGCAAAAAGATTTTATAATTCCTGAAAAGTGTATTCAAAATCCTTTCAATTTTTTTTAAATTTGTTTTGGTGTTATTTCACTTCTAATTGATTTAATTGAATTTCTCATAGTGATCACCTTAGTTTTAATAATTCTTTCAACTACGTATATATATTCACAATCACCACCATGATAGTTTAATAAAAACAATATTCATTTCAAAGTGGTATCTGATTAATGGTTGAAAGTTATGATAGCAATTCAAAAATCCTCAAATTTTACGATTTCAATATTGCTCATTTAAGGGCAAAATGGAGGCATATAATTATCATAATATATATATATATATATATATATATATATATATATAAAGTTTAGGAACAAATATTTGATTGACAAAGGGTAATATGTTTTAATCATGTTGTTTCATTTGGTAATCAAATCATTCCTCTTCTCGAATCAAAAGAATTGTTAGATCTTTACAATGAAATATTTATATTTCAATTCATCATTAAAATGAATGATTACTAAATAACAAATTAATATAATTTGACATAACCATTTAAACAATAAACATAAACATAAAATATATTTATTTTTAATATAAATTATGGATATATATCATAACAAGAATTATTAAGTAATATTTTATTCAAAAAATAAATCAAATAAATAATATTGCTCATATGCATAATGTAAATATATTAAAATGTACCTATGATAATAAGAATTTTAAAAGAATGTACTAGACCATTTTCCACCTTTCATACCGTACTAAGTGAAGGAATTATAAAAGGAATAATACTAATTTTGTTATAAGATATTTCAATTTAAAAATGAACAATTAAAGTAAAATATAATTCACATATAAATCATACCAATTATTAGATACTAACTACTACAAGACTTATGAATTAGCAAAACATAATGTTGTTTTCATGAATATTGAAATTACAAGTTTAATGTAATATTTTAATATAACTCAAACAATTCGAAAATTTAGACAATTTAAGAACAAAAAAAAAATCATATTATATTAATAAGACCATGTGAATACAAATCCTCTATAAAATAAAATCTCCGATTTTAAAAATCACAAAATTCAGACAACCATAAAACTATATATCACAAAACGGATAAATTCAAATGCTAGTGAATAAATAGCATAAGCAATTTATAATTAATAGATGTGCGAAATATGAAAATTCTAGTATCTGAAAATATAAGATTTCACATCTGCGTACCTTTGTAAGGAGGAAGAAGCAAAAATAATGAATATTTCATTCACATTTTAGAGTCTCTTACTTTAAGATATCAGCTTCTGAATAAAATCATACCAATTTCTGGAACTTAAGGTTTGTTAATAAACTAGAGGTTCGTAACTAAAGTTAGAAAAATTCAAAACTTCAAGTTTTGAATGGGAATTGAAATTTAATTTTTCAAATAATAAGGACCACAATTAGATCAATTTCAGACCTTTCAATTCTAATTAAATTTGGTATCAAAATTTAAATTAAATTCGGTATCAAAATTTAAATTAAATTCAAACCTTCAAGTCTGATTAACTTAGAATTGAAAACATTAGGTTTGAAAAAGATCGATAGACAAAACTTCAGGTTTTAATTTTGTATTAATATATTAGAGCTTCAGATCTTTGTATTTTCTTTTTCATTATACAGATTGTTAAATATCAATTTAACAATGTAAAATTGAATTACCTTTTTACTCAAAAATCAAGGTTCAAAAGTATAGAACTTCAGGTTCAATTCAACAATTTGAATTTAAATTAAGAACTTCAAGTTCTCAATTGGATTCGAATTTAGAACTTCTGGTTCCATGTTTATTGATCAAACCAAATCACATAATTGGAATAAAAACCATTAAAAATAAAACTAAATTTAATTTATGATGTGGAAAATCCAACGTATTGACAATCACAGAGCATACTTAAAAAAGTAGTTGTATAAATAAATTAAGTCAAAATAACAACAAAGTAAATCATATTGAAATACTTAGATCGTGCTCAGAATTAGATAAAATACAGGAATAATTAACCCGTGGGCCATCAATTTGGGTCACCACTATTAAAATGGCCATTAGATGAGAAATTGCTTTCAAAATGTCTATTTTTGGCACAAAGTGGACATGGTGAAATATGTCACCTTTTTTTTATGTATGTTGCAGTGATGTCACCGCTTTAATAACTTAAGTTTAAAATGCACCAATTATGGTGAACTACCCAAATTGCCCTTAAATAATCTATTTTTTAATCTCATTGTGTTTCCATCTACACTTTAAAAACGATAACTCCTCTCTCTCTCCAAAAAACTTGTCTCTCTCCAGATTCTGTACAAGAAGATAACATATATTTGTGATCTTCTTTTATATATTTTTATATATTTCTATATGGTTTAACAATGTATCCATTCATTATGATTTGTTATCCGGTCTTTGTATGAACATGTATGAACATTTTATTTTTCAAAGGATCGAACATTTTATTTTTCAAAATAATGTTTAGTTAAATCGAACATATTTGTAGCCAAATCGAACTTTTTTTATAATATGATCGAGCTTATTTTTGAAAGAATCGAGCATTTGTCAAAGGATCAAGAAATTTTCAAAGGATCGAGATTTTTTTCAAAGGATCGAGATTTTTTTTCAAAAGATCGAGAATATTTTTCAAAGGATCGAGAATATTTTTCAAATGAATCGAGAATATTTTTCAAATGATCTAGATTTTTTTTCAAAGGATCGAGAATATTTTTTAAAGGATCGAGAATTATTATCAAATGATCGAGAAGATTTTTCAAAGGATCGATATTTTTTTCAAAAGATCGATATTTTTTTCAAAAGATCGATATTTTTTTCAAAGGATCGAGAATATTTTTCAAAGGATCGAGATTTTTTTTTTTTAAAGGATCGAGAATTTTTGTCAATCGAGAAGATTTTTCAAAGGATCGAGATTTTTTTTCAAAGGATCGAGATTTTTTTTCAAAGGATCAAATCGAAAATATTTTTCAAAGGATCTAGAATATTTTTTAAAAGATCAAATCGAGAATATTTTTCAAAGGATCGAGAAGATTTTTCAAAGAATCGAGATTTTTTTCAAATAATCGATAATATTTTTCAAAGGATCGAGAATATTTTTCAAAGGATCGAGAATATTTTTCAAATGATCGAGAATATTTTTCAAATGATCGAATCAAGAATATTTTTCAAAGAATCGAGAATATTTTTCAAAGGACCGCGAGCTCGGCGGGGAGCTAGACCCCCGAATGCGTCTGCGTAATGCCTGAGTTTCAATGAAACTTTCTCTCTCTATTTCATACTCTCACCGTAAAAACTGAATGAAAGATTTTGATAAAACAACTATTGGGGGTATTTTTGTCCGTTTACCATAATAAGTTTCTTTTAAACATAAGTTATTAAAACAGTGACAATGTTGAAACGTCACCTCCAAAAAGTGTTAATTATTTTTTGAGCCCTTTTGGCAAATACTGTTATACAAATGATCATTCCATCCAATAAGTGATATTTTGGTAAATAAGGAGATGACATTAATTTATTTATTTAGATATTTTTTGAAAATCAGATTTTTCTTTAAAAAAAATAAACAATTATATTTAGTGTGTGTATATATGTCTGGCACATCTCAAACACACACTCTTATGTATACATATATACACACGAAAATTTTCACATAAGTGCGTAATAATGGAATTATATAAGAACATTGAATATGAGTCACTCATTTTACATACTTTAACTTGGTATGTATACACTTGTCAAAGCTCTTTTATAAATGAGTGACTCACCTTCAATGTCTTTATATAATTTCATCGGTGCACACTGATAGGAAGAGGATATATATATATATATATATATATATATATATATATGGGCAGGATCCGCGGTCCCAAAAATTTACACAAATTGTAGACCTTTGAATTATGATGACTTGGATGGTAGAGATTCACTCATACTTATAATCACCGTTAGATGTATACACCTAATGTACTCCCTCATCTCTCTCTCCCTCTCTCTCTTTCTCCAATTGATTGGATGATAAAGTAAAAAAAAATCATCTCCCTCTCCTCTCTCGATCCAGAATCAACCTCAATCCTCACAAAACCCAGATCATCTCCCTCAATCTCATCTCTCTCGATAGTTGAATCGAATCTAAGAAGACAACGAAAGAAGAAACAGAGATGTATATACATATTGTGAAGTTATCAAACTGTTAAAATTTATTTTTAAAAAAATGAAAAAAGAAGAAAAACCGGCGATGAGAAACCAGAAGAAGTGACTTGTTGGGTTGGGTTGTCGTTTCGGGCAAAAATCAGAGGTGGGGCCCTCTGGTTCATTTACTTCTTTCAAGCTCATACCAGCTATGTGCTTGCTTAATTTTTAATTTTTTTCCTGGTTTATTTTTCAAATTTTTTGATATTTTCCAGATCTGGTTTTCCAAATCTGGTTTTGGTTTCCATATTTCCAGATTTGTCAATTGATAGATGGACTAGTGAGATTGAGGGAGATGATATGGGTTTGGACCGTTTGGTGAGGTTAGGGGTTGATGATTCTGGATCGAGAGAGGTGAGGGAGATGATCTTGTTGTGTCAGAGAAAAAAAAACAGAACAAGTAGCCTGGGTTAAAGAAGATAATGTGACCCAGCTTTGTTTTTGTTTTTGTTTTGTTTTTTTTTAATTAAAAAATATGGATTATTGTTTGTGGATGTGGTGTAGATCATGGTGAGAAAAATTAAATGATACGAAAGAATCAATCTTTGTTGGATATGATTCTAAGATGTGGTGTAGACAAGTTTTTTTGTTTTTGTTTTGGCTTTAATCGTATAATATGGATTATTTTTATGAGATTTGTGGTTTTTTTTTAATGATTCAGGGTTGGGGATGGTGATGATGGTGGATGATTGTATTAATGTAGAATTGGAGATAAGATAGCGGTGGTGATGGTGGTAGACATGACGTCTGTTCTGGTTCGATTCTGGTTCCAGTTTCGAAGAAACAGGAACCATAACTGGAACCGACCTTTGAAGGTGGCTGGTTCTGGTTTCGGTTTGGCAATAATGGCAGTTCGGTTCTCAATTTTTTTTAAAAAAAAAACCCACGGATCAGTCTCAAAGACACAAATCACTCTCTCTCTCTCAAACCAAACCCAAATCACTCCCTTTCACAAATCAACACAACCCAAATCTTTATCACCCTGTCTCTCTCCCAAATCAACCCAAATGGATCGATCATCATCATCTTATTTCTTCTTCTTTCTTCGTTTGACAGGTTTGGAACAACCGGTCTTCGTCTGAATCGATCATCATCACACGTCTTCGTCTTTTTCTTCCTTCTTTCTTCTTCGTAGTCGGTCGATCATGAGTTTGGGTTTGTGGTGGTGGGTTGAGATAAAATGAGTTTGAAAGAAAAAGAAGAAGTTGCGTCGAAAGGTTTGAAAGAATAAGAAGATTTTTTAGTAGTGCCAATTAAGGTTGAAAAACTAAAAAACTAAAAATAAAAATAAAATTGCAGAATCCCCCGGTTCGAACCGAATCGAAACCTTAGGTTCGAACCGAACCAGAACCGTCGGTTCGAACCAAACCAGAATCGTCAGTTTGAACTGAATCAGAACCATCGGTTTGAACTAGGTAGTAACATTATAACGAAAAATGAGAGCCGGAACCGGAACCGAAACAATCACTGTAGCTGGAACTCCAGTTTCGATTCGGTTCTGGAACCGAAATCGAAAAACCCGATTCTGGTTACGGTTTTTCACTTCTTGTTTCTGATCGGTTTGGTTCCCCGGTTCAAACCGAACTGGCACCATGTCTAGATGGTGGGGGATGATTGCTTTTTCTTTTTCTTTATTAATTGGATTAAGAGAGAGAGAGAGAGAGAGAGAGAGAGAGAGAGAGAGAGAGAGAGAAGATGGAGTGAGGTGTATATATGAGATGGTGATTATAGGTATGAGTGCATCTTTACCATCCAACTCATCATAATCTAATGGTCCACAAATTGTGTAATGTTTTGGGGATGACGATCCTTCCCCTAAATATATATATATATTCATTTTCCTATCAGTGTGCACTGATGAAATTATATAAGAACACTGAATGTGAGTCACCCATTTATAAAAGAGCTTTGACAAGTGCATACATGATAAATCAAAGTATGTAAAATGAGTGACTCACATTCAATGTCCTTATATAATTTCATCATTGAGCACTTATATGAAAATTATCTTAGATATATATATAATTGGTTTACTGTTTTTAACCACCAATTTATATTTTTATTGTTTTTCTCATTTTTGACCACTTTTGAATAAAATTACCCTTAAATTTTACTTCACCTGACATGTAACTTGGTCACATGCCATTTGATTTAAAATTATACGTGAATTGATTTTTCAAGTTACATGTCAGTTAAGTTTTAAATTACAAGCCAATTGAGTTTCAACTTGCATGTCAATAATGTTCAAGTTACATGCTATTTGATTTCCAAAGTTTTGGGTGAGTAAAGTAAAGACAAAATGAAGGGCAATCTTGTCTGTTCGAGGCTAAAAGTGATAAATATAATAAAATATAAATTTATGGCTAAAACCAATAAACCAATAAACCAATAAATATTTTGATTATTTCTTACAATTTCCTCTCTCTCTCTCTCTCTCTCTCTCTCTCTATATATATATATATATATATATATATATATCTTTTCGACTTATCTCAAATATATATTTTAGATTTTTTATTCTTAATCTTCTCAAATAAATATATATATATATATATATATATATATATATATATATATATATATATATATATATTTCTTTTCAATTTATCTCAAACATATTTTTCAGATTTTGTAACCTTAATCTTCTCAAAAAAGTGTGTGTGTGTGTGTGTGTGTGTGTGTATATATATATATGTTTGAAGAGATATGCTATACGTATATACACAAACTAAATATAATTATTCGTTTAAAAAAAAAAAACTGATTTCCAAAAGAATCTAAAATACTTAAATTAATGTCATCCTCTTATTTACCAAAATATCAAACGTTGGATAGAATGATCATTAATGTAAAAGTGTTAGCTAAAAATAGCCATTTTGATAGTAGTTACCCAAATTGATGGTCACCGGGATAATTATCCCTAAAATATATTACCCTTCAAAATGAGATAAAATATATTTGTCCGTTTACAATTTTTGGATTTTTTTTAAGTCCACATCCTCCTAAATTAATCACAAAAATTATTACACAATATCCATTAACGATTGAATATTGGTTATAATTATATTATTTATATCATAACACTAAGTTCATAATTTCCTATTATGATAACTTATAGTTTATAATAAAATTCATTTTAATAGAAGTTAAAACGAATTTTAAAACTTCATTATAACTTCACATGCATATATAAACTTCAAGTTTATAATTAAGAATAATGAATTTTAGAACTTCAGATTCTAAAAATAATTATCACATCAATAGTAATTTATAACATAATGAATTTTAGAATTTCTAAGAATAATTATCACTTCAATTGGAATTTATAATTTCTGGTTCTGGTTTAATGTAAATTCATTATTCTTATATTTTGATTGATTGTAATCGATAAATTCTAATAATATATTTTTTTTCATTATGTTAAGTTTTAGGCTTTTTTATTTTGTAATCTTAAAACACTCAATTGAGCTTCAAGCTTTTTAATTTCAGATATTATATCGAGTTTCACGCTCTTTGATTTTTGTTATTTGGGTTGTAATCCATTCAAACGATTTTGCAATCTTCAAGTCACACTACATTTAATTAATTATTATTTTTATATCTTGGCAACCCAAATAATCTTGTAAACAAAAATTAAAGGGAAGAATAAAAGCCAATATTTAGAATAAAAATAATAATCTAGAAATAGTACTTTACAGTTTGTTGGAAGGCTCGATCCCAGCAAGTATTTATTCTCTGTAATCACGTATTAAAGTTGGATCGGATGATTTTTGTCTTTGAGTAGAAAGCTTTCAAATCTAGAAATCAAAACAATATAGTTAAGACTCGTGTTGATAACTTATTATAAAATTAATAGGAATAAACAATAATATAATAGCATAAACGTAAAAGGAAAAAAGATAAATAATAACAAGGGAGAGAAGTCTTTTATTCCAAAAATGTTCTCATCAAAAATATGTAAAATACAATAGCGAGAGACCCTTTATATACCCTCACAATCCTACATTATATTAATTATATACATTATAATGAATGATAAATTCATTATAAAATTGATTAGTATGATAGAGCTAATGGTAATTTAGGTTTTTCAATGTGTATGACTAATCAACAGATAAGTCAATTGAAAGTCCACTAATGGTAAGACATGTTTGTCATTTCAGCAAAATATAAAAAGGGATTTTAGTAAAAATGCCCCATTTGAGGGTATATATTGCAAACATACACCATGTATGTAAAAAGTTGTAAAAATACCCCAACTTAAATTATAAACACCATATTTATGATAATTATTACTTTTAACCAATCAATGATAAAAATGAAAAGAAAAGAAGTAAATTAAACATTGTTTATATTGAGCTCTTGTAAAAAAAAAAAAAAAAATCCCTTTAGAGGCATAAAAGTGTTGATAAGGTGAGTTTTTTTTTTTTGAGTTAATTGAAATCGTGCTTCGGGTCAATGGTGACCCGAAGACCAATTTCATGGCTTCAGGTTAGGGGCAACCCAAAGCCATTAAAATTAGTCTTCGGGTTAATGGTGACCCGAAGGCCAATTTTAAGGCACCGGGCTAGGGGCAACTCGAAGCCATGAAATTGGCCTTCCAGTCAATGGTGACCCGATCGGGTCACACCTAACCCGAAGACCAATTTCATGGCTTCGAGTTGCCCCATACCCGAAGGCATTAAAATTGGTCTTTGGGTCAATGGTGACCCGATTGGGTCACCCATGACCCGAAGACCAATTTTTAGGCATCGGGTTAGGGGCAACTCGAATCCCTAAAATTGGTCATCGGGTCAGGGGTGACCCAATCGGGTCACCATTGACCCGAAGATCAATTTTAATGGCTTCGGGTAGGGGGCAACCCGAAGCCATGAAATTGGTCTTCAGGTCAGGTGTTACCCGATCGGGTCACCATTGACCCGAAGAAGAAGAAAAAAAAAATTACACTCCTTATGTTTGATGTAGTAAAGTTTATTTTAATTGATGTTTCCAGGATTGAAGATGACAAATGTGCAATTGATTTTGAATTTGGCGGAAGAATGGAAAAGTGATCACGGTGTATATTAGTACGCGGTCGGAGAGGACGGGCATTTGATTTTCCAAGGGATGCAAATTATGATCAACTATTAGATATGGTGTACCGCGTGATCGGGATTGATAGAAATCATTATCGGGTTACTCTTACGACTGTTGCACAAACCATTCGTCCTAGTTTGCCTATTGATATTATTGATGATGATGATGTTGCAATGTTACTGCGTCGAGAGCATGCTGACCCTCTAATTGGCATAAGTGTTGAGCAAATCGATGATGACCATCTAGATGTGAAGCAGAATTTTCACACCATGTAACTGAATATGATTTCTAGCACACCGAGGATATGCCTAACACGAATGCCCATTTGGATGATATTCGAGAGGGTTTTACAGAAACTACCAACAACGGAAATTCCTCTCATCGTCATTTTGGTTTCCATGATACCACAGAAAGTGAAAATGTTTCTGTGCATGATGTATCAGAACCACAGTTTGACCCTATTTCTGATCAAGTTCCTATTTGGTCTAATGATCAATTTACCCATATCTAGAGGCTCGTTCCACTTCCATCTGCATCATATTCTATTAATTTTGGTGAAGTTGCACCTAGACCTGTTGATATGTGTATTTCAGTGGGTGAATTGTTTGAAAGTAAGCAGCAATTGCAATCATAATTAGGTAGGTATGACTTTGTCAACCGGTTCTAGATTAGGGTGATGAAGTCAGACCCAACACGTTATCAAGTTCGGTGCATTGTTGAGGAATACAAATGACCATTGCGTGCAGTTAAGGTTGCAAATTCAGATTATTTTCAGATTAAAAGATTTGACCATGAGCACACATGCTCCAATGAAGCACGATTACCGCATCAGAGACAAGCAAGCGCACGGGTTAAAGGGGAACACATAAAGGAGAAATTTTATGATCATCGTTTATACAAGCCAAATGAAATTATACAAGACATATAGAAAGAGTTTGGCATCTCATGTAACTACCACAAAGCATACCGAGCCAAACATATTGCCTTAGATGAGGTTCAAGGAACACCGGTTGAGTCATACCGAATTTTGCCATCATATTTGTACATGTTGGAGTAAACTAATCCTGGAACTATTACAGACCTCCACACAGATTCAGCTAATAGGTTCATGTATTGTTTTTTTTGCCTCAAAGCCTGCATAGACGGGTTTCTGTCTTCGATTAGACCTGTAATTGCTATTGACGTAACATTTTTGAAAGACCCTCGTGCATGGGTCTTATTTGTGGCAGTGTGTATGGATGGAAATGACCAAATATTTCCTTTAGCTTTTGGTGTTGGTGATTTGGAGTCAAATAAAGCTTGGGAATGGTTTCTAACTAGGTTATTGTGCCGTTGTCGAAGTTGATGATTTGGTTATTGTTTCTGATAGGAAAAATAGTATTATCACCGGTGTGGAACAAACTGTTTCCAAATTCATTACATGGTGCATGTGCGGTACATCTAGAACGGAACATGCTTGGATGTTATGGAAGAATAAGATACTAAAAGACATCTTCAGAAAGGCAGTTAAAGTTTATCAGGAAAATCAATTCACACGATGTATGGAGCAATTGGCAAATATGAATTCTCAAGCAGCTATGTATATCAAGGATGTCGGATTTGAACGGTGGTCACGAGCATACAGTCCAAGGAAAAGGTATAACCTAATGTTATCCAACATTGCAGAGGCCATGAATAATGTAATTAAAGCTTGTCGGGAATTGCCTATTACCGGAGTTATTGACTGCATCATAGGGGTTCTCCAACGATGGTTCTATGATCATCGGTAATGAATCATAGACTGTAATGACCCGCTCTTTCAAGTCGAAAACAATTGCAACCCAATGATTTCCGTTCACGTTCGCTAGAAACAAAATCTGCACATGGCATCAAATCAACATTTTATAAATTAAATCTTTGTAATAGCATAATATTAGATTCGTATAACATGTTAAAATTACTTACATGATTGACTTTCCGCCAATGTTCCCACGCTTCAACCAGTTTCTTGCCGATCACATAATCTGTCATTTCACTATCCCATTTGCAGGTTTCATGATTGAACTGTGTTTTATTTTACACAAGTAGTGACCACCTACCTTGAATTCTAGTCTACAACACTTATAAATTATGGTTAGAATCAGTGATTATATTTCATATAAATTATGATATAAGTAGATACAATTACCATGAATGTGTAATCTAGTAACACAATGTTGTGGTTGTATAACTGAGGAAAGAAAAATGCACACCGCCGCATGAGACAGCAATATGTCTCCAACTATAAAAAAAAAATTGTAACCAAAATGGTTAATGCTTACGATATAAAACATGAATTAAAGTATATAACTTACATCTCCATCTAACCATCCAATTTCTGATAGCAGTATTTGAAACCAATGAGGATTTACTTCGAATACACCGGTGTGCGTACTATGAAATTTCAAAAACATAAACATGAAATATAAATGACTTTTCTAGCATTGAGCAATGAGTTCATAGTAGCATAATAGAACATACCTATTGTTCTTATTGTTGTCGTTGATCCATGAGTTCATTGAACGTAAAACATCCTTATCTAACGGGCTATATCTTCTGAATTCTGGCATTTTTGGTTTTCTAGGCCGCTTAGCTGTAGGATCAATGTACAAGCTAACGGTATAGGCCGACTGCTTTCGATATCTAGTTACTTTGATGGTAATCTTGGGTGGCCTTGATAGTTGCTTTACATCGTCACTTGGTTCAGAATTACCTTTACTCAATTCAGGAGATGAAAAAATGCAGTGAAATGTAAATGGCTCAAAATTTATATTGTTATCTTGGCTCAAGTTGATTATATCAGTATCCACATTATGACATGTTTGCATTCAATTTCATAAAAATTGTTAAATACTAGTAATAATAATTAAGACAAATTGTTTAATCACAAATTACCTTTTCATTCTTTGACTTACATATAAGCTCGGATAAGAGAATAAATCATGTACGCATCTCGTTCTTCATAGAAGTCATCTCGTCACTTACTTTCTGCCAATATTCATCTTGTTGTGTTTGCATCTTCTTCAATCGTATTTCCATCTCTTTCAATCTCTTCCATCCTTTCTTACTTTCTCCTTGGTCTTTTTTAAATGATGTAGGATTAAATTCTTTTTTCATATCACAACCAACATTTGAATGTTGAATATCATCCTTACAATCATCATATTTTTTTTCAGGACCCCCCTCAACATTGTCAAAATCCTCCTGAACATCATCCTCAAAATCATAATCATCAACATCATAATCAAACTTCTCTGGTGATACAATTATTGGATCAATTGCAAATTGGCTTTGATCGATACTCGCCCAATAGGGTTTCCTAATTTCTTTATCGGATGGGACTAGATATTTGAAGATGATGAGCTGTAATATATATATATATATATATATATATATATATATATATATATATATATATATATATGAGAATTATAATCTAACATAAATAAAGTTATTTAAACGTAAACAACACTAATGCATACTTACATTTCTATACTTGAAAATGTTATCATATAACTCTACATAACTGGGAATCCCTATGCATTTCCAATTCAAAATTCTAGGAGTGACATTATTTACCCTTGACGCATAGCCTATTTGGGTATTGCTTCGATTTCCCATACCTGAAAATGAAGTAAATGAGTTCATAGTAGCTCCACGACCACATGCATGATGTCATTAAATAAAATCACAAAATATCACACATCACCTGGAAAGCTGTGACAAACCCATAAACATTGTACTTCTCAGCTTTCTGTTTTGCTGGAGACTCAAGACGCTCCTTGTACTTGACATTACGACCAACAACACAAGTAGAAAGAGAGTCAAATGTCCTACCGTATAAGAATGTTCCCCATGGAAAACTATTAAACGCATATAAATCATCCACTAACTGTAGCGCCCAATACATATTGGCATTCCTATCGTCCTTGCCAACCAAAGTTATCTCCAAAAAAAGTACTAAAGCCAACTTCACCATATCATCGTCACTAACATTATTATTAGGACCAAGATTCCTAAACCAACTAGCAAACATTTTTACATTAACTTTATCATCTTGAAAGTAGGATCGGAGGATCCTTTTATCCATATGTTTGGTGATGTACGATGGTGATTCACATGAATCTCCAAAGGTAAGCCCAGTAACCAAACAAAACTCTTCCGCGCTAAACCTTATCACCTCATTTCTAACAGAGAACCACAAAGTCGATACCGTGTCATCGACATCCCTAACATGACACTCCCGAAGCAAAATATGGTTACAAAACTGCCCATACAATACCATATCACTCACATCCAAAAAATAACCAAAACATGTCACTCTAAACATATCGAGTTGTTTATGTGAAATAATTGCTTTAATACTCTAATACTCTCCCAATTGCAGTATTCACTAACTCGAGATGGAAATCGATCATCTTCCTTCATTTTGAGTGATTCATGTAGTTTCTTTCGACCCATGCCACTTAACGTCGAAGAAAAACACTTACGATGATATCTATTGATCACAAATCACAAAATACGATCATCTTTCATACCTCATCACAAATCATTCTATGTGAATATATAACGAAAAATCTTAACTTTCAATCTTCTCAAACATCCAATTAATGAGTTAAACAATATCAAACACACACACACAAACACTCAAACATTTAATTACACACTCAGTATAATCAATGATATTATATAATCAGCTCACTTGATAATTATCTAGAACCCACGTAAAGAGTTAACATTAGCTCTTAAAATCACTTTACAGGAAATAGAACAATATGCATATCTCAGATACTCAGCCTCCAAATCTAACCTACCACAATGAGGAAATTTCTCCTTCCAGAAACAGTTACCATTCATCCTACAATGTTAAAGAAAATTTAACTAGCATAATTGAGTTTTCTTTTATTGGAGCTATTACAAAGAAAAGCTCTAAAGAAATAATCAATCTATAGCAATTGCAATCAAGATGTTTATATAATGTAATTTACACAAAACCCAAAATACTGCAAAACATAAAATTTTGAAAATACTTCATCTTGCAAACCCAGTTGAATGAATGGTGTGACTGCAGAGAAATTAAAAAACACAACATTTTGCAAACTCAGTTCAACGACAATCAATCACAAAACAAAATTGAATACTATCTTCGAAAGATAAAAAACTCAATATAATCAAATCCAATTGCAGAGAAACAAAATCAACAAACATACACACATGTTGGTATAGTGGTGTGGCGAATAGAGTGACTGCAGCTAGAAGCGAAGGGATGGTGAGGGATGATGAACGAAGCATCAGGATGCCCACACGTCCTCGTTTCGTGAAGGAAGACGTCGACGAGCAGGATTAACGGCGGCGGAGAGATGGTGAGGGATGATGATCGAAGCGGCGAGATGGTGATGGATGATGAACGAAGCAGCGGGTTGCCCACGCGTCCTCGTTTCGTGAAGGCCGTCGTCGATGAGCCGGATTAACAGCGACGTAGAGATGGTGAGGGATGACGAAGGGAGCGGCGGGATGGTGAGGGATGATGAATGAAGCGGCGAGATGCCCACGCCACACGTCCTCGGTTCGTGAAGGCCGAGGTCGATGAGCCGGATTAACGACGAATAGCAGCTTCACAACGATGAGGGGACTTAATGGCGATGTCAAGGTTACTGGTTTGGTGTTATCGGGTCAATCGGGTTGGCTGGGATGGTTGGTATGGAGGGTTAGGGCAATTGGAAAATCATGGACTAATTGGGGGTAATTGTCATTAAGGGTAATTTCTTCTTTTAGGGGCATTTTTGCTATAAAATTTTCTTATAGGGTATATTTACAATATAGGCCCTCAGATGGGGCATTTTTACTAAAATCCCATATAAAAATTTGTCGTGTGTTCATTTCAATTGGCCCTATTTGTTTTAGGGTTTTCAGTTATTATTTTGAGTATAAAGGGCAAAATTGGTCCATTTATTATCTATAAATATTTAATTTTTTAATATTATTAATAAATATTTATTTTGTTCATATTCTTTTGACATTTATTTTTCATATTATCTTGGTATTCTTCCAATTCAACGATTTATTTATGATTAATAAATATATTTAATATTATTGATAAAATTTTATTTATTTTATATACTTTTGATTCCTCCCATTCCATATATGATTAATAAATATATTTAATATTATTAATAATATTCTTAATTTTTGAAATTCTTTTGGCATTCATCATATTCAACCTTTTTTATGTATGATTAATAAATATTTTTAATATTATTATAATTTTTTATTTTTTTTCAAATCCATTAACCATTTTATATATGATTAATAAACATATTTAATATTCACGGCCTGTAATTTTCACATTTAGATGACTACCTATTCAAAGTTATTCACTTATTCATATTTAATTTTATTAATAACCACTTAGACACTCTCCGATGCATATGCCAATGCTAAACTTGGTACAAAAAATGGTCAAATGTATTTAGTACATTATTTTAACATTGTATTCCAATGCAAGATTCTATTTCATATGCTATTTTTTAGTTTTTTATTACTTAAAGTTATAATTGTCACCAAATACACCATTGAATATTATTTTAGAATTTTTTCAGTCTCAATTTTCCTTACTAAATTTGTTAAATGTTTATTATTTAAAATTAAAAAAAAAATCAATAAATACGATTGCATTTGTTGTTGGGTACAATTTGATATATGTTTTACACTGTGTCAAATTTAGCACAAAATATAACATATGCTAAATTTGGTACAGCTTTTGGCACTATATTGGAGTATTATATATATATATTGTTGACGTCAATTTCTGGATGTATGAGAAAAAGTCAACAAGATTGGATTTTAGCTGTGGTTTCAAAGAGAGAGAGAAGGAGAAAGTAATCGGTCTCAAGTTTTACGTGGTAAAACTCCGATGACTGGAGAAACGTCCATGGGTGGCTGAATAATCAACCAGACCAAAATCCACTATTGAAAAGATTTACAACTCTCGATCTCTCTTTTTCTCTCTGTATTTTTCTATATGTTTTCTGTATATCTTTTTGTGACGAGATTATGGGTCTATTTATATGTTCATAGAACCCTAATCCTCTTTGTACAAGTAACAAAAGATCTTTGTATTTAATTATGATTGATTACTTGTTCGAAGTAGTATGTCTTCTTTCCTATTTTGGAGACTTGTATAGAGATCGAACGAGACTCTAGTGATGTAGTCCAGTTAGGACTTATTTCCTTATAAATGTGGTCTTTTTGAAGAAATAAAATTGTTGCTTGATTTGGAACCCTTTCTGTTTGGTATTCTATTCGTGGAATTCTTCTTTGATATGGATATCTTTGCGTATTTTAACGACTCTTGACTTGTGAGTTACGCGCTGGGCTTTTTTATTCGGCTTTCTTCATGTTTGTCCCAAGTAGAACATGATATTAGCTTGTCCCAAATGACGTCATCTGATCCCAAGTAGAACATGTCATCAGCTAACCCCGAGCATCGTTAACTGACCCCGAGTAGCATATGACGTCCGTTGATCCCGAGTAGGTTTTGTTCAATACTTGTTTACTCGGGCTTCTCTTATTTGGTGATGTCTTGCAGGATACTTTTTGAATGCTTATTCGAATGTCCACCTGGCAATTCTATCCTCTTTGTCAATGACGTGTACGTCTAATAAAATTTATATACGACAATACCCGCTTAGAATATTTTTACCGAACAAGGTTTCGTTCTAGGCAAAAGTATTTTAATCAATTCTTTAATTTCTTCGTTTCTCTAATGCCAGGGTTAATGTCTTGTCATAATGGTGTGTCTTAATGGTAACTCTGTAAATTCAATTTGCCTCCTCACACAAGATCTCAATGATTGCGACGTTTTGGAGTTCTGACGGCCTTAACCAGTTCTTCTCTTAACACGTGTCCTCTACTACTTCATTTCTCGATGCCATTTATGAAAAATAACCTATGCGTCTCCTATTGCGCCGCCTACGTCATCAAATCTGTCATTGATTTTTCCCACCTTGAGATCCTAGGTTTTCGTGCTATTACCCATTTAAATTCTACATTGAAATGAGTTGCGTTGGTTCATTCTCAGACTCAAACCAGAAATTTTCCAGCCCAGATTTCTTTACGTAGAAAATCCATATTCTCCGTTGAAGATTTTACATCAGGTTTCTTCATTCAAGGTTAGTTTTAATGAATCTTACTTTCCGTCATCGACTTTTTACTATAGCTCTCGAAGCGCTTGATCATGGAGATTTTCAACAGGTATCTTGCGCTTGAAGATTATTGGGGAAAATCCCCCTGGATGAACCTCTTTTTTTAAAAGTCAATGTTTCTGGGCTTTACCCTGACGTCCGTTTTAGTTCTGTATCCAGTTATGATTCTGATTCATCTAGTTCTGAATCTGTCATTTCTAATCATAGGGTACCACTTCGATCAAGGATGGGAAAACATCAAAGTAAAAGCAAAGTCCATAAACACAACTCGGGCAGCGTCCGGATCAGGGAACCGATTATTAATGAGACGGACGTTGAAGAGGAGTTCAGAGAATCTCGTTTCTCTTTTTCTGTTGATCGCCCGAGTGGGTTTGAGGCCAAACCGAATGTGGTCGGGGTAGATGAGATCAAGAAATATCATGCCCGATACGACTTGGATAATACATTTACTCTGATTCCTGCTGATGATAGAGCTGCCTGGAACCCTCCCCCGGGCATGGTGGCAATCTATGGGTCCATGCTTTGTTGTGGCGTCACTCTTCTTCTTCAGCCGTTCATTGCATGGTTTCTGGCTAAAGCAGGGATCACTCCAGCTCAATTGGCCCCGAATAGCTACAAGATCTTGATGTGCATGTGGCATATGTGGAGCCGAATAAACCTGTCGCCACCTTCCCTGAGTGAAATCAAGCATTTCTACACTCTAAGGCAGTCTGGTAAGACATGGACTTATTTCCTCATGTCTAACCCGCCAGATTGCTGGGTCCCCGAGGGGACAAAGGTGAATCGGGGAGTTGACACCTCTGATGACATCAAAAAGAGGGGCTTTGTATGGGGATTTCCTTGGTCCAACAAGTACTGGAAGAACAGTTGGTTTTTTACCGGAGAAAACCTAGGTCTTAAAGTCACTCTTTCGGCTGGGGAAACTCGGAGGGTGTTGAAATTTCCCCGTTTTTTCTGTTCCCCCAAGGTATGGAACAAGAAAAAACTTGAATTCAACGATACTGAGCTGACCAGACTTGCTCGGGCAGCAGTTCGCACTCTAGAGAAAATAAGCATAACTTATCTTTTCAATGAGAAAAAGATGATAGAACTCGACTTCTTTAGCCAGATTTCAGGCTACCGCAGGAGATGTAAGTGATCTTTGTTACCTTTTTTTTTGCTTTTTATATTCTGACGCCATTCTCTTTTTCTCTTAAGTGTATGACTCAGACATCGTCTGCAACATTCAAGCTCGTCAGGTGAAGTCAATCCTTCAAACGAGCCAAAGAGAATCTTCTCGTCAGAGTGAAGAGGGCATTACCCCACCTGAGTAAGATGAGGACCCTGATGAGGTTGGCGAGCAGATTTCCTGAAAGTGTCCCCATGGAAGTCATCTGGCCGACCGTAGGAGAGTCTAGTGGTCCGAGTGGCCATACTCAGGAGTTGCCTGAAGATGGAGAGGAGCATAGTGATGTTCTTGGTGAGGGGCCTGATGGATCGAGCTCCCCGGTTGTGGTCCCAATCGAGCGGACAGAAGCTGATGATAGGGGTAAAACCTCTAAAGGATAAGTAAATATAGATTCCGACCTTTTTGAATCATTTCAGGATGATATTCAGGAAGATCCGTCAGCTTATCTCAGCTTTCATCGCTCTTGAGCAGACAAAAAGAAGGCGGTCGATTCTCCCGCTCATCTTCACAAGGTTCCTCTAGTGGTTCATGTATTGACTCCAGTGATGAAGACACCGGAGCTGAGATTCCCCCGAGCGTTGATGTTGAAGCATCGGCGAGTGCGGAGACTTCGGACCCGAACAAGGGCTCTTCCCCCCCCCCCTGAGGTTGAATATCTAAGGGCTGAATCTTCAGGAGGTCCTTCCTATCCTTCTCCCCAGGATATACTCATGGCAATGTCATCTGGTCGGGCTTTCATCGGGGATGATTATTGGAGCCACCTTAGGGACGCTTCTTTGACGAGTCGTCTTCAGAATATTTTTAATGGCGCATCTTATGTACGTTATTCCCAACTCTTCAATTGTCTTGCTTGCTTGCTAGATTTTTAATTAAACTCCTTTGTAGATGGTGACCGAGTTTCCTGAGCTGGTTCAGACGCAACAGCATCAAGCCGATCGAATAAGGTGTCTTGAGGCTCAGCTGAAAGAAAGTGAAGATAGTCATGCTCGGATTGAATCGGCTTATCAAAAGGAAGTTAGGTCTGCCCAAGTGTTTGCTGACCACTGTTTGGCGAAGTAAGTGGTGGCCGAGAAAAAAGCTTATTTGGAAGAGGAGAAGGCTATGTCGCTTCAAAATTTGTTGTCTTCTGCCCAGGAATAAATGCTTAATGCCGAACGGGATGCGGAGCAGTCCAAGTTGGCGTATGAAAAGAAGATTGAAGATTTGGAGTGCCAATCTTTGACAGTCAAATCACTATCCAAAGAGGCCAGGATGGAACTTGAAGTCCAAGGGGTTGTCTATTTTAAACGATCCCCTGCTTATGATGCCTTTCTCCTTCGAGAATTTCAGCATGGGCTAGTTTCAGCTAGTGAATTCTTTAAGGTCAAGAATCGGGAAACTGAAAAAGCTTGAACCAACTGGGAGTTATCGATCAAGAATCATATGGATCGGTCCCTGGAATCTCTTCAGACTCAGATGATAGTCAAGGCAAAGAGCCCCATCCCATACATTTGGAGGTTCCATCAGAGCACTCCCTCTCGACCTTTTATGCTAGTAAAGAGTCGGGCGTAGAAGGTTCGGTGCCTGATGTCGGACCGATCCTGGGAGAAGATTACAGCAAATGGATGGATTATTCGGTTGATACGATTGCTTGGCCTTCCAATGAAAGTCTCCTCCGTGAATACAAAATGGTGCCCGACCCGAGCATCGATAAGAGTTTTAAACCCTCCAAACCTTGATTTATTTTGTAAAGATTCTTTGTAAAGATTGTCAATGAAATTCCAAGTTTATCTGTAATTCTGAAAACCGAGTGGCTTGATCTGATTCATTGCTCAAGGAATTTCACCGAGTATTTTCTTTAACTTGATTCTATTGTTGCCGAGTATCCTATTAAATTGGCTATTGCAACTTATGTCAAGTATCTTATTAAACTGGCTACCATAATCTTTTGAGCCGAGTATTTTATTAAATTGGTTGTTGTAATCTTTATGCCAAGTATCTTATTAAACTGACTAATTCTGATATTTGGGTAACTTCACCGAGTATCTTATTAAACTTGTTTCGTTACCCGAATAATTTTTAACGTAAAGTATCTTATTAAACTGGCTAATATTATTAACCAAGTTATCTTAAAACAGGCAAGTTAGATTTATACTTGTGTTTCATACTCAGTTGCTACCCAAACATTACATCAAGGCTCACCATGATCATATGTTCGAGTCCTTACACATTACCGATGATGTCTCCCTAGGTTTTATGTGCAAGGGTTTGCCGAATCGTTAAGCTTTTCAAACCGCTTAACACAGCTACGCATTTCACCGGAATTTTTTCCGATAGCGTCTCTAGCCTTTCTCCAGAATTTGGTGCATCTGGTTTGCCTTTTTGCTAAAGTCAATTGACCTTGCTCGGCTGGCATGTTCCTTCGAGCTTCTCTGCCCATTCGGGAATCAATGGTCCCGAGTATTCTATTTTCATGTTCTTATTATCATACTCGTCTTTCATATGTTCTTATTATCATATGCTTTATTTTTTGAAAATCTCGAGTTTGACTTTTATTTATAACTGCAAAACCAATAAAAAATTAAATTCCAAAACTAAAATTGTCCTTACTAAAGGAAACAAAAAATAATTTAAGGATAGAAAAATTTCAGATATTGGGCATTGCATGGTCTGGGTAAAACCCTTCATTGGGTCGTGCAATCCAATATGCTCCATGGCCAGCTATTCCTTCGATTTTGTACGGGCCTTCCCACTTATCAACCATGGATCCTGCAGCTTTATTTTTTGTATTCAACGACACCTTCCTGAGTACCAGGTCTCCTAGTTGGAATTTCCTGACTCGAACATGAGAGTTGTAGTGGCGAGCTACTCTTTGCTGATATGCCATATTTCATATTCAGGACTTCTCCCTTTTCTCTTCTAGCTCATCTTGACTTTGTAACAGCATATCAACATTCTGATCTTCATCATATAGCCTGACCCGGGGTGATGCATATGACGTTTCTATGGGGATAACAACTTCTATTCCAAACGCTAAAGTGAATGGAGTCTCTCCTGTTGAGGTTTTTGTTGTCGTCCGATATGCTCATAATACTTCGGGAAGCTTTTCAACCCAACTTCCTTTCTTGACATCCAACTTTGCTTTGAATGTATGCTTGATGATTTTGTTTACTGCTTCAGCCTACCCGTTTGTTTGAGGATGGGCAAGTGTGGCATAGTAATTGGTAATTTGGTGCTCCTTTTACAGCTGTCTGAATTTCAGGTTATCGAATTGGGTGCCGTTATCAGTGATAATAGTGTTTGGGACTCCAACCCTATAGAGTATATTCTTTTTCATGAAAGTTATGGTATTTGCTTCTGTGATATGTACTAATGCTTCAGCTTCTGCCCACTTCGTGAAATAGTCAACGGCTACTATGGCATACTTCGCTCCACCCCCTGTCCCAGCTGGCATTGAGCCGATTAAATCCAAACCCCACATGGCAAATGCCCATGGGGATGTGAGGTTTCTGAGCTGCTCAGGGGGTTGTCGGATGTCGTTAGCAATCCTTTTGCAAGTATTGCAACTTTCCGAACATTGTTGTACATCTGAGAACATAGTAGGCCAATAATAGTCTTGCCTGAGTACCTTGTGTGCCAAACTTTTACCCCCAGTGTGGTTTCTGCAAACTCCTCCATGGATTTCCTGTAATATCCGATATGCATCCTCCTCTGACACACATCTTTGGAGTGTTCGGGAATACCCCCTTCTGTATAGTTCTCCATCATCCAATATGTACCTTGCTGATCTATACCTGATACGTTTTGCTTACAAGGGATCTTTCGGGAGCACGCCTTCTTCCAGGAACCTTTATATCTGAGTCATTCAACCGTCTGGCGGTATTCGGATTTCTAAAATTTCTATGTTTCTCGGTTTAGCTGTGCTCGGTTTCTCCTCCCTGGGGATCTGGGCAATCCTATATTCTTTGAATTTCTGGAGGAGTTTTTTTGTAATGTCACGATAAGCTATCATGCCTTCATCTCTGGCTTGGTATTCGTCTAGGACTTGGTTGACAACTACCTGTGAATCACTAAATATCTCGACTTCATCTGCCCCGAGAGCTATACAGACTCTGAGTCCAGCTAGTAGCGCCTCGTACTCAGCTTGATTATTGTTTGCTTTGAAGTCAAACCTCATGGCACATTCGACATCATCTCTTTCTGGAGTGCATACTACGATCCCTGCCCCGCTGCCATGAGTGTTTGAAAAGCCATCAACATGTAATTTCCATGGGAAATTTTTACCCAACATCTTTTTTGCTTCCAGGTTTGGTTCTGTGAACTCTGCTATAAAATCTGCCACTGTTTATCCTTTGAGAGATGTCCTGGGACATAGTGGATATCGAATTCACTTAGGTTGATTGCCCATTTGGTTAGTCTTCCTGAAATCTCTGGCTTCTATAAAATTTGTTTCAATGGGCAGTCAGTGAGAACCTGGATTGTGTGAGCCTAAAAGTATGGTCTTAGCTTCCTTGCCACCAAAACCAATGCTAGGGCTATTTTTTCTGCCTGTGAATACATGGTCTCCGCTGATAAAAGTGTATTGCTGGTATAATACACTGGCTTCTGTACTCCATCTTCTGTTCTGACTAGGACTGAGCTTGCTGCTAGTTCTGTAATTGATAAGTATAAATGGAGTATCTCTCCCATTTGTGGTTTCAAAATGATAGAAGCCTGCCCTAGGTACTCTTTAATTTTTAAGAATGCATGCTCGCACTCTTCATTCCATTCGAGTCCTTTTCCGTTTTTATTTACTCTGAAAAAGGGGGCGCATCTATCTGTGGCCTTTGAGATGAATCTACCCAATGAAGCTAAACATTCTGTTAAGCGTTGTACATCTTTTAGTGTCCTTAATGAGGTCATTCTCTGCAGGGCTTGGATCTTTTCAGGATTGACTTCGATTCCCCTTTGGTGAACTTGGAAACCCAGGAACCTTCCTGAAGGAACTTCGAATAAACACCTGTTCGGATTCAGCTTCATTTGGTATTTCCTTAAAACATCTAATGTCTCTCACAGGTCCAAGGTATGCTTGTCTGCCGAGATGCTCTTAGTCAACATGTCATCAATGTATACTTCCATGTTTCTTCTTATTTGTCGAGCAAAGATTCTGTTGACTAGTCTTTGATATGTTGCCCTTGTATTTTTTAATCCGAAGGGCATTACTGTGTAACAGTATAAGCCCTGATCGGTGGTGAACGTTTTTTTTCTTCGTCAGCCTTGTTCATCCGAATTTGGTTATATCCCGAGTAGGCGTCCATGAAACTGAGCAATTCATGGCCTGATGTAGCATCCACCAGTTGGTCTGTCCTTGGAAGTGGAAAACTGTCTTGTGGGCATGTTTTGTTCAAATCTGTGAAATCTAAGCACGTTCTCCATTGTCTATTATTCTTTTGAATGAGGACTACATTAGCTACCCAATGAGGGTAGTTGATCTCTCTAATCAACCCTACAACGAGTAGCTTCTCCACTTCCTATTTGATTGCCTGACTTCTCTCGAGATTGAATGACTTTCTCTTTTGTATCACTGGTTTTGCATTCAGGTCTACTGCGAGATGGTAAGATATTATTCTGGCATCTATTCCGACCATGTCTCCATGACTCCAGGCGAACACATTCTTGTATTCTTTAAGCAGATCAGCAAGGCTTTGTTTGACTTTCCTTTCCAATGATTCTAACAACCCATTCGTCAACAACATTCTCTAAACCCAATTCCCGGAAAGATTCAGAATGCCTCAGGTCGAGCAATTTAAAGCAAACACAGATCCAAAAGAACACGTGAGACGTTTTAAAGTGCGATGACATAGTACGCTTACAATAACCCATTGTTATGCTTGACGTTCCCGCAAACGCTGAAGGACTTAGGGTCTAGGTGGTTTGGAAGGCTCCCTCAGGGAACAATAAAAAAAATTTGAGAGTTAACCCAAACTTTTTCACGACAATTCTTAGGGAACATACAAAAGAGGAAGTCCATAGCTCACATTGCCACCCTCAAACAGGGAAAGAAAGATTCACTAAAAGATTACCTGAAGAGGTTCTCTCAAGAAGTATCAGGGATCCATAACCCCAATGATTAGGTTGTGGTGGTCGCCTTCACCAACAATCTACAGAAGGATCGACTTTCCTTCGATTTGAGCAGGAAGTGCCCAGATACGTACGCCGACCTGATGGATGTGGCAGGCAGTTATGCAATGGCTGAAGAAGAAGAGCTAGCTCAGGGAGGTAGTTATGTACACGGGAGTTACCCCGCGGATAACGCCAAAACAAGTGATGGCTATATAAAGAACCAGAAAGTTGATCAACAGGAGAGTGACGGGAGCAATCGTAGAAATAGTCGGAACGACAGAAAGTTCCATGGTCAGTACACTAACTATACTCCCCTCACCAAGAGACAAGAGGAAATCCTGGAAATCGTAGAAGACCAAAAGCTAGTCAAATATCCTCCTGGACAGTCAGTCTATACTCGAAGAGACACGATAAAATACTGCAGGTTCCATAAAGAAAGTGGTCACGACACATCAAAGTGCTACCAACTAAGAGGCCACATTGAGACACTCATCAGGGACGGTCATCTCAAATATTTAATCCTTAAAAGGACAGACGATTAACAGAAGGACCCCAACTAGGGTGATAAGCCAATGGAAAAGAAGCGAAGCCCGAGCTGAGATAGCGGTAAAGGGACAGTCAACATTATCTTTTGAAGACCCTACACAAGCTTATGGATGACTAAACTTAGCCTTCAAAAAACATAAGTGGTCGGGAATTATCCTGAGCGAAAGGCCAATCAAACCAAGACAGTCAGAAATTACCCTGAGCAAAGAGTCGGGACATTGATTGATCCAAAAAAAACCTACTCTTCAGGGAGATAACTTAGTTGCTTTTAGTTTTTGTTTAAGATATTTTTAGTTTTCTTTTTATTTTAAAATTTTCTAATTATTTTTTATGTTAATTTTCAGATCAATTAATAAAGAAGCCAAGAATGGTGTTCAAATTTTTTATTATAATCATCTTTGTTACCAAAGATAAACTCGCAGCGCCAACACTTGCTATGGTGGGTGAAGGTGTCCGAGAGGCTAAGAAGTTGATTGTTAGAGATCCGGCACGCGTGCCAAACTGATTGGGTGCATATAAAGCACTGTCAGCAATCCGGCCACCCCGAGATGTCGGTTTTACTAGAAAAAACACGCGGGTACGCTATCAAGGAAAACGTGGTGAAATGCGTTCGGCTGTATTAGTATTTCACTAATGATTCGGTCAAACCCTTGTAAACAGACAAAACAGGGAGATGTCTTTTGTGACTTGTTTACATGGGAAAAATATGGAAAATTGGGGCAAGGTTCCCAGAACAACTCTTGGCTGAAAGACTCAAGACGATCGGGAATTATCCTGAGTGAAAAGTCAGGACACCGATCGAAGAACAAAAATGGTCGGGAATCATCCTAAGCGAAAGGCCAGGACACCAACCGAATCAAGACAGTCGGGAATTATCCTGAGCAAAGAGCCAAGACACTGACTAGTCCAAAAAAAACCGTCGAAAACTATCCTGAGTAAAAAGCCAAGACATCTACCAAAGAATCGAAACGGTCGGAAATTATCCTGAGCGAAACGCCGGGACACGGATCTAATTAAGACAGTCGAAAATTATCCTTGCAAAGAGCCGGGACACCGGCTAGTCCAAAAAAAAAAGAAAAAAAGAAACTGATCAATTTAATAAGATACTTGATCGGATTAGAGCAATACGTTTGGAAGCGTCAAAAAATTAAAACTATTCAAATCTCCTTCGTTGAGCCGTCCAGAGCTCATCGCGCAGATTTGAAGAGGTATTGTTATAGGAATTTTTTGATAGCGTGACAAGTCAGCATGATTATATATGCCACATCATAAAAGTCAATCAGGGAAGATTAATCCAAGATAATTAATAGCTGATCTCAAGGCCTAGTCAAGATTACCCAAGATGGTCAGGAAAACTAACCAATCGGGTAGAGACAGCTTAGTTGAGACCATCTGATCGGGATAAAAGAAGTTTGGTCGGGACTAGACAATTGGTCAGTTGAGCAACGCATAGGAGACAATAAAGGCAACTACGACTCAAATCCGAAGAATAATTGTCTTAAACAAGAAATCTAGAATCACACTCCAATAAGGAAATATCCTTATTTCCTCTTCAGTATTAGAGAATTCTATTCAGAAAAAAAAAACTCAAAGCTTCCAGAAGGATAAACACCAATCAGGAAACGAGTCCAAATCAAACAATACCTCTGCCCTTCTAGAAGACTGCACACCGATCAGGAAATAAGTCCTAAATGGACTATTCAGCTAGAATCCTACGAAGACTCTAATTCAATACACAAGATCTCCGAAACAGGAAAGAAGACAAGGATGACTTCAATAAGTAACTAGTCCTAATCAAACACTATCACCTTTCCTTATTTGTATAACAAGGATTTTGGTTCTATACACATATAAATATACCCATAATCTCATTGTAAAATATATACAACAAATAGAAAATATACATGAAAAAGAGAGAGCGGGAGAGATATACGCCAAAAAAGAGTGATTGAGTGTGTAATTATTACATTATAGTGAATTTCTTCTCACCGTCACAGACAACCGTGGACGTTTCCCCTTCTTGGGGTTCACCGGCAACCGTGGACGTTTTCCCGCCTTGGGGTTTTACCACGTAAACTTATGTGTGCATGTTTTCTTCTCTTTTTTCTCTTTTCTCCATAACATCTTCGACAATTAGCAAAACCTGTTAGACGCGTGATCAATCCTATATGATCCAAAAATCACTGTCAACATCCATAAATTATAAAAGTACCCCTGAACTTAGTTTATTTTTTAAAAATTTGGAACCAAACTTGAAATCACGACTAAAATTTGGAACCAAACTTGAAATCACGACTAAAAACTTGAAACTTGAAATCTTGTCAAAATACTTGATTGGAATTTGAAATATTGACTAAACTGAAATGTTAAAACTTGAAATGTTTCCCTTCTTCTTGTTCCTCAAATTAGATTTGGTTTAGGTTTTTCTTCCCATTATTTCTACAGATCACATCACCGATGATGGGGAGAGAGAAAGGTCAACGCCGGCGACGATTCGTGATGACACCGAAGATGGGACAATGCCGGTGAGAATTTGGTTTTGATGGGGAGAGAGATAGGAGAGGAGGGAGATCGAGGAGAGGAGAGAGACGACAAGGAGAGAGGACGACACCGAGTTCAATTCGTGATGAGGCCGGCGATGATCTGGTTTTGACGCGGAGAGAGAGGAGAGGAGAGGAGAGGAGAGAGAAAGAATGAGAGAAAAAAAAATGGTCTGGTTTGGAGATGGTTTTTATATGAGAGCATTGAATTAATTTTTTTAAAAAAAATGATTATTAACGATTAAAATTTTGTTTGTGGTTACAACAAAAGTTTCATGTTGTATGTGGTTATTTCCAGCAATTTCCACAAAAACAAAACACTTTAAGTCTTTAATTCATCCCTAAAAGCAAAGAACGTTGTAATTCTTTTTTTTTTATTCCACCAAAATGTTTTTATAATATCTACGGTGTTCATGTAAAGGTAAAAAGGCAAAAAACACGAAAAAAAAAGAAAAAAAAACTAGTCTTGTAACAAATCTAGAAGAGATGAACCATTTTTCCCCAATCCCCGGTACACACAAACCAATTCATCTAGAAAAGAAAAAAAAAAATAACCCCATCCCTAGTTGCATAAACATCCAGTCTACATCTGCATCTTAAACATAAACTCTACAATACACACAAATTCATGGAAATCAAGCTACGCCCAATCAAAATCTCTCTCTCTCTCTAAATATATATATATATAAACCCTTCTCTTTCCTAATCCCTCATCCCTCATCCCTCTTTCTTTGCGAACCCCCTTTCCTTTATCGAATTCTCTTATCTCTCTCTCAAATTCCTCTCTCTCGAATCTATCATCACAAATCTCTCTCTCTCTCCCTCTCTCTCGATCCGGTTCTAGTGGTGGTGTGGTGTTTGGGTTTTTGGTTTGGGTTTTACGGTGTTCGAGTACTGGGTTTAAGTCTAGGTTTGGTGGTGATGATAACGGTTCTGTTCATGATCTTGATGTTATGGTGGTGGTGGTTAACAGTGGGTATGGTTGGGTTTGGGTCTGGTGAAGATTTCTGAGTTTGAGATGAATCAAAATGTCAGATGATTTGTTCCTTTGATTTTGTTTGATTTTGAGATAAATTAGATGATTAGGTTTTGTTGTATGTAAATTTTACCAAGCAAACACGTCATTGACAGGAAGGAAAAAATAGCCAGGTGTATGCTTAGATGGACATCCGGGAAATATCCTACAAGGCATGGTTAAAGAGGAGCAAGCCTGAGTAAGCATATACCAAATAAAGACCTACTCGGGACTGGCTAAAACAACGCATTCACTCGGGCTCAAACGGCACTACTCGGGACCATTAGGTAACAGTCTTACTCGGGAGTAAATACAACCCGAATAAGAACTTATCGTACGGGTTAAGTCATTAAATATGCGAAGATATTCTTCATGAAGGAATCCCAAATAATGGACCCTTGAGTCAGAAGAGTCCCCCAATCAGGAAACAACTTGATTCCTTTTCGAAGACTACATTCTTATAAGGAAACAAGTCAAATTGAACTACGCTACTAGAATCCCACTCAATTTCCATAAAGAGACTCCGAAACCGGAAAGAAGACAAATCAACCTCAAAAACCTCAAACAGGTAACCAAATCATAGTTAAATACAAATATCTTGTATTACTTGTACAAAGTAGATTAGGGTTCTATAAGCATATAAATAGACCCATAATCTGGCTCGAAAAGATATAGACAATATAGCATACAGTAGTCACAAATAATACAGAGAGAAAAAGGGAGATCGAGAGCTTGTAAAAACATCTTATTCTCTTAGTGGATTTTGGCTTGGTTGATCATTCAACCACCCGTGGATGTTTCTCCGACCATCGGAGTTTTACCACGTAAACCTTGTCTTTTTTACTCTCTCTGCATCTCTTTCTCTTTCTCTTTGAATCAATAGCCAAAATCCAGTCATTGTTGGCTTTTTTGGCATAATCCAGAAATCGACGTCAACAATTGGCGCTAGAAGGAGGGGTCGAACCTCCAAACTTGTTAGAAAGCAATGGCCGGAAGCAGAAGTAGTTCAGGGAATGGCCGAAGATCACCAGGCGATTTCCATACTAGCAATACGTCACAAAATTCTGCAGCAAACACAGAAAACCAACCTGCTTACCTGGCAGGGATCCAGCAAGTTCCTCTAACCAGCAGAGATCTTACGCTGCGTTTCCAAGAGGCCCTGCAGCAATTAGTGATGGACGCAGCAAAGGAAGGAATTGACCTACTGGCCACAGGAGCGCATACTCCCAATCCTCCACCCGTAAGGCTCCGTTCAATGGTGGTAGGACCAGGAATAACTATGCCAGAAACCAAAAGGAACTCTTCCCCGATCAATTAGGTTGGACAGAAAACACTTGGGGAGGAGAATCACCAAAAGCTGGATCGCAATCAAACAGTACGTGCCAGACATCGTAATTACGATCAGCGCAGAGGACGATCATCATCAGAAGACAGTGATCAACACCATCGTAAACGTCATCATGGAATCACACGAGGGTTCCGGCATCAGAGTGAAGAATTTAAGGAAAGAATGACAGTCACCCAACGGTTCAACCGTCAGGGAAGCCCGGTAGGGGACATAGATATTACAATCCAGAGCCTGACTCGAGAAGTAGAGAATAATAGGCGACAGATGGAGGCACTCGTCAGACGTTACGGTTACAACGATCTATCCGACGACAACTCTGACATTCCATTTACCAGGGAAATTTTACGGACCCCTTTCCCAGAAAGATTCAGGATGTCGCATGTGGAACAATTCAAAAACGATACAGATCCAAAGGAGCACGTTAGACGCAACAAAAGTGCCATGGCTCAATATGCCCGCAGTGACCCCCTATTGTGTCTCAATTTTCCACAAACACTGGGGGACACAGGCTCAAGATGGTTCAGAAGACAACCTCCGGCAAGCATCGAAAATTTCAACGAGTTGAGCAGGAGCTTCACAAGACAATTCCTGAGCAACGTTCACAGAAAGAAGTCGGTGGCCTACCTCTCTCAAATAAAACAGGGGAAGGACGAGTCATTAAAAAAATTCTTGGGCCGGTTTGGCCAAGCAGTATCAGAGATTGGTAGCGCTAATGATGAAGCCATTATTGCTGCCTTCACGAATAACTTGCAGAATGGACGATTATCCTTCGATTTGAGAAGAGCGCGGCTGACAAGGTATGCCGACATGATGGATATGGCGGGAGGATACGCTCTGGCTGAGGAAAAAGAGTTAGCTACAGGAGGAAGCTATATGCATTGAGGAAAGCCCGAACAGAGAAATACAGAATTCATGGGGCAGAATCAAAAAGAAAAACAGAAAGGGAACAGCAAGGAGAAAAATAAAGATTGGGGTAATGGGCGTAACGCCGAACGGTCCACAGAGAAATACCTCGGCTGATATACCAATTACACCCCTCTTCGGAAGAAACAAGAAGAAATTCTAGCCATCCATGAAGAGAAGAATATGGTACAAGAACCGCGGCGACAGTCACAGTTCGCACGAAGAGATACAACCAAGTATTGCAGGTTTCATAAAGAGACCGGGCATGAAACTTCGAAGTGTTTTCAGCTTAGAGATTACATAGAAACCCTTATTCGGGAAGGGCACCTGCGGGATGTAGTCTTAAAAAAAGATGAGAGATCGGAAGTCAAGAAAGCCAAGGCTGATCACAACCCTGGTCAAAACCGAAGAGCCAGCCCCGAAGCCAATGAAGTAATACATACAATCTTCGAAGGACCTTCTACTGGGAGGAGCAACCGAGAACAGACTCAGGAAGTCTGAGAAGCAGTAGAAGCCAGGAATAACTTCGAAGGTAATTCGGCTGAACCAGACCCGAAGAGGGTAAAGGAAGGATGAGACCCGATAGTCTTCACAGAGGCAGATTCCCACGGCGTCGATGTTCGACCTAATGACGCTTTGGTTATAAGTGCCCGGATTGGCCATAGGGAAGTCTGGAGAATTTTAATAGATAATGGGAGTTCAGCAGACATCTTAAGCGTGGCAGTATACGACCAGCTAAGACTGGACCGAAAAGATTTACAGCCTTTCCATACTCTATTAAGAGGATTTGGGGGAATAGAGGTCAGGTCACTCGGGACAGTCAAATTACCTGTGAAGATCGGAACGGTACCATGCCAGAGGATTGTCCTGCTCGACTTCGTGGTAGTTGATTTGGATAATTGGCCGTATAATGCGTTATTGGGTCGGCCATTCCTAAATAAAACAAGAGCCGTGACGGCCATTTACGTATTAATGATCAAATTCACAACAGAACAAGAGGTTGGGATAGTCAAGGGATCCCAAGAGATGGCCCGAAGAGCAAACATGTCGGTATACAGAGACAAGCATGATGCCGAACAAGTGTGCACCATAATGCAGCCAAATGAAAATGAAGAATCCTTGTCATTCGAACTAGTCCAAGGGAGGGCTCGAATGAATACAAGACAGAAGTGGCCGAAATACTACTCGAAGAAGACAAACCAGACAGGAAAGTGAAGATTGGGGCAAACTTGGAAGAAAAAATCAAGCGAGAATTGACCAATTTGCTCAGAGAATACAAAGATGTATTCGCCTGGAGTCATGAAGATATGATCGGAATAGATGCCCGAATAATATCTCATCACCTCGCAGTAAGCTCGAATACCAAACCGGTAGTACAAAAGAAAAGATCGTTCAATCCTGAAAGAAGTCAAGCAATCAAACAGGAGGTGGAAAAGCTACTAGCGACGAGATCAATCAGAGAAGTCAGCTACCCCTAGTGGGTCGCTAACGTAGTCCTTGTCCAGAAGAAAAATGTACAATGGAGGATGTGCATAGATTTCAAGGATCTAAACAAGGCGTGTCCGAAGGACAGCTTCCCACTCCCAAGAATAGACCAGCTGGTGGATGCCACAACAGGTCATGAACTGCTCAGGTTCATGGATGCTTACTCGGGATACAATCAGATCCGGATGAACAAAGCTGACGAAGAAAAAACAGCTTTCACAACGGATCAGAGTTTATATTGCTACACAGTGATGCCCTTCGGTTTAAAAAATGCAGGAGCCACGTACCAAAGGTTGGTCAACAAGATCTTTACTCGGCAAATAGGAAGGAACATGGAAGTCTACATTGATGACATGTTGACTAAAAGCGTCTCAACAGATGACCATGCCCGCGACCTCCTAGAAACATTTGATGTATTAAGAAGGTATCAGATGAAATTAAACCCAAACAAATGTTTATTCGGAGTCCACTCGGGAAGATTTTTGGGTTTTCAAGTCCATCAAAGAGGAATCGAAGTTAATCCAGAGAAGATCCAGGCTTTGCAGCAAATGACTTCACCTAAAACATTGAAAGAGGTACAGCGCTTAACAGGGTGTTTAGCCTCCTTGGGAAGATTCATCTCAAAGGCTACAGACAGGTGCGCGCCTTTCTTCAAAGTGATCAAAAAAGGAAAAGGCCTGGAGTGGAATGAAGAGTGCGAGCAGGCATTCTTAAAGATAAAAGAATACTTGGGGCAAGCTCTCATCCTCTCAAAACCATAAAAGGGGGAAATACTTCAGCTGTATCTATCAATAACCGAGCTTGCAGCAAGTTCAGTCTTAGTCAGGACAGAAGATGGAGTACAAAAGCCAGTGTATTATACAAGCAAGGCACTCCTACCGACCGAGACCAGATACTCACAAGCAGAGAAGATGGCCTTAGCATTGGTTTCAGCTGCAAAAAAGTTGAGACCATACTTTCAGGCTCATACGATCCAGGTTCTCACAAATTGCACATTAAGACAAATCTTACAAAAACCAGAGATATCAGGAAGACTCACTAAATGGGCAATCGAGTTGAGTGAATTCGATATATATTATGTCCCCAGAACTTCCCTCAAAGGACAAGCAGTGGCAGACTTCATAGCCGAGTTCACATAACCGAACCTGGAAGCAAAAAAAATGTTGGATAGAAGTTTCCAATGGAAATTATATGTTGATGGTTCTTCAAATACTCATGGCAGCGGGGCGGGGATCGTAGTTCGCACCCCAGAAGGAGATGATGTTGAATGTACCATGAGATTCGATTTCAAAGCAACCAATAATCAGGCTGAATACGAGGCATTGTTAGCTGGACTCAGAGTCTGCATAGCTCTTGGGGCAGACGAAGTGGAGATATTTAGCGATTCACAGGTAGTTGTCAACCAGGTTATGGATGAATACCAAGCTAAAGATGAAGGAATGGTTGTCTACCGTGACATCGCAAAACAGCTCCTCCAAAAATTTAAAGAATACAAGATCGCTCAGATCCCCAGAGAATAAAATGAAAAGGCAGACGCTTTATCTAAATTTGCTTCCGCAACAACCTCGATCAGACCAAACCGAGTACGGCTGAACTTAAGCATTTGGAAATTTTAGAAATCCGAACACCGCAAGACGGTTGGATGGTCCAGCTGAGAAGGTTCCTGGAAGAAGGCATACTCCTGGAAGATCCGATATTAGCAAAGCGCATCAGGTATCGATCGGCTAGGTACACCATGATCGGAGGAGAATTATACAGAAGTGGGTTTTCTCAAGCTCCCCAGAGATGTATACCAGAAAAAGATGCACATCGAGTACTTCAAGAGATCCACGGAAGAGTTTGAAAGAACCACACTAGGGGTAGGAGTCTGGCGCATAAGGTACTCAGGCAAGGCTATTATTGGCCTACACTTTTCTCAGATGCACAGCAATGGTCGGAAAGTTGCAATACCTGTGAAAGAATTGCCAACGATATCCGACAACCACTAGAAAAGCTCAGAAATCTCACTGCCCCGTGGCCATTCCCCATGTGGGGCCTAGACCTGATCGGGCCAATGCCAGCTGGAACAGGGGGTGGGGCGAAGCACGCCATAGTAGTTGTCGATTATTTCACAAAATGGGTCGAAGCTGAAGCGTTGGTGCATATCACGGAAGCCAACACCATGAATTTTGTAAAGAAAAACATACTTTACAGGTTTGGAATTTCGGACACTATAATCACCGACAATGGCACTCAGTTCGATAACCAAAGGTTCAGACAATTGTGCGAGAAGTATCATATTGCCAACTACTATCCAACACCAGCTCATCCACAAATAAACGGGCAAGTAGAGGCAGTAAATAAAATTATCAAACACACAATCAAAGCAAAATTAGATGACAAAAAAGGAAGCTGGGTTGAAATGCTTCCTAAAGTATTGTGGGCATATCGGACGACAGCAAGGACTTCAACAGGAGAAACTCCGTTCAGCCTAGCGTTCGGTACAGAAGCTGTCATCCCCATAGAAACATCGTATGCATCCCCCCCGGGTCAGGCTATATGATGAAGGAAAAAACGTCGATACACTGCTACAAAGTTTGGATGAGCTAGAAGAAAAAAGGGAAAATTCCCGAATAAGAAATGCAGCTTATCAACAAAGAGTGGCACGCCACTACAAGTCTCGTGTTCGGATCAGGAAATTTCAGTAAGGAGACCTGGTGCTCAGGAAGGTGTCACTAAACACAAAGAATAGGAGCCGCGGGATCCCTGGCTGACAAATGGGAAGGTCCATACAAGATCGAGGGGATAGCTGGTCATGGAGCTTATTGGATTGCTTGACCCAATGGAGGGATGTTACCCCGACCGTGCAATGCCCAATATCTGAAGATTTTCTATCCTAAAAACATATATTTATATAAATATTTTATTCTTTTTCTAGTCAGGACAGTATTAGTCAGAATAAATACTAAAACTGTAATATTAATCTTTGTTGATTTTTCGCAGTAATAAATAAAACTAAGAATTTCCAAAAGGAAAGCACCTAGCTCGAGATCTCCAAAAAGCATACGACAATATGAAATAGAAGAAGAGCATAATAATATGAACATGCAAATAGAATTCTCGGGACCTTCAAATCCCGAAAGGGCGGAGAAGCTCGTAGGAGCATGCCAGCCTAGCAGGGTCAAAATGATCTTCACAAAAAGGCAAACCCGGTGCACCAAACTGGAAAAATGCTCGGGACACTATCGGGAGAAATTCCGGTGAAATGCGTAGCTGTGTTGAAGCAACTTTTAAAAAAAGAGCTCAACGATTCGGCAAACCCTTGCGCATAAAAACTAGGGAGACGTCCTTGGTATTGCGTAAGGACTCGAACGCATAATCATGGTAAGCATTGATATAACGTTCGGGTAGCAACCGGGTATGAAACATAAGTGCAAACTTTCCTGTTTCAAGATGACTCGGTTAATAATAAAGAAGCTAGTTTAATAAGATACTTGGCAATTGAAGTCATTCAGGTAACAACCGGTTTAATAAGATACTCGGTTAAGTTACCCGACCACCAGCTAGTTTAATAAGATACTTGGCAATTGAAGTTATTCGGGTAACAACCGGTTTAATAAGATACTCGGTTAAGTTACCCGACCACCAGCCAGTTTAATAAGATACTTGGCAATTGAAGTTATTCGGGTAACAACCGGTTTAATAAGATACTCGGTTAAGTTACCCGACCACCAGCCAGTTTAATAAGATACTTGGCAATTGAGTTTATTCGGGTAACAACCGGTTTAATAAGATACTCGGTTAAGTTACCTGACCATCAGCCAGTTTAATAAGATACTTGGCAATTGAAGTTATTCGGGTAACAACCAGTTTAATAAGATACTCAGTTAAGTTACCCGACCACCAGCTAGTTTAATAAGATACTTGGGAATTGAATTTATTCAGGTAACAACCGGTTTAATAAGATACTAGGTTAAGTTACCCGACCATCAGCCAGTTTAATAAGATACTTGGCAATTGAAGTTATTCGGGTAACAACCGGTTTAATAAGATACTCGGTTAAGTTACCCGACCACCAGCCAGTTTAATAAGATACTTGGCAATTGAATTTATTCAGGTAACAACCCGTTTAATAAGATACTCGGTTAAGTTACCCGACCACCAGCCAGTTTAATAAGATACTTGACAATTGAAGTTATTCGGATAACAATCGGTTTAATAAGATACTCGGTTAAGTTACCTGACCACCAGCCAATTTTATAAGACACTAGGAAATTAAAGTTATTTGGATAACCAGTTAAATAAGATACTCAGTTATGATTCCGACCATCAGCCGGTTTAATACAACCTCCGGCAACAAAAATAAAGACAAACCATTCAAACTCAGAAAATCGTATTCTATTGTTCTTAAAAAGGATGGTTACAGTTCAAAGAAATGATTCTTTACACAAGCAAAAAATAAAGAATCTATCAGAATCTCCTACAAATATACAAAATCAAGGTTGCGAGGATTTCGAGCCTTTGCCAATACTCGAGTCTGGCACCATCTCGTATTCACGAAGCAGGCTCTCATTAGACGGCCAAGTGAAGTCATCAACAATGTCGTCCCTCCACTGGCTGTAATCATTACCCGGGATTGGCCCGACATCCGGGATTACACACTCGACAGACCCTCGACAGACTCTCGACTTGCGTAAAAGGTCGAGAGAGAGTGCTCGGACGGAATCTCTAAATGCATAGGATGGGGCTCCTTGCCTTGACTACGGCAGTAGGCTCTCCATTCCTTCATCTGAATCCGAAGAGATTCCAAGGACCGATCCACATGGTGTTTGATTGACAACTCCCAGTTAGCACGGGCTTTCTCGGTTGCCCTACTCTTTACTTTGAAGAATTCGTTGGCCGAAACTAGCCCACGTTGAAATTCTCGAAGAAGTAGGGCATCGTAATCAGGGGATCTTTTAAAACGATCCATCCCTTGAACTTCTAGCTCCAACCTGGCCACTTGGGAAAGGGATTCAACTGTCAACACTTGGCACTCCAAATCTTCAATTTTTTGGACATACGCCGACTTCACTTGCTCCGCCTCCTGTTCGGCCTTGAGCATAGACTCTTCAGTAGAAGAAAGAAGGTTTTGAAGCGAAGCAACCTTCTCCTCTGCCAAAGATGTCTTGTCTTCAGCTTCAACCTGCTTGGCCAGGCAATTGTCAGCAAATATCTGCATCGAACTAACCTCTTGCTGGTAAGCCTGCTCAGCTCGAGCACGACCCTCTTCACTCGCCTTTAGCTGAGCCTCCAGACGCTTTATCCGATCAGCCTGACATTGATGCGCCTGAACAAGTTCAGCAAATTCAGCCACCATCTGCAAAAAAAAAAATATACTTAGAAATCCAACGAAGGCAAAACAGTAAAGGAGTCAGAATTAGCTACTTACATAAGATGCGCCGTTGAAAACATTTTGGAGACGTTCGGGCAGTGAACCATCTTAAAACCGCTCCAGCGGTCTTCCCCGATATATGCCTGACTAAAGGACATCTCCTGGAGCATATCTTTTGGAGAAAGGGATAAGGGAACCCCCGAGGGTTGAGTTCCCAGATTTCCAGACTCGGGGACAGGAGAAGCTCTATTTGGCTCTAGGGATGGAGAGGAAACCCCCCAAGGTTCATCCCTCATATCTCCAGCCTCCGGGGTAAAGAAAGTCCAACTTGGACCTGAAGTGACATCTGCCGATACTCCGGCACCTACACTCGGAGCAGTATCATCAGCAACATCTTCGTCGCAAGAGTCAATGAAAGTGACTACCCGAGGAACTTTGAGAAGACGGGGAGGCGAACTAACTGCCTTTCACTTCTCACCCTGAGAACAATGGAAGAGATCACCAGCAGGATCTTCCAGCAAATCATCCTGAAAAAACTCAAAAAGCTCGGCAATGACAGGCATTTGATCCGACAAGACGCTACCACCATCGCCAGCTTCAGACAGTCCAACAGGCTCTGCACTTGGACTCTCATACTGCCTCTCCCTATTTTCAGGCAGTTGTGTCACTGTCGGCTCGCCTTGGCCACTTGAACCAGCGAGATCCTGAGTAGAAGACTGAGCACCCCGATCAACACAGTCAGGAATTTGCTCAGCAGTATCAATTTCCTCATCAGGCTCGGGTGGAGCAATACCCTCATCGCCCTGACGGGAAGCCTCCTTCCTACTCGCTTGAAGAATTGCCTTCACCTGACGAGCCTGAAAATCGCAGACAACGTCCGTATCGAACACTAAAAAAAAAAGTAATAAGAGGGTTAGAAAAGGAAATGGAAAAACGGAGAAACACAGCAGAAAGGGCACTGGGTTACTTACAACGCCTACGATGGCTCGAAACCTGTTCGAAGAAACCGAGTTTGATCAAGTCGTCCTCTTTGAAAAGATAGTTCTTGCTTCTCTTTTCCAGAGTACGAATAGCAGCCCTGGCCAGCCTCTTCAACTATGAATCGTTATAATTAATTGTTTTCTTATTCGATGCCTCAGGGGAACAAAAGAAGCGGGGAACATTCAACACCATTCGGGAATCCCCAAATCGAACAGTGACGTCCAGCCTGAGAGCCCCTCTAGTAAAAAACCAACTGTTCTTCCAGAACTTGTTGGATGTGGGGAATCCCCATATAAAGCCCTTCTTTTTCGGGTCATCAGAAGCCTCGACCCCCCGATTCGCATTCACTTCTTTAGGGATCCAACTTTTCGAAGGAGTAGAAGCAAGAAAGTAGGTCCCCGTTTTACTAACCTGCCTCAGCGTAAAGAAATGTCTGATTTCATTCGGGGAAGGCGCTGAAAGGTTCATTCGGCAGAACATGTACCACATGCACATCAAGACTTTGTAACTATTCGGGGCCAACTGAGCTGGGGCTATCCCTGCTTCAGCTAAAAACCGGGCAATAAAAGGCTGAAAGTGAAGTATGTCGCCGCAGCAAAGCATCGATCCGTAAATCGCGACCATCCCCTCATGAGGATTCCATACGGCTCTATTCCCCCCAGGAACCAAAGTGACTGAGTCGGGCAAATCAAATCGGGATCGGGATCGGTATTTCTCTATCTCAACTGGCCAGACCACATTCGGTTCAATATCAAAACCACTCAGGCGAGTGTCAGAAAACAAAAGGCGAGACGCCCCGTGTACATCAGCGTCCCCCTCATTAACAGTTTGTTCCCCAGTCTGAACACTGCTCGACCCGTGCTTGTATACCTTGCTTGTGCTTTGATGTTTACCCATCCTTCGAGAAGATACCCTCTGATCAGAAATATCCGAATCAGAACTAGAGAAAGAACTCGATACGGGGCTGAAAGTGACGTCAGGGTAAAGCCCAGAAACATCGACCTCTAAAAATGGAGGTTCATCTATTGGGATATCCCCCAGTAATCGTCTAATGCAATATACTAACTGGAAATCCCCACGCTCTAATGCATCAAAAGCAATTTTAAAGAGACGATGACGGGAAGAAGGCCCTATTGAAACTAACCTTGAATTGAGACTGACGCAAGATCTTCAAAGCGGAGAGTCGCGAACTTCTGAATGAAGAAATTTGAGCTTAAAGAAATTTCTGCTGGATTTTTAAGAATAAACCAACAGTCGCTCAACAAAGGATTTAAAGGCGAGATGGCACGAAACCCTAGGGTTTCAAAGCGGGAAAAAGTTATGACGAAACCAGATGACATTGGCAGCGTTTGGATAAACGCAAAAGTCTTCTCATAAACGATATTGAAAAACGAAGAGACAAGGGACACGTGTCAAGACAAGAAGTAGCCCTCAACCGTCAAAACTTTGAAATGTCGCTATCATTTAAGATCTTGCGTGACAAAGCAAATCGAAATTACAGAGTCACCATTAAAATACATCATTATGACAAGACGGTTTTTCTGACAAGGAATTCAAAACGATTAAAATATTCTTGCCCGAAATAAAGTCTTCTCAACAAAAATATTTTAAGGGGGTATTGTTGTATGTAAATTTTACCAAGCAAACACGTCATTGACAGGAAGGAAAAAATAGCTAGGTGTATGCTTAGATGGACATCCGGGAAATATCCTACAAGGCATCGTTAAAGAGGAGCAAGCCCGAGTAAGCATATACCGAATAAAGACCTACTCGGGACTGGCTAAAACAACGCATTCACTCGGGCTCAAACGGCACTACTCGGGACCATTAGGTAACAGTCTTACTCGGGAGTAAATACAACCCGAATAAGAACTTATCGTACGGGTTAAGTCATTAAATACGCGAAGATATTCTTCATAAAGGAATCCCAAATAATGGACCCTTGAGTTAGAAGAGTCCCCCAATCAGGAAACAACTTGATTCCTTTTTGAAGACTACATTCTTATAAGGAAACAAGTCAAATTGAACTACGCTACTAGAATCCCACTCAATTTCCATAAAGAGACTCCGAAACCGGAAAGAAGACAAATCAACCTCAAAAACCTCAAACAGGTAACCAAATCATAGTTAAATACAAATATCTTGTATTACTTGTACAAAGCAGATTAGGGTTCTATAAGCATATAAATAGACCCATAATCTGGATCGAAAATATATAGACAATATAGCATACAGTAATCACAAATAATACAGAGAGAAAAAGGGAGATCGAGAGCTTGTAAAAACATCTTATTCTCTTAGTGGATTTTGGCTTGGTTGATCATTCAACCACCCGTGGATGTTTCTCCGACCATCGGAGTTTTACCACGTAAACCTTGTCTTTTTTACTCTCTCTGCATCTCTTTCTCTTTGAATCAATAGCCAAAATCCAGTCCTTGTTGGCTTTTCTGATATAATCCAGAAATCGACGTCAACAGGTTTCAGATGGGTTCTGGGTTTTGAGTCCAGTATTGTTGATGTTGATTGTGGTTTGGTGGTGGTGTTGATGATTGTGGATGTTTATGGAATTTGGTTTGATGGGTTTTAGATTAAAAGAAAAAGAAAGAGAATGATGGTGGAATTGGGTTTTGGTGAAAATATGTTGTATATGAGGATAGTATCGGAAGAAAAGATTTTGGATTGCATTTAATGCAATTAATTAAAAGTCATGATTTTTTATTTTTTATTTTAAATTGGTTTTTGATATATTTAAGTTGTTTGAACATTTAAAAAAAAACAAACAAAATCAACTTAATAATTATGATTCAAACCAATTAAATTTTAAATGAATAAAACAAACGACTCCTAAGTCTATCTTTTCAAAGTTTTCAAAATGCTATAATAGTATTGCTCGATGGAAGTAGAATAGACTATTAACTATTTCAAGTTGTTCACTTAGCATTAACACGCATTTTGTAGTGAAAATCATTCCTCTTAATACCTGTGTTGATCTTCAACAGAAAAATGAGTCTCCTTTTAAAATTATATCTGTCAAATAGTTTAATTATATCTGTCAAATAGTATTATAGAGGTCAAAAATAATCAAAAAAAATTGTCGGTTTATTATTTTTAGTTATAAATTTATATTTTATTATATTTATCTTTTTTAGTTTTGAACAGACAAGATTACCCTCCATTTTATCTTTACTTCACCTACCCAAAAATTTCGAAATAAACTAACATATAACTTGAAAATCATTTATAGTAAGTAAAAAGTCAATTGACATGTAATTTAAAACTTAAATAACATATAACTTGAAAAATCAACTCGTATATAACTTGAAATCAAATGGCATATAACCAAGTTAATGTCAGGTGAAGTAAAATTTAAAGGTAATTTTGTCTAAAAGTTGTTAAAAATGACAAAAACAATAAAATATAAATTGATGACTAAAAACAATAAATCAATAAATTTTTTGACTCTTTCTGATTTCACCCCTTAATTCTATATAAATTTTTATAGAACTTTTATTCATGATATGTTTAAATTTAGTCGTCCATTAAGAATTCATAAATTTATTATGTTGTACAATAAACAACCGGATACACATTGATTTTTGTAAGACCATTTTAGAATTAGAATAGGGGTAATTTTACGAAAGTTCTTTTTTTTTTTTTTTTTTGAATTGTTACGTATTTATCGTATTGACAACTCTAATCCTTTCTTTTTTCAAAATAGATCACTTTAATCCATTTGACCAACTTAATAACAGTCAACTATAAATAAATGTACAAAAGGTCAATTTTACCACTAAAAGTTTCTTTTGTTATTACATTTTAATTTTCCAAAAAAAAAATCAAATACTTTTTATATTTTAATATTAAAAAAAAATCAAATTAAGAAAAATAAATATATTAATATATAACACATATTTCATTATTATTTACAAACATGGGCAGTTTTTGCACAAATCTTGTAGAGCTTCCACAACAAATCCATCCATCCATCCATGCATCAACGATTAATGGTGTCCACGGTTCGGTTTCGGTTATGTGGAAAGGCCGAACCGTAACCGTAACCGTAACCGTAACCGTAACCGTAATAGGACGGTTTCGGACGGTTTCAGAACCGACGGTTTTCGGTTCGGTTTGGTTTCGGTTTTCCGAAACTGAACGGTTCGGTTCGGTTTCGGTTTCGGTTTCGGTTTGTGAAACCGAACGCTTCGGTTCGTTCGGTTTTTTTTTTTTTTTTTTTTTTTTTACAAAAATTAATATATATATTATTTTATATACATTTAATTTATATATATATATATATATATATATATATATATACATATGTTTTTTTAAATGAAACTATACAACTAATTTTTGTACTTTAATATACACACAAATGTGATTTTGTTTTTAATGGAACTATACAAGTATATACAACTAATAGTCTAATTACTAATACAAAATTACAAATTGATAAACTTAAAATTTAAAAAATGGCCAAACATTTTTATTTGTAATCAAATTTCATTTACAATGTCTATATTTTAAATATTCACATAAAATATGAAATACAATTATTTAAATATACAATTGAACCGTTGAACTATTTAACAATGAATGTGTAAAAATAAAAGAAATTGACATTAATTAATAAGTAAAAATTTACAATTGCATCTAAATTTTATATAAAAAAATTAGAAGTTAGCCTTAATTGAATATAAAATCTAACAAAGTTCAAATAACACATTGAAAAAAGAAAAAATTAGCCTTGCACTTAATGTTGACCACAATTAAGCTGCCTACGTATCCTCCGCCAATGTAGAGGAATCAAAGGCCACGTAGTTCTTTTACCTGTAGTGGGATAGTCGGTGTTAGTGGTTGGAAGATTTGAACAGAATCTATTCGCTGCCTTCTGTTCCCGTGGTTTGATCATCTTCGAAGAAATCATTCACTATTTCTGGCTCGAGTTCTTGTTGTCTAAATTTTGCCTTTGTCCAATCATCAACACATGCTTGGGCTTCAAGTGATTGTGGACACATAACCGACCGTCTTGGATCCAAAATATTTCCACCTGCACTAAATTCTTGTTCCACAGCAACGGTAGAAACCGGTGTTCCAAGAATTTGTTTGGCAATAATAGCCAAAATTGGATATTCTTGTTCATAATCCTTCCACCAACCCTGGATACTAAATTTATCTTCTAAAAATACATGATTGGCTTCTAAAAATCGGTCAAGCTCAGAATGTGTGTTAGAGGATGAAGAAGATGCTCGTAACTTTTTGGCTCTTTGGAAAAACAATCGATCCCCTAAACCCTTTAATTTAAATTGTGAGGAACTGGTAGTACCATCGGATGTGGGTTGGGGTTGTGAAACCGATATGTTCAAAGACGGACCATATATTTTAAGATATTCATCATATAATTCATATAGTAAAGTCTTAACGGAATTACAACAACTAAGGACATCAGTTTCTATTCCTAAACTATTGTAGTAATGAGTTAAATAATCTTGCAAACATTCTAATTTAAAGCGGGGATCAAAACAAGATGCAAGCAAATAAATATTTGGAATATCCTTATAATACTATATCCATTTTTTTTTCATTGCAGCAACACATTGACTCAATTGAACATCTAATTCACAGTCACTGAATGCACCAGCAATATTAACACTTTGAACAATAAATAAATGAGTAATGGGATAGTAAATACCAGATAAAGCATTGGTAGCATCATTAAAAACACGTAACAATTCAAGAATTTTTATACATACATCCCAATGCTTCAATTGAAGCGAAATTGAATGAACGTTATAAGTAATAAAAGAAAATAATATTTCCTTATATTCAACACTTTCATTAAGCAACTTATAAGTAGAATTCCAACGAGTACTAATATCTCGAGAAAATTTTATGGGACGCCTATTATTTTGAGAACAAAATTTCAACCATTGTTTTTGGATTTTGTTATGCGTCCAGATATAATTAATACTATCTCTAATTGGTCTAATATAAACAGAAAGAATTTGTAATCCAGTTTGAACACACAAATTTAAAACATGACATGCACATCGTTGATGAAATAATTTACCCCAAAATAGGGATTGCATAATTCCTTTAACATAGAAATAGATGCGGTATTGCTCGCCGCATTATCAAAACCAATTGCAAAAATTTTGTTTTGGATATGAAACTCTTCAAAAATAATTTTAAAGTGTCGAAAAATATTATGAGTTGTATGTGACTCATCGAAAACACGAAATGCAATAATTCTTTTTTGCATGTTCCAATTATTATCAATATAATGACATGTCACACCTATGTAATGGTGGCTACCAAAATTATCGGTCCATATGTCAGCACATACGGAAACGCGACCTTGATATTGGAAAAAAAAAATGATTTCAATTTGTGTTTTTCTTTTTTGTAAATGGAAAACAGTGCACGTGTGAGAGTGACTCTAGGAACACGTTGCATTGCAGGATTTAATGCAGTTTGACAATAATTAACAAAACCAACTTTCTCACCAAAACTAAAAGGTAAGTGTTCTACTGTAACCATTGTTGCTAATTCTTCCTTATTTTTTTCAGACGTATAATGAAATAATTGATTGGTAGAGGTACCATACCTGGATATTTGCCCTTGGTTACTAGCTTTCACCAATTCGGATGGATGATTTCTTTTAACATGGTTCCAATATGTGCCATATCCAAAGGACTTAACGGCCTTGTATGTTTTGGGGCAGTAGTTGCACATGATTTTGATTGTTTCATCATCTAACTCAATTTTCTTCATATGCACTCTGAAGAGATCGGACTTCAATGGCTTTTCTTCTTCATCTGCATCAAATTCATCTGAAGGGGGTGGCATAGTAGAAGGGGTAGATATATTTTCATTACTAATGGGGATATTGGGATTTGGCTCAGCAACAAAAGGAGGGGATTAGGATTAAGAGGGGGATCGGATTCAAAATGACTTTGAAGGAACTCGTAGTAAAGTCGGTCATTGTAATTGACGTCTTCACCTTCGTGTTCCAACAAATTTTGCAATGGACCCTTTCCTCTGTCCAAATATGTAGGACCTGAACATTCTCCCCCACTTGCCATTAAAAAATTAATTATAAATACTAATTGAAAAAAAAAAAAAGATAATTGTAAGTAAATAATATATTATTTAAAAAAATGGAAGAAATATATGTTTTTTAATTTATATGAGAAAAGAGAATAAAATAAAATTGTTGAATGTAGAGAGAATTTAGACTTTGAGATTGAGAGAGATTGAGAGAAGGTGGGAGTGGTGTGAAGAAGAATGAATTGTGGGAGAGGGGGGGTATTTATAGAATTGGTGTGGAGGGGTAATTTGGAAAATAAAAGAAAGAAAAAAAAAACAATATGACCGTTGGGCGTTGGGAACAAAAAAGGAAGATGACCATTGAACAACGGTCATCATCCTCCAACGCCCAACGGTCATTTAATTTTTTTTTCTGAAATGCTGCCACGTGTCAGCATTTCATTGGTTTTTTTTTTATTTCGAAACCGACGGTTTTCAGTCGGTTAAACCGTCGGTTTAACCGGCAGTTTTTGGTCGGTTTTTCATATCCCATAACCGTAACCGTAACCGTAACCGAACCGCAGGATCCGGTTTCTAACCGGTTTTGTAACCGACGGTTTCGGTTTCGGTTTCGGTTTCGGTTTCGGTTTCGGTTACGGTTTCGGTTTCGGTTTCGGTTTCTAAAGGCCGGTTTCGGTTCTGTTTCGAACGGTTTAACCGAACCGTGGACACCTCTATCAACGATTATATACGAAATCTAGTAACTGGAACAACTCTTACTGCTGAAATTGCTTCATTTAATTTAGTTGCTTTTGCTGCACCACTTGCTTGATCCTCCGAAAACAATATCAACAATTACTTCAAAGTCACGAATTTCTCTCTTGAATTTGGAAGAAAAAAATTGATCTAATCTTAGAGATCTGTGTACAAATTACTTACTGACTTAAACCCATCAAAATATAAGAAAATTTGTGAATTGGGTATGTGAAATAGTTCAAGAAATATGACATTAAAACAATGCGCATGTCAAAAGGATTGAGATCTGGAAAGGATGACCCACCAAAATCTCCTTATTTGACTGCTCCTCCACGCCAACGAATGGATGGAGATCTGGAACAATCATTTGCCTGGGATCGGCAACGAGCGCCTGTGATGCACATGTCGACGCCGGCGAAATGATGGTGGCTGAGTAGGTGGATCAGCTCATAGGCCTTGAAGCGGAGGATCTCGGGCTCGACGAGCTCAATGGGCAACCGTTGATCTTTATGAGGCCGCGACGGCTGTCTTTTTCCGTTCAAAGCACTGGGCGGACTCGGTGGCTCCTGCTGGTCCAGGTGTTGCTACTGGTGTCGCCATTGTTAGGGCTTTTTGAAGATTGAGATGCAAGAGACACAAAAACGATGATCTCCATCGTTTCCGGATCATCATCTCCAGATCTCCAAATACCAATTTGAATATTTGAGATGAATATGGAAACCCATTTTGATTTTTGAGCTATTTCAACCGTAAAAATCTTTTTTTTTTGTCTTATATGATTACTCAAATTCAGCTTTTGTTTATGGTTACCTCGATGAATCGATGGAGACCTGGAAATTTCCAAATCCAAATCTCAATCTTCGGTTACCATAATTTTTTTTTCTGTTTTTCAATATTTTTAATCTTAATTTTTGATATTTAAATTAATATTCTACTCGAAATAAAAGAAATCCTATTTTTTTAAGAAGATATATATATATATATATTTATTTATTTTTATGAAAAATTAAAATGAAATAACAAAAGAAACTTTAAATAATAAAATTGACCTTTCATACATTCATTTATAGTCGACTGTTATTAGATGGATTAAAGCGATGTATTTAGAAAAAAAAAATCAGAATTGCTAATACGACATAGACGACAATTCAAAAGAAAATAGACTTTAATGAAATAACCCCGTTATAATAAGCTTGGTAGGGCACCTAAAAAAAAACTCAAACCTTTGTAATCAGGCAGCTCTCGTGCAGCCTAGCGATGAAAAATTACAAAAAAAATGCATCCCAATTTTCAAACAAAATCCTTTAATCATGGATGTAAACGTAAAACATCTAATACAAGTAATTGTTATAAGACATGATACAGCAATAAACGAAATGCCATTCTATTCTTGGTCCCATCCAACAAAAATGAAGTTCAAATGGGTACTAGAATCTAGTCTGTTCGCCGGCATAATTAAGTTTTCAGAAAAATAAAAAGAATTAATGAAGGAATGTCTGTCACCACAACAGAAAAAGACTGACCAATCACGGGAACTGGAACGAGCCTCCGATTTGGCTAGTACCACTTGGGGGATTAATGGCCACCCAAAGGAGAGAGATGGTAATTGCAATAAGTCCAGACCACACAAAAACAATGGTCGGTGTCCTCCCTCTTCTTCCCATAAGCCCTTTTGCGAAAGGGTAGAGATGAGCCAAAACCCAGAAACTGAAGAAAACTCCACCTATTAAGCGACTCCATTGCGGTATAACACTGTAAATTGTTCGGCTAAACCCAACTGCTATTGCAATTAAGTTAACCATCATGATTGTGATTGGAGGTATCATCAGGGACGTCCATTTGACAATGTAGAGATCAGCAAACTCATCATCCAAATCATCACCAGCTGATTTAGATGTCAAGGTGAAAGAAATTTCAATTCCTGCTACGACTTTAAGCAGCCCCTGAAGCACAGCAGCAAGGTGAGCACTAGTTCCACCAATCAACCAAAATTGCTCATTCCTCCACCACTCCTCCAATTCAATACCGGACCATTTAATTTCAAGGATAGCTAGCAAACATAGAGTCACAGTGATGACCAGGAGGTAGGTAAGGAAAGTAACATTCAAGGTCTGTACGATAAACTGGCCAGAGAAGAGTGAGAGTGCTGGGAGAAAGCAATAGACGATGAGGAAGATCGAAGTAAAGGGATAGATTCCAACATTGAGGTATGCTACTCTCTGGAGAAGCTTCATTCTTGAACTGGCAAGGAGAGCATTGTTGCGGGAGAAAAAAATCTCCACCGAACCAGTAGCCCAACGTAGGACTTGATGTAGCCTATCTGTGAGATTAATTGGAGCAGTTCCACGAAAGGCATCACGTTTGGTCACACAATAAACTGATTTCCATCCTCTATTGTGCATCCTATACCCAGTGACAACATCTTCCGTAACAGACCCATAAATCCATCCAACACGCGAGCCCCACTCAGTCTTGTCTTCGTACCAGCAAGAGATGACACTGATAGCCTCTGCAACAGTTGAGGCATCAAGAAGTTCACGAGGTATGGTAAGAGCACCAGGTGGACGTCCATGTTTAATAGCCGGGTGATCTGCAAGGGGACGACCTTGGAACTCTGCAACTGGGATTGAATCAATGAGGAAAGTCGAGTTTCCAAACCTCTTAGGGAGCAGAGAGAGATTCATCTCTTCATCATCTGAATCACCCATTCTTAGGGCCCGATTCTCTTCTGGAGTGTTTGCAACTGACACATGCTTCTTGCGACTGCCAAAACAACAGCTGCAGCAACCTGGGTGGTGTTCTTTAGCCCGAGGTGGGTCAAACCCATAGAGGGCAATCCTTCTAAAGAGACATCCAGTTCCGACATAGAATGGACCCATAAGTCCATCAAGGGCTCGCATATTAACATCAAAGAAGACAGTGTTGTGATTAGCGTATCGATCAGAAGGGTCAATACCCTCAAACCTCTGAGGGAACTGAACATAACAAAGACGGTCACCTCCTCGATCCATCATGAAGCACATGCCTTCTCTCATTGCTTGAGAGTTGTAGATGTAGTGATCACAATCAAGGTTGAGAATAAAGGGGCCATTAGACATAATGGCAGAGGCCCGAACCAGGGCATTCATAGCTCCTGCTTTCTTGTTGTGATCGTATCCCGGACGCTTCTCACGAGATACATAAACAAGCAGTGGGAGACGAATGTCAACATCAGTGAGGTCAATGAGTTTGGTATCATCAGCTGTTCCAAGCAATGGTTCATCACTAGGAGGTTTTAACATCACCTGCATAATTAAATAATAATTATTATTATAAAATAAAGAAAATTAAATTTTGGATTTTATTTTTTAAAAAAAAGTAACAATAAAATCAGCCCTTCCGACCCTACTGCCAATCCCAATAATTCTTTCAACTTCTTCCACTTTCTTATGATATTAATAACAAAACCACAACCACCAAAAAAAGTCTTCATTTACCGATTCATAGTGTTACAGCTAGTGTAATTGTAATAAGTTCAGATGATAACAACCATAAGAAAGTGGAACAGATGGTTATATATCTTCCGAAAAGTAAATACCTGTATTATACCAGCGTGGTCACCTTTAGAGTGCTCAGGGGAAGAATTCAACCAAGTCCCTGGCCAATGGGTACCATCAGCCATCCATGTGGCTTTTGGAATCTTCACACTCTCCACAGGTTCATCATGAGCATTCTGCCTCTGAAGCTTCATGGCCTTGATTTCCTCCCTAGCATGATAAGCATCAGACCGACGACGGATAGAGTCAGGCGAACCATTGATACGGACCTTGAACTCATCATACTCACGCTTAACTCGTCTACGATCCTTAACAAAATCTGGCTTTACTTTGTTCTTGTAAGGATCCCTCTTCAAATTGAAGTAAGATTCTGGATTTCTGGGCTCAATATCATGTTTCCGACAAAATGGAACCCAAATGTTAGCAAAGCTTGCTGCTTCAGCCATCGCCTCAAAAGTTAGAAGTGCACCTCCATCATCTGAAACATAACAAGCAAACTTTTCTACAGGGTAATCTGCAGCTAAAATGGACAAGATAGTGTTTGATGTCACAAGGGGTGGTTCTTTCTCTGGGTCAGCAGTCGAGACAAAGACATCTACACCTGGGAGATCAGATTTTCCAGTGGGGTTATTGGGGGTAGGGATTTCAAATTTTTCCTTCAGGACATTAAGATCTGTAGAACGATTGATTGGGCAGAGCTTGGGGAGTTGATCAAGAAGCCATGAAAGGGCAAACCATAATTCACAAACCACAGACATCCCCCATAGCCAAATTGCATCATTGTTAGGGTGCTTAATTCTCCATGCCAGAAACAATGCAAGAACAATCATCCGAATAACAATCAGAAGCCTGTAAGCAGAAAGCAGAAAGTAGAAGCATCTATAACGAGGTAAGGGGATAATAAAGAAGTTAAATGTCTTTCACTGCAAGCACCACTCAGTATTACAAGATTACATACGGATAGAATCGAATAATAAATTCTCTAGATCTCTTAAACAAGATTGAAACTAAGCTCTGCATGCGTGAACAGTCTATAAAATAAGGGAACCTCTTCCCTTGTCTTGACGAGGCGAGTTAGTGTCTCATTTATTTTAATTTGTAATAACATTTTAATTAATTTTTGGTTGATTTTATGTGAATATTAATATCGTTTAGAAAATAAACTATTTTCAATTTTTATTTTAAAATTCTATCTCAAATTACCTAGATACCCTGCTTGTTTAGAATCAATGGGATTGGGATTTAATTAACATCAAGGTTTTTTTTTTTTTTTTTGGTGCAGATATTTGGAAAAAAGAGTACCATAGCCGTTAAGACCTAAGAATATTTTAATTTTCTCTAATGGGATTTGGATTCAACTAACATCATGGGGTTTTTTTTTTTTAGATATTTGAAAAAAAAGAGTACCAAAGCCGTTAAGACCTAAGAATATTTTAATTTTCTCTAATAATAATTGTAGTAATAACAGCAAAGCTAGTATAGATGGCTTTAAATTCACCAAGAACTACTCTTCACACCCATTTTTTAATCAAAATTTACAATATTTATATGCTCTTCTAAAAATCAACTCAAAAGCACTAAAAATTTTAATTAAAACCTATACAGTTGCTTTCTGCATCCATTTTAATCTCCAAATTAAACCATTTTAAGCATAAATTAAATTATATTTGAACTCGGTTTGACAATTAAATAATGCAATTGAATTTTTAATCACTTACATCACCACATCATGCTTTCAATTTGGCCTTTATATATGTAAGATAAAGTTTCTTTTTGTTTTCTATTGATCAGCCAGTACTTGGAATCCAAGGGAAAGAAAATGATGTATTCTAACAAAATTGTTTCTATAATCCCTTAAATCAGTTGTGAAGGAACGAGGATTATGGTCCTAGAGCTGGGCAGGATAGTTTTGGATGTGAAGCATCAAAAGCATTAGTCTGGTAATTGATCAGGTATATAGAGGCCTCTGGGTACAGGTTTTGAAAGAAAGTATATGGTTATGCACATACAATTAGGTTCAGGCTGTCTAGTGGCTACATCAAATCGAGTGGGTGGTCTCCCATATCAAAGGATATCTTTGGAAGGAAAAGACATATTGAATGGAATTAATATAACATACAATAATAAACAATTAGTTAAGGTGAATTTTGGTATTTTGGAGGATGTCAAAAGCATCAAATTATAATTTTAAAATTATAAAATTACTATGCTGGTGTCTTAGGCATATGGGTTTAAATATTTTTGGTTCCTTCAGATCCATTGTTATAGTGATAGTAACAATAACTAAAACAATAACTACAGCAACAAGAAATAATCGAACCGGGACATTTTCAGGCTGAATAAACGCCATTTAACAGCAAGCCACAATGGAGCGGTGGTACAAAATCCCATAGTTTTCTTTGCTAAAACTTTTTCTTATGCTTATCAGTGTATATAAGTGCATGTGTACCAAAATTCTCATGACATCTAATTAGTATGGTGAAATGAAAATGTGACTACTGGGATGCATAACATGACTGTCCACACAATGTATAAACTATAAAGTGTAAAATATCACAATAACATAATGAACAATCATAAAACAGAGACTATACCGATATGGGCTGAGAACAGCTGCAGGTATCTTTAATTTTCGGGTAAGTGGCCTCCATGGCTTGTTCATCAATTCTTGTGGTTCTCCAGCTTCATCATCTTTTCCGTTTCCAAAATTCCCATCCTTTGGCCATATAGCATTCCCATAACCATAAGTTCCTCTTGTCTCAAACAGCCAACGATTGTGATCAAAATCCCCAGTTTGACTCCTCATCAGCACTGACTTTGTTGATTTCATCAAGGACAGCCTCCTCTCCATTTTCGACATCCCAGCCGGTGGAGGAAGTGGAAGTGGCCGCCCATTATCCACAGCTAACTCATCCAAATCTGTGTTCTTATATAGCTCCTTACACCCCGGGCAAATCCCACCTCCTGTTTTCACCGCATCAATATAGCAATCCCTACATATTTTGAAATCACACTCGCAAGGGAGAATATCCTGACCACGCTCATCGCTCATCACCTTTGCATCACACCCTGGGATAGCACAGGAAGATCCTTTTGCACCAGCCATCTGAGGGTGGTTTGCCTCAGATTCGATCACCTTGTCCATGAGATGAGCTCGTGTAACACTGTTGAATCCTCCTGTGAAGAGCGAATTCGACACATATTGCTCTTCAACTTTCTGCGAAATTGATGGATCCATTGGTTGGTTATCAGGGGTGGGTGGTATGTGTACTGTATAGTTCATGAAATCGCTACTCCCAAGTTCACTATCGAGATCATCACGCGAGTAGCTAATGTAGCGACCTGACGAAGTTCTGCGGCCAAATGTCACAGTTGGAGGCAGTGGAGGCCTCTGTGAATCCTGAGCATCTGAACTTGTGGACAGATTTGATCGACTTGCTTTGAATGATCTCGATGCCATGTTTTAAATCCTACCCTTAGGTCCTGAAATTACAAAATGCAGTCAAATTCAATCTATGTTAAATATTCAGCAGTGAACCAGCTACAGCGATCAGATCGATCGAATTATAAGACAAAAATTAAAAATTGAAAATTAACTTGATAACAACAGATCATTCATAAACGCGTTCATACATCTGTTCGGTTGCCAGGAAAAATTCAGTAAAAAACAAGTGAGCGTGCGATTTTCACCTAAAAAGCAGATTTCAAAATCCAGAAATTCTGGTTGCATTTTCCTACAGTTTCTCATCAACCAAACAAAAGCAAACCCATTTTACCTTGAAGCGAGAAATAAAGGGAGCATGTCTGAAAGAAGAAGAAGAAGAAGAAGAAGTAGAGATCGTAGAACTGAGTAATAATGGAGAAAAAAGCGTACCTTGGTGTAGATATAAATAAATTAAAATCTTGACAAAGCAAAAACGGCTGGCTGCGAATCTGAACGATTCAAAGTTTATTTGTAATGTGCACCCCAACCCCAACTGTCTGAAAAAAACAATATATATATATCCCCAGACGAAAATTAAGGACTTAGTCGTGGGCAAGACTACAAGCAGTACTACTTCCATCATCTTATTTTATTCGTATTAAAAAATAAAAAGCTTATAAAAATATTGAGGAAAAAGAGAACCTTCTTTGATTTTGAGAACATGTAACATGTAATAATGTTAGAGAGGGTGATGAGTGGGGGTTTCGTGGATCGCCGGCGTCGTCACAGCTGACCGGTTCTCTCTCTTCTCTTCTCTCCACTCTATCAAAATATTTTTCACTGTTTTTTTTTTTTGGTTTTGTTTGAAAAGAGTGTTTTTAGACACCTACTTTTTTTATTATTAATTTTATTACCAACGCGCTTCTTGAGGGTATTGTAGGATTTTGCCCAAATGTGAACTCATATGGAGTGTATTTTTTACCCAAATGTATGTGAACTCCTACGGTGGGTATTCTTGGTACTTTCTAATTAAAAGTAGTAGACCGTTGTTGACCTTTTCCTAACTTTTTCGCGTCAAGTGTGAACTCATTATTTCAAATTTGTTAAACAAATATCAAAAAACTAGTCCCCGACCCGCAAGTAGATATGACCACGGTTCGGTTCGAACCGTGGAACCGAACCGTGGAAACAAACCGTAACCTTGTGAAATGAACCGTAACCGGAACCGTAGAACCGGTTTCGGAACCGGTTTCGGAACTGGGGGGTAGGCGTTTCGGTTCTGGTTCCTTCTCTTGAAAAACCGGTTCAGAAATCGCCGGTTCCTGACCTTTATTTTAAAAAAAAAAATTGAATTTAAAAAAAAAAAAAACAGTCATTGGGCTCCAACGATCTGCTGACCGTTGGGCCCAACGGCTCAAAAAAAATTAAATTTTCTTTTCTTTTCCCCTTTAATTCTTTATTTCCTATAAATACCCCCCTAATTCATTTCTTATCATACAATTGCTCTCTCAAGTCTCAACTCTCTCTCAAATCTCAATTCTCCTAATTCTCTTCAATTATCTCCCAATTAGTCAATTATTTATTTGTTTATATTTAGTGTATTACAATTATTATTTTTTAAAATCATTTTAAAATCCTTGTCAACAATTTTTATCTTAATTTTTTTGAAGAGTTTATTTACAAATTATTTTTTTCGATGGCAAGTGGAAGTGGAAGTGGAAGTGGAGTAAGAGATATTCCACCAAGGCATTCCGTTTCCAAGACCGGTAAGGGTCGTATGTCGGAGCCAGATCCGGTCCAAGCAGATAATATGGTTTTGATGACACCGCTTACCATGAGTTCCTACAACGGCAAGTCTATCTTGAATCTCTAAACTATCCAATCAATCCAAATCCCCCTTTAATAATTTCTGAACCCAATTCTAGCCAGCCTAGCGCCCTTAGCCCTAGCCCTGGTAATATGACAAACCAATCAGAAAATATACCCGATTTTGCTGCAGATCCAAATTTTGAAGAGCCGGCAGAGAAGGATAAGAAGCATCTTAAATCTGATCTATTCGTTCTCCATATGAAGAAAGTTACGAAGCCGAATGGAACATGTTGGGCGATATGCAATTACTGCCCTAAAGAATACAAGTGGACTAAATCTGGAGGATACGGCACATATAGGAAGCATATTACGACCAGTCATCCAGCAGAACTTGCCAAGGGGAATGCACAATCTCAAATTTTCAGGTTTTCTACCCCTGACACTCAATTATTTAAATATAGTAATCAAGCTAATAAAGAAGAATTAGCTAGGATGGTAGATGTAGAACATTTACCGTTTAGTTTTGGTGAAAAAGTTGGTTTTATTAAATATTGTCATAAAGCATTAAATCCTGCTGCATGTCGTGTTCCTAGGACCACTCTCACGCGTACAATGTATGATATTTATGAAAAGGAAAAAAGGATTTTAAAAAAAAAAATTGCGAACTATATAGGTCGTGTTTCCGTATGTGCTGATATATGGACTAACCATTGGCGAATGCATTCATACTTAGGTGTAACTTGTCTTTATATGGACAAAGCATGGACAATACAAAAAAGAATTCTTGTATTTAGAGTTTTTGATGATGCACATACTGCTGATAATATTTATAAAAATATGAAAATCATTTTTGAAGAGTATAAAATTGAAATGAAAAATTTTTCAATTGGTTTTGATAATGCTTCTAATAATACAGCAGTTATTCCTGCTTTAATTGAATTATGCAAGCCTTATTTTAATAGTAAATTTTTTCATCAAAGATGTGATTGCCATGTTTAAAATTTATGCGTTAAAAAATGTTTGGAAATTCTTCAACCTTTTATTAAACCCATTAAAGAGGCCCTCTCATATTTGTGGAAACATCCTAATGTTATGAAAGCATGGGTAAGATTTTGTAAATAGGCAGGTAGACATCCCATTAGATTTTCTCGTGATGTTCCAACACGTTGGAACTCTACTTATAAATTGCTTTGTGAAAGTTATGAATATAGGGATTTATTAGTTTCTTTTATGCAATATAATGTTAGTCAAATCAATCTTTGTGCACACCATTGGGATGTTTGTACAAAAATTTGTAATTTGTTAAAAGTTTTAATAGTGCTACTAACAATTTATCAGGTATTTATTATCCTACTACTCAATTATTTATTATTGAGGGTTGTAATATTGCTGGTGCATTTGTTGACTGTTCATCTGATATACAATTACAGGCATGCATTGAAGCTATGAAAAAAATGGTTAGACTATTATAGAGAGTTTCCAACTATTTACCTGTTTGCGTTGTGTTTTGACCCACGTTGTAAACTAGATGCATTGACAGATTATTTAACTCTTTATTATAAATGTTTAGGTATACAATTAGAAATTAATACTTATTGTGCTGCGATTAAGATATTATTTTATCAGTTATATGATGAATATCGTAGAATTTATGGTCCATCATTAAACATTAGTGTTCCACAAAATGAAAATATCTCCCAAACTCGATCTTCTGGAGTGTTGGGGGCAGGGTCTGCACTTGTATCCCAAAAGATCAAAAGATTGTGAGGTTTTTCTTCTTCTTCATCAAGTCCGATCTCGTATGATGAGATAGAAACTTATCATAGTACCAATTTTGAGTTTATAGGTGACGATGATGTGGATAAATTTGATATTCTACATTGGTGGAGAGAACATGAAAAGCACTTCCCAATCTTGTCTATAATAGCCAAACAGATTCTTGTAACACCGGTTTCTACAGTGGCTGTGGAACAAGAGTTTAGCGCGGATGGAAATATTTTGGACACAAGACGGTCGCTTTTGAGTCCAGAATCAATTCAAGTCCAAGTGTGTGTTGATGATTGGACAAAGGCTGGATATAGACAACAAGAAATGGAGCCAGAAGTTATTTATGATTTCTTCGATGATGATCACACCACCGGCACCGGAACGGATGGTAGCGATTAGTTACAGACTTACAAAATTACATATGTAAAAGACAATAAAATGTAAAAGAACTACGTGGTCTTTGATTCCTCTAAACCCCGAGTCCGAGAGGATACGTAGGTAACTTAATTTTGGTACAAAATTAAGTGCAAGACCAATTTTTTTAATTTTTAGTTTTATACATTTATTTCAATTTATGTATTTAGTATTATTTTTTTAAAATTTAATTTCGGCTTACGGCCTTACACAATAAAATTCATTTACAAGTTCATATTATTACATGTCTTATGTTTTCGTATTTTTTTTTAAAAATGAGTATAAATGTATAATAAGAAAAAAAAAAGGAACCGAACCGGCTGAACCGGTGGAACCGGAACCGTGGTTCCACGGTTCCGGTTCCGATTCCGGTTCTGGCTCCTTCCAGAACCGGAACCATCGGTTCCGAACCGGAACCGGGGTCATGTCTACCCGTAAGCACCCTGCACCCGTCTGAACTTGAACCGTGACGGTCGAGTATGGGATTTGTTGATCATGTTCACAGGTTCCGGTTAGAGTTGGAAAAAAAACAAACAAAAACTACACGTTTGATGTTTTAAAAAAAAATATACAATAGATACTATTTTAAGAGTAATGTTATTTTAAAATTGGTATTCAAATCTGGAGTCCAAATGATGTGGCAACACTTCAGTTCATTCATTTAAATTGGATTAGATTTACATTAATTAAATGAATAGATTAGATTGTTATCAAACCATTTAAACACCAATTTTGAATAATAAATTTAAACAAAATAGCATTACTCTTATTTTAAAAGTATTTAAGATCATTAAAGAACGTCATTTTAAGCAAATTATTAAAGCAGATTGTTTTGGTCGACTATGAAATCATTCATATTTGCTAATATTTTAATTACATTTTGATGAAGGTTATGGAAATATTTTATTTTAAAAAATAGATTAGAAATGAAAAGATGAAGACGGGTCAGTTTGTTATTTTGCCCTGGATTTGTTAAAAGTAGAATATTTAATAAATTTCATTAGAAAAAATATTTGATAAAATGTCCAAAAAAAATTATTTAATAATTTGAGTTAATTTGGCAGTGAAGACTATAGAAGTACAGTTATATCTATATCAATAATACTATTTTATCCAAATTCAGTACTCAAATGATGTGGCAACACTATAATTCATTCATTTAAATTGTATCAGATTTATATGATTTAAATGAATGGATTAGAGTGTTGCCACATCTAGGGGTGAGCGTGGATCGGTTCGGTATTGAACCGACATATATTTGGTTTTTGAAAATGTGAATCGGTTTGAACTATTTTGAACCTGAAAACCGAATTGAACCGAACACCCTTATCTTGGTTCGGTTCGGTTCAATTCGATTTTGGACATATTGGGCTTTGAATGTTTTTTTTATATGTTTTTTAATTTTTTTGGGCTTTTAAGTTCCTTTTTCAGCATTTAGGCTTAATTTTTTTTAAGAAAACATAATATGTAAAAAATAATTTAAACAAAATACAACCCAATTTTCAATCCAAATCTAACATTTTAATCATATTCAATCTACATACTCAATCAAAATATAAAATTTTCATAACTTATAGTAAAATATAAGTAAAAACAATTAGTACATAACGTAGTTAAAAATAAAATATAATCAACAAACAGTCCATAATAAAATTGAACGTTACAAATAATTCATCAAGACAATTCGATTTATTCGGTTCGGCTCGAGTTTATATGTTCAAAATCGAAACTGAACCGAATATAATTTCAAATCGGTTTGAATCGAATAGAAGCTATGAACCGAACCAAACACCCTTTTTCGGTTCGGTTTAATTTGGTTTCGGTTTTTGTGTCCACCCCTAGCGCACCTTTTACGCACTAGATTTTGATATCAAATTCGGACAAAGTAGAATTACCCTAGCTATAGAGTGATTATGAAATAATATGTGAGATTTAATGAATCTTTTAAATTACCAATAATTTAACATAAATGCACTTCTATCCCAATTTTAATTTCATTAAATCTAATGTTATTGTTCATTATAATTTGATTTTTTTATTAATTATTTGTGAATAATTATTTTTATTTATTGTTTATAATTTTTGTATATAATGCTATAACAATTAGTTAAAATAATTTATTCCAAGAATACATAATAAAATAAGTAATGATATGCAACCCAAATAATTAACCCAAATTTCAACCCAAATGAAGTAGCAAGTAAGTTGTCATTACCACACATAATATGGGATGATGTGGTTAATGAAAAAACTACTAGTCACATCATTTGGGTTGAAATTTAAACTAAGGGATGTTTGTTTCTTATCTTAATATGAAAAGACCTCAAAAAGACTTTATGTTTTTTTTTTCACATCCGAAGTCTGAAATAGTGCCAAAAACGTCAAACAAAAAAATAAACACTACCCAATTTTTTTGGATTGTTTAGCATTAGTGTAATAAAATAAAAATAGATCTACAACAACAATTTTTTTTTTTTTATATGTCTTGGGCCTCTAGTAAGTGTTAGAGTAACACTTGGGCTTTATGTTTGATTCATAAGATGGGTTATGATATTAAAAAAAAAAAAATCCTATGTAATCAAGTTGTACTTAGTTAAAAGCCCAGAATTAGAAGAACCTAAAATAACTTGAAGAATATTGGAATTACTTGAAGATCAAGAAATGCCTTAAGTAACTTTTGAAATAAGATATTTTTTTAGGTTAAATAATTCATTATACTCGGTCAACTCATGTATGCTTTTTATTATAAGATGATGGTCAACTCATGTATGCTTTTTATTATAAGATGATTAAAACATTGTCATGCATATACATGTCATTTAGAATAGGTGTGCCTACACATGAATATATATTTTGGATATATCATACATGCATAATAGTCATTGATAATTATATGTTTTTATTTTTTTTAATTGATTAAAACTTAGTGTAATTCACATAATTGACTATTACATAATGAGATTAGTTTTTTTAGAGTAACAACTTAGTAATTCTCATTAATAACTAATCTATTAATTAAATTTTTTAATTATTTAGATTAGTTAGGTCCGTCACTTAATATTATGTTTAATTAGATTAAAGATATAATATAATTGGACCTAATAATGTGATTAGTTTTAATAGTTAAAACTTGGTAAATCACATTAAATAATTCTAGTCTTAGTAAAATAGTTTGCATAGATTAGAATTTGAATAATGAGCTAGATTTTTAATTAGTTAGCAGTTTGATTAGTTCATTTGAATAAGATTATAATAATTTGTTATGCCCTAGACATTTAGATTGAAATTACTCGTTTATTCTTAGTAATATATAGGTGCATTAAAAATTGAAAACCCTAACTCTACAATAGCTAGTGCGAGAGGGATATATGACATTATATCTCACAGTCTTCATAATTAGTCTCCATAATTAGTTCTACATCGTGAAATTCAAGTGGGACCTCAAGACGGCTTTGTTTTCGTCCTCTCTAAGGAGGGTCTCCATGAAAGTCAATACCAAGGTTGTAACGGATAGGGTTTCTGAGTGTACTTTGGGATTGACCGACCCTAAGGCATCAATTCTCAAGTTAAGGTTAAGCGATTTGAAATGGTGGACTACACTCATAAGGTTTTAATAAAATTTGTTAATTATAACCTGATTGAAATAAACGATGGTCGAATGATAGAGGAATAAGAGTTGTTATAGTATATCCTTTGATTGAGAATGTCTCAATCTAACATGCAAGAATTTGACCAACTCTAATGTGGCACTTGTTGGTGGTATGTTGGATTGTTGTGGTGTTGAAACAATGTTTTAGAGATTTTCTTATTCATTAAATATGTTCATGCATCATATTTAATTTTATGTCAAACATTTACACGTGAATTAAATGTATGATTGAATGAATTATTTATTTATGTTTTTTCCAGCAATGTCTTCTGCACTATTATAAATCCTTACCAATGACAAATTAACTGGAGAAAGCCATACTAAGTGGAAAAATAATATCAACGCAATCTTGGTAACAAAAGACCTAAAGTTTATGCTTACGGAGGAGTGTCCTCTACAACCTGCTGCCCATGCCGCATGAAATATTCATGAGGCATACCAGAAATGGGTCTCAACTGATGAGAAGGCACGAACTTATCTGTTAGCTAGTATGACAAAAGTGCTTGTTACAAAGCATGAAGCAATGGCTACAACATTCGAAATCATGGAGTCATTACAGACTATGTTCGGGCAGCCCTCTGAACAAAAGCGGCACGAAGATGTTCATTCCGCAATGCTTGCTCGGATGAAAGAGGGTGTATCTTTTAGGGAACATGTCCTCAGCATGATGTCCCATTTCAACACAGCAGAGGTCAATAGTCGAGCCATTGATGAACCTGGCAAGATGAGCATCATACTGACGACTTTCCAAAGAGCTTCGATCATTTTAAAAGCAACTATGGGATGAACAAATTGAGATTCATTATGACTCAGTTGCTTAATGAGTTCACTAACTTTGAGTCCATGACTAAGGACAATAAAGGTAAGACCGGTGAAGTAAATGGTGTTGAACCATCTTCTTCTGGATCTAAGAAGAGGAAGATGTCTGCTGGGAAGGCTAAAAATAAGCCCAAAGCAAGAAGAAAAGCACCTCTACCGACAATGATAAAGGTAAAGAAAAATGTTTCTACTGCGATAAAATTGGTCACTATAAAAGGAATTGTCCTCAATATACTTGCTATTGAATCGTGTTTAGTGGAAGATGGTTCTTTGTAAGAACCCGAATTTACGTTACGCAACGGAAACGAGATTTTAAAATTTTTATGCAACTTGTAAACCATATTCAACATATAAGAATATATAAATATAGATTTAAATCATACCTTTGATGTTAACTCCTTCGTTTCTTTAAGTTTTATTTCGATTACGAACCACCAAGTCTTTCTCGCTATGTCCCGGGATCCTATAACTATGTGTGGGTACGTCACGATCTTCTAGAGCATACATAAGGATGTAAAGGCTTGAAGAATATAACTCCTTTTCTTCTTGACAAATTCAGCCACCACAAGTAAGAATAATTTTTTTCTTAAAGGCCAACTAGCTTAAAGACCCACTTTTAACTAATCTGTCTATCCTGTCAAGGTTAATATGGCCAAGTTTTAGATGTCATAGATACGTTTCATTATCTGGAGAAATTTTCTATCATTTTATCTTAAATTTTTCAACTTTAAATCATTCAACATTGAGCAGTGATGTATGAATTAACGGCCTTAAAACATACAAGTTATTTTCATTCAAACTTGAACAAATATTTAATAATTTCGAGAAATAATAACCTACTTGTTATTATAAGAAATAGAATATAAATGTTCCAACATTTTGGACACAAAATGAATTTATTATGAATCTAGGAATAAAATAAACAGAATTTAAAATAAGAAAACAATTTTCAAACTGGAGTCTAACTACTCCCACTGCTCTTGCTGACACGACATCCCTTGACCAAACACGCATAGAGAATGCTCCATTCTCTAGCTTTGTCCAAGAATCAGTCCATTTACAAGGAAAACCAAACATGGTTAGTGGCCCCTGAATCAACTATCCAAGATGAAGAATCGTCTTCCGCTAAACATGATTCTATAACAAGTAAATCACATTTACCTTTTGCCTTTTGCCTTTTACTTATTGGCAACCTCCTCAAGATATTGAGGACAATTTCTCTTCCGGTGACCGATTTTGTATCAATGAAAACATTTTCCTTTGCCTTTATCCTTTTTAGTGGAGGTGCCATTCTTCTTGCTTTGGGCTTTCTTACGTTTGAGCTTACTCGTAGCCTTGCTAGCAGACCTCTTCCTCTTCTTAGATCTAGAGGAAGATGGTTCAACAACATTTAATAGGGCTATGATCTATATGAATCTCTTACCAAGATCCGTTACAAGATGAGATTTAAATATATATATATATATATATATATATATATATATATATATATATATATACATATATATATCAACAAATGATGACTATATATGGGTGATCTTAATCTTGAGTGTCTTTTCCTCTCCTTCAGATTAGATTGTGGTTTTAGATATACCATGGGTAAGATCAAAGTTGTATTCCTAGTCAATAACTTTGTATGCTAGAATCGCGGTTTGGCGTGTGGCTGGAAAGGTCTGTGCACAATAGTAGAATCCACTCATTCTTGCGAGAAGTAGATGGTAATTCCCTTAAGGGTTGATTCGGGGCTTGAACAATATTAACGCTCTCTTTCTTCTGTAAAGGAAGTTAGGATTTATTGTTCATTAGAGAATCAATGGTACTTAATGGAAAAGATATAATTAAAAAGGTATAACAGATTTTATGACATAGCTATAATTATGAACTACTTGTGGAGGATTATGTAGCTATATCGATGGACAACTTTAATTTCGTGTGTGTAATACATCTACAGTTGCGAGAGTGCAACATCGAGTTTTTAGTGGAATAACTACGAGGTTAATAATAATGAAATATTAATTAAAGGGTTTAATTAATTATTTATAAGCATTATTGGTGCTCAAAATTATGGGTCTATTAGGTCCCCTTGCTAGCCCGATTGATTAAAGGTAACAAGGGTCACAGTTAATTAGTTGGATTGTCCAATTAATCGTGTTACGAAAGTGACACGTATTTGTTCAGGGAATAATTGAATAATGAGATTATTTAATTAAAATATTAATAACTAAATTAATTAGATTATTAGATTATTTAATTACTGAATTAATAATTAATTATTAATTGGAGGTTGCAAGTCCAAATCATGATTGAGACAAAATAATTAGATTATTTTATTCTTTACTTATTATGGTATTTAAGTTTAAGTCAATTAGGGTTATGAGGGAATTAATTTCCTATTTTACCTAGGACACTTAAATACTAATATCCTTTAATATATGGAAATATATTTGGAAAAAGATTTGTATCTAGTTATATATATATATATATATATATATATATATATATATATATATATATATATATATTTACATTGCAAGGATACAAACAAGAGACTAGTTGTGATTATTTGAACCAAAAACATAAAGAGCAAAAACCCTAGAAAGTCTAGGAAGATTTCGACTAAAAGAAAAATAAATTATTCTTGCTTGTGGTGGTTGAATTTGCCAAGAAGAAAAGGAGTTCTATTCTTCAAGCTTTTACATCCTCTAATACATTTCTAGAAGATCGTGACATGCCCACACACAATTACCAGATCACGGGACATAGCGAGAAAGACTTGGTGATTCGTAATCGGAATAAAGCTTAAAGAAACGAAGGAGTTATCATTAAGGGTATGATCTAAATCCATCTTTATATACTCTTATATGTTGTATATGGTTTACAAGTTGCATAAAAATTTAAAAACCCGTTTTCGTTGCGCAACATAAATCAAGGTTCCTACAGTACGATGTTTTAGGAAATCGCCGAATTGGGTGCCGACGTTTGAATCCAGTGAGATTCGATAGTTTGTTTGGCCACTATGTGACCGCCGATTGTGGCCACCGAATTGCATCCAGAATGTCTTGTGAAAAAAAACGGTTTGATCGGAGGTTACCCTAACCACCAAATAGCCCGCTGAATTGCACTTGATGGGCAGTCTTATCTTTTCGCGTCAATTCGTTTTGGGCCTCTATAAATACCATTTTATCTCTTATTCTTCATTGAGCTCTCTGCATTTACTAAAACCCTAGAGAGAGAAAAAGAGTCTTGAGAGAGGAAGCTTCCTTTAAGGTTCATTAACTCTCCAAACCCAAAACCCATGAGCATCCAAGTACAGACATGCATCATTTCATCATGTGTCTTCATCATTGAGTTGACTTGGTAAGTTGAACAAAAACACCTATCTTTATTAATTGTTCATACTTTCCAAGATTATGCTTTTATTGCATTTATTAGTTGATTAAACGCTAGGAATTTATTTGTTACATCTATTTATGGGTTTGTATTATGATAGCAAGTATTTAGGACCATTTTACCCTCTAACTAGGTCTCGATGCATTGCATTTAGACATTGTTGATGATGACGTATTGATTGCATTTATTGTCCTTGTCATGCTTAATGACAACTCTTGTTGATTGGCATTTGTTTGATAACTAGATTCTATATTTGCTTATTTTCATCTATTTAAGTCTTTATGTTTTCATATAGACATTGATATCTAGGATTGCTTCTGTTGCCATCATTTAATCTCTAGATAAGCATTTAGTGTTGTCTAGCATTAATTGCATTTAGGATTTATTCATATATTCACATAGGTTGTTAATCTCTTCTTTGAGAGTTAAGTCTTATGACTACGGGTGTGTAATGCACAAGCGAATTGGTAAAGAATCACTATAGAAGACCCATCAGGTAGTAGTGGTGGGTTAGTGATCGAGAATGGTACGACTAGAGGTCAACCTAGGTTGTAAACAATATTACATATAGTGGATTTGAGGACCGTATGTGGCTTGATGGATAGCCCGTGAGTTTTGCCCAGTTTGAGGGTTTCTCACTTAAATTAATCGATGTTTGATTTATTGTTTTCCGCACTTTAAATTGTCGATTGATTGCTTGTTTTATTTGGGTTATTTTTAATATTGACTAATCAAGACAATTTGGTAATAATCGATTAACAACCCATTCACCCTTCTCTAGGTTATTTAAGACACACGCGTATTCATTTTCAATTGGTATCAGAGCGGGTTCCTAGACCTACTTAGGTGATCATTGCTCTTGTTTTATGTGTCTTGTATTTGTTTGCATCTTGTTCTTTTTTGGTTTCGGGATGAGTAAAGAGGAAGCGTCAAACACGAGACCACAATTACTCAAGGGTGAAAATTACTCCTCATGATAGGGGAATATGGAGTTCTATCTATTGACGATAAATGATAGGGTGTGGATGGTGATTGAGGATGGATACACACCTCCCACCATGATTGCCGATGATGGGAACACTGTGCCAAAGCCCAAGGCTCAATAGAGTGCCCAGGAGTTTGTACCCAGGAGTTTGAAGCTTTGAAATTGAATAAGAAGGCAATGCATGCTTTATTTTATGCAATGGATAAGAGTCAATATAAACTCATCCAAATCACCAAAAATGCATATGAAGCTTAGGTAATCTTAGAGATGGTGTATGAGGGAACCGAAGTGATGAAAGACTCCAAGCTCCAAGTCTTCTAAACATAATTTGAGACAATTAGGATGGAGGAGCATGAATACTTTAATGACTTCCAAGTGGAGCTGATGGACATCGTGAATCAAAGCCATTAACTAGGTGACATATACTCAGATATGAGGATCAATCAAAAGATCATGAGATCACTACCTTATAGATTCGAATCCAATGTGATGGCTCTTGAAGAAAATAGTGACTACAAAAAGAAGAAGCCGAGTGAAGTTATTGGAAGGCTTCTAGCCAATGAGTCTAGAGGACTCATACAACCTCACCTTCCAAGAAGTAAAAAGGAATTGCTTTGAAGACCTCCAAGCATGATAAGGACGAGAGATGACTCTAATGGTGAAGAGATTTAAGCAATTCATGAAGCTATAAAAGAGAGGTTATAATTCTAGCGGAAATGACTTCAATAAGAAGGTCACATTCAAGAAAGGTGAGCCAATCCAAGATAAGCCTGTAAGAAAAGGCATTCAATGCTTTGAAGGACAAGGATATAGGCATATCTCCATAAATAGTGGTAAGTTGAAGGTCAAGAGAAAAGGAAAGGCGGTGGCCGTCTCATTAAGTGATAATGGAAGTGAAGAAGTTTCATCAAGTGATGAAGAACTTGCAATTAACTACATGGCATTTAAAGCCTCCCATATAGAAGATGTAGAAAAAGGCAACAAGGCCTTAAGTTGTGACTCTAAAGGAGAAGTTAAATATAGTGTAAATAGAAGCTATTTTGTGAAGCTAACAAGAGGGAAAGTGATGAAGAGGAGAAAAAACAAATAGAAAATAACTCAAGTAATGAGAGTTCTTCATCAGACTCCAATAAAGAGATTGGTGAAGCTATGGTCCTTAAAGACTTCATTGAGTACTTTGAAGACTCTAGGTTGAATAAAAAAGAGAGATCTAAAAGATAATGGAAGAGAATCTCAAGCTTTCAACTAAGGTGGCTCACTTGAATGAAGATGTGAGGAGAGTCAAGGAAAGTGAAGACTTGTTGAAAAACAAAAACTTCAACTAAAGGCAAAGGTAGATGACTCATTGAAGACGGACATGGTTGATGTTTTCAAATTTGAGAAGGAGATTGAAGAATGCAACCAAAGGATAAAGGCAATAAAAGATGAACTTGGCAATAAAGACAATTCCTTGAATATTGTCAAGGATAAAGAGATGAGGTACCTTGAAGATTTGAAGAATGCTAAGATCATTCTGTTAGGATTATGCTCGATAGCAAGAGTGTAATACTGTATTTGACAATCTTTTCATATTAATAAAGTGATTTCTAGTTTAACAAATCTTATAGCATTTATAGTTTAATTATTATAATTGTCAAAAGTAAATAATCATAAGGTCAAAAGACTATGAGAAAAGAAGAATTGTTCATACATCTAGATATGTATGAGGTAGACACAATTCTTTAGTTAGTCTTGAATAATATTTACAACTTAAGATAAAAGGTTGGACGCCTTTATCTTGTCAAAGTTGAAGATTCTTTTGTTAGCATTTGAGTAGGATCAAATGTGTTATGATGAGTCTAAAATCATCAAAGTGTGGTGTCTTTAGGCAAAAGAATCTAGTGCACTAGGTGCATTGAATTGGATCTCAATGAAATACTTTATCTAGAACCGTCAATGGATAAAAGTTTTCATTTGAAGACAATTGGAGAGTCTATTTCAATCCTGAGATAAAAGATGGACTTATGGTTGCAAGTGTTATCATTTGAGCTATCATTGAGTACGATTATATAGCATAGTCTATCCTCGATGGTTTGGTGGTATTCATTTGTTAATCGATAGAGGACTTCATTTATAGATATGGACATCGTGGCTTCATTTATTAAATGAGAGTAGAATATCATCATATGGATGTTTTGAGGTATTGGATATTAAATCTTAACGTTAAGTTTTCAATAGTGTCTATTGAAACATGGCTTCTGGACAAGTCAAAATATCGAAGTTCAAAATGTGGTCATATGAGTAAATATGGTAACTTGGAGAGCTATATGCGGTCTATGAGCTCTTGGCGATTACTGATATTCTTCACGAGGATACACTTTCTCCGATAAGGTTGTCTAGGGTATGAATGAGTAACATCAACTTATTCTATCTTTATTTAAGAGTTCAATTTTAGTTCTTTAGTGGAATGAACAAAAATTAAATAGATCGGACCTAAGTGAATCATTTGTTGATTGTGATTGGGTTGTGTCTATTGGAGCTTAAATTAAGATAGCCCGCCAAGATCCCCAATCCACACGAACTTGCATGTGAACTTGTTTATTTTTGTAAGAATAGGTCTAATTCACATGTAGACTTTTTTATTAAGGTCTAATGGATTTAATAAAATAAGAAAAATAATATATGACCCATATATATGGTATGGGCGGCAAGGCTATTTAGAATAGCTTAATTATATTATTTTTATTTTATTATTTAATTAAATGAAAATTAATTAATTATTTAATTAAAAGTCAAAATCTTTTTCCTAGTAGGAGATGGTCTCCTAAAATTATTCTATTGTTGGTAGTATAATTAATATTAAAGACTATATTTGATAAGTAGATAAATAAAAGGAATTATTTATCTAATCAATTAGGAAGTCATTAATATGGTTACAAATACACTATTGAGTTGGATTAGGAGTCTTTGTAGAGGATAGAATTTCTTTTATAAAAGGATTCTTAACCACCAAATAAATCTACTTAAGGAAAGGATTCTTAACAACCAAGTAAATCCTTCTTAGGAAAACAATTAAGTCTCCTAATTATATTCTATGAAATTTTGGCCAGCTATGTATATATAAGAGGAGGATATAATTCCTTTTAGATAAGGATTCTTAACTACCAAAAGGAAAGGATTCTTGCCAACCAAGTAAATCCTACTTAGGAGAGGACTTACGATCATATATATATATATAGGTTTGGAAATTTTGGCCAGCTCAAATTAATTGCAAGAATTAATTTTGGCCAAGCTTGGGATTTTCTAGAGAGAGAATTCGGTCAAGCAAGAGAGAATTTTGAGGGAGAAAAAAAATTGGGTTTTTACTCTGGACAAAATTCGACCAACTCATAGAGATAGTGTGAATTCGGCCAAGAAGAGAAAAACATGGAACATTTTTGTTTTCGATAGTACACTAGTATCCTTTACATCAAAAGGGTTTTGTGTACAACATTGAATCAAGGTTCACGTGAGTTTCAATCAAATTGATCGATAATTCACAAGTGGCCGGACGTTCTTGATTTTTCTCTTGAAGGATTATTGTGACTAACAAGGAACGAGATTTTGTTTGTTTCCATCCTTAGGTATACAAGAAAAAGAAAGGGAGCCCACACTCCTAGGTGATTCACGTTCGTGATTGGATTGGAAAATCTTGCGGAATCAATTCGGCGCTTGTTCAATCGTCACAAGAAAAAGGTACGACACTTTTTATATACATCAATTAATCTAGGGTTAAGGTTCTTGTTATTTAAAAGGGAAATTTTTTTATTTATACGCAAACCCTAATTTTTTATTTTCTCACGCTTCTGTTGCGTTTTGAACCGATTTTTTTCCCTCCACATTCAACCTTAAGCTCAAGACAAAAGCAAAGCTTTACCTCTATAACATCCTAAGAGGAAGATTGATCTTAGAGATTCATCCAAGAGTGTCTAAATGAAGATGTCAACAAACAATGGAGCTCAACCTCAACAACCAAGAGCTTCACATTCAAACTTCCCACAACCGAGGCCTTCTCAACCAAGAAAGCAAGCTAAGAACATTCAACCAAGGAAGCAACCCAATCTCGTTCAACAACAATGAGAGAGAGAACCGATTCAACATCAAAGACAATATCAAATGCATGACAAGTCTCTAATGACCACACAGGGATATGGTATGACTCTTAATTTTATACCTACTTGTCTTTATTATGATGTTGAAGGGCATATTAGGCTAAATTACCATAGGTTCATCAAGAAATATAGGGTTGAGAGCTTGATGGAGAGGAATAGACTTAGAAGGGCCAATATGCATGTGCCTAGGAAATCTAGAGTAAATGATCCTAGAAAATCTATTAACATGATGACTATGACCACCAGGAATGAAAATGTGTCACCTAAGTGGATTAGAAAAGATGAACTCGCATGTTGTTGTGCTAACATGTCCCCATAAACTCAACTATGTCTAATGGACTTCTAGGTCTATAGGTAGGGATGGCAGCGGGTCGGTTTCGGGTGGGTTTTGTAAAATCCAAACCCTCACCCATGAAAATTTTCCTCACCCACGCCAGCCCCACGAACCCAGCTCTTTCGCCCTCAAACCTGCGTAGGTAAACGGGTTCGCGGGCTGGTTTGAACCCACGGGTTATGGCTGTACCCATACCCTCACTCGTAAACCCGTGAAATAATATGGGTTCAAGGGTGGATGCTTCACCAATGGGATACCCACAAACCTGCAACCCATGAACCCGCGATTTGTCATTTGTAAATTTCCACATGTAATCACCTATTGGATACTTAAATGAATTAAATTTTCATTTCTAATTCCCTACTTGATACATTACAAAACAATAATAACGATAAAAATAAAACGACCAAAATAATTTAAACGTCTATATATGTTTATATACAAGTATTTTATTTATACGGGTTCATTTTTCCAACCCGTACCTGCCCGCGAACCCATCAAGTTTTTCATTAAACGGGTTTACGGGTTCATGGGTTGTAAATCCACCATCCACACCCGACTATACAGGGTCGGGTTTGGACGGGTGCCTGCGGGTGCGGATCAAATTACCATCCCTACTATAGGGCTCATGCCTCCTATTGACATGGTTGGAATTGATCCCATTTAGGGAGCTCAAGTAAAAAGAGCGAACTTGCATTCTTGAAATGTGCAAAAAAATTATCTATTGTATGCCTCTTTATTAATTGCTTGAGATACTAGGTTTCACATATATGTTTATATGGTATTTTTGTTCAATAAGTGTGTAACCTTGCTTTGTTTGTAATCCATGTCACTTTTATATTCAAATATGCATTTTGGACTACGAGAATTGATTAGGAAGTACTTTTGAATGACTTATAATTTATCTCCATCATATGTGAACTTGATTATGACATGCATAAAATGATATGGATGAAATATGTTTGATTGCTTGATTTGCAAAATGTGTGTGAAAGAAAATGAGAAGACTAAACTCAATAAAGATCTTATATCCATTAAATCAGTAAGGATGTTTGATCCAATTTAGTTTTATCTCTCTTCTTAATGACTTGAACAAGATAACAAATCAATAAGGATTTCATATCCATTCAATCAATAAGGATGCAATATCCGTGTCTTGCTTGATATAGTTGCTTATGTGTTACAAATGCTTTTGAAAAACTATATCATGTTTGCTTATAAAAAAAGGGTACAAATTGGTTTGAATTCTTATGGAAACCCTTTTGATGTTTGCTTTGCCAAATACCATTGCTTGAACTTTGATGTTATATGTCTTGCATGCAAAGCAACACATTCACACATTCTCTTTAAAATAAAACTCCTTGATCTCTCTCAATTATTCAAGTTGCATAAAGTTTATGTTTATGATTATGCAATCATCTCTTGTGTGAATATCTCTCTTTGCTAAAGCAACCCGATAGAGGGAGCTCATTTTCCTATTTGATAACAAAAATGGGTGGAAGTCTTGAGAAGTATAAGGGGAGTGTTATTTATGCTTTGGGGGAATAGTTTTGAGATAGACTATCCTATTTAGGGGAAACATTTCATTGCACTACATTATATTGACTGTATTGTTTCTTATTGCAAATGCTTGTTTTATTTTGAACACTTCACATGCACTTGTTCTTGGAAAGTGTTTTTCTTGCTATGATGGCAAAATACTGTATGACTCAACCGGTGTTCCTTGAACCTCTTCTAAGGCAATATGTCTAGCGAGGTACTCTTTGTGTAAGTTCCTTATTTTGATTGGCTTATTTCATGACAATCTACACTGGGATTATTTGTAATGGGTAGCTCAGGCATCAAATTGCGATTTTTCATTATCAAGCTTCCAAGATCCCAAAAAGATTCAAGAGAGGTAGTTCACTTGTTCTTAACCTCTTGAAGAGATTTAGCTGCACACACTCACAACTCATGCATTCTTTAGTCATCTTGTATTTGTGTTTTTTCTTTGCACATTGCACACACACTTCCATGCATTTATACTTCATTGTTAGACTTAAGTGTGGTTGTGTGTTATGTAATTCATTTCCCAATATTTGATCAGAAATGTCTTAGCTTGAGTTTTTCAGTGCAATGTTTGACTGCTCTGGAAGTTTTCCTTTCCAGGTATCGATATGCGGCCATGATCGGTGGTTAGGGTGACCATCGAATGGACCGCCGTTTGAAACCAGAAGTTCTGGTTTATGATTGGCTGTTAGAGTGACCGCCGAATGGACGGTCGAATGATACCAGAATGTCTGGTCTTCGATCGATGGTTGGTACGACGGTTTGAGAGACCGTCGAATGAGGTACCGATTGAATCCAGTAGGATTCAACAGTTTGATCGACGGCCATATGACCGCCAAATTGCATCCAAAACTTCTGGTGCAAAACGGTTGTCTGATTGGCTGTTACTCTAACCGTAGAATAGCCTGCCGAATTGTAGTTGAAAGGTAATCTTGTCTTTTCATGTCAATTGATTTTAAGCCTGTATAAATACCCATTTGTCTCTTCTTCTTCATTGAGCTCTCTGTATTTACTGAAACCCTAGAGAGAGAAAGAGAGGGTCTTGAGAGAGGAAGCTTCCTTTAAGCTTCATTAACTCTCCAAACCCAAAACCCATAAGCATCCAAGCATAGACATGCATCATTTCATCATGGGTCTTCATCATTAATTTGACTTGGTAAGTTTAACAAAAACCCATCTTTATTAATTGTTCATACTTTCCAGGATTGTGCTTTTATTGCATTTATTACTATATTAAACACTAGGAATCTATTTATTGCATCTATTTTTGGGTTCTATTGTATGATTGGGTTTGTATTGTGATAGTTAGTATTTAGGACTGTTTTTCCCTCTAGCTAAGTCTATATGCCTTACATTTAGACATTGTTGATTATGACTTATTGATTGCATTTATTGTGCTTGTCGTGCTAATGACAACTCTTGTTGATTGACTTTTGTTTGATAACTAGATTTTATATTTGCATATCTTCATCTAGTTAAGTCTTTATGCTTTCATATAGACATTGATATCTAGGATTGCTTCTATTACAAACATTTAATCTCTAGATAAGCATATAGTGTTGCCTAGCATTAATTGCATTTAGGATATATTCTTATATTCACATAGTTTGTTAATCTCTTCTTTGAGACTTAAGTCTTGTAACTACGGGTGTGTAGTGCACAAGCAAATTGGTTAATAATCACTATAAAAGACCCGTTGGATAGTAGTGGTGGGTTAATGACCGAGAATGGTGTGACTAAAGGTCAACCTAGGTTGTAAATATCATCACATAAAGTGGATTTGAGGACCGTATGTGGCTAGATGGATAGCCCATGAGTTTTGCCCAGTTTGAGGGTTTCTCACGCAAATCAATCGATGTGGACAACCCATTCACCTCCTTCTAGGTTAGTTAAGACACACGCCTATTCATTTTCACTTTGTAGTAGTTACAAGAGATGTCAAACTCCATTTGAATGTCATGTATAATTTCTTTGGGCTTGTATAACCAATGATCAAAGAATTTCTCCTATATGGGTTCCCATATAACATGTGCGCTTGCTTGCCTCTGATGCGAAAATTGTGCTCCTATGGAGCATGCGTGCTAATTGTCAAAATTTCTAATATGGAAATATTTTGAATTGAGAACCCTAGCCGCACGTTATTGCCAATTGCAATCCTCAACAATACATCGAACTTGATACCGTGTTGTATCAAACTTGAACAACCTATTTTGGAACCGGTTGGCAAAGGCATAACTACCTAATTGCGATTCTAGTTGTTTCTTGCTTGGAAAAAATTCACCCACTTCAAGATGCATAGTAACAGGTTTGGGTGCAACTTCTCCTGAATTGATAGAATAAATTGTACACGGAAATGGAACAGGCCCATGAAAATAGGTAAACTGCTCGTCATACCGATTGGGAACTCGCTCACAATTGTAATTAAATTATGATTTTGTTTTATCATGCTCGGGATTGTGTTGGTTACCCCGTCATATCTGTAAACTAAAATGACAATGAGGAGATTGTAATCCCTCATGAATGTCATCCAAATGGACAGCCATGTTAGGTACATCCGACCTTTGAAACTCTTCCATAGTACTAATTTGTATATTGATTTTTTGTGTATGATGAAATTCATGATAAGGAGTTACATAGTGTTGGTTGTGAGAGGACTTTAGTGGTTTATGTTTCTAAAAATACAAACACGGTTAAATGCTCAAGACTAACCTAGAGGGTGGTGAATAGGTTAGACACCTTTTTCGACTCCCTTAGAAACAAACAAAAGTTTGTCCCTTTAGATTGCATGTTTCACAATATATATATATATATATATATATATATATATATATATATTAATTGAAGCTAACTAATCAATGTATATATATATATATATATATATATATATATATAAGCATATAAGATGTGATACAAACAAACATACATAAAGTATATACCAACAATTTTGTAGTATGGAAGTCAACTTACATATAAAGTTCTATCCGAAGTATTCAAATAACAAATACAAATATAAGAGAGATAGGGATAGATAAAAGTTGACACAAGATATAACGTGGTAAACCTTCGAAGAGGAAACATCCACGGGTTAGCAACCACCGGCAAACAAAATCTAATAGTAGATAAGAAAAGTACAATCTCTCAAGTGACCCCTTCACCTAGAAACTACCCTCCTATCCTACTCATGAATATGTCAGCCTCTTGCCCAACATTTTGAGGCCTCACACCTCTTGTCAAGACTTCCTTGCTCAGCCTTCCGGATCCTCACGACCCTATGCAAGACTTCCTTGCTCACCCTTCCGAATCCTCACAACCCTAGGCAAGACTTCCTTGCTTGACATTTTGAGGTCTCCCACCTCTTTTCAAGACTTTCATGCTTAACAGCATAGTCCTCACACCTATTGTCAAGACTTCCATCTCACAAGGCATCTAGGTGATCATGAATGCAAAACGCAAACAAGCATGCAACATAGAATGTTATGATCAACACATCCTATGGAAAATACTAGACATAATCATGAATGCACAAATCAATTGTTGTCTAGTTAAAATGCATGTCTAATTCATCTAGTTCATACAAAATATATGACAAGTTAATTTCAACCTAGATACATGCATAAATCTAAACTTGAACTCAAGATATATTTAATTAATCATATAATCAAGTTTAAATCATGTAAACCAAAAACAAGCTAAAATCATGTGACAAAGTCATCTAGATTAAAACAAAAGTTATAGAGCATATTTTCTATTCATGAAATCAACGAAGCACAAGAATAACTCAAAAGAACACAAGCACATGTGTCATAGTGAGATTTCGGCCAAAGAGAGCCTAATACATGTGAGGAACTATATTTCACAAAATCAATCAATTAAAGATCATCAAATAGTCCTAGAATCAAAGCTAACAAAATACAATCCCAAACATGTGAAAACATAGGCAAAATCAAAACCTAACTCAACATGTGAGATTTCAATTGAAACTCAATCTAGCTTTATATAAGTTCAAAGCTCAAATAAAAACAATCACAACACACACACACACACACACACACACACACACACACACACACACACACACACATATATATATATATATATATATATATATATATATATATATATATATTGAAGAAGAAAACCCAAGGCAATTGACCAAGTTTTAAAAGAAAACTTTGAGAGAAAATCAATACCTTAGTTGATTTGGTACGGTCCCATTTTTGTGAGGTTAGACTCCAAAAACAATAATAAAACTAACTCAAACCTTCAGATAAAAGATGGAGGATGATTAGAAAAACACTATCAACTTTGAATCACTCAGAAAGGAGTTCAAATGAAGAAGTTATGGTGTTTGGAATGTGAGAAAATTTGGGAGAAAATTATGCACTCAAATTGTGAGAGGGAAGAGATATATAAAGGAGAGGGAAAAGAATACAAGCAAAATGTCAAAAAAGACTTAAGTGCACCAAGAACACTTGCTACCCAAAATGGCACGTGGGCTTCTCGGGGCAGCAAGTATTCTGGCCCCAGATGGCCACGCGCAATCTAGGGAAATATTGCTTGGTTGGACTTCTTTTGCGGACATGGAAATATAAGATACTCAACCTAGAAAATAAGAAATTTACTCGATATATGAATACGAAGACAATGTATGCAACATGAGTTGAAAGTGTAGTATATTTTGATATAGAACTTGAAATTGAAAGTTTGAGTAACCAAAGTGTTTGGAACTCAATCAAGAATGATCTAAGACTAAACTCAAGTTCATTATACATGTTTTACAAACATATACACATACAAACACATTTCACACTAGAATACAAACTACATAGAGATAGTCTCCAATCATGCATTTTCCAAAACATGTTATTTTCATACCGATGCTTGAGCATTCATCTTCAAGTTTGTGAATGTGTTATAAATGGGGCACAACGATACAGGGACACATATGAATGATTTGTGTGTGTGTGCCTAAGTCTTGTAAGAGAAAGATAAAGCCTTAATATACCTTTGTAAAATCATATAGCATCCTTTCTCTTTGAAGACTTTATACTTGCTTTGACTAGTTGTTATTCCTTCTTTGAAGCTTGAATCATCATAAACCTAAACAAATAAATCATTACAAGTAAACAACATTTTGATATGGAATTAATGCCAACAAAATCTAAAACCTAACAGTTTCATTTCTGGAGACTCAATGTTGATTTCCTCAACACCGATGCAAACTAATGGGTCAACATTCTCTCGACGAAGCAACAATGCAATGCCCTCATCATCAAAAATCTCAATTGGCATGTTAGGATGAAAAGTTTGTGGAAGATTCGTCGTACTAACCCGATAATGAGCTCTATCAATTTTGGTGACGTTGAATACCTTATCTAACAATTGATCATAATTTGAATCCCTTTAAAAATCAAACGCCTTCGCTTTTCGACCATCATACCAATACTCACCATGATGATTTTTCTATTCTTCACCCCAATTCAAACCCAAATGCACATTTTTCATAGTCAACCCTGAAAAATAATTCAACAAATATTATCGATCATTAAAATATTCATTATTTCAAAGAACAAAAATGAAAAAAATTATCCACAACAAAAAATAATTTCAGAGCCATGAGGAAAATCACCGAGTCAAGGTGACCCGATATCGGGTCAAGGTGACCTGATATCGGGTCACCCTAACCCGATGGTTTTTTTTATCGGGTCATGGTGACCCGACGTTGGGTCACCTATTCCAATGAAAAAACCATTGGGTCAGGGTCGCCCTGACCCTATGCTTTTTTTCATAGTTTCAGAACTATGCAAAATACCTTCAGGTTGGGGTGACTCGGCATTGGGTCGGCTAACCCCGTGGAAGAAAGGCATCGGGTCTGGGTGACTCGATAAATGATTTTTTTCATTGTTTTTGAACTATGTAAAAAAAAACATCGGGTTTGGGTGACCCTGTAAGGACCTTGAAGTTATTATTGGCTTATTTCATGACAAACCACACCACATTGGGGATGATTGTGTAATGGGTAGCTTAGGTCCTCGTTGGCAAGCTTCCAAGTATCTCTATGACTTCAAGAGCAAAAAGTATATTTACTTGACTTTGTATCTTAAAGAGTTTAGGCGCACACACACATTTCATGCGTGATTTGTTTCATTTTAGATTTGTGTTGTCTATTGCTTATGAGTGTATGTGTGTGCATCATTTACACATTGCACACACTCTTAAATGCATTTGTAGCAACATGCATTTGTATCTTATTACTTATGTGTGCATCTTTGCTTACTATCACACTTGCACTTTATTCTTAGCTTTAAGTGTGGTTTTGTGTAGTGTCTACGCGTGCATGATGATGTGCTTGTTTTAGTGTATTGAGTGACCATTTGAGAAGGTCTCATTCTTCTCTTAGTTTGGTCTTCGGTCACTAGGTTTTATTCTATGAGTTTGGGCATTCTAGTTAGTGTCCAAATCTGACATTTGGTCACTCATTTGACCATTACTCTTTCTACAAGCATCCAAATCATGTTTTATAAATTGGAGTAAATTAGACTTCCATACCTTTCCAACGATAGATTATACGAAAGGTTTCAATATCGTTTGGTCATATTTTCGGTAGCTCGAATCTGAAGCTGTTGTGCTATCATATTTTTCCCGAGAGTATAGCGACATCAGGGTGACCTTAGGGCAACATGGTTTCCAAGTCACTTTTTCAAGTGTATTTTGGCACCCAAACCCAAGAACAAAGCAACCTTGAAGCGACCTATCATCCTGGTCGTTCTAAGGTCGCTTTTGATGCCCAGAAATCATGTTTTCTTTGTAAAACAACATAGTTTCAACTTGGGCCTCTATTTAAACTTTATATTCTTCCCCAACTTTTTTTAGGCCTTCAAGAGTATGTTTTTAGTTAGAAAGAATCCCCTAGAGAGAGAAAGCTTCAAACTTTGTTCATTAACTCTCCAAACCTTGCAACCCATCTTTATCTTGCATCTCTAGCATCATTCAAAGCATGGGTCTTCATTAATTGGTAAGTAGAACTATAATTATTGCTCATTTATTGTTCTAGCTTATCAAGACATGTCATTTATTTCTTAGGTTAGTAAATCTTCATATTTATTGTATATCAATGAAGTTATGCATATTTGTGGTTTGTTTATGATAACTTGCATCATTAGGTCTTTTATGCCTAAATAGCTAATTCATATATGTTCATGTATGCTTAATTGATGATTAGGATGACCTTGTGCATGTATTCTAGTTCATTAACATTTATGTGTATGCCTCATTAATTGCATTTCTTGATTGCATTTGATTGCCCTTGATTATATATTGTGACAACTTATGTTGGTTGGACTTTTATTAACAATTAGATCGTTAGATTTTATCTATACACCAAATTAAGTCCTTATATATAGACATGTATGCATTATTTGATAACTAGGTTACTTAATTGCATTATAACATCTAATTAAGCATTTTATGTTTAGTCTTACACATTATTTCTTTTGAGCATAGTGTCATATATACACATAGACTATATACTCTTCATAGAGTCAAAGTCTTATGGCTTCTAGGTGAAGTTGCACAAGCAAGTCAAGTCTTGCAAACCAAGGGTGGGTTGGTAAGCAATTGGTCAAGTGCCACTGTAAAAGGCCTGAGGGGTAGAGTAGGAGGTGCTCATGCCAAGAGTAGTAGATCATGGGATATCATTAGGGATTGAACCAAGAGTGGCGAGTGGTAATGTCCATAGCTTGAGGTTGTCGAGAGTGAGAGTCTGAGTATCACTTAAGGGTGTAACCTTTTATTCATATAGTGTATTTCTGTGATCTTGTGTGGCTAGCAGAATAGCCCATGGTTTTCCCATTTGGAAGGTTTCCACGTATATATCAAGTGTTCTTTATATTTTTACACTTTACACTTGATTTTGTATGCTTGTTTGTTGGGTGAATCTTTAATATTGACTTATCAAGAAAAAATTATAATTGACTTGATTAAAACCTATTCACCTCTTATAGGTTTATTAGATACACATTTTAAGGGAATTTTTAATTGGTATCAAATTGGGTTCCTTAACATAACTAGGTTATCCAAGCTCTTGTTTGTGTGTCTTGCATTTGTTTGTTGCATTTCATTTACATTCACTTAACCCAAAACACCATGAGTGATTTTGAGAGACTAGAGAGTGCTTTGATCTCTGAACCACCATTGCTCACCAAGAATAACTACTCCTATTGGAAAGTGAGGATGGAAGTATTTTTGATGGACCTTGATGAGCATGTATGGAAGTGTGTGGAAGAAGGATACTCACCTCCCACGAAGACACTAGAGAAATAGACTTCTATGCTTAAGCCAAAGTCCAAGTGGACTAATGACGAACTAAAGGCTGTAGAATGGAACTCAAAAGGCATCTGTGCCTTATCTTGTACAGTGCATGAGAGTCAAGCAAACTCATCCAAATCACTTGAGATGTTCGAGAAGCTTGAGAGATTATAAGAGTCACACATGAAGGTACTGAGAAAGAAGGGGACAAGAATTTGGGTACATTGAAGATAAAGCTTTATTGTTATGATTGTGGAGGCTATGGTCACTTCTCCATGAATTATGGAAACTCAAAGAGTAAGAGTCGAATAGGAAAATCTAAGGCCTACTCTTATAGTGAAAGTGAAGAAAGATCTTCAGGTTCCAAGAGATGTGAAAGGCTCACATAGTCCTTCACGCCACTATAAAAGGCTTGAGGGGTAGAGTAGGAGGTGCTCACGCCAAGAGTAGTGGATCAGGGGATATCATTAGGGATTGAACCAAGAGTGGCGAGTGGTAATGTCCATAACTTGAGGTTGTCGAGAGTGAGAGTCTGAGTATCACTTAAGTGTGTAACCTTTTATTCATATAGTGTATTTCTGTGATCTTGTGTGGCTAGCAGAATAGCCCATGGTTTTCCCATTTAGAAGGTTTCCACGTATATATCAAGTGTTCTTTATATTTTTACACTTTACACTTGATTTTGTATGCTTGTTTGTTGGGTGAATCTTTAGTGTTGACTTATCAAGAAAAATTTATAATTGACTTGATTAAAACCTATTCACCCCTTATAGGTTTATTAGATACACATTTTAAGGGAATTTTTAATTGGTATCAAATTGGGTTCCTTAACATAACTAGGTGATCCAAGCTCTTGTTTGTGTGTCTTGCATTTGTTTGTTGCATTTCATTTACATTCACTTAACCCAAAACACCATGAGTGATTTTGAGAGACTAGAGAGTGCTTTGATCTCTGAACCACCATTGCTCACCAAGAATAACTACTCCTATTGGAAAGTGAGGATGGAAGTATTTTTGATGGACCTTGATGAGCATGTATGGAAGTGTGTGGAAGAAGGATACTCACCTCCCACGAAGACACTAGAGAAATAGACTTCTATGCTTAAGCCAAAGTCCAAGTGGACTAATGACGAACTAAAGGCTGTAGAATGGAACTCAAAAGGCATCTGTGCCTTATCTTGTACAGTGCATGAGAGTCAAGCAAACTCATCCAAATCACTTGAGATGTTCTAGAAGCTTGAGAGATTATAAGAGTCACACATGAAGGTACTGAGAAAGAAGGGGACAAGAATTTGGGTACCTTGAAGATAAAGCTTCATTGTTATGATTGTGGAGGCTATGGGCACTTCTCCACGAATTATGGAAACTCAAAGAGCAAGAGTCGAATAGGAAAATCTAAGGCCTACTCTTATAGTGAAAGTGAAGAAAGCTGTTCAGGTTCTAAGAGATGTGAAAGGCTCACATAGTCTTTCATGCTTTACATGATGACAACTTAAAAGCAGCCACAAGACACCGATCACTCAAGGTTGACAATGAATAAGCTAGTTTGGATAATGATTGCCATGAGAGCACAAGTGGTAGAAGCTTTGATGAAGAAAGTTCAAGCTCCAAGAACTTAAGTGATGAAGGGGAATTATGAAAACTTCATTAAAAGTCCTTGAAGAAGAAAAATGAAGAAATCAAGAAGTTGAAGAAGGAAAACCTTCAACTAAGGACCATGTTAGATGACTCCTTAAAGATGGACATAGTTGATATGTTCAAGTATGATAAGGAGATTGATGATTGCCATTAAAGGATGAAGGCAATGAAGGATGAACTTGCCAACAAAGAAAACTCCTTGAAGATTGTCAAGGAAAGAGAGATAAGGTGCCTTGAAGAATTAAGGAATGCCAAGGTTAAACAACCTTAAGCTCAAGGCAAGAGCAAAGCTTCATCCAATAAATCCTCAACTCAAGGAAAGTCCATACAAGCCTTGGCAACTTAACCAAAGCCTAAGCAATCCAAAAAGAAATAACAATTCTTTGAGAAGTCAATCACTTCCTACAACAAGCCAACTATGAGGAAATGAGTTGATCACAAGAAACATGATCAACCAATGAGGCAAGATCAACTGGCTCAACCAGCTCAAGAAGCTAGATCACAAAGATGCCACCAATCGGCTTAAGTTCTAAGGAGAAGCCAACTGGTGCATCATCAAAGACAACCTCATCAATATGGCAATACCTCGACGAGACCTCAATGCAATGGTATAATTTCTTCCTTTGTACTTACTTGTCATTTTTGTGGTATGATCGGTCACTTAAGACCAAATTACTTTAAATACATCAAGATGTGTAGATTAGAGAGCATGAAAGAAAAACAGTTGAAAAAGAGGGCAAGTTTACATAAGCTTATGGGAGTTAGAAACATGATTGCTATCGTGTGTGGCTAGCAGAATAGCCCGTGGTTTTTCCCATTTGGAGGGTTTCCACATATATATCAAGTGTTCTTTATATTTTCACACTGTAAACTAGATTTTGTATGCTTGTTTGTTGGATGAATCTTTAATATTGGTTATTCAAGAAAAATTCATAATTGACTTGATTAAAACCTATTCACCCCCTTCCTTTTCTAGGTTTATTAGATACACACTATAAGGAAATTTTCAGACCCGACATCGAATTGGGGTGACTCGACATCGGGTCAGCCTAACCCGTGGAAGAAAGGCATCGAGTCAGGGTGACCCGATATTGGGTCTCCCTGACTCGATGCCTTTCTTCCTCGGGTTAGGCTAATCCGATGTCGAGTCACCTCAAGCCAATGGTTTTTTTTATAGTTCGAAAACAATGAAAAAAAACGTCGGGTCACCCTAGCATGAGGAAAAAAAGTATTGGGTCAAGGTGACCTGACCCTTTTGTTTCTCGGGCAGGGGTGACCCGACATTGGGTCACCCTGACCCGACACTTTTTTCATTGTTTTAAGACCCATTTCGAATTCAAAAAAATCTAAAGATATGTGAATACCTTCATCAAAATAAGGATTAGAAAGTTGGAAAAAAACAATTACAATGTAATACTTACCTTTCAAACAACTTTACATAAATTTCCCCGATTTTTTTAAAACCAAATATTTGAAAAAAAAAAAAAAGAGGTGGTGTAGAGAAAAAAAAAGGTTAGATGTTGTTTAGTTAATGGTTTTATGAGTTTGTTGGTAAATTTTAGCTAATGGTTGGTAAATCTAATAAATAAAGTTAATAAACATAGTGAAGTTATAAGTGAGGGCATTTTGAGAATTTTAGGGCATTTTTGCAATTTATTTGAGTTTTAGGGTAAATTTACAATTCAGTCCCTAAAATATGGCAGTTTTGCTAAAAAAAATTATATATATATATATTGGGTGTGATAATAATTTAAGAGTGTTTATAATTAGTTTGTATTAAAATGAATATTTATTTCAATGAGGGTACTATTGGCATTAGGATGGGTGCTTACAGTAATATTTATTTTTAAAATTTTAGATATATACTAATAAGTTTTATAGGTGTCTATATTTGTACCCTTAAAAAATCTTTATATTAACGAGTTACTAACGAATTAACGGTTTTACAAAGGTGAACCCAAAAATATCCATTATATTTCGTATTTTAATGGATTGACCCATTAACAACCCGATTTGATAAACTAAACCCATCAACTGCTATTTTCTAATGGGTTTGGGTTGTGTGAAATTTTGTCAAGTGACGATATTAGCACCCCTAAAAAACTGTTTGTACACCCATTTCGTATGTACACTCCTAAAATATTTTAAAAATATCTGGTTCGTAAATAAACGTCACTTAATGCTAAAAATATCATTTCTTTAATTTTATTGTATTATATTTTTGTTAGCACACCCCACTATTTTGTTGTCTAATCAGAATTATTTAAAATTTGATTCTTTAATTTCTCTTTAAAAAATATTTTTCTAATTTTTGCAAAAACATTTGATGTCACTAGAAAATTGTCTGAAAAAAAATTCTTTTCAATGCATTAAAACTTTTTTTAATTATTTAATTTTTTAAGCTAAAAATTCTCTAATTCCACCAAATTGAAAAACTACTAGACGTAACTGTATCCGGTGCATGTGTTGCTTTATCTATTTTATTATTATTATTTTGAAATTTAAAATCCATTAATAGAAAACAACAATTACACCGACCAATAAGAAAGGCCATATGTAAAAAGAGGCACTCATAACATAACGGTGTATTTGATTCCTCTGTTCCTAATAAATTTTATTGCTGGTATTGATTTTTATTTTACTCAATTATAGCAGGAAATTGTTGGTCAACTCAATCAATTTGTATTCCTTAAAAAAAATCGAAATTAGTATTTAAAATAGAAGTTAAGATTTGATAAAATAGAAAGGTTTTTATTATCATATCAAACAATTAATAGGAAATGTCCTTTTTTATATATAAATGATTGATATAAAACCAATTAATAATTATTTGTGTGTACTTACAAACTATTTAGTCATTTAAGTAATTTTATCAAAGGGTAATATTGGATTTTTAAAAATATACTAAATTAGGGTGTACATACAGTTTTTGAAGGGTGTAAATATCACCACTCAATTTTGCTAGAATGGCGGGCTTAAATTATCACAATCTTCTGGGTGGTGAGGTTTCTACGGAATCAAGTCATCTTTGAGGGTGACATGTCTATTTTGCATAGGCTCTTTTCTTGGTTTGGCGTTCAGTTCGTGAGACAGATTTGCTTTAGTCTAGCATGATAAAGAATCCGGAGGATAAGTTTTTGACTCTTCACCGACTTCATGTCTTGGGTCGTTCTTCTAGGTTCTCACGCGTTTTAGAGGTTATTTGGCATCCTCCTCTGCCAGGTTGTCTTAAGGCAAACATATATAGGGCTTTTGTTTGGTAGTCCTTACACTGCTGGTTGTGCAGGGTTTTTCGTACTTACAAAGACTTTGTTAAGGGCCAATTCATTTACTTTTTCTAGTTTCACAAGCCCAATTCAGTTTCTCTAATAGCCATTGCCCACTGACCCTTTTTCTAGTTCTAGGGTTTTCAATTCATAAATAATCTATTAATCTTTATTGCTTAAATCTTTTTTCTCAACTAAAAGTAGTTGCTGCCTGCCATATCTCTCTCTCTCTCCTAAAGTCTCAATCCCATACTCTCATCCATTCAAATAGCATCTCTCTAAAGTCTCAAAGTCTCGGTTCTCACATTAGTTTCTCACTTTGTCCATGCCCAAGTATTTTGTTTTTTTTTTTCGTTATTTTTTACAAATTGTAATTTTCCTTACAAATTATTATTGACGTACTAACCGATAAAATCCACACCAGATAATGAATAATCTCTTGGTCTCTTGCCTTAGTTTGCCATTAATATACTTATTTACGATTTTAATTGAAACGATTATTTGATTTTAAATAATCATAGTTATAATTTTATGAATCCAATAGTATGCATGTGATTTGCGGGACTGGTTGAATTGGTTTTTTTTTTTTAAGTTTGATTTTTATGTTTTAAAAAGTTGAACTTGAATATGTTCTTCAATAATGTGAGTAAGTTTGTTGGTTTTGGGGTTAGATATGTACTACTTCACGGTTTTATAATTTATAATGAAAAAACTATAAAAACGAATAAGGGCCACCATTTGAATTTTCACCTAGGGTCTCAAAAAAGTCAAGGCCGCCCCTGGCTGGGATGTTTCAATACACTTACTGATTTCGATTACCAATAACTTTATTTTAAAAACGCGAATTATAAAATTAAATAGATCAATTTATATTTAATTTTGTGACATTTGAATTAATTGTTGTATAATTATTTTGTCTTTTCCTTTGACATTTAAAATAAATAATTGTTTGATACCAATTACGCATTAAAACAATTTAATGTCTATATAATTCCTTTGGAAAAAAATCATATGTTTTTAGTCATTACATATTAATATTATAATTTATATCAAAGACGTATATTTTGTTTAATGGTACGAAATTGAATATTGCTCCACATTCTCTCGATAATAATAAGAGCAATATTTGGCCTCTTCTACAGATTTGCTTTTGTTAAATCTAAACCAAAATTTAGTATTTAGATAATGAAAATCTTTGTATTTTATAAGTTTGTATTTGTAAATTTGTTAATGATAACATTAAACAGAAAAAAAAAAAGCTGTTACTCACTTAGGAAATAGGAATATACCACCATGAAGGAATTACTATCATTTTTCAAGATTGGTAACAAATCTGGGTTGATATGTATTAATGACATGAAGACTTTTGGGCCCCGTTTGGTGTGCGAGACTGAATTGGATTGGATATAATTAATTATAACATTGTCTATTGTTTGGTGTAACACATGATATGACTAAAATAGTCCAATCTTATGTTTGGAATGATCTGGAATTGGATTAAAAATATTTTACTACTTATTGATTTTATTTTATTAATTTAATTAAAAAAAATCCGAACTTAAAAAAAAAACATTTATAAAGCCATCAAGGTCAATTTTTTTTCCGTGAATTAATTTTCAAAATAATAACAATAATAATAACTCAAACACATCTTTTCTTCAAACCAGAATTCCATATCCAAACTTAAAAAAAAAATCCAAATCCAAACACATCTCCATCGTCAATTCAGATACAATTGTACAAAACATATATCATTCATCAATTTGACAAACTCAAATCATCAATATTTAATCAAGATCATTAATCTTCAAGAACAAAGATTATCAATCAACACACTCAAATCCTCAACTCCAACAACCACACACACACACACATCTTAACTTCACAAAATACAAATTGAATCTCAAAATACAAACCCATAAATAAAAATAATTCCAATAAAAAACTTAAATAATTGCACAAAAAAATCCCCAAAAAAAAAATTGATGCACGGAATTAAAAAAAAAACTGAAAGAGAAGTGATGATCAATTGAAAGAGAGAGAAACGTAGGTGAGTGGGTTGGGGGGAAAGAGAAAAAGAAAGAGAGATGGATTAAATAGTGTGGGCCCAAGCACGAGGTGGGGGGGGGGGGGGGGGGGGGTGGTATTATTATATCCCATGTTCATGGGACTAATTTTGATGGTGGGATTAGTAATCCCATATTCAAAACAACACCAAACGCCGGATTGAGATTAAAATTGTCCAATCCCAGTCCAATCCGGTGTACCCCCCCTCATTTCTCCATTTGGAAAAAATGGGGATAAGAAAGTTTGGGCGGAGGTATATCCATCCCCAACCCCAATTCTCCATTTTTCTGTTTTTCTCAATTTTTTCCCTTTTTCCCGTTTTCCCGTTTTCCTCGGTTCTCCATTTTTCCATTTAACTAAAAATTACAAATTAAATTAAAACAAAATAAACATTCCATTACAAATATAAAATAAAATTAATTAATGCAGTAAAAAGAGTAAATGTGTACATATACTTAGGGTTTCAAAGAATAAAAAAAAATATTAAAAATATATATTTTAATTATATTTATATACGTTTGGGGGAAATGGGGAAACCCCATCCCCAGTTCAATTTGGGATAATTTTCATCCCCACCTCCCTATTTTCCCAAAAAAAAAAATCCCTAAATGGGGATGAGGACAGGGACGTGGCGAATTGGGGCCTTAGGGAAAAATATGCATCTCTATATGAGTGAGTTATTTACCTATAAATAGAAGTCATGTTTCTCCACTCTTCTCATCCCAAGCTAACAAGCTGTTATCTTCTTTCTCCCTAAATTGTTCTTCCCTCTTATTTGAGAGAAAGATTGTAGTTCTCTCCTAAAATATTAGAGAGAGGGTGTAATCGTTTTTGGTTTAATAAAATTCTTCTGGCCTTTGTCCCTAGATGTTTCCTCACATTGAGTGTTTTACCACGTAAATCTTGTATCCATTATTTTTATCTCATATTTTATTCTCAATTCGAATTTACTCTGGGAATCGAAACACGTCGTTTCATAATAGTGATATCAGAGTATCTTGTTGTATTCCAAGTTGCTATGTTGTCAGATTTACTAGGAAATTCTTAGTATGCCCTGTGGTTGCAACATTGACTGATCTTCCATATCATAAAAGAATTGTTCTTGAGTTTACTGACTAAGTGCTTCCGGTAGTATTCGTGGTTGCTGGAAATAAGTGTGTTGGTGTGGAAAGTGCATGTCTAGGAAAGGTTTTGGCTAAGGAAAGACTTGGTACTTAAGAGGTCTACTGTGACCCACCTCTCTTACCTGGGAACCTACTTGGTGTAATGTTAACAACTACGGTCACTATTTTCAGTATACGGTACTATTCACATATGCGGCACTGTTCTCGAGAACTATTTATCAAATGTCTTATGTGAATTTCACAAAGATGGGAGCAAAATTCTTCGAGAAATTCAATGGCTTGATAAAGGATAACTGCTTGACAACAATTAGGGAAAGGCCAAAAAGATCACTGATGATGGCGAGTGGAACAAGATTGATGGCAATGTAGTTACCAATATACATCTAGCACTAGCCAGTGGAGTATTATCAAATGTGGCAGAGAAGAAAACGACAAAAGAGATATGAGATACTTTGATAAAGTTATATGAGGCCAAATCACTACACCACAAGATCTTCTTTAAAAGGAGACTGTACACTCTTCGATTGGTCGGTAACCGACAATTGTAACACCCGAAATATAATATTTTCTCAACTCACCGTGTTAGGCCATAAAATAGATAAAAATGAATGTGCAAAACTTTACTTCAAAGTCTACCTGACTCATATGATCAACTTGTTATTAACCTGACCAATAATATCCTTTCAGAGTACCTATTATTTGATGATATTGCAACTGCTATTTTAGAAGAATAAATTAGATGTAAGAATAGGGACGACAAGTTGGCAAACTCATAGCAAGCAGAGGCTTTATCGATGGCAAGAGGGAGATCAATGAAATACAACCCCAGTGGGAGTCACAATCATGGTAGATCAAAATCAAGAAGTAAGAAGAACATCAAGTGCTATTGTTGTGGCAAGAAAGGGCATGTCAAAAGTGAGTGTTGTCTAAACAAGAAGAATAGAGGCAACAAAGCTCTTGAGTCATCGAATTCTCAGGGATGTGTAATGAGTACTTTAGACGATAACGAAGTTTTATACAGCGAGGCATCAACTATTGTTGAAGGTAGAAAACAGTTTCCTGACGTCAGTCTTTTAGACTCAGTGGCAACCTGGCACATGACCTCTCGTAGAGAATGGTTTCACAAATATGAACTTATCTCAGGAGGATCTGTATTTATAGGTAATGACTATGCCTTGGAGATCATTGGTATTGGTACTATCAAAGTAAAGATACATGATGGTACCGTTGGCACTATTTAGGAAGTATAACATGTGAAGGGCTTGAAGAAGAATTTGTTGTCTTGGGACAACTAGATGATCTCGGATACAAATCCCATATAGAAAATATGATCATAAAGATTGTCAGAGGCGTGCTTGTAGTTATGAGGGCAGAGAAGATCGCTGTAAATTTGTACATGCTTAAGGGAGAAATACTACAGGCAATTGATGCATGTATTGCACTTCCAATGATGGAGAAGAGTCAATAACGAGGTGGCATCCAAAACTAGGCCACATATCGAAACGAGGTTTAAAGATTCTATCCGTTCTGTGAGCATTGAGTTGCAAGTAAGCAACACAGATTGAAGTTTAGAAAATCAACTGCTATGAGCAAATGCATTCTAGACTTGATTTATTCTGATGTTTGGGAATCACCAGATATATCCCAAAGAGGAGCAAAGTACTTTGTGACTTTTTTTTATGATTACTCCAGGAGATGTTAGGTGTACCCAATCAAGAAAAAGTCAGATGTGTTTCCAATGTTTAAAGCCTTTAAAGCACGAGTGGAACTTGAATCCGAGAAGAAGATCAAGTGTTTGAGGACAAATAATGGAACAGAGTATAAAGATGGCGAGTTTCTTGCACTTTGTAAGTAAGAATGTATTAATAGGCAATTCACAATCACATACACTCCTCAGCAAAGTGGAGTGGTAGAGCGGATGAATAGAACTCTAGCAGAAAAAATTAGAGTTATGTTGAGAACTAGAGGTCTACCAAAGTCGTTTTGGGCAGAAGCAGCTAAGACCATATGTTATGTGATGAATCGGTCCTCATCAATTGCAATTGAGTCAAAAACACCAATGAAGATGTGGACCGACAAACCAGTTGACTACTCTAATCTACATTCGTTTGAATATCCTGTGTATGTGATGTACAATGCCCAGGAAAGAGCAAAGCTGGATTCGAAATCCAGGAGATGTATATTCTTGGGGTATGATGACGGAGTAAAGGGGTATCACCTATGGGATCCCTTTGCCCATAAGGTTATAGTCAGCAGAGAAGTTATCTTTGTCGGAGATCAATTACAAAGAGAAAGAGACGATTCAAAAGAAAATTTAGAGACTACTGAAGTTCAGATGGAAGATAATCTAGAACAGGAAGATTTTGATCCTTCTAACCAGCACCGAAGCACAAATGTAAGAATTAGTCGAGTATGAGGTTCTAGAAGTTCAATGATCAACTCGTGAGAGGAGACCTTCGGCTTGGCACTCGGAGTATGTTACAGAGAGTAATATAGCATATTGTCTTCTAACAAAGGATAAAGAGCCATTGACTTTCTATAAAGCTACAAATACCTCATATGCAACTCTGTGGATGAGAGCAATGTAAGAAGAAACTGAAGCTTTACACAAGAACAAGACAAGGGAGCTTGTTCCACTACCATATGAAAGAAAAACCATTGGAAACAAATGGGTTTATAAGATCAAACAGAATGGCAATGACCAAGTGGAGCGGTATCATGCAAGACTAGTGGTGAAAGGATATGCTCAGAAAGAAAGCATTGACTTCAATGAGATATTTTCCCTGGTGGTTCGACTTACAACAGTTAGAGTAGCTCTGGCTATATGTGCTACGTTTGATCTACACTTAGAGCAGTTAGATGTGAAAACTGCATTTCTTCATGGTCACCTTGAAGAAGAAATTTATATGCTCCAACCAGAAGGTTTTGCTAAAAAAGGCAAGAAGAACTTGGTTTGCAGGTTTACCAAATCTCTGTATAGTCTCAAACAGGCACCGATTTGTTAGTAAAAGAGATTTGATTATTTCATTATAAGCCTTGGGTTCAACAAACTCAGTTCAGACCATTGTACTTATTACAAGAGGTTTGGTGATGGTGATTTCATTATCCTATTATTGTATGTGGATGACATGTTGATAGTAGGCCCCAACAAAGATTGAGTCCAAGAATTAAAGGCATATTTAGCTAGGGAGTTTGATATGATGGACTTGGGACTAACAAACAAGATTCTAGGGATGCAAATTAACCGAGACATAAATGACAAGATTTTTTTTGGCTTTCTCAGAAAGAATTACTTCAATAAAATCTTGTGGCGCTTCAATGACCAAGATTGCAAGCCAATTTCTATCCATCTTCATGTTAATTTCAAGTTATTCTCAAGTATGAGTCTTAGCAATGAAGCGAAGAGGATGAAAATGTCTCGATTGCCATATGCATCAGTAGTAGGAAGTTTGATGTTCGTTATGATATGTACAATACTAGAAATTGCACAAGTAATAGGAGTGGTTAGTCAATACATGGAGAATCCTGGTATAGAGCATTAGAATATTATGAAGAGGATTCTGAGATACATTAGAGGAACTTGAAAAGTCGCATTATGTTATGGAGGATTAGAATTTAGCGTCAAGGGTTATGTGGATTCAGATTTTGCTGAAGATCTCGATAAAAGAAAATCTACTACTGGTTATGTGCTTACAATTGTAGGAGGAGCAGTGAGCTGGATTTCCAAGCTATAAACTGTTGTGGCTCTATCTACAACTGAGGTAAAGTACATGGCAGCTACACAAGCTTGTAAGGAAGCAATTTGGATTAAAAGGCTAATGGAGGAACTCGAGCACAAACAAGAGAAGTTCATTTTGTTTTATGATAGTTAGAGTGCCTTGCATATCGTAAGGAATACAACTTTCCATTCTAGAACTAAGCACACAGGAGCAAAATATCACTTTGTTCTGGAAGTACTGAAAGATGGTAGTATGGATAAGCAAAAGATACACACCAAGGAGAATTTAGCAGATGTAATGACCAAGCCTATCAATACTGATAAGTTCACGTGGTCTAGATCCTTCTATGGTCTAGCAGAAATGCAAGCAGCAAGAATTAGAGAAAGGATTAGAAGGATAACTAGATCATGAAAAAAATGACTTCAAGTGGGAGAATGAAGGAATTAAAGTCATTTTTCAAACAAATCTTGGTTGATATGCATTAATGGCATGAGGACTTTTGGAGTTGATGGATGGTAGTTGATTCACTCAACTAGATGTATTAATAGCATGGGTGAGTTATTTGCCTATAAATAAAAACCATGTCTCTCCACTATTCTCATCCCAAGCTAACAAGCTCTTCTTTTCTTTCTCCCTAAATTGTTCTTTCCTCTTTTTTGAGAGAAATGTTGTAGTTCTCTCCTAAAATATTAGAGAGAGGTTGTAATCGTTTTTGATCTAATAAAATCCTTCTAGTCTTTATCCATGGATGTTTCCCTCATATTAAGGGTTTTACCATGTAAATCTTGTATCCATTATTTTTATCTCATATTTTTATCTCAATTAGAATTTACGCTGAGAATCGAAACACGTCAGTTTCATAATACACTACCTAATGTGGTATTGTGGTAAAAGCGTTTATTTAGTCCGTCAATGTCTTAGATTCGATTCACCGCAACCGCATATGGTTATTAAAAATATTTTTATATATAAAAAAACTCAATCTTAGGAATATATAAAAATAGTTATTAGTTGGAAAAAAAAAATTCCTTGGATCGTTTTTACTTTTATAAGAGGAAGAATTAACGTATCATGAGAAATCTAAACTTTTATAGAATTGATAAATTTACAATAATTGATCTAATTTATTAATAAAAATATATTTGATACTAGTTTTAGTATTATTAATAACGTTTTAAATTATTAAACGTGATTTGATATCTATATCATGTCGTTGGGTGCATTGGTTTTTTATTTTTTAATATACACATTTTGAGATATAAAAAAACATGTATTATACTCTTAAAAAAATTAATACATACATTTATCGAGAAAAAAAAAAGATTAGAAAAGGATTAAACATGATTTTTATTTTTTTTTACGAGGACTTAATTGATATCGTGACAATTGTAAAATAAAAGAATCAATGGTTAATTGTAAAATAAAAGAATCAATGCTTAATATTTATTTCTTTGGTTTTTCTTTTATCGTATTCACAAAATGTGAAAAAATACTTGAGTAAATCTACAAACCTACAAACCTTAAATCACGTGGCATGCATTTTTACGTAGAAGATTATCCATATTATATAACATGATTTGAGTGTATTTAAGTATATACGTTAAATGTAACAAAATATTTATCTAAAATATGTTTTTTTTTTTATATATATATATATATATAAATTATCAGATACATGATTCCATACGAATAACTTATTCAAACTTGGAATCAGTGATTTTATATAAATATTTTATACGAAATTCTGCAATTGATAATTTATACATATAGAGAGAGAGGGATAGAGAGAGGGATAGAGAGAGGTTCTCTATAAGGGATCCATTATTTTAATTTCGGTAAGAACTTTGATGAATTCACATTCATTTTTATGAATTTTGATTCGATTTTTTTTATGGATGATTAATTCAATAAAATCTACTTATAAATAAAATTTGAGAATTTTTCAAACACTACAATTATTTTTCTTGAATTTTTTTATATTTTGTCCATTTTATGATAATTTCATTTATAATAAAATCGGGATAAATAATTGTAGTGTTTGAAAGATTCTTACATTTTATTAATAGTTAGATTTCATTGAACTTATCATCCATAAAAAAAGTTCAGATTAAAATTTATAAAAATCGATATGATTTCATCAGATCCATATCGAAGTTAAAATAATGGATCCTTTATAAAATAACCATATATATATATATATATATATATATATATATATATATATAAAAAGATAAAGTAGCATCTTTGAACAAAAATTCTGGTTCACAATCTATATAACTGTTCTTATCGAAATTCTTTAAGAAGGTTCAAGAAATAAAATTCATGGTTCACGAGTTTTAATCCTTTTTTGTCTTTTAAAATTGAGCAGATTCTAGTCATCTAATAAAAATAAAAACAAAACATGCAACGAGAGCAGAGCATGTGGAAAAAGACACGGCTTGCCTTGGCTCACATAGTCACATAGTCACATAGTCACATGTAGCGTATCTCTTGTGCTATTGTCTATTGAATGTTGATTGGTTTTGTGTTAGAACGAGGTCACGACTCACGAGGCACTTTTCCTCATTTACCGTATTCCCTCGACTTTTATCACGTTATGATCCGGCGCTCACTAAGCAATACAAATTTCCAGAATTACCCTTGTAGTTCAAACATTTTATTTCCCATTCTACCCTTACGCATCTTATTAGATTACAATTTACTGGCCGGTCACTATGAAATCTAGACGCGGGATGAGCGGAATGATTATCGAATGCCTGTCTCTGACGTGGTTTTTTTATATTATTTTTTGTCTTTTTATGGATGACTGATGTTAGATTGCCAAGAATTTTTTACCCAAATTTATTTAAAAATTAAATGGCAATGTGGCATTGGCATACGAGATAATTATGAACAAACACCGACCTAATTCATTAATGCTATGTTTGATTAGTTGCAATAAAATGGAAAGAAAATGACTATTAATGTTAGGTTTGTTAAATAAACTAGAATGGAGATTTCATTGCTACGTTGATTTCACCATTTTAGTGGAATGGACATTCCATCCCGATCACTGCCAGAATAACTCTACTTAACATCATCTACAAACAGTACGAAGATACAGTTATTAGCACTTGTCTGTCCACTTTACATACAGGTTGTATATCTCTTACATAATACCTCAACTTCAACATCCTTCTCAAGGATAACAACCTCTACAACTATCTCAAAGTACAACTTCAAATTTTGGGAGCACTCATGCTACCAAACTCATACATGGCTACACTCCACCATCATATTGCTTACAGACTTCAAGATCATGTCATTGATCTCCCTATCCCTGGCCATACAGGAGACACGATTTTCATCACAACAGAAAGGGAAGATGAAATTCACACCATCATTCAGATCCCTAAACAGCTGTCTAGAGAAAAGCTTAGAGATTATGCCACTTGAATGGATAACCAACTATGAGAAAACATTTCAGAACACTACTCTAGTAATTGCTTCTGACACAAAGTATGTCAAACAAAAAGATGGCTCCATAAAAACAGTTTATGAAACCATCACGGAATCAAAAGGCTCTTCCAGTACTCCTCCAGTTTTTCAAGCTCTCATGATCAGACCGGTCATCTCTGAAGATGGCATTCCAATCCATAGCTTTCAACCTGATGGGTCCCCAGTCTACACAGATAAAATCAAAGGTCACCTTATCTGGGATGTTGATCCCAACATGTGTGATGCAGACTGTGAATGCAGAACATGTCTAAGGGATTACAAAACCCCTTGTAAATCCTTTCACAAACCTAGCAGACCAGATGACCCAAATAGCCCCTAGATAGAGTTACATCCTATAAAAAATGAACCACTTCCCATTTATGATAGGGCTTTACAGATCTTACGAGCCGAAGGACTCTTACCAAAGAAACTAAAGGACCTGAGAAGAGAAATAATAAAACGATGGCATTAAGAAAGGATCAAGAAAAGGCTTAGTAGGATTGATAAGATCATGTCAGCATCATTGATTCTTAATTTGAGATAGGTAGATTGTGAGGTGTGTTTTGGCAAAGTTTTAGATTTGAGCCAGAGAAGGTTGTTGGTTTGGTGGAAGAGTTTCCAGGAGTTCTGGAGGGTAGGTTCTTTTTGTGAGAGCTGTGAGACCTGCCAGAGATGAGGAGGATGAAGAGGTAGAGGAAGAAGCAGTTGATGTTGCCATGAAGATAAGAGGGATATGACCAGAAGGTGTAATGAGGTGGACTAGAGGTGGTTGGGAAAGCATATCAGCAATTATATTGTGTTGACCCTTCACGTGCTTAACAGTAAAGTAATATCTCGAAAACCATTGTTTTAGTCTCAGCAGTTGAGGATTAAGAGGAATTTTGTTGCAAAACTCGAGGATCTTTGGAAAAGACGAGTTGTCCATTTCAACAAGAAAGTTTTTTATCTTGAGGTGGAATCAAATTTTTGGATTCCGTATTTGACAACAAGGATCTCCTAGTAGATAGTGTGGTAGTGTTGTTGGGCATCTTTGAATTGTCCGCTTGCAGGACCACAATATTTTCTTTGACCTTCTTTGTCTTCGATCAGGATGGCTTCCCAAAAGTTATCACTTGCATCGGTTTAGAGAACAAGTTGACCGGGAATGGAATAGTGAGATGTGGTGGATTCTGTGCTACTTTCTTAAGTTTAACCACCACATCTGTGTGATGGGAACTCTATGATGAAGAATTCTTTTTTAAGAGGGTTGACATGGCCGAAGTAAGATGGCTCACCTGGGGAATGAAATCTCTGATAAAATTGACTATGCCAAAGAATTGTTGGATTTGCTTTTGAGTCAAATTTGAATCAGAAAAATTTAATAACTGTTTAGCTAGGTAAAGGCCAGATTGGTACTGTCCATTTGAAATATGCATTCCAAGGAACTCCATTTCTATACGACCTATCATACTTTTTTTTTCTGAAAGGTTGATGCCGTATTTGTCAATTAACTCATGGAATTGCTGGAGGAGTCTGTTGTGGGAATCCTCATCTGGGGGAAACAATAGGATGTTATCAATATAGAGCAAGGCTGAGTGAAGGATATGATGGAAGATCCTAGTGATCGCCTTTTGAAACAATGAAGAAGCTGTCTTTAGTCCAAAAGGTAGGATTGTCCATTGGTATTGGGCATTCGGGAGGCAGAATGTTGTCTTGTATCTTTTATCAGGATGGATACCGATTTGCCAACATGCTATTTTGAGATCAAACTTCGAAAAGATGGAAGCTCCCAGAAACTGAGAAAACAATGTGTTAGTTCTGGGAACAGGAAATTTATTGTCTCTGAGAAAATGATTGAGAGGCTTGTAGTCAATGACTAATCTTTTTTTCCCCTAATTGGCTCTGAGCGTTTTTCAACATAAAATGCTTGACATACCCATGGTGATGATGTAGGTTCAAGTAGACCTTGGCGAAACAGTTCATCACATTCTTCATTAGCCATTTTAAGGTTTGAATGCGTCATTCCAGAATGGGAAGCCTTTGTGGGATTAACATCTTCATTAAGCTTGAATGGTAGCCTAATAAAGAATTCGGAATTCTGCCACAAGGGTTTAGGGTGCTTAAATTCAACATGAATGTTTGAGCAAAATTACAGCAATCTTTCTTGGACTTGTTGAAATGAAGGGTGGATTTCAGATAGGGGAAAGATTTTAGATATGCTGGAAAAGGGCTTGAAATCTCTCTTGTATCTAATTCCATTGGGGAGGATTCTGAGAGATTTACATTGGTAATAGACATCCCAGCCAATTAGGATATCTTTATCTAGCAGTGGTGTTCCTATGACACAAACCCATAGGGTGTAGGATGGGAAAATCTTAATACCAATCTTATTTCTTAAAATCAGATTAGTAGTGAATATTTGTCCATCTCCTGCTTTAAAGTAACGAACATAGGATTTCCAGGCTTTGGAGGGAAGGATTTTAGGGTTCATTATGGTGTTATGTGAGCCGATGTCAATATAAGCAATGGCATCAACAAGTTTGGAACATTTTTCTAACAGGATTTGGATTGGGACTTATGGTCCGACATGAGGTACAATCTGTGTGGCCTGGTAAGATTCTAGGATAGCATCTGAGTCAGTTGATTCAGAAAACTCTTATATGGATGAGTCTGAGTCTTGGAGCACAAAATTGGTATCCCGATCTGCATTTTCTTGTTCAGAGAAGATGGATTCAATATTTGCATCTGAAGGGACTTCTTCCGCAATTTGTTCAAGTTGGTGAACCAGCTTGGCTGACTTTGCTTTGTTGTTGGGATTTTTTTTTACATAATGTCCTTTCTTTCAGCAAATGAAACATTTCTGGGATTTGTTCCAAGAATGTCTGGCTTTCTTTCGGTGGTATTTGAATTTCTTATTTTTTCTGTTTTTAAAGGAATGCTGGAAGTGTCTTTTATTTTTTACCTTGCACGTGCATGACTCTAGGGCATTGCACTTGATTAGAAGTGACTGTTGTTTGCACTATTTTTCATATTTCTTTCCTTCCTTCAACATTTTGGAGAAGACTCTTTGTGTTGCATAGAGCTTGTCCAAGACGTTTAATGAAAACATGTGAATTTCTCCCAAAGTTATATCTTGGAGTTCCAAGATGAATTACAGAGAAAGATTGATACCACATTCCTGAGGTGTCAATCTTTCTCTGTAATTCATCTTGGAGTTCAACAGGAAGAGAATTCATATAAACATGTCTAAGACTTTCGTCATTGATTCCACCAAGAATGTGGTATCTAGTTGACATGCGTTTATAGTGGAACTCAATATCTTTTTTATGGAGAGAACAACAACACATCTCAAAGAATTCTTGTCTAGTCTGCTTGTAAAATTGATCCGCATCTCCAAGAAATTCTCTAAAAATAATTCATATAGCATGTGAGGCAAAGGGTGTTCTGACAATTTGCAATTGTCGATATTCTCTGAGAGTTTGGTACCAATCTCTGAGGGATTTTGTGAATCTAGAAACAAATTCTCTCAGAATAGTTCCTATACTATGTTCAGATTTGGCCAGTTGAAGGTCAAGCCATGATCTTATTTATGAAATTCTCTTTCTCCAGAAGTCTGGAGAAGAATCATCTAGATTGAACCAAGGACCATTAGTAGGTTTGGAACCATGAGGTTCTCTTGAAGTGTAATTCTCAGGAGGCTCTTCTACAATGGGTGTATGACCTGTGGATGCCTCGTTAGGAGAGTCAAAATTCTACATAGACGGTTAAGGATCTGTCCTGGATGCCATAAAGACCTATGTCAGGTCTGCAAATGTATCAGAGTCAGACTGATGAGCGGAAATGGCAGTATTAGAATAAGAAGAAGACTGTATAGAGTCACTAAAAAGTGATTCTATTTCGGATTCTAAGGAGTAAGAGGTTTGTAGAGAAGTGTATAACACTGGCTTGTACTGGTCTGACATGGGTTGTTTTTTCTTTTGTGTTGCTAAAGATTTCTTGGAAGGCTTCCTTGGCTGAGAAGAAAAAGGTTTTGAAGAAGAGGACAATGGATGATGTTTTCAGAAAAGTTCTCCGGTAGATTTAAAGTAGTAGGATGTATCAGGTGGTTTAGTTGAATGCGAATAAGGAGGGGACTGCGTAGGAAAGATTAGGGATTGAGTGTATGGATATGGCTTCGGTATATATGATAGAGGAGCAAAATTTAGATGATCCCTATTCATTTGTTCTAATTGTTCCCTGAGTTGTCTGATTTCACTTTCTTTGTTGTCAAATTCTGGACCAAAATATCCATGGTCGATCTTGATTGAAGGTTAGAGAACATATCTCTAAGAACTGCATCTAGGGATTGCAGATGATGATCATGTTGAGAGACATGGTGGGTTACTCGGTTAAGGACACTTTCTGGAGGTGACATTTCAACATTGTCACCGCTTTAATAACTTATGTTTAAAAGACACCTATTAAGGTGAACGGATAAAAATACCCCTAATAATTGTTCCATATTAGATTTCTTTCATTCATTTTATAGTGACAGAGTTGTGAAGTAGATAGAGAAAGTCTTATTGAAACTTAGGCAATCACTCGAACAGCGACGAAGTGGCGCTACGCAAACGTATTCGGGGGTAATTACAATAGGCTCGGAGCCTTTATTAAAAAGCTCAGAGTCTTGGCAAAAATGCTCGATTATATTAAAAAAAAGGGTTCGAAAACTTAATGGCACCTTTTTGGGGAGCTTTTGTGCAAATATCACCGTATTAATAATTAATGTTTAAAATACACCAATTAACATGTGGAGACCAAAATACCCCGAAATTGACTTTGTCGTTTTGGGCAGAGAGAAAAAGTGAAATTGCTTGAAACCGCCCAGAGTTGAATTGATGGCTTCGTATTCGACGGTTATGGGACCGGAACTTAGGGAGTTGAACAGAAGATGTGAATCGATGGAGGTTGTTGACCTAGATTTTCTATCGTTTTGGTTGTTGATTAAGTGAATGAAATGTTACATTAGGTTTAATTTTTGGATCTGAGAATGATAATGGATTAGGTTAGAGTTTTGGATTTGTTGAAAGTTGTTGAGGAAGATGATATTCTGGGTGTCCGAGCTGTTTGTTGATGAACCCGAGCATTTATTCGTTATTTCGGAGCTTTTATTTTTGAAATTTGTTTGAGTTCATTCAAGCATTTTTGAGTTCATTCTAGCTTTTATATAATCTCCGAGCTTTTATATGAAAGCTCCGAACTTTTATAAAAGCTCAAGCTTATATATAAAAGCTCGTAGCTTATATATAACAGCTCGGAACTTTTATATACAAGCTCCGAGCTTTTATATAAAAGCTCGGAGATTATATAAAAGCTCGGAGATTATACAAAAGCTCGTAGCTTATATATAAAAGCTCGGAGCTTATATATGACAGCTCAGAGCTGAGCTTTTATATACAAGCTATGAGTTTTTATATAAAAGCATGAGCTTTCATAAAAGCTACGATCGTAGCTTTTATATATAAGTCCGGAGCTTTTATATATAATCTCCGAGCTTTTATAAAGAAGCCCCGAGCTTTTTTTTGATTGTTCGAGCTTTTGTATAAAAGGTTCGAGCTTTTACGATTTAAGGTCCGAGCTTTATTTTGATTGCTTCTGCCTGAAGATTGAAATTGTTGGGTGTTATCACGAGGAGGGATTTCTTCACCAATGACACCTCCTGCTGCCCTCTCAATTAGACTGACACATACTTGAGGGATCACCCTATCTTTCCCTAGCATAAACTGAACATCATCATCGTTTCTTATAAACGTGCGACATGTAGTCCCAGAAACCATTGATAAAAGCTGTAGATCTGCATTGTATTTGTCCACATCATACTTCAAAACGGTTTTCACGATCAACACCAGTTCTTGATAAGTCATACTCTTTGACACATACATTTCTTGGTTATCAAAACCAAAAAACCTCTGAATTCCATCGGGTAACTGCTCCCATCGACCGTCGTAAGCAGGGGCGTACCGAAGATTTTTTGTTAGGGTGGGCTAAAACAAAACTATATTTATATATAAAAAAAAATCAACAATACTATAAAATTTCATTAATTGAAAAAAAAAATTCACCTAGATAAAGGGATATAACGAGTCTTACAGTTAAAAGTACGTGAACTTAAAAAAAATACAAATAAGCACTATTTCAACTTTGTCTTACGAGGTTTTACATCATCAAACTCATCTATTATGGAATCTAAATCAATGATATCAGTAATCTCTCTCTCAATATGTATGACCATACAGTCAGTAAGAAAATCATCATCCATCTTATTGCGAAGTGGTGTTTTGACAAGCTTCATCGTTGAAAATGCTCGTTCTGTTATAGATATGGATACAGGAAGAGTTAAGACTAAACGAATCAATTTATCAATCAAAGTGTAGTGCTCTGACCTTTTTGTTTCAGCTAAACATTGACATAATTCCGAAAGAGAAACCAAATTCTGAAATTCCGGACAACCAAGAACATCTAACCTATAATGGCTCAATTGTCTTCTCAAATCTTCAATGTCATTCTTACTGAAATCTTTAGAGTAGAACTTATTGGCTAGAGTGCAAATATCATCAACATCAAATGATTTAAACACGTCAATAGGGTTCAAAGCCGTTCTAAGAGTAAGAAGTTCTATTGTTTGCTTTAGAAACCTATTATTCAACTCAATCAATTGATAATCTATCACATCAATAAAAATACTAATGTGATAGTAATGCTCAACTGTGATATTATCTTTCTGTTGACAAGAACGTTTTGTTCCTTCCATATGATGTGCATTCATATTAGGTATATCAATTTCATACCTTTCACAAAATGACACTATACTTTCAAGAAAAGTATCCCATTCACTTTCCCTTAACTTTTGAAGAAGAATTTTTGTAGTTGACACTAAATTCATAGCATTTAAGATATCTTGAGATTTTAATTGCAAAGCTTGACACAACATATCAGATATTCCTAAAACTTTGTGCAATAACAACAAGATAAACACAAATTCAAAGGATCTCAAATCTTTATATGCACATTTAGCTTCTCCACGTATATTATTGTTCAGTCCTTTGTCAATCAAATTTTCAAGAAGAGTAGAAGTTGAACCAAATATATTAATCAATCTACCAATAGAAGTAAAATGAGAACTCCAACGGGTAGCTCTAGACCGTTGCAAAGTACGAATTTGATTAGCCCCTGTACCAGTCTCAAGTTCCCCTAAAGCGGTCAACTCCTGGATTTCACCTTCTCGAATAGATTTCAACTCTGAGTGACGTTTAGAAGAAGCACTCACAAAGTTGAAAATGGAATTCAATTTAAAAAAAAATAGCCAAATATCATGCACTTCCTTAGCCACCGCAACTAAAGCAAGTTGAAGTCTATGTGCAAAAAAATGTATGTAATAAGCATATGGACAATCTTTGAGAAACAATGCTTGTAAACCATTCCACTCACCCCTCAAGTTGCTTGCACCATCGTATCCTTGTCCTCGTAAGTTTTCAATCGATAAATCATATCGAGCAAGGACATTGCATATCTCTTTTTTAAGAGTTGAGGCATTTGTATCATTAACACTTACAACTTGAAAAAAACGTTCTCTAACAAATCCTTTATAATCAACATACCTCAAAATAATTGCCATTTGTTCTTTGTTGGATTCATCAACTGCTTCATCAACAAGAATGCAAAATTGGGCATCCCTGACTTCCTCACGGATTTTAGCTCGCACTCTGTTAGCAAGAATATTCAACAACTCCTTTTGAATTCTGGGTGATGTATACTTGGCATTTTGTAGAGAATTTTCTAGAACAATCCCAACAATTTCTTGATTTACCTTAGCTTGCAACTTTATCATCTCAATGAAGTTCCCGCGATTGGTAGAATTGATGGATTCATCATGTTCCCGAAAAGCACATCCTTGCATTGCTAACCACTTCACTGCCTCTAGTGAGGTCTTGAGTCGTAACCGATTTTGCAAAGTTTCTTGTATAGAGAGTGTATTCATGACTTTGTCGATATGTCGAGATGAATCTTTTAAGTTATTCCATCTTTGCATGGCAAAACTATGTTGTGAATTATGTTCCCCTTCATGGTGCATAAATGGACATTTTTTCCTACAATTGATTCTTTTCCAAATTTGAAAACCATCAATCGTAAATGTGCGATGCTTTGACGGAAGACTATCAAAAAGATAGCATGGAAAACAAAATGCTCTATTTTCGCTATTGAATATTCAAGCCACGAAAATCGTTGGAACCAAGAATGTTGAAATTGCCGGGTTTGCTTACCATCCAGAATGGGTTGATATTTATCCAATATAGGTTGACATGGACCCATTTTGATATAAGCTTTTCGAACATCATCATGTTTGTCTGCATGATAAACTTCTATTGGGAGGCGTAATCTAGGATCACGTTCATAACAGGGAGTATTAATATCCGATGGAATGTCAACATTCTCAATTTCAATTATTTGAGATGAAGAAGGCAAACTTGAACCCCCATCCCCAACATTACATGGAGAACTTGACCCACTCTCACCCGATAAATGATTATCTTTTTTTTTTCCAAAGTATGAAAGCAGAGTTTTTCTTGGTTTTGATGTATGGTTGTTTGACATTGTAACCTAAAATTATCAAAAAAAAAAAAATTGGTTATATTGATACTTTATAAATTATAATATAACCCTAGAAATAATAAATTACAATCGAAAAATAAATTCATAAAAAATAACAAAATACTAATTTAAAATTATGAATAACAAATTAAAAAAAAAAAAAAACTAAGAAAAATACCTGAATCGAAGAACCAAATATAAATATTTTATAACTGAAAATTTCGAGAGACGGAGATAATTATTAATTGGGAAGATAAAAAATTGAGGTTTGGGACTTGAGAGAAAGGAACTTTGAGAGAGAAACAGAGATGTTCGACCTTTCGGATTCAGAATTGCGTATTTGTATCCGATAGAATGAGAGAGGATAATTGGTACTGCAGTGTAATGATTTATAAATAAATAATAATAATTTATTAAAATTTATCGGTTTCAATTGACCTTAAAGGAAAAAAACTAAAGTCTAAAGGAGTGATAATTGGATTGCGTGTCGAAGTCTTGAAAAGAGAACTACTTTAATTAAAATAACAAAACATTAAATTGTATCAGGAGTGAATGAGTGATATTGGATAGTTTTATTGTTATGTGTCCACGAGTGTAGTCTTGGAAAAGAAGGCCATTTTAATTAAAAAAAAAACAAAACATTAAATTTTTTTTTTTTGAAAAAAGTTGACCCGGATTTAGCCCGAGTCAGCCCCCTTAAACATTTGCCTATGGTTGTAAGAGATGACTATTTTCATCCGATTCATTCTCCTGTCAAAATCATCATCACAAACCATTATTAACAATATCTAAATTCAAATTAAAATAACAAAGAAAAAACCTTGAATTGTAGAAAAAAATCCTACGAAATTCATTTCATACATATCAGCCAAAACTAACTTAAAGCTCGAGCCAATAAAACAACATCTCGGAAAACCATAATAACAGCTCGACACAATACAACAATTTCTCGGAAAGGCTTAATAAAAGGTCGGACCAATTCAACAATTTCTTTGAAAACCAAAATAAAAGCTCAATCCAATACAATAAAATCTCTGAAAACCATAATAACAGCTCGACACAATACAACAATTTCTCGGAAATGCTTAATAAAAGCTCAGACCAATTCAATAATTTCTCGGAAAACTTAAATAAAAGCTCGATCCAATACAGCAAAATCTCGAAAAACCATAATAAAAGCTCGACACAATAAAACAATTTCTCGGAAATGCTTAATAAATGCTTGGACCAATTAAATAATTTCTCACAAAACCAAAATAAAAGCTCGAGCCATTACAATAAAATCTCGGAAAACCATTATAACAACTCGACACAATACATCAATTTCTCGGAAATACTTAATAAAAGCTCGACCCAATACAATAATTTCTCGGAAAACTAAAATAAAAGCTCGAGTCAATACAATAAAATCTTGGAAAATCATAATAAAAGCTCGATACAATACAACAATTTCTTGGAAAACAAAAAAAAAGCTTGAGCCAATACAATAAAATCTCGGAAAACCATAATAAAAACTCGACACAATACAACAAATTCTCGAAAATACTTAATAAAAGCTATACTTTATATAACAAATTCTCGGATAAATATAAAAACAACCTGGTGCACTTTCTGGAGACTATATGTTCATGCAATTGTTGAATACATCTTAAAACCCTAAAAAAATGCATGAAAATAAATTAGGGATCTGTTATCTGTAGATTCGAAAAATGTTTCTGACAAGTACTTTAGATCGATTTCCAGACTACTTTTTTGGAGAGAGAGTTAACTTCTCATTTTCAAACCGTAGATCAAAGCACAAATATAACTTTTAAGGGTAAATTGGATGATTCACCATAATAGATGTCTTTTAAATATAAGTTATTAAACTGGTGACATCATCACAACACAAAAAAAAAGGTGACAATTCTCATCATTTCCACTAAAAAAAAATGCTCGATTCATTAAAAAAATATGCTCGATTATTTCAAAAAAATGCTCGATTTGGCTACAAATATATTCGATTTAATCAAACCTTATTTAAAAAAAAATGCTCGATCCTTTGAAAAATATGCTCGATTCTTTTAAGAATATGCTTGATTCTTTGAAAAATAAGCTCGATCATATTCAAAAAGGGCTTGATTTGACTATAAATATACTCGATTTAATTAAACATTATTTAAAAAAAATGCTATATCCTTTGAAAAATATGCTCGATTCTTTCAAAAATAATCTCGATCATATTCAAAAAAGGCTCGATTTTGCTACAAATATACTCAATTTAACTAAACCTTATTTTTAAAAATAAAATGCTCGATCCTTTGAAAAATGTGCTCGATTCTTTCAAATATATGCTCGATTCTTTCGATCATATTAAAAAAAGGCTCGATTTGGCTACAAATATATTCGATTTAACTAAACTTTATTTTCAAAAATAAAATGCTCGATTCTTTCAAATATATGCTCGATTCTTTCAAATATATGTTCGATTTGGCTACAAATATACTCGGTCTAACTAAACCTAATTTTCAAAAATAAAATGCTCGATTCTTTAAAAAAATGCGCGGTGTTCAAAAAAGTCTCGGATAGAATCTGGAAACTAAATGTTCATACATGTTCATACAAAGACTAGACAACAAATGAATGAATACATTGTTAAGCCGTACAAATATATATATATATATATATATATATATATATATATATATATATATAAATATATAAACGAATATCACAAATATATGTTATCTTCTTGTGCAGAATCTGGAGAGAGACAAGTTTTTTAGAGAGAGAGAGGAGTTGTAGAAGTGTAGATGAAAGCAAAATGAGAATAAAAAATATATTATTTAAGGGCAATTTGGGTAGTTCACCGTGATAGGTGTCTTTTAAACTTAAGTTATTAAAACGGTGACATCATTGCAACACATAAAAAAAATGTGACATATCTCACCATTTCCACTATATTATATTATAATATATATACATATATATAATGTTATTATAATGTATATATTTAAATAATATATATATATATATATATAATATTATATAAATATAATATTATATATACTTTCATATTTTATTATTATTATCTATAATATATCATGTTATTATAAGTGTTTTTTAATTAGGGGTAGTTTGATCAAAATATAGTTAATTCTATTGCTTTCAGTTGTTAACCAAACAAAATAATACTGATTCAAATATTGATTCTAAATTCCTAAACAAACAAAGAAATCAACTTTCTATTCCTTTCCATTCCAATTCATATTCCCATTACCATTTCAATTACCATTCTATCATAATAACCAAACGCCACATAAGACTTACATTTTTGCATACTAAATAACTTTATCACTCCACGTAGTGGTGTAAATATGGACCAGACTGAGACAGACCGGTCCGTGTGGTTCGCGAAGGAAAACGGGCAGTGCTTGCAGGCCAGGCTAAGCTAGGAACGCAGACGGGCCGCGTGCAGGGCCTTAGGGGCTAGGTCCATCGGGCTGGCCCACTACGGCATGCGGAGCCGATGTGCTAGGCTCCTAGACCGTCACACCGGACTAGACCGTTGGACAGACACACCGGGCTGCCAATTAGACTGTTTGTCTTTTTTTTTAATATTCCCTCCAACGGCTGGAATTCAAAATCCAACCGTTGGCTGACATCATCACTTACGTCAGCCAACGACTGGAATTTGAATTCCAGCCGTTGGAGGCTTCAAAAATTAGAAAACCCCCCTGAAGTCTTCTAAATTTGATTTTGACCAACAATTCAAATTTTTCTATAAATACTTCCATTCATTTCATTTTCCAATCACTCTCTGTCTCTATCATTTTCTCAATCTCTCATTCTCTCACATCTCAATCTCTACATTCTCCAATTCTCTACACTTTTTCATTCAATTTCAATATTACTCTCTCTACAAAATTTTTAATACCAATTTCCTATCTTATTCTCTAAATTTTCCACCAACACACCAAAGTTTAAAGGTATAATTTTTTTATTACTTTTGTTGAAACATTTTTTGATGGTAAATTTATAATTTTGTGTTTAGACTTTAGTTATTAAATGACAAATTTTTATTTAGTTAGTTAGTTTATCAATTTTTGTACTTAGTTAATTTTAATATTATTGTTTAGTATATTAAGATTTTTAAGTTTAGTATTAATTTGAATATTTGTTGTAAGCAAAGTTAGAAATCTAATTTGTATTATGGAATTTATTTTTTTTAGTAAGTAAATTATGAATTTTAAGTTTAGTAGTTAATTTTAATTTTTTTGTTAGTAAATTATGAATTTTAAGTGTAGTAGAAACAATTTAATATTTTGTGTTAATATATTATGAATTTTAAGTGTAGTGGTTAATTTTAATATGTTTTGTTAGTAAATTAAGATTTTTAAGTGTAGTATTAAATTTAATATTTGTTGTTACTAAATTTATTAATTTAATTTGTATTAGTGAATTTAATATTTTTTGTTAGTAAATTATGAATTTTAAGTGTAGTAGAAACATTTTAATATTTTGTGTTAGTATATTATGAATTTTAAGTGTAGTGGTTAATTTTAATATGTTTTGTTAGTAAATTAAGATTTTTAAGCGTAGTATTAAATTTAATATTTGTTGTTAGTAAATTTATCAATTTAATTTGTATTAGTGAATTTAATATTTTTTGTTGGTAAATTATGAATTTTAAGTGTAGTAGAAACATTTTAATATTTTGTATTAGTATATTATGAATTTTAAGTGCATTGGTGAATTTTAATATGTTTAGTTTGTAAATTAAGATTTTTAAGTGTAGTATTAAATTTAATATTTGTTTTTAGTAAATTTATCAATTTAATTTGTATTAGTGAATTTTAATATTTTTTGTTGGTAAATTATGAATTTTAAGTGTAGTTGTTTTTTTAATATATTGTATTAGTATATTATGAATTTTAAATGTAGTGGTTAATTTTAATTTGTTTAGTTAGTAAATTAAAATTTTTAAGTGTAGTATTAAATTTAATATTTGTTGCTGGTAAATTTATCAATTTAATTTGTATTAGTGAATTTAATATTTTTTGTTAGTAATTTATGAATTTTAAGTGTAGTTGTTTATTTTAATATTTTGTATTAGTATATTATAAATTTTAAGTGTAGTGGTTAATTTTAATATGTTTTGTAAGTAAATTAAGAATTTAAGTGTTGTATTATTTTTAATAATTATTGTTAGTAAATTAAGATTGTTAAGGGCAGTTATTAATTTAAAATTATTTTGCTAATTATTGATTTTTAATGTGACTATTAATGACTATATTGTTCATATTTGTACTTCAGGAAATGGATCATAACCAGTAACCTTATTTTCCGGACGGTTTGAACATGCTCAATGATGTATTTGATATTTCGGAGCCAACCCATACTCAAGCGGGACCTTTTAGTTCTACCGTTACACCAACATCACGTCCGAAAAGATTAACATCAAATGTCTCGCAATGTTTCAACTTAGTCCAAATGACACTCTCAGACGGGACGACTAGGCTCAAAGCTAAATGTAAGTTTTGTCATAAGGATTATGCCATAAGTAGGAGAGGAACCGGACATTTGAGAAGGCATATGCACAAATGTATGCCTGCATATGGACAGGTAGACACTACAACCCAGACACAACTACAACTGCTCCTTGACGGGTCCGTTACGACGTGGCGGTTCGACGCCATGCACGCTAGAGAGTGTTAGGCACGATACATTGCACAAACTGATCAACTGATCAGTGTTGGTGACAGTCCATTTTTTAAAGAATTAATCACATTTGCATACAACCTTCAATTTGAACCTGTTTCTAGAACCACCACTAGAAATTATTTCATAAGATTGTTTGAAACCCAAAGAGATGACTTGATTGCTGATATACAACATCTAAGTGTCTTTGTTGCATTAACTTCAGATATTTAGAACGCATGTTCCAAATAGGACTATTTATATGTCACATGATACTATATAGATTCTGAATAGAGGATAACAAAAAGAATTCTTGGTTTTCGTCCTACGGATTTTGCACATACAGCAGAAAATATTTTTAATGTCATTCTTTACGTTTTAGAAACTTATGAAATCATGTATCACATCCTTTCTATCACATTAGATAATGCATATGCAAAGACTAGCTCTATTGCATTGTTTGTTGCAAGAAATATCCCGCAAGATGGAGGTTATTTCTTCCATCAACGGTGTGCATGTCATATTATAAATTTAGTTTTAAATACTGGTTTAAAGCAGGTAATCGACCAAATAGATCACATCAGAGATGCCATTTCTTGGATTTGCAGTTCTAATATTAGATTTAGTGAATTCAAGAGACACTGTAAATTAAACGGTCTCAAATCCCGACGATTCCAAACTGATATGCCGGTAATGTGGAACTTTACTTACTTAATGCTGGACAATTCTTTGGATTATGATACAACCATTACATGTTTTTATAACATGAAATTGGCTGAAACTGGTCGTCTTGAAGCAAAAACACTTACCACAGATGATTAGTATATGGCAAGGGTTTTTGTTAAATTTTTAAAGATTTTTTACAATGCCACTGTAACTCTTTCCGGGGTCTATTACCCCACATCTTTCCAAACAATCCATCAGATAGTGGAAATGTATGAAGTGTTAAACAATTATAAAAACGATGAACATCTAGGCGCTGTAGTTGTTGTCATGGAGACAAAGTTGAAAAAATATTGGGCTAACATTCCTCTACTTTATGCCTTAAGTCTTATAGTAGATCTTAGGGTTAAATTATCTGGTTTATAAGTTTTGCTTGAGTTTATTGGTACTAATTTTTCAATAGCTTATTCAGAACAAATTACTGACATTCGAACCAAGTTATTTGATATATTTCGTATTTATGAGAGCAGGTTTGACAACATTGACGCCCCCAATCAACATAACGGAGACAGAGCCGAAGCAAACAAGTTGGAGCCTTCTCAAACGGTGAAAAATGGATAAATTAGCAAGTACTTCTTAAGGGCAAAAATCTGGTCCATTTTCCTGTACTGAACTGATTATGTACCTTGAAGCACAGTTCGATGTTGTTGAAGACAAGGAAGAGTTTGATTTGTTGCTATGGTGGAAGACCTATAGGTACAGGTATCCAGTTCTGTCACACCTAGCACGTGATGTATTGATTATCCCTGTGTCAACGGTGTCTTCAGAATAAGCTTTCAGCACTAGTGGACGTATAATTGAACCAAGAAGAAGCTGTTTGTCTCTAGAGATGGTGGAGGTATTAACATGCCTTCGGGTTGGGAGCATGCTAAAAGGAGGTTGAAAAATCAAACTGTAGATAGAGAACTTATTCTCAATTTCAACAATCTATATGTTGATGAGCCTTCAGGTAGTGGCCAGGGCCAGAACTAGGTTATACTTTTACATGTGTAATTACTTGTAAGTTGTAATACGTTGCAATCTTTTTTCCTTACCAAGTTTTTATCCCACTGGGTTTTTCTTGGTAAGGTTTTTAATGAGACAACCATGTAAATATATAAAACTGAATTCCATAAGTCAAAAATAAATAAAAACTTGTTCATTTCATATTTTCATAATGACATCTATTTTTATTATTTTGTATTACTTTATCTTATTTGAATTTCGAAACTATCATGAATATTAAATCTATGATCTATCTAACTAATACATTTGGAATGAATTATTATTTTTCATATTAATTATTTCAAAAGATAAACAAATTTGTTTGAAAATTACATTTATATAATTGAATTGTTAAATTGATAGAACAAACAATTTTTTTGTGTATTACTGTATTTTTCGTAAATCCTAAACCCTAAACCTAAAATCCAAACAAACTTAATTTTTAAAAATTGGATTCGAAAATGATTATAGAACGGCCCGTGGACAAGTCGTGGACCAAGCCCATGGGCCGGCCGGGCATGACCCGCCTGAGGCAGGCCGCCGTGTCATGCAGTGCCGTGCCACCGTTTTTAAAAGTGGACCGGGCCTGGTCCGACGCGCACACCAGTGTGTGCTGGACCAGGCCTGACCCATTTTCAAAAACGGGTCTCGGCAGATTGTGCCTAATGGGCCGGGCCGCTCCAGTTTTACACCACTACCTCCACGGTTAGTCAAAGTTCACAGATATAGATAAAAGTTTGCTTTATTTGCCCACTAATCACAAATCCACTAATTGGTAGAATATATATAATAGTTCAATCTAGCAATATAATAAACCTATGGGGTATTAAATAGGTTATACCACCTTTTTGCAACGATAATTAAACAAATAAAAGTTTGAGAGAGTTAAAATCAGAACAATTTTTACGTGGAAAACTTTTGATAGGTAAAAACCAGTAGATCAACTCTTTGACCACTTAAATTGTAAGTTTACTAGTAGATAGATAGTTAATCATGAGATTTGTATCCTTTCCTCAACTTATTTGTTTATATATTGTTATCACCTCCGTAATTTATTATCACATGTTTAGATTATTTCTATTAATTTTTTATTTTATTCCATCAAAAGATTGAATTAATTAAGACCATTGATTTATGTGAGGATAAAATGAGGTGAGAATGAGATCCTGATACCTCATGATGATCCACTTAACGAGTCTTATCTCAGTCTACCCTATCATGTATACCTACAGGTTGTAACCTTTTACTAGAGAACCCTAACGTAACTTGTTTTTTAATGAATGCCTTCACGAACTCCGCGAGGCTTTTTTCTTGTACCTTGAGTACCTTTAAAACACAAACTCTTAAAAAGAGAGAACTGTCTATTAGCGCATAAATGAATGAACAAATAACAATTAGAATGTGCGATCAACACAAACTATGAAGACTAGATTTCAATAATGCACAAAGAAAAGAATCTAGCCTTATGAACTCTTAAATATTCTCCGCACAACACAAGTAATCAATGAAAATACTTTATAGCTAAGATTGATTGGAGATTAGAGATATGTGTACGTCTGTACGTCTCTCTCTAGTATTTTTACAATGAAAAATAAGATATTATTTTAAAATGGTGTTTTTGAACACTAATTTTAAAAATGAAATCAAGTTACGAAAACGATGTTTTAAAATACTTAATGTGTTTGGTCGTTGTTATATGTGTTTTTTGGATGGAGGACATGTAAGCCAAGGGACCAAGAATAACGGAAGAATGGTAATGCCACGACGGTTAAAGTCAAATACTCAACTAGGGAAAGTATTGACCGGGACACTTTGAAAAATTCCATCATGTGGGGTCACATATGTAAATATTAAATTTATTGTGCTATCTTTGGTTAAGCCTAAATTAAAGTGATTTAATTAAGATTTAAAATTTTTGAGGCTTAAGTGTATAATTGTCATGGAGTTAATGTGCAGATACCAAAGTGTTATTTCTAATTTGATGAGGGGCTAAATTAGAAATAACAAAACATATAATAATCTAATTATTATAATTAGGATTATGGTCCCCAAATTACACGATATACTTTTGTCTTTTTCTACATCCCCATCACCGGAATAGATAGAACACTTTTGTGTCCCAAGGATAGTGATAATTTGGAAGATCTCAACCAGTCCACAAACCTTCGACATTGGATTCAGGTACGCTTCTGCTTTCTCTTATCTCCCCTTCCTCTTGAATTGACATGGGTTAATAACATGTATTTATGGTTTGATTAAACCATCATATAGAAACATGTTTAGGTTAAACTTTTGCATGAATTATGTTCCTATGCATGTTTGATTCAGTGTTATTCAAATTCTTACAAGTGGTATCAAAGCCACCCAAGATCGATTCTTGAGAATTTGAGATTTGAATTTTAGGTTTCTTAAAATTTATCCGGGATTGTTTGATGATCTGATGATGGGGTTGAAAATTCAAATCAATTGATCTGGGATTTGTTTTTGGGTGGCGAATCGAATCAAACTCATTTTTTGGTTTGCTTCTCTACTCAACGCCACCATACCCATCGCCGATCCCACGCTCAGCCAACCCAAACCCCGTGTGCTTATTGGTCAATGCCATAGTCATTGGATTTTCCGGTGAGTTTCTCACACGAAACCTGTGTGATTAAAGACGATGAGGATGATTGATGGTAGTCCACCACGATCTGGCCCAGATCGAGCCAAGGTCATTCGATCGCCGGCCTTTATCGCTTTGATCTGCATTTATGGGTCGTCGACTGGTCGCTCCGCAATTCCTTGATGCCTTCTGGTGACGGTGTGGTGGTTTGAAATGGCAACGGTGAACTAGGGTTTCCTGAGCTTGATTTTGCAAATTCGATATAATATAAGGTCCTGTTCTATAATTATTCTAGGCCATTGTGTGATTTTGATAAAGTTTCGTGGCTAATTTATAATTACTAAAACTTAATGGGCTAGTTTGTAATTTTCAAAACGATTTGGGGTGGATTTTTAATTGCTAAAAGGTCGAGGTCACTTTGTAATTTTCAAAAGTTTTTGGACCAAATTTTAATTAATAAAAATATTTGGGCCAGACTATGATTTTGATAAAATATTGGTGCCGATTTATAATTACTGAAACTTGAGGGGGCTTTCAATAGTTTTATAAAAATTGGGGCAGCTATGTACTTTTGATAAATGAATAAAAAATTAAGAATCAACTCAAATTCAAATATTTTTTGGTATATCTTTTACGGTTATATAAAGTAGTTCATCATTCTAAATGGGCTAATTGAAACAAGATATTTCCAAAGTGACCTCTCTTGTTTAGATTGTTCATAAGCGATGTTTGATGTTTGTGTGTATGTAAATTCATACGGTTATTAGCCGGCCCAAAGGAAGGTTAATACTTGACCAAATTGCACACACACTTGTGGTGGCAAACATGTGACGATTTTAAGGTTTTATATGTGAATAATAAGTCAATCCAAAGATAGATTTATTATTTGATACGAATTATTGTCAATGTTTGATCACAACAGTAAGAGTACCACTTACAATTAATATTATTGTCCAAATGCTTGATATTAATGTTGTGCTAGGTATCTCGAGATGAGACTTACCATTATCTGAATTTGTTGATTATTGTATTTGGTTATAAATGTCAGCAAGTTTGTTTGTTTGTTTTATTCCCTTTAAAGCTAGTATTTCCATTATATCTGCTAATATCAACTTTATACCCAAGCTTAATGGGTTCAACTTTAAAGATTGAAAAGAGAACATACTTATTGGTCTCGGTTGTATGGATCTGGACATTGCACTTCAGATTGAGCAGCACGCTTCTCTTACGGATGCATGTTCTTCTGATGATAAGAAGAACTTTGAGAAGTGGAATCACTCAAGTCGCATGAGTCTTATGATCATCAAGTACGACATTCCAAAGTAATTTAGGGGTGCGGTATATGAAGGGATAACCAATGCCAAAGAGTTCTTAGCCGAAATTGAAAAGTGTTTTACAAAAAATGATAAGACAGAAACGCGCACGTTTTTGCAAAGCTTGATTTCTATGAAGTACAAAGACAAAGGGAACATAAGGTAGTACATTATGGAAATGAATCATATTACTTTTAAAGTTTAAGGCACTGAAGCTAGACATGACCACGGTTCGGTTCAAACCATGGAACCTAACCGTAACCTTATAAAATGAACTGTAACGGTAACCGGAACCGTGGAACCGATTCCTGAACCAGAACCGAAACTGTAAGCTTTAAGGTTCTGTTCCGGTTCCTTTAAAAAAACCGGATTGAAACCGAAGGTTTGAACAGGTGGTTCGGTTCCAGTTTTGGAACCGCTGGTTTCGGTTTTAGAACCGCTAGTTCCAATCAATTTTTTATTATTTTTTATTATTTTTCTCTTTTCACGTTGACCTTATCTCCCATTCTCTCTCATTCTTTATCCGTTTTCATTTCTCATACTCAGCAATCTCACATCTCTCTTTCTCTCGTTCTTGATTTCTTCGATCTCTTATCTCTCTTTTTCTCTTTCTTCTTTCTTATTTTTCCCTCTTTCTCTCCACAACTCCACCTTCAATCTTAGATCAAGTGACCAAAGATGAGTGACGACCATCTCTCACGGGTGATCTCTTTTTTCAGGCCTTCACCAGTGAATCGGTGATCTCTTCTTCATCCATATCGATCATTTTCTCTTTCACAGATCCACATCGATTCTATCGATGATGGATCCACAAAAGAAGAAGTTGAGAGAAGAAAAAAGAAGAACAAAGAAGAAAGGAGAAAACGATGGCTAGATGAAGAAGACGGTGATGGTGGCTCGGTGGTGGGTGATTTGTGATTTGGGGTTGATTTTTGTGTATGTGTATGTGTATGTGACTGTGTCTGTCAGTGTGTGCGTGAGAGCAAGAGAGATCTGAATGTGATTTGAGAAATATGGGTTGGAGAAAATCTGGGCTAGGGAGATTTGAGGTTGAAGATACTTGATTCTGGGTGAACATGGGAAAATCTGGGTTAGGGAGATTAAGAAATTTGTGTTAATCGATGATCTGAAATTGGGTTATAATAAAAATAACCGAACAGTACGAACCGCTAGAACCGGATGGAAATCGGTGGAATCGGAACTGGAATCGGCGGTTCGGAATCGAATTGGAATCGAACCGGAACCTAGACATGTCTAACTGAAGCTTGAGTTGTCTGATAACTTGCTTGTGCATTTGGTATTAATATCACTTCCTGCACAATACAACCATTTTAAGGTCAGTTACAACGGTCAAAAAAACAAATGGACTCTTAATGAACTTATTTCTTACTCTGTATGAGGAAGAGAGATTGAAGCAAGATAGAACCAAAAGTGTTCATTTGGCTAGCATCTCTAAAGACACGGGCAATAAAGCATGTAAGGTCTGACCGTTGTGGTGAATACTAAGGTAGATATAATGGTTCAAGTGAACAACGTCCAAGACCGTTTGCTAAATTCCTAGAGGAATGTGGAATGGTCCTACAGTACACCATGCTAATGATCAACTAGTGATAAACGTTTTTTCCATTTTTAAGAAATTGCGTATCAAAAGAATATTTATAAAAGGTCCTACGCAATGTGCTCTAAAGTTTTGAAAACTAGAGAAGCGGCAAGCGAGGGTATCATCCACAGAGAGGTGTTATCCGTCAATTGTCTATCATTTTAGTGATTATTGAAAGCAATGTAAATGAGAACATGGCAAGGGTGAGAGTGGTGTGTGTGAAGTGTAAGCATTTGAGTATGTGTGTATGAACAAGAACAAGTAAAGAAAACATGAGAGAACATTGAGAGATTAGAATTGTGATTAAAATCATAAATATAAAATAGATGGATAGGAGAGATGCAAGAAAATGGATACATATGGTACTCATGACCACCCAAAATATCCGCGCCACCTAAAATAACTAACCGCAAAGATACTTTTATATTGGGTTCAACCTAGCCTTAAGTGTGACCTCTAGATATAACAATGGGAGAGTCAACTAGTTCTCCATCGCTACTCACCGATAGTGTATCGCGTGAGCAACTACTAATGACCGCTTTTAATCACATATATTAAAGAGATAAACACAAGATCGGCCACAGATGGCTACTCACCTGTCATGTATGAGCAACTACCAATGGAAGCATTAAGCATTAAAGGACCCTTGACTATTACTCGCTGAGAGGGTATCGTACAAGCAGCGGCCAAGAGTCGTGACCAGAATACTATTCGTCGATAGGGTATCATGCAAGCAACACTCAAGGGTTGTGTAATCATGTAGGTTTATAGAACCGAAAAACACAAATGCAAAGTGTATTCTATTCATGAGTTCGACCTAAACGAACAAAAGCACTCAAGCCAATCCAAAACACGTATTTTGAGTAGTCCATCGACATATGAGCAGTCATGTGATGCTTAATTAATCAACTCCTAAATTACATTAATCTACTCCTAATCCCAATCATAAACACACATCAATTTCTACTCTACATGCCATGAATGTGAAGACAAGAGCTATTCCTAAACATGCATCAAGTGTTGGGTTGTCGATCCTACTCAATACAAGTCAAGAATCAATTAAGTGCAAATTGAATGGGACAATAAAAGAAGGAATCAATACAAGTCAATCAAATAAATGGAACTAATATTATGGTTTACATATTTCCCAAATGGGGATACATATCAAAAAATAAAATAACAAGAGAAGAGTAAATAGAAGAAACCTAAGGTTGTCAATCTCGGATCTCTAGGATCGAAGAGTGACCCAATTGTCATCTCGGATCTCCAAGCTCCATTGAAGCTCCTCCTCCTTATAGACAAGGTAGAGTGCTCTTTCCTCTTGAAACTCCTCCAAAGATGGGTGGTTTAAAGTAGAAGGTGATGATGATGTGGCATCCATGGAGGAAAAACCTTCATGGATGCCTTTGGAAGCTCCTCTCTCTCTTAATTGGTGAAGAAGATGAGGTGTGGGATGAATGGATGACTTTTTTGAATGAAAGATTATTGGGTCTTGTGGAAAAAGTGATGTATTTATAGGCTTGGGAGGTTAGGGCATGATATGGGAATGAAAAGAAACATTTGATCCTAAAAAAATAGCTGATTTTCATCCCCAAGATCTGATCCCGTCAGATTCACGATTCTCAGTGCGCAGGCAAATTCGATGGTTGTTACCCGCATAGGACCCGAGTAGCAGTCACTAAAATGGGCATAACTTCCTCTAGAAATCTTGGGATCGTAATCTGTAAAAACCGCTAGAAACTAGACTTTCTGTGCTGTTCAAATATATATAGATGGAAGAATGGATAAATTCGAGGAGAGAACTATGACTCTTCATAGTTGGATGTGCTGCACATGCTTTTCTTACAATTTTCAGCCCTTTAGCCACCAAATCTCAGTTTTTACCTGAAAAGACATTGAATGCCTAAAATGACAAGAATAGAACCATTAAACACCAAAATGCGCTCGAAAATAAGCTAAAGGATATGGAATTAAAGGTCAAAATATATTACAATTTTGGTACGATCAAATACCCCCAAACCAAACCTTATAGACTCAAAACAAATAGTTCATTAAGTCGCATGTCCAACCGGTCATGAGATGCAAGGATGTGAGATAGAGAGAAGCAAACATATGTAAAGTAATCTAAAACAACTCAAAGGCACTTGAGAGAAATTCGCACTATTACGAATCCCACGCTTAAGAGTGCTCTCATATCGGGAGCTACTCACTCCCACACCTTGAGCATAATTCGCTTTGACTTTATTTCTCACCCAACTTCGCTCTTCTTTTTCCACTTAGAGCCCTAAGTTCACACTCATTCAAGGCATGCAATGATGGAATCTATGCATTGAAATCTAATGCATTGCATACAATATACATTCAAAAACCGATAAGTATATGTGAACTAGCCTAGGAAAGAATCACTATGCCATGAACGTGGAAGATCAAGCTATCAACAAACATTCCCAATCAAGACATATCATGGATCAAATAGGACTTTCCCTTTTGGTTGTGATGGGGCCATGAGGTTAGATTTGGTGAACAAATAAATGGGAAATGTAAGTTCAAAGATCACCAATCATGCTTAATTACTCACACACCCCATACAAAGCTCTATTACACATTTACACACTTTAGCAAATAGGCATTTACATCCATACGCATATTGTGATTCAAAATTGTACTCTACATTATGAGTACTTATCATTTACTTCCAAGACTCTTTTCTTTTTCTCTTTGCCTTTTCCCGTCTTTTTGATTCTTCTTTTCTTTTCTTTTGTTTTTGCACACTTATACATTACATTTTGACAATCAAGCTCATAAGTGCAAATTTAGGCACTTATACAAAATGAGCCATTTCACACACAATTTCATTGTTGCCTATAAACATGTCTTTTTTGCTTAGAGCTTACACCTTTCAAATACTTGACATAGCACACACACACCCCACATGATTGGCAATAAATGTAGGCTTGTGTTTAGCTGTGGCTATATGGTTACATTTTGGTTCCAAATGAAAGGTAAGTGTTTGGCCGTAAATTTGGCTATGAAGCACACATAAGGGATAAAGGAATGTGTTTAGGCGTTTTAAGTAGTTAATTACACACATTTCCTAAGATCATTTCCATAATTAGTCTATCACGGGAGTGAATGCATACATCAAGCAATCCATTATATTTATAAGATGTATGTCATATGGCATGTGACACTAATGACGAGAAGAGTGTTTAAAGAATAGAAAGAATTTAACACTCGGTACGCTTTTTAATGGCTTGTGTTTGTGAACTCATGGGTGTCTCCACTATTAGAACAAGGCGCAATAGCACCGAGTCCCCTCAATTCAAGCACACAAAAGATAGGACTAGCCCATGACAATGTAAATATAACCCACAAGTGACAAAGATTTGTTACACAAGCTCACAATACTTGTATAGACTCGCCAAAAGCACACGCTCAAGGCATCACACCCAAGCTAGTTAAAGCTCGAAATTTTGGCCAATGCGATAAAATTGAAATTTTGGACCAAAAATGACAAATAAAATACTCAAGACGACTCAACAAGGCGTCTACACACCCTCAAACCAAAACCCAACATTACCCTCAATGTTGAAGACTAGAGAGTCCGGCCTAGCGGAACGCACCTAACATGACTCAAAACAAAAAGACTCAAAATGGCTCATACATAAAATTAGGCAATTCAATACAATATTGACCTTTAAGCACAAACCAACATCAAGCATTAACATTCAAAATTGATGGCATGGGGACGAAATAACCCCCAAACTAATTTTCCACTATATGCTCAACCCTATACAAGTGTATGAATATGTACCAGCCACAAATCGAATGGGGCAATATATGTAATGAAATCTATACACTCGAATGCAATCATCCATGAGAGCCTTCGGCTCATTCAAGCAACAAAAGCATAAATCAGTTATATCCAAAAATCAAATATCATCTTTTACAAGTGATCTATAAAAAATGCAATCCACATAAAAATCACCACCAATTATTTACTAAAAAAATAAAAACGAAAATGAGAAAAAGGAAATTAGAAATGTAAACTTAGGTGGGTTGCCTCCCATAAGCGCTCTATTTATCTTCTAGGCAAGACGTTGTTGTGGCACATCGGCTCTTAAACTCCAAGTCACAACTTTCCTTCATGAGATGAGGTTCTTGCTCTTTTTATGAGCACTCTTGGCTTGCTCGTCCCTCTAAGACTCACAAGTGGCCAGTGTGTCAATTCCAAGAGATAGAGAAACCTCGTTTTAAGCACAAGCTGTAAAAACATGCTTCCTAAAGAAGCTATAGACAATCTGTAAACTCATAGCTCCATTAGAATGTTCAGGCAACTAGGAATCAATCAATGCATGCAGTTGCCAACAAGAGCTCGAAATAACTCTTTTTTAAGCAAACTAAATATAAACAACTGAATAACTTCACAATAGATTTTCCCCCCAAACCTAACTCTTCCTATACATTCATGCACATAATAACAAATTGAGGGATAAGAGCCGAGTTTACAAGAGTAAAATAAATTGTGCAATCGGAAAACACTTTAAAGCAAATAAAATGAAAACAAGCATAGCATTTAAATCAATAATCTAAATCAACAACTATTCCACAAGCACAATTTATAGCATCAAACTCTTCCCAAAGCATTTAAGCACCAATATCGGTGTACCCTCATCAACTCACTCACTCATGCTTTGACAATACACACAACACCCCTATTTGTTTAAGCTCTGCCCTCATATAGGGTAATATAAAAAAAATAGAAATAGTGAGAGGAATCAATACCAAAAATCATTTTTAGGAAGACGCTTGAAGAGATCCTACCTCTAGCTACGCTCTGACCTGTTTTCCACATGATGCTCTTCGCGGACCTACTCGCGTCCTTGGTTGCATTAACCACTTAGGTCATCATGGCGCTGCCATTTAGCTTGGTGAAATTGTAAGAGTCCATAAAATGCACTTGGTGTTCCCATGAGTTGTTGGTCTTGGCATCCTTGATTGTTGGTCCCTTCCCAACTTTGATTTGATAGCTCACCAATCCTGAAAATCTGTCTATCCTTGCACAACACAACTCAAACAACATTAAACGAATATACTTGAAACAAAAAGAAAATAAACAAACAAATAACAAGCTAATAAAATATTCACATCACTGCATTATTTGCTAAAATAAGAAACAATTAACGAATGAGCCACCTCCCTGGCAGTGACACCATTTTGATAAACGCTTTTCCGTCGTTAAGAAATTGCGTATCAAAAGAATATTTATAGAAGTTCCTACTCAATGTGCTCTAAAGTTTTGAAAACTAGTGAAGCGGTAAGCGAGGGTATCGTCCACAGGGAGGTGTTATCCGTCAATTGTCTCTCGTTTTAGTGATTATTGAAAGCAATGTAAATGAGAACATGGCTAGGGTAAGAGTTGTGTGCGTGAAGTGTAAGCATTTGAGTATATGTGTATGAATAAGAACAAGTAAAGAAAACATAAGAGAATATGGAGAGATTAGACTGGTGATTAAAATGATAAATATAAAATAGATGGATAGGAGAGATGCAAGAAAATGGATACATATGGTACTCATGACCACCCAAAAAATTCATGCCACATAAAATAACTAACAAAGACACTCCTATATTGGGTTCAACCTAGCCTTAAGTGAAACCTCTAAATATAACAATGGGAGAGTCGACTAGTCCTCTAACGCTACTCACCAAGAGTGTATCGCATGACCAACTACTAAGGACTGCGTTTAAGTATATATATTAAAGAGATAAACACAAGATCGGCCATGAATGCCTACTCATCTATCACGTGTGAGCAAAAACCAATGGAAGCATTAAGCATTAATGGACCCTTGACCATTACTCGCCGAGAGGGTATCGTACAAGCAAAGACTAAGAGTTGTGACCCGAATGCTACTCGTCGAGAGGGTATCATACAAGCAACACTCAAGAGTCGCGTAAGCATGTAGGTTTATGGAACCGAAAATCACAAATGCTGAGTGTATCCTATTCATGAGTTCCACCCAAACAAATAAAAGCACTTAAGCCAATCCGAAACACGCATTTCGAATAGTCTATCGATATATGAGCAGTCATGAGATGCTTAATTAATCTACTCCTAATCTCAATCATAAACACACATCAATTTCTACTATACATGCCATGAATGTGAAGACCAGAGCTATTCCTAAACATGCATAAATTGTTGGGTTGTCAATCCTACTTAATACAAGTCAAGAATCAATAAAGTGCAAATTGAATGGGATAATTAAAGAAGGAATCAATACAAGTCAATCAAATAAATGGAACTAATATTAGGGTTTACATATTTCCCAAATGGGGATACACATCAAAAAAGAAAATAACAAGAGAAGAGTAAATAGAAGAAACCCAAGGTTGTCAACCCTAGATCTCTATGCTCAGAGAGTGGCCCAATTGTCATATCGGATCTCCAAGCTCCATTGAAGGTCCTCCTCCTCATAAACAAGGTAGGGTGCTCTTTCCTCTTCAAACTCCTCTAAAGACGGGTGGTTGAAAGTAGAAGGTGATGATGATATGGCATCTATGGAGGAAAAACCTCCATGGATGCCTTTGGAAGCTCCTCCTCCTCATAAACAAGGTAGGGTGCTCTTTCCTCTTGAAACTCCTCTAAATACGGGTGGTTGAAAGTAGAAGGTGATGATGATATGGCATCCATGGAGGAAAAGCCTCATGGATGCCTTTGGAAGCTCCTCTATCTTAATTTGGTGAAGAAGATGAGGTGTGGGATGAATGGATGACTTTTTTGAATGAAATATTATTGGGTCTTGTGGAAAAAGTGATGTATTTATAGGCTTGGGAGGTTAGAGCATGATGTGGGCATGAAAAGACACATTTGCCCCTAAAAAAATAGCTAATTTTTGTCCCTAAGAGTTGATCCCGTCAGATTCATGACTCTCAGTGCACAGGCAAATGCCCTGGTTTTTACCCGCGCAGGACCCGTGCATATTTGCACAACAATCACTAAAATGGGCATAACTCCCTCTAGAAATATTGGAATCGCAATTCGTAAAAACCGCTAGAAACTAAACTTTTGGTGGTTTTCAAATATAAGTAGATGAAAGCATGGATCAATTCGAGGAGAGAGATATGACTCTTCAAAGTTGGATGTGCTGCACAAGTTTTTCTTACAATTTTCAACCCTTTAGCCACCAAATCTCAGTTTTTGCTTGAAATGACATTGAATGCCTGAAATGACAAGAATAGAACCATTAGACACCAAAATGCACTCGAAAACAAGCTAAAGGATATGGAATTGATTGCCAAAATATATGACAATTTTGGTATGATCACCTAGCTTGAATGGTGTAGCTGAAAGGCAAAACCAAACTCTTAAGAATATGTTAAGGAGTAAGATTAGTCATTCCACCTTACCAGAGTCACTCTAGAGAGAAGCACTCAAAACAACAACTTATATTCTGAACCGAGTGCCAACTAAAGCAGTTGTAAAACACCTTATGAGCTTTGGACAGGCAGAAAGCCTAGTCTATCGCATTTTCATATTTGGGGATTTCTAGTTGAGGCTAGGCCTTACAGGCCACATGAAAAGAAATTGAACCCCAAAACTATGAGCAACTACTTCATTGTCTACTCTAAGCGACCTAGGGGCTATAAGTTTTATGATCTCACACTTAGGTCAATTTTTGAGATGAGAACTGCAACATTTTTTAAGGATGTTGAGTTAGGGGGGAGAAATAAGGTTAGAGACATTATCTTTGAGGAGAAATCAGCTTCGATTGCCACTACTGCTTTTGACAATGAGTAGGTTTCTATACCTATCATTGATCAAGAAGCGAATCGGATCCTCAACCAGACAATGTTGAACAACCCCCCATTCAAGATGAGGTAATTTTTTTTTAGGAACAAACTCAACAACCTTAAGAACTAATGTCATTAAGGTGATCCACTATAGAAAGGAGAAATGCTATTCTGGACAATTTTTTCGTATTTCTATAGGAACATGAGGAAGACATTGGAATGGTAGAAGATATTCCAATCAACTTCCATCAAGCCATGCAGGGTTCAAACTCTTAAAAGTGGTTTGATACCATGAATGAGGAGTATAAGTCCATGCAAGACAATAAGGTTTGGGAACTTGTCCCATTGCCAGAAGGTGCGAAGCCCATTGGTTGTAAATGGATATTTAAAACCAAAAGGGATTCGAAAGGTAATATGGAGACGTATAAACTCGTCTTGTAGCTAAAGGATTTACCCAAAAGAAAGAGATTGACTTTAAAGAGACTTTCTCTACTGTTTCAACGAAAGACTCTTTTAGGACAATCATGGCACTTGTTGTACATTTTGACTTTAAGCTTCATCAGATGGATGTCAAGACGGCATTTCTCAATGGTGACATTGACGAAACAATTTTTATGGTGCAACCAGAAAACTTTGAGTTGGGAGACCCGAAGAATATGGTTTACAAATTAACAAAATCCATTTATGGACTCATGCAAGCTTCCCATCAGTGGTACTACAGGTTTCATCAAGTGATTATCTCGTTTGGTTTTGAGATAAACATTGTTGATAATTATGTGTATTACAAATTTAGTGGGAGTAAGAACATATTCCTGGTTTTGTATATCGATAACATACTACTTGCCACAAATGATATAAGCATGTTGAGTGTAACAAAGAGATTTCTATCAAAGAATTTTTGAGATGAAATATCTTGGTGATGCCTCATTTGTATTAGTGATCCAGATACAATGAGACTGCTTTCAAGGTATTTTTGGATTATCACAAAGGAGCTAGATCGATAAAGTTCTCAAAAGGTTTGGCATGCAAGACAACAAACCAGGTGACACCCTTGTTGTTAAGGGAGACAAATTCAATCTCAGTTAGTGCCATAAAAATAATCTTGAAGTTAAGGAAATACAGAAGATTCCCTATGCATTAGCTATAATGTATGCTCATGTGTGTACACGTCTGGATATTTCATACATTATTGGTATGTTAGCAGATATTTAAGTAATCCTTGGGATGGATCATTGGAAAGTAGCCAAATGGGTTATGAGGTATTTATAGAGAACAAAAGATCACATGATCATATATATAGGAGATGGGATTAGTTGCAGATCATAGGGTATTCTGACTCCGATTATGTTGGATGCCAAGACAGTAGGAGATCCACACCAGGCTGTATATACCTGTTGGCTGTTGGAGCTATTTCTTGAAGAAGTTCCAAGAAGACACTCGTAGCTTCTTCCACCATGGCGGTAGAGTTTGTAGTATGCTATAAGGCATCCAACCTTAGGATACGGCTACAGAATTTTATCATTGGGCTGCTCATTCTGGAGGGTATTGAAAGACCACTCAAACAGTATTGTGACAATAAGTCAACAATGCTAATTTCCAACAACAACATGAGCTCATCTAGGTCAAAACATATTAACATTAAGTTCCTAGTTGTGAAAGAGAGAGTGTAGAGTGGATTGATATCCATAGAGCACATTGGAATAAACTCTATGATAGCGGATATGCTAACAAAGGGATAACCACCCAAGGTCTTTCATGAGCACACCGCTCATATGTGTGTTATTTTGTGTAAGGATATCACATTATAGTGGAATTTTGTATCATTTTGTACTTTAATGCTTTATGTTTGATTTTGGACATACTTATACATTTATGTATTTGGATTTTTTTTATCAGAAATAAAGTATTCATCTTATTTCACTCTGTTACATTGGGTTAAGTATTGATCGCACTAAAGATTAAAGTAGGACCAGTTGGAAATAGACATGTATAGATCACATTGCATGTAATTTTCATGCTACACATCCATGATTAATTTATGTCATTTGGTTATATTGGTATACGTGACCATTGATGGGTTTAGTCATGCTAAATGTGATGAAAAACACTTTGTTCTCATATCGACATAATCAATGGACGAGATTGTTCGGATATACCCTAAAATTGTGATAGCAAAATGTTGAGCACATAAAGTCATACACATTTGTAAAGTTACATATGTGGCCTGGTGGGAGATTGTAGGAAAATTTCATCATGTGGGGCCACACATGTAAATATTAAATGTGTTGTACTATCATTGATTAAGCCTAAATTAAAGTGGTTTAATTAAGATTTAAAGTTTTAAGGCTTAAGAGTATAATTCTCATGGAGTTAATGTGTAGATACTAAAGTGCTATTTCTAATTTGATGATCGGACAAATTAGAAATAGTAAAACAAATAATAATATGATTATTATATTTAGGGTTTTGGTCTCCAAATTACACGATACACTTTTAACTTTTTCTGTATCCCTATCACCAGAAAAGAGAGAACACTTTTATGTCCCAAGGATTGTGATAATTTGAAAGGTCCCAGCCCGTATACAAACCTTCGGTAAGGGATTCAGGTACGCTTTTGCTTTCTCTTATCTCCCTTTTATCTTGAATTGACATGAGTTAGTAAGATGTATTAAGGGTTTGATTAAAGCATCAAATAGAAACATGTTTAGGTTAAACTTTTGGATGAATTATGTGCCTATACATGTTAGATTCAATGTTAATCAAATTTTATAGACACTTCATAAGAACTTAGCTACGTCACTAAGATCATAGTAAGATGATAGAAGTGCATGCATACATGAACCTACCTGCCCCAAAGGATCTTGATGAGCAAGGACTCTGTTCGCCAAAGATCTCGGCTCTTTGAGATGTTCTCTGCTAGTTCAGGGAAATGTAACCTTATTATAGCAAGCCGTATCAAATAGAGATTCACTATATTACTAATGCCCAAAATCACGTCCCAATAAGGAAGTATCACTATTCTACTCTTATATAAGATATCTTAATCGGGCGACAACTTAATGCTTCTAGAAGAATCAATGCCAATTGGGAAACAAGTCCCAAACAAATCATACAACCAGAATCCCTAAAGGATTCTTAATATTAGTGTACTGCTTGCACGATAAAGACTAATATAAAGACTAAGGCAACACGCCCTCAACTCGTATACATATAGGCCGATATCATTCTACGACCTTATGAGCAATTATTCAATGAGAGGCGAATATTAGTGTTTAACCTTTAAAAACATAGTGATATTTTCCTCGCTGTTTCGGACAACAGTGGGTTTTTCCCTGCCTTAGGGTTTTCCACGTAATTCTCTTGTTAATTGATTTACTGCTTTCCTTGTATTATTCTATTGTTTATCGTTCTCACCGATTAAGCCACCCAAAGCAAGCTAATTGGCTATTACAGCATATCCACATGGAAGAGAGAGGTTTTGGTTGCCTCACCTTGACCGGTCAAACCTTCAATCTGCCTATGTGTTAGTGTTGATGGATTGACTTTTAAACATTCCAAAATCACCGTCAACAGTAATGTTATCTAAAAGTTACTTTCAAAAACTGAAAACGATGTAAATGTGTTTGATATATTTTTTAATGAGTAAATAGTTGTGTTGAAAGAAAAGTTGTGATTTGTTTTGAAAATGATGGAAAACGGTAAATTTTTGTTTTCAATTTTGTAGTTATAAATTTAAAACATTGTACGTCATTTTCGAAAATAGTTTTTCGAAATCAAGTAAGCAAACAACTTTACAATTGTTTTTTGTTTTTGAAAATAAAAAACTATTTTGAAAAGACCGATCCAAACAACACCTTTCATAACATGTTTTCAAAACAAACTATTACTTTTCCCTCCAAATAACTGTTTTAATTTTTTTTTACTGATTTTGAAAAACAATACCAAACACATTTACATTGTTTTTAGTTTTAGAAACTACTTTTAAAAAACACTACCAAACATGTTTATATTTTTAAAACATGATTTTCATTATTAAAAATAGTTTAAAAAAATATCAATATATCATTTTTAAAAACGATACCAAATGTGGTCTTTATAGTTTAAGTCTAGTTTAATTTATTTTTAGAGTGTCAATATTGATACCTATAAATAGGATTCATACATATATTTTATAAGTACAACAATATTTAAAATTGACAAGATGATGTTGGTTCGGTGGTATACCCCTCAGACCTATACAATGAGGTTTTGTGTTCGAGTCCTCCCTCTCCTACAAAACCCCGATTTTATGTAATATGTCAAGAAAGGGAAATCTAAAATTTGAAAACTAAACCATTATTGCAAGCACCAATTATAATGCAAATCGTAATACTCTTATTCAAATGAATATACTTATTTTAACATGTTTTATTCGTAAACCCTATTATTAATACACCAAATTCAATCCTTACATCACCATGTTAATTGAAATATGCACAAATATTTATTACACTTCATTTTATTATAAACGGGAATTAAATCTTTTTTTTTCTTTCAAAAAATTAGTTAAGGCAAACAACATAATTCATTTCTATAGAATTCTTAACTAGAGAAAAAAGAAAGACAAAATAAAATTTTAAAAAAGCAAGCCTTTAAAACAATTTTTTTTTTTGGTTTGGTGAGTTTTGTTTGATTTTCTATAACACTCGAGTGTTACGTGGGGCATTCTGCCCTCTTATCTTACCTGAAGAAATCAAAGGTCTCTTTAGTTGTCATTGATACGCAATCGGATTTCAATGGTCTTGAGACTTCTTCGTCTCGAGATGTGGTTCGTCTTAAGGTGGACATAGCTCATCCAATACCGACACCAACGATTGCTATAGAAGCTAAGTCTTACGATGATCTTTTGAAATTTACAGTTATGAATGATGAATCTTCGACTACTACTGCAGCGCATACAAAAAAAGGGATGGCTTTATAGACAAAAATAAGTGAATCACATTGCTTTCCAATTCTGTTTGGATCTGTGTAAGCATTCTCTCATCGATAGAGTGGTCCTCTCAAAAGGTGATAAACTTTAGAAGTTGGTTGATCTTTGAGCGAAACTATAAATTTTTTGACTTCACCTTGGCAACTCATCTCTTTGTTTCATGGTTACTTTCAGACTATATTGGCATCTGCAATCAACAAAAACCAGGTTTGGAGCACAAAGTATTTTAACTTGAAGATGGGTATTTTGTGTCTTCAACCTTGGGCACCAATCTTCAACCTGGCTTCTTAGAAATCCACTAACGCTCAAGTTTGGATTCAATTTTATGACCTTTCTTGGGAGTATTGGTACCCAAAATTTATTATCAATCTAGCTAGAGGGAATGAGGTTTTATTAAAGTTGGACATGGCTACTATTGATGGGGACTTTGGGCATTTTGCTCATGTGCTGGTGGATATAGATATTTCTTTTCAACCTCCGAATTCTCGGTTGTTGGATATATAAGTTTCTCATAGGTTGTTTATTTCAGTTCAGTAAGAAGATTTGCCTTATTTTTGTACCACTTATTCATCTATTGGTCATATTTTTAATGATTGCAAGAGGAATACAATGGGTATCAAATCTACTAAAGACTCGGGAAAGACAATGCCTACGCATGATGTTTTAGTTTCAAAAGTGGATAAGCTAAAATAAAAGACTAAGTATGAATTTCAAGCCTATCAGAGGCATTTAAATCTATGGTGTATCACCCGGTTGGCAAGACGCAGTCTCTGGTTTAAGTTTCTGATTCATTAACCATAATTTGTCAAGTTTTTCAGTTGAAAGATTCATTAGTTGACCACTCTTTTTTTTCTTAAGATTCGATTGAGGGGGCAAACATACCTTAGCTTAGTTCTTCTACTTTCAAGCTGTAAAGTTCTATAGCTTGGGTTATTCCTGAATATTTGGACCTGAATGTGGTTGCTGCTAACAAGTGATTTATGAATTTTCCAATCAAGACTAATGGTAGGGATGCATATGATCCTATTTCTATTATCCTGGGTGGGGTTTCTTCATATCCTATGTTTTGTGTTCCTGATTATATGGTTAGCTTGGATGTTAATATTCCTACAGCTCAAGCTGAGTTACTCCTTGTCGTGAATGAGGCCGCTCAGGTTGAGGAAGAATGGAATGATTTAGGTGCTATAGAGAGAAAAAAGTAAGTTGTTTGATACTCATCAAGCATCATTGAATTCTGGGTCATAGATTTGTCCAGATCCTTCCTGTTAATAAACATTTTTGGTAAGGGGTCAAGGTAAAATTTTCCACCCAATTGGTACCTGGTAGGACACATTTTTTGATACCAGGTGGGGCTGGCTTGCTACAATATACCTCGAAATATCAGGTCTCATGCAACCTAGGCACCCCGAAGCCCCGGGTATCAAACTAGGCCAACATCGCTATACATTATGCCTATTACCTTGGCGCCAAGATAACCGACTGGTACCTAAGTACCACGATGCTATCTCACCACCTCTTCCAAGTATGCGCCATGCCCATCAAGTAAGAAGAAAGATAGTCGGAAAGCTCCAGAATGAGTGGTCAAGCTCAACTCCACCAGACTAAAACTGGAGGTACCTCGCCATTGGTATGCATAATCATGATTCTCTTCTAAGCTATAAAGTTGAATTCTTTGCCATTAAAGTTCCATAATGTGACCAGATAAATCAACAGATTCACCATTTATTCAAATTCAAACCTAACGGAAACCTGATGTAATCAACGAGAGTAATTCCAGCGTATTTTGATTCTACCATCAACGTCAATCATTTTCGGTAACACGACCAATCAATTGGTCTAAATTACAGAGATTTTATTGACAATGAAGAGGGATTTAAAGGGGACGTCAGGATCCAGACAGGATGAAGAAATACAGAGAAAAAGAGTAGAGCTTTTTCACCACTTTTCTCAGAGGATTTAGCCACTTATAGACATGCACGAGTTCATCATCTCCACTCTTTGTAAACAAGAGAGTTTGAGTGATTTCATAATATCATTGTACTAGTTCTTCAAAAAAACGATTTTCTTAGTTTGTGTTTCTTCATACTCGACTTGATCACAAATCTATATTTCCATCTTAATGTGATCTTGTCACCTAGATACGAAGTATCTACCTCGACCGCAACCTGCCAGACAGGGGTCTTGAGGTTGTTGATTGGAATTCCTCACCTTGAGTGAATTCTCAGTAAACATTTTTTCACACCTATTTTGAAAGACTTTGAAATTACACTTTTGCTTTTACAGCATGCAACATGAGAGTTTGATCATTTCAATGACAACCTGAAACATCATGGCACTAGTCCATAGCCTCCACCCTAAAGGCTCAAATGAATGGAAATAGTCAAAGCAATATAACCCTGCTCCAGCACCGTATGCTGCTACCCAAGTCGCACCCCAAGTCCTAGCCACCCCAGTGGTAGGCCAGATGATTTGGGAGTAGCAAGCCGCGACCTTTGTAGAGAGTGTACACCTCAAATTAGTCGTAGATGGTATCACCCCTTAGCTCGCAGCGTTAGAGGCCAGAAAAGATATCACTAGGCTAGGTACTCGGGTACCAGCCTTTGATAAATTGGGACCATTCCCCCTTGTACCGATCCACGAAAGACTAGGGCCCTTACCCTCTGTTCTATGTAGGTTAGGCCCCGTACCCCCAGTACCAGATAGATCGGTGAGCTACCAACCCCGATAGGTAAGGTCAGCTCTTAACCTCCCACTTAGGGAACCTCATCAACAAGTACAACAGGTTGCCGCTAGAAGGCAACTTCGATCTGTCGCGAAAGGAAGATCAAGAGAAATGTCTGAGTGAACCCCCCTTAGGAAGAGAACTGGGATGAAGCCTATGTGGCATCAGATGTGTCTGGTAATGAGGATTTCGAGGTCGAATCCAAGAATGTTGGGATTAAGCACATGCGGGACAAATTAGCCCGGATGGTGAAGGAGCTCCAAGAATTAAATAAGGGAAAGCACCAAGAGAACCAAATAGATCCATTGGGTGAGATGAATGCTCCTTTCTCTAAAAGGATCAAGGAAGCAAAACTTCCCCTTAAATTCAAGATGTCTATTGATAAGTACTCCGGGAAGGAGGATCCATTGAGCCACCTAGAGAGCTTCAGTAGTAGATGGAGGTCTAGAATGCTACCCAGACCGTCATGTGCAGGATGTTCTCAACCACACAGAATGATTACACTAAGACGTGGTTCCAGAAGTTACCGACAGGCAGTGTTGATTCATTTACTAAACTATCTAGTGATTTAAGTGATGTGTTCTAGTGAATCATGCCGTATCCAAATGACCCTATCCACTTGCTGTATATAGTTCAGAAGAGGAGTGAGTCACTCAAATCTTATGTGCAGAGATTCCACAAAGAAGTAATCCAGATAGGGGTCTTCACAGAAAAGAAGACCTTGACCAATTTCAAAAGGAACCTCTGGGCTAGAAGGTTGTTCCTATCGTTCGCTAAGTAACCACTGGAGACGTACCAAGAGACCTATGACATGGTGCTCGAGCTAGTGGAGATAGATGAATAGCTCTGGGTTAAGATTGAGCACAATGACCTGAGGGCTAACAAATGCCAAAAGAAAGAAGCACCCAAGCCTTCATCAGTCAAGAAGGCCCAAAATAAACCTCTTAACCTGTCAACATACCGCCTACTACCTTTTCAACCTCAACAGGAGTGGTATCCAACAAGGAGAACCCCACCACGGGCTTCGTCTCCTCCCAGAGAGATATCCCTGATAGCTACAACCACTACACCCCGTTCAATGCATCTCGTGAGATGATCTATCTCGCCATCCGAGATAAAGGGCTACTTAGGAAGCTGAATCCAATCAAAGCACCAGTTAACACAAGGAATCACTACAAATACTATGATTTCCATGAGGACATAGGACATAACACCTCGAAGTGCTACAACTTGCGCAATCAGATTGAGGCTCTGGTGAGAGGCGGTTGCTCAGAGGAATTTCTACAGCAGGTGCATGACATCATCCACAAGAGGAAAGTGGTATGGGCAGAGATTAAGAAGGATGCGAAAAGAAGGAAAGTAAATGGCAATGATCTAATGTAGCAAAACCAAGTCATTCAAACCATCAGTGAAAGTCCTACCTTGGTAGGGATTTCTAACAATTCAAGGAAGAACCATGCTAGGAAGATACCCAGAACAGAGGAAAGGCAAGACGTTTTTAATGTTGCCTAGGATTAGCTAGTACCTCTCATTCAGCTCAGATTGTATTCACAGAGGAGGATGTGTACAACAAAGTGCAACCCCATGATGATCCCATTGTTGTTACTATCCAAATAGCCAATTGCCTAGTCCACCCTGTCTTGATAGGTACTGGTAGTAAAGTGGGTTTCCTCTTCAAAGATACTTTGGAGAAGTTCAATATGAAGCAGTGCATCTACAATAGCTGCACTGCACTACCTCATTTTGGGGACTGCTCTTCTCCAACAAAATCTCATGATCAATTTTATGATGGTTGACACCCTATTAGCCTACAGAGCTATCCTGAGGATACCGTTCTTGTCATCTATCAAGGGAGTGCTATCTATTTACCATAACATCCTGAATTTTTCGATAGGAGATCAAGTAGGTGAGCTACATGGTGATCAACAGGCAGCCCGCAAGTGCTACGCCATATCAGCTAACCCAACAGCATTAGCCAAGTAAGGTGCGTAAGTCGTTGTCACGCAGGAACGGGTAAAAAGGGATCTCAAAATTCCAGGTGCCATAGAAGAAAAACCAGAGGGAGAGATCCTGGTGGAAAAAGAGGTTGAGGATGACAGGGGGTGAGCCAGTGGCCACCAAATTGACCACCCAATTGACATGTTAGAGGAAATGTTTGTCAGAGGGAATGACCTCTCAAAATTGGTCAAGGTTGGAGTCGGGTTAGAAACAGGTGTGAAGAAAGGCTTGATCAGGCTTCTCCATGAATGCAATGACATCTTTGCTTGGAGTCAGGATGAGATGTTAGGGATCCCGATCTCTTTGGTAGCTTATATTTTAACAGGCAATCCTACTTTCAAACCGGTCAAACAGAAGAGACAACATTTCAACCCTGAAAGGAATGTCGTAGTCCAAGAGGAGATCGACAAGTTGTTGAAAGCAGGATTCATCAGGGAATCCCAATACCCTGAATGGATCACGAATGTGGTAATGGTTACCAAGGCTAATGGGAAGTGGCACATGTGCATTGATTACATAGATCTCAACCCCGCTTGCCCAAAAGACTGTTTTCCCCTGCCCAAGATTGATCAACTGGTGGATTCCACCATGAGGAACAAACTTCTTAGCTTTATGGACATATTCTCGGGGTACAACCAGATCATGATGCACCCTACTAACCAAGACAATACCAATTTCATTACCGTGCAAGGCTTGTACAGCTACAAGGCAATGCCCTTTGGTCTTACGAATGTAGGTGCCACTTACCAACGATTGGTCAACTGGTTGTTTGAGCATGAGGTATGAAGAGCAATGAAGGTTCATGGTCCATGGTCCAAGAAAGGAGCATAGAGGCTAACCTGGAGAAAATCAAAGCCATCTTGGACCTATAATCACAAGCTCTCTAAAGCAGGTACAAGTTTTGACTTGTCGAGTAACTGCTCCCAACCGCTTCATATCTCAGTCAAAAAAGAAATGCCTCCAATTCTTCAAGGCAATCAAGCATAGGAGAAACATGAAGTGGGACCAAAACAACGAGCAGGCTTTCTAATCTTTGGAGAAATGACTAGCAAGCCCGTCACTGCTAGTCATGTCGAAACTTGGGAAGAAAATATATATATATATATATATATAGTCTTGTCAGAGACAGTTGTTAGCAGAGCCTTGGTTAAAGAGTGTAGAGATGAGATTTAATGACCTATCTACTATGTAAGCCATGCCTTAACCAAACCGAAGAGAAACTATATTCTCCCTAAAAAACTTGCTTCCATCCTGGTAACCTTGGATAAAAAGTTACACCCTTACTTCCAAGCCCATACAATTACTGTTGCCACCGATCAACCTCTTTACCAATTTTTACAGAGGCTAGATGTGTTAGGAAGACTAGTACTCTGGGCTTTCGAGCTCACCAAGTACGACATCAAATGTAAAGCCAGGACAACCATCAAAGCCCAGACACTAGCAGACTTCGTGGCCGAGTTCTCAGCCCTTTCAGATCCTCGTACCATTTTAGACCTAGATTCGGGCTCTAAAAAGAATCAAGAACCAGTAGATTGGCCAGGTGACCGAGGCGTCTAGGTCCCATATACAAATGTGGCACCCAACAAAGCAAGTTCCAACTGATCCTAAAAAGCTCGAGCAATGCCACTAATTCCGTTTCGATTTCATCATCCCCAAGTCATATGACTCTATCAAGCAGAGTATGAAGCTTTGTTAGCATGAATGAGGGTAGAAACCAAGCTCAAAGCAGACCACATTCTTGCCAGAAGTGATTCGTAACTGGTCGTCAACCAAGTCACATGACTCTATCAAGCCAAATGAGACAACATGACAGTTTACTTGCAACTGGTCCAACAACTCAAAGCTCGATTCAGGGGGTTCAAGATCGAATAGATACCTCACCAACAAAACCATCAAGCAGATGTTCTGGCCAATATAACAGTTAATGCAGGCCAAACTTTTCTTAAGAGGGTACCTCTTCACGTTATCTCTCGTCCTAGGATAGCAAGCGGTAAGAAGGTCAACCAAATAGATCGACTCTTGTGTTGGATGGATCCTATTATGGATTACCTTCTGAAAGAAAAGCTCATAGGAGACCCTGATGAAGCTATTAATATTTAGAGGATCTCGGTTTGACTCTACATGATGGACGGGTACCTATACCGTAGAGGCGGGTTTTTACCTCTGCTCTGATTCCTCTACCACGATGATGATGCTTGGGCACTCAAAGAGGTTCACTCAGGGGATTGTGGGAACCATGATGGGGAGAAACACTCGCATACTAGGTGCTCTACATGGGATACTACTGGTCGATCTTGCTTTATGATGCGAGAATGTTCGTGCAGTCTTGTGAACCATGTATAAAGACAGCGAATTTGAACCATCTATCACTGGAATGGCTCTCCTCCATCAGTTTTCCATAACCCTTTGCTATCTAAGGAGTTGACTTGATCAGACCTCTTTCTACGGCTCTTGGTCAAGCCAAGCATGCCATAATCGCGATTGACTACTTTAGCCGGCGGGTAGTAGCCTAACCACTCTCTAAGATAACTGAGGAGAACCCCTCTAAATTCATCAAGAAGGATGTAGTGTGTAGGTTCAATACCTCGATGAGCATCATTAATGACCTCGGTAAGCAACTCGACAATAAGAGGTTTATGGAGTTCTGTGACAGTCTATGAATAGATCTCCGTTTTGCTTCTGTAGCTTACCCTCAAACCAATGGCCTGAGTGAGTAGAAGAGCTCTCCGATGGAGTCTGGGCATACAGCACCACCAGGATAACCAAGAGCGGAGAAACCTCCTACTCATTGTCTTTCAAGGTAGAAGCGGTCCTACATATCGAGCACAAGCTAACCTCATTCAGGGTCTAACATTTCAAACCAAAAAGCATCGAGGTCAAGCTATGTGCCAAACTGGACCTCTTGAAGGAGAAACAAGATAGGGTGAGAGAAATAGTAGCAATCTACCAAAGCCAAATTGTGAGGTACTTCAATAGGAAGGTAAAAGGCCACAACTTCAAGGAGGGAGGCCTGGTACTCCGAAAGGTGACCCAGAACAAAATAACTGGTCGAACGGGGTATTAGACCTGAACTGGTAAGGCCCCTACCTAGTGAAGGTAGTGGTCCGGAGCGGAGCCTACAAGCTAGAGGACATGAATGGACGATCTATTAACCATACTTGGAATGCTAACCACCTAAAGAGATTCTACATATAGGAGTTTGGAGGCTGAATGACACACCAGAATCATTCGGACAGACACTGGTATTTGTACTCTGAAAACATTATGTATCTCCATTTTGATCATCAATAAAGTCTCCATTTCTTTCCATCTACATTTGTCTCTTTTATTCGCCAAGTTTTTCACTATAGATGTTTGCTAAGATAGCCATAAACCGGGAACAGCAATATAGCTACCCCGATGCCTTAGCCGGGCACCATCTCCCGCAAAGAATGGTCAAAGCATAAGAGCAAAGTTGCTTGCTAGATCACAAGACCAGGATAAACAAATGATCATCCTGATGTCCTTGGTCGGGTGACCCCTCCCTCCTTCAGGAAGGGTCTGAATGTAAGTGCATAATTGCTAGCCAGATCACAAGACCGAGATAGTCAAATGGTCATCCTAATGCCTTGGTCGGACTACCACCCTCAAGAAGGGTCTTAGAATGAGTGCATAGTTACCAGCAAGATCACAGGACCAAGACAACCAAATGGTCCTCTTGATGCATTGATCGGAATACCACCCCCAAGAAGGATCAGGGTTGTAAGTGCATAGTTGTCGATCCTGATCACACTTTCCTGGATATTGGGTTTTCCCTTGACAGGGATGCTAGGTACTTTGATTGTCCCAGATAGGATAATCAAAATTGATAAAGTCCCACAAGGATCATTTTGATTAGTACGTCAGAAACCACTTACTAGTCACTTATCACACGATTTTTCTCCTTATCAGTTTGTTAGTTTTCTTGTGTTGCCAGGAATACACATGGGACTTGATGTAGAGATGGTAGATACCACACTCGCGTTATCATCCAGATATTAGGATACCTAAGGATTCTTGATACCTATGCTATTGCAACTGCTTATTTCACCAACGTAAGAAGATACTTTATACTGGAATTGATTATGCCACGATCAATACACCATCTGGGTATCGGGAAACCGTGTATGTGGAAGTCCAAGGTATCAAGATTTGTTAGATTGATTTTTCACCAAGATACCAGAGTTCTTCAGATAAGGATGTGTGTTGCCATAATTTGCCAGAAAGGAAGATCGAGCTTTGAAACATGCCTCAGAAAAAAAATCCCCTGACTAAGTACCTTGATAATTTGGTACCAGTTGCCTGGAGTACTTAATTCCTTGTACTTGATAAATTTTAATCCATTTTGTATTACCGGGAATTTTTAAGTCATGTGTATGTAGGGGACTAATCTAGCTCTAGCCTGTGGTATATATAGGGTTAAACAAATTCAACAAAGTAATGAGGACAACTAGATACAAGTATAAAGGAAATGAGAATTTTTCATTCATCAAATCAGAGAGCATATCCCCCTCGTCAAGGCTACATGCTAAAAGGAAAAAGAGGTAGAAAAAGAGAGTGACAAAATAACTTGACTATTTTCTAATCTAGTAGAGTGCCCACCCCCTTTTTCAGGCAACATACAGAATGAGTTTATACCATAGGATCATGTGTGGACTTTCTACTGGTTCCCCTCTCCTTCTGTACCTCATCCAACACCTCACACCGCCTCCTCTGCAATTTCTAAGCTGGTTGCTCATCTACCTCAACATGTGCCATATCAGCTAGAACCTCAGCTTAGGTAGGATCAATCTGAATTTTTACTGTGACGTCCATCCTAGCTTACTCTTACACCTCTTTGATAGCAGAGTGGTCTTTTATTACCTCTTTGGCAGATGGTCGATCTCTTACCACATCTAAAGGTCTAAATGGAGGGATAGGCAGATCAGAGACTCTTCCTTCAGTCCAGGATATAGTCTTATCAGGGAACTTTATGGAAGGTTCTGCTATAGTGGCCCTAATGCCTGGTAGAAGAGAGAAGATATTTCGATGGTCTTCATCATCATCTACCCCCTCATCTGTTCTAGCGGCTCGAGAGATGCCAACCTCATCAGTAGCAGGGGAAACCATCTTCTTGGCTTTCACTATTATCTCTACCCTATCCTAGTTGTCAATAGTGCACAGGTCGAATGTTGGAGGCAGGGCCTGAGCTACCTGAAAAGTAGCAAAGAAGTATTCATCTCCGAATGAAGCATCCACCTCCACCTCCAGACTGGATTCCTTGGCATGCAGAGCCTGATTCTCTCATTCTAGCTTCTTGAATTTTCCCCTCTGGATCTCCCTTTTCAGAGCCCGACGTTTTGACCTGAGAACCTCTGTGTCAAAGGCATGCTTGTACCTCTCCACGTTTCATTGGGATAACACAAGGGACATCTCGACCTTCTCCAAGATCCGATGTATTTCTTATTTTTCTTCTTGAGATTGAGAAAGTTCCCTACGGGCTACTTAAAGCTTAGCCTCGGCGGTCTCAACATGCCCTTTAAGAGTGGCAACCTGATGGCTCACGACAACATTATACTTGAAGGCCTGCAAGTTCTAAAAAAACATGTTAGCTACCATCTAGACACCAAATGCAAATATATGAAGCCGTAAAGAGCAGGATACTTTATTTGGCCAAGAGAGCTGAAACCCTGATCATCAACACATCCACTGCATAGAAGTCATTGCCCTAGCCCCCTACCAGGGCATGAGACTATAAACAGATCCAAGACTTCATCGTGGCTAGTAATCTTGGCCTGGATCCGGGTTGGACCCGAGGAGCCACAACAGTAATGACCACAGCTAGATCAATACCTTCCCTTGCCCTGGTAGAAGTGGTAGTTGGCGGGGAAGGGGGAATAACAGCAGGAGCAGTGGTAGCAGAGGTGGGGGTAATGGCAGAAGTAATAGCAATAGTATCAACAACAGTAGCAGTAGTAGAGGCAGTAGAATATTGACTCCTCACCCCCCCACCAATCTAGATACAAATACATCCATCAAGGATCTAGAAGAAGGAGAAAGATGTGCCCTTTGTACCCTGATTATGATACGCCCGTACTTGTCCTATCTCGCTTAGGTAGAGAGAGGAGTACTTCTTGCAACCGTGGTAGGTGGAGGATGCGACCTAGTAGTCTGACCGGTAGGGGACCCCCGAGAGGAGTAGGATACAGAAAGAAGAACATGTCTTAAAAATAAGTAGGCTCTTTCTGGTCCAGTAGAGGGACCACGGAAACTATGAGAAACGAGAAAGAATTAGAACCTACCAAGATCAACTAAAAAACATAATGAAGAAGAAACCGAAGATTTCACCTACCTAGAGAAGCAATGGAGATACACAGGTATCGGTCCACCCTGCCAGCATCAGAAGGGTCTGAGGTGGGGTACAGTAGATTGATGAAGGACCGATCAACGTTGGCCTTCAAGATCACCCTCGATTCTACAGATAGAGTAGCTTTCACCTAGACTAGTTTGCCACTAAACCAGGTAGGGACCTCAAACATCCTCCCCCGATATTAACCGAGCTTCCCCAATCACCACTAACCACTACCCATTCCTCCTTCCAAGAGGTATCCTTCCTCGTGAATCTAGGTACTATGAATTTTAGGCTGTTTTTTGCCTGGACATAGAATTGCCTCCTCGGGCCAGACGAGTTGGCTATGACCTAGAAGACATACCTCAGCTCGTTTGGTCCCAGTTCCCTTTTGAGGTTGTCCTTCTTGCACTACTTCTTCCACAACATAAGGAACGCGATTAGATACCTCTACAAACCCGGGATCGGTAGGAGGGGAGCAAACTGTAAGCCGTGAAACACCCTACGAATGGTAGGGTAGAGAGGTAGCCTGACCCCACTGTTAAAAGCAATGGAATGAGTTGAAAGCTCCCCTTTGGAGGGGTGTACATATCGTACCCCTGGTGAGGGATGGTGATCGTGATATTGCTTAGGGAAGTGTGAGCGATCCCCGATGCAACCTCGACTCTTCTCCAGCCAAGTCTCCCACCAGTCCTGACCTTATCAGATGCCTCATAAGATTCCCCCACATTAATCTCAACTGGAGTATCGGGATTGTTCGAAAGACCAGTTCCAATGGATAAGTTCAGATTTGAGTAGAGACGTAGAGGAGAGAGGTGTCACTCGAGTCATTGTCATCCTGGCAGGTTCTCTTCCCGTGAGCCAACCTGGTGAAATCACCCTCAATGATTCTGTCAACACTATCTTTTTCGGGTAAAGACATGGTGGCATTAGAAGATTCATTAGAAGATTGAAGGAAGAAGGTTTGAATAAAACGAACAAGTGAATTTGAGCTAGTTAAGGAATTAAAATTTTGAAAAAAAAAAAAGAATATGAAGCGCGAAAAGTAAGAAGGGGTCGCCGTGCTTAAATAGGGAATGGAATAGTAACCTATGACGGAAGCGTGACCCATGAGACAAGATTTTTGATCGAATATCTCAAGAAACGTACGAACCACTTCATTTTTCAAACAGGTATGTTTCCTAAACTCAACACGTGGATCGAGACATTTAATGTGAAGATTTCCTCTTAGAGTCTAACAACTGGTTGAAAGTGAAAAATATCCCAACCACTCTAGAAAGTCTCACACCAACCTTAATCAGTCACCGATGTTTCAATTCAGAAGCGACTTCTGTTAATAGCCATTTTTGGCAAGGGGTCAAAGTGAAATTTCCACTCAACTGGTACCTGGTAGGACACACTTCCTAATACCTAGTGGGGCTGGCTTGCTATAATCTACCTTGAAATACCATGTCTCATGCAACCTAGGCCAACATCACGGTACCTTTTACCTAGTACCTTGGCACCAAGATAGCCGATTGGTACCCAAATGAAAATTCCCTTTAATACCTGTGTCTAATAACCTAGGGGGGGGGGGGGGGGTGAATAGATTTTAACACAATTGATAACCAACTTTTTCTTAAGAAGTCAATATTAAAAAAACAACCCCAATCAAGTCAAAACAACAATCAAGTGTAAAATACGGAAAATAAATAACACTTGATTTTTACCTGAAAACCCTTGACAAGGGAAAAACCACGGGCTAACCACTTAGCCACTCCGATCCTCAAATCCACTATTGTAACGATGATTACAACCTAGGTTGACCTCCCGTCACACCGTTCTCGGTTACTAATCCACCACCACTACCCGCTGGCCTTAATAACGATTTTAGACCTAAGTTGCTTGACCCCTACACGAGGTAGGCACAAGTCTTAACTCACAAGAGAAGAGATAACACAACCTAAGGTGAATATATGCAATATTCAAGAAGCTAAAATGCAAGGTTAAACATATAAGCTTATCTAGGCATGGATGAACATGTTAAAGACATTCCTAGATATCATGAGGCTATATGGCATTCATACAACCTAGCCTACCACAAACAACTCACAAAGCACAATAAAGATGCAATCTTGAAACTAGTCAAGTAATAAAGATGCAATCCTGAAACTAGTCGAGTAATAAAGATGCAATCTTGAAACTAGTCAAGTAATACAAATGCTATCTTATAAAGCAAGAACATGTGAATAGATGAAAAAAATGTCCTAACTACAAGTCATGTGAGTGATAATGAAAACCCATGAGAAATCATACCTAGAACATGCTAGATGATGTGTGAAGATGATGAGTTTTGGATTTGGATGAGTAAAACTAAAATCTTGAAAATCTCTCTATAAAAATATATTTTTCTCTCCAAAATCTAATTTTTACTCACAGGTCTGCCGAAAAGAAGAGAAGAATATATATATTAACGCACAAAATGCACCATTTATACACACACACACACATACACACACACACACACACACACACACACACATATATATATATATATACTTTAACACATAAAACGCACAACATTTGACATTTAAGAGAAAACAATTCAATTAAGAATAATCCAGTGACGTGAGCTCATATGAGAGGCTTCATGAGAACCAATTATTTATCAAGTCAACTCCACTCAAGCAATAAGGAATCACAACTCAAATAGAGTTCACATGCAACCAAACACTAAATACAAATATGCAAAATTACATAAAGCCCGGAATTAAATTCCAGTTTCCGCTAAAAACACTGAATATCTCAAATGTCTTGGAAATCATCCAAAACACATAGGTAGGTCTCCAATCGCTCGGAACTCAACTATGGACAAATATACACAAGGTTGGACTCGTAAAAAATATGAAAACTCTCAAAAATATATTTCTTTGAAATACAATGAGATTTTACCAACCATACCAAAACAAATACAAATACTAAAATGCATGATTTGTGTGTGTGTGAACTCTAAATCTATTCAATTAAGAGTCAAGACAAGTAGATTACCTTCCTTGAAGATCTTGATGTCCACAATGAGGTCCAATAGCATTTGAGGAGATTTCTTCAATCCTAAGTTATCCTTACATAGTTGAACTCCATTGTGGTTTTGTTAATGAAATAATCCAATAAAAAAGGGAGGCACATACAACCTCCCTCTTTGGATATTTCATGACAAAATCAACACTCATAAATTATCCTCACAATATAAAAACAACGAGAGGTCAACAATCACATATTCTACATTACAAAGAGATACCTAAAAGCTAGATCTTCAAATCTTCCATCTCTTGTAGAATAATCATCCCTACAAAGCAAGATAACTACATTTTCCAAGACAAGTGTATGTGATATGATAAAGTAAAATACAAATAACAAGCAATTTTCATAAAGGGAAACATACAAGCAACATGAAACACAATGAAAAAACAAATGGTCCCCCTAAATGGGTTACTCCCCCTCAACATGTCACTCTCAACTCCTCAACTCTCCCTAAATCCTCACTTCTCCCTTTTTTGTCACAAGATAGACAAAGGGTTATTCCCCAAGCTGGTCACTTTAGCAAAGAGAGATATTTGCAAGATAAATGTATAATCATATACAATAACTTTATGCAATTTAATTAAGTGAGAGAGAAGCAAGGAAGTTTGAGTTAAAAAAATGTGTGAGAATATTGCTTTGAATGGAAGACATGCAACATCAAAGTTTAAGCCACGATATTTGGCAAAGAAAATATCAAAAGAGTTTCCAAAAGAAGTCAAACCAATTTGCACCCTTTTCTCATAATTAAACAAGATATAGCATTAAACTTTTAACACATACAAAGGCAATGTTTTCAATTCTTAATGACCAACCAAGACATGTATATAAAATCCTTATTGATTGAATGGATATGAAATCCTGATTGGTGGTTGTCTTGTTCAACCATTAAGATAAGAGACAAGACTAAATTTGGATGATACAACCTTATTTATTGAATGGGCACAAGGTCCTTATTAAGTTTAGCCTTGTCAATTGCTTCTCCATATAATTTCACACAAATAATCATGCATAATATTTAAGCATGTCAAGATCAAGTTCACATGAACATGGAGATAAATCATGGGTTAATCAAATGTAGTCCCCAATCAATTTTTCTAGTCCAAAAATGCATGCTTGAACATAAATGAGACAAGGATTGCAAACAAAGCAAATGCACACTTATTAATGAAAATCACATAATCATGTATGTGCAACCAAGATACTCAAGCAATTAATTAAAGAGTATAAAATTGAACAAATTTTTGCTTGTTTCAATGAAAGATCGCTCTCTTTGCTTGAGATCCTCATATGGGGTCAATCACAAACCAAGTCAACAAGGAATATAAGTCCCTATAGACTTACCAAATCCATTGGACCTAGTTAAGCATGGGAGAAACCTTAGCACAATAGCATGTGGGTTCATCCTTTCTAATCCACTTAGGTGACACAAATCCATTCCTAGTGGATATAGTCATCACATTTCTCCTAGGATCATTAACTCTAGACTTCTTAGGCACATGCAAGTTGTCTCTAGCCCTTTTTTTTTCAATCATGCTTTTAGTTCTACACATTTTAATAAATTTGAAGTAATTTGGTCTAATATGACCATCAACACCATAAAAATGACATGTAGGAATGTAGTAAGAGGTCATACCATTCCTTTGTGAGTGCAAAGGAGATTTCCCATGTCTTTGAGCTTGTTGTTGGTTTGGGGTCGGTTCTCTTCTCCTTTACTGTTGAGTTAGAGAAGATTGCTTCCCTGGTTGAACTTGCATGAATTGCTTCTTGGCTTGGTAATATTTAGGTTGTGGGAAGTGTTCTTGATGTGCTCTAGCTTGTTGTGGTTGAGCTTTTGGCTTGAGCTTTTGTTGGAACCTTGACTTGAGCTAGCTCTGAGGATTCTCCAACTTCAACCTTTCTTGTTGGTTGTTGTGGGATTTGAACTTCTTTCACCTCTTGACTCTTGAAAAAAGTTGTCTTCTTCAAGGAAATGGTATCCTTACCTTCTACATACCCTAAGCTCTTCTTATCACTAGGGATCTTCCCACTTGATAACATTTTGTCAAGTTTCTCGGTTCTGGAGGTCATCTTGGCAATCAACTATTTTGCCTCTCCAAGCTCATCCTTCAAGCTTTCTTCACTCTTCTTAGCAATGACAAGCTCCAATTTCAAACTTTCTTCCATTTCTCTTGCACTCTACTTTTTCACTCAAGTGAGTCATCTTGGAAGTCAATTCAAGATTCTCCATTTTTAAATTTTGAATCTCCTTCTTCTTATTCAATCTAGAGCTTTGAAAGTGCTCAATAAACCCTTCAAGGTCCACGTCTTCTACATTTCCACTTGTAGAATGAGATGAAGAACTCTCATCACTAGAGTCATCACTAGTGTCTCTTGTTGTCACATTTACATTCCATAAGTAGCTTCATCAATCATATTTCTAGCTACTTTATCTTCAATTCTCCTTTATAGTCACAAATTAAGGCCTTGTTGGCTTTTTCAATATCTTCCTCTAGATTGGCTCCAAATGCCGTGTAGTTAAGACCATTCTCTTCATCACTTGAAGAATCTTCTTCAATTTTATTATCGCTCCAAGTAACAGCCATAGCTTTTCCTTTCTTTTTTTTCTTCAAATTTGCACACTCGGGAGCAATGTGACCAAACCCATTGCACTCAAAACATTGAATGTTTTTCTTAGAGTCCTTTATGGTGTCCCTCTTTTATCTTCTGGAAGTGAGTCTTCTTTTTGAAGTCATTCTCTTTGAAGCTATAACCATTCTTTTGAAGCTTCAAAAATTTCTTAAAACTCTTCACCATCAAGGCAATGTCCACATCCGAATCATCCTCCCCGTTCTCTACGTTGGAGGTCTTTAAGGCTATGCTTTTTCTTCTTCTTTAGAGGTGTATGTGTAGAAGTCAACCTAGACTCATAGGCTAGAAGCCTTCTAATCACTTCACTAGGCATTATTTCCTTGTAGCCACTATTTTCTTCAAGTGCCGTCACTTTAGACTCAAATCTCTTTGGAAGTGACCTCATGATCTTTTGCTTGATTCTTCTATCCGAGTATGGGTCACCTAGTTGATGACTTTGGTGTAGGGAAAATCCGCACAACGGAAGCGTGAAAATTAATAATTAGGGCTTCGGTATAAATATTTTTTTTTTCCTTTTTAATAACAAGAACCTTAACCCTAGATTAATTGATGTATATAAAAAATGTCGTACCTTTTTCTCGTGACGATTGAACAAGCACCGAATTGAATCCGCAAGATCTTCCAATCCAATCACGAACGTTAATCACCTAGGGGTGTGGGCTCTCTTTCTTTAAATTGTATACCTGAGGATGGAAACAAAGAAAATCTTTTTCTTTGTTAGTTACAATTATTCTCCAAGAGAAAAATTCGAGAACGTCCGGTCACTTGTGAATTATCAATTTAATTGATTGAAACTCGTGTGAACCCGATTTGATTTTGTACACAAAACCCTTTTAATGTAAAGGATACTAGTGTACTATAAAAAACAAAAACGTTCTCTTTTCCTCTTTTCTCCTTGGCCGAATTCTACACCCTATATCTATGACTGGATCGAATTTTGTCTGGAGCAAAAACTAAATTTTTCTCCCTCAAAATTCTCTCTTGTTAGGCCGAATACTCTCTCGAAAAATACCTAGCTCGTCCGAAATTTCACTCATAGAAACATAAGGTTGGCCGAATTTATCAAGGTGGTATTTATAGGATCACAAATCCTTTCCTAAGAAAGATTTACTTGGCTGTTAAGAATCCTTTCCTTACGTGGATTTACTTGGTGGTTAAGAATCCTTTTCGAAGAAGAATTCTACCCTTAGGTAGATTTACTTGGTGACCAAGAATCCTTTTTCAAAAAGAATTATTTCCTACACCAAGACAACTAATCCAACTCAATAGTGTATTTGTAACCATATTAAAGATTTCCTAATTTGACTAGATAAATAATTTCTATTATTTATCTACTTATCAAATATAATCTTTAATATTAATGATACTACCAACAATAGTATAATATTAGGAGACCATCTTCTACTAGAAAAAAGATTTTGACTTTTAATTAAATAATTAATTAATTATCAAATTAATTAATTTCTATTTAATTAAAAAATAAATAAAAATAATATAATTAAGCTAAATTATATAGCTTTGCCGCCCAACAGATATATGGACCATTATATTATCTTTTCTATTTTATTAAATCCATTGGAACTTAATAAAATATCCGTACGTGAACTAGACCCATTCTTATAAAAAGAAACAAGTTCACATACCTCAATACAATTCTAGGTGGACCCCTAAATTGGTCCGGTAGAATAAATCAAGTGATCCATGCAAGTTCGTGTGGATTGGAGATCTTGGCGGACTATCTAAATTTAAGCTCCAATAGACACAACCTAATCACAATCAATTAATGATTCACTTAGGTTCGATCTATTAATTTTAGTTCATTCCACTAAAGAACTAATATTGAACTCTTAAATAAAGATAGAATAAGTTAATATTTCTCATTCATATCCTGGACAATCTTAATGGAGAAAGTGTATCCTCGTGAAGAATATCAGTAATCGCCAAGAGCTCATAGACCGCCTATAGCTCTCCAAGTTACCATATTTACTCATATGACCACATTTTGAACTTGGATATTTTGACTTGTCCAGAGCCATGTTTCTATAGACACTATTGAAAACTTAACGTTAAGATTTAATATCCAATACCTCAAAACATCCATATGATGATATTCTGCTCTCATTTAATAAATAGAGCCACGATGTCTATATCTATAAATGAAGTCATCTATCAATTAACAAATGAATACCACCAAACTATCGAGGATAGACTATGATATATAATCGTACTCATTGATAGCTCAAATGATAACACTTGCAACCATAAGTCCATCATTTATCTCAAGATTGAGATAGACTCTCCGATTGTCTTCAGGTGAAGACTTTTATCCATTGACGGTTCTAAATAAAGTATTTCACTGTGATCCAATTCAATACACCCAGTGCACTAGATTCTTTTGCCCAAAGACACCACACTTTGATGATTTTAGACTCATCATAACACATTTGATCCCACTCAAATGCTAGCAAAAGAATCTACAACTTTAACAAGATAAAAGTGCCCAACCTTTATCTTAAGTTGTGAATATTATTCAAGACTAACTAAAGAATTGTGTCTACCTCATACATATCTAGATGTATGAACAATTCTTCTTTTCTCATAGTCTTTTGACCTTATGATTATTTACTTTTGACATTTATAATAATTAAAATATAAATGCTATAAGATTTGTTAAACTAGAAATCACTTTATTAATATGAAAAGATTGTAAAATACACTATTATACTCTTGCTATTGAGCATAATCCCAACATTTGGTTGACAATGTCCATCAACTTCACTTGAAAATCATTGAAGCACTCGTCCTCTTCCATCCTAATCGTCTCAAATTGCATTTTAAGGACTTGGAGTTTGGAGTCTTTGACTACCTCGGTTCCTTCATGGGTCGTCTCTAGAATCTTCCTTGCCTCCTTGGCAATCCTAGTCATTTGAATAAACCTGTATTGGTTGTCACCCATGGCACACAAAATGGCATGCATTGTCTTGTTGTTCCATTTGGAAACTTCAAATTATTGTGTGCTCTATTGAAACTTAGGCTTCAGAACTTCATCTCCTTCTTCGGTAGTCATTGTTGAAGGAGTGTAGCCATCTTCAATTGCAATCCATGCATGATCATCTATTTGGAAAATATAAGACTTCATCTTGCCTTTCCATGAGGCATAATTATCACCCTTAAGCAAATGTGGTCTTATGCTTGAAGCTATCTCTTTGCTCATCCCAAGCTCACTCATAGTGTTTGGGTTATAAATGAGATGCAAATGAATTGCAAAAAGCATCCAAGAAAAATGCAAAATGCAAGACACAAAAAAAAAACACGGATCACCTAAGTATGATTAGGCACCGGCTCTAATACCAATTGAAAATTCCCTACAATATGTGTGTTTAATAACTTAGAGGGTGGGGGGTTGGTGGGGGGGTGGGGGGGTGGGGGAGGGGGATGAATAGGTTTTAACACAATTGATTACCAACTTTTTGTTAAGAAGTCAATATTTAAAAAACAACCCCAATCTAGTCAAAATAACAATCAAGTGTAAAATGCGAAAAATAAATAACACTTGATTTTTACGTGGAAACCCTTAACAAGGGGAAAAACCACAGGCTAACCGCTTAGCCACTTCGATCCTCAAATCCACTATTGTAATGATGATTACAACCTAGGTTGACCTCCTCCCGTCACACCATTCTCGGTTACTAATCCATCACTACTACCCGCAGGCCTTAATAACAATTTTAGACCTAAGGTGCTTGACCCCTACACGCGGTGGGCACAAGTATTAACTCACAAGAGAAGAGATAACACAACCTAAGGTGAATATATGCAATATTCAAGAAGCTAAAATGCAAGGTTAAACATATAAGCTTATCTAGGCATGGATGAACATGTTAAGGACATTCCTAGATATCATGAGGCTATATGGCATTCATACAACCTAGCTATATGTGCAAATCAAACCCTATATGAAATAGCTACCACAAACAACTCAGCTATCTTATAAAGCAAGAACATGTGAAGAGATGAAAAAAATGTTCTAACTACAAGTCATGTGAGTAATAATGAAAACCCATGAGAAATCATACCTATAACATGCTAGATGATGTGTGAAGATGATGAGTTTTGGATTTGAATGAGTAAAGCTGGAATCTTGAAAATCTCTCTCTAAAAATATTTTTTCTCTCCAAAATTTAATTTTTACAGATAGGTCCGCCGAAAATAAGAGAAGAATATGTATATATAGGTTTTGTAAATCAGAGGTGCACGTTACTACATATATTTTTTTAATATATATATTAACACACAAAACACACTGTTTATACACACATATACATACATATATATATATATATATATATATATATATATATATATATATATGCTTTAACACACAAAACACACAACATTTGACATTTGAGAGAACAATTCAATTAAGAATAATCCAGTGACGTGAGATCACGTGAGAGGCTTCAAGAGGACCAATTATTTATCAAGACAAATCCACTCAAGCTATTAGGAATCACAACTCAAATAGAGTTCACATGCAACCAAAGAACTTAATACAAAAATGCAAAATTACATAACTTTCCACTCTAATTCCAGTTTCCGATAAAAACATGGAATATCTCCAATGTCTTGAAAATTATTTGAAACACATAGATAAGTCTCCAATTGCTCGGAACTCATCTGGGGACAAATCCACACATGGTAGAACTCGTAAAAAATAAGAAAAATCTCAAAAATATATTTCTTTGAAATACAATGAGATTTTACCAACCACCAAAACAAACACAAATACTAAAATGCATGAGTTGAGTGTGTGTACACTCTAAATCTCTTTAATTAAGATTCAAGACAAGTAAATTACCTTACTTGAAGATCTTGATGTCCACAATGAGGTCCATTAGCATTTGAGGAGATTTCTTCAATCCTAAGCTACCCTTACATAGCTGAACCCCATTGTCGTTTTGTTAACGAAATAAGCCAATAAAAAGTGAGGCACTTACACCAGGTACCACAATACTATCTCGCCACCTCTTCTAGGTATGCGCCATGACCATCAAGTAAGAAAAAAGATAGCAAGAGAGCTTCAAAATGAGTGGTCAAGCTCCACGACACCAGACTGATACCATGAAGTACCTCGTCATTGGTATGCAGAATTGTGATTCCCCTATAATCTACAGAGTTGACTTCTTCACTGTTAAAGCTCCATAATAAGACCAGATAGGTCAATGGATTCACCATTTATTCAAATTCAAACCTAAACGGAAACCTGACGTAATCAACGAGAGTAATTCCCACGTAATTTGATTCAACCATCAACGTCAATCATTTCCGGTAACACGACCAATCAGTTGGTCTAAATTATAGGGATTTGATTGACAATGAAGAGGGATTAAAAGAGGACACCAAGATCCAACCAGAGGATAAAGAAACGTAGAGAAAAAGGGTAGAGTTTTTTTGCCTCTTTTATCAAAGGATTTAGCCACTTATCGACACACACGAGTTCGCCATCTCCACTCTTTGAAAACAGGAGAGTTTGAGTGATTTCATAATATCATTGTACTAGTTCTTCAATAAAACCATTTTCATAGTTTGTGTTTCTTCATACTTGACTCGGTCATAAATCTATATATCCATCTTACTATGATCTTGTCACCTAGATATGAAGTATCTACCCCGACCGTAATCTGCCAGGTAGCGGTCTTGAGGGTGTTGATTGGAATTCCTCACCTTGAGTGAATTCTCTGTCAACACTTCCATTGATTAAAATTCTTTTTTATTAACTGATGGGTGATTGGTAATGGTTCAATGTGGTGAGTTCTCTGAATTCTTTATAGTTCTCACCACCCTACGTTTTTATGCATTATTTTATTGATCAGTAGACTTTCAGTTTTCACTAATGTTTGTTTGCATTCTGTTAGGGCTTGCATGCATCATTTAGTTTTTTTTTTTGGGTTTGTTGCTTAATATTTCTCTTTCCTTTTACAAATTATTTTTTTTAGCTGGAAATTCGCTCAAAGTGAGGAATCCCAATTAGCACCCTCAAAATTGCTACCTAGTAGGTTGCGGTCGGGGTAGGTACCTCGTACCTTGGTGAAGATCTTCAATGAATAAGATGGGAGTAAGGAGTCTGGTGTGGTAGGTAGGAGACAAGTCAACCCACTCGTTGGGCTTTGTGTATATGGAGGAGACATGGCACTTGAGATTCCTTTACTGGTGTAAGAGGCTGATCCTGGTCCCCGGTCCCTGGTCCATGGTCCTCGATCCCCGGTCCTCGTACCCGGTCCTCGTACCCGGTTCTAGTACCAGGTTCTGGTACCCGGTCATAGTACCAGGTTCTGGTACCCCGGTCCTAGTACCAGGTTCTGGTACCCCGGTCCTAGTACCCGGTTTGGTACTTAGTCCTGGTATCCGATCTCCTCTCTATGTGTCCTCTATCCAAATAGTAAGCAATGAGGTAGGATTAGTGTAAAGGATATGACCACTCGATAGCGATTCTTCGCTTCTAGGTACTTTCGGTTTGGGCCATAACCCGTCATGGTTCTTTCAATTTCTTTCTAACAGATCTAGATGGTTAACAAGGTGGCCATCTAGTTCACACTTATACATACATGCATATTAAAAGAGATAGATGAGAGAAAGATAAGTCTTGGTAGAGATGGACTGACCTAGGGGAAAAGGCATCACGAATGATCATATGTTGAAAAACCTCTAGACAGTGTCTCGAGGAAGGAGAAAAACCCTTCCTTATATATATATATGTGTGTGTGTGTGTGTGTGTGTGTGTTTGTTTGTGTAAAACCAATGTGATCATTATTGAAGGATGGGACCGGGAGGAGATCATGGAGAAAGCTGTAGAGTTAGCTCGATTCGCTCATACTAAAACCGGTCCTTCTTGATCCCTTGAACCACAGGTGATGAGGAGGACTTGGTGCCCATCTTCTGCTTTCGTGTCGATCTGCACTGGGGTGGAAACTACCTCGAAGTCCTCTGATGTTGCACTAGTTTAGAATATGGAAGAAGCTTCATACCTGTCTACCTTTCTAACTGAACATGTCTATGAGGTTGAGGTAGAGGTACATACCGGTCCTACTACGGAAGAAAAGGTTTAGGCTAAAGCATAGTTGTGGAAGAGGTCCAGATCGATCCAGTTGAGGAGATGGTGGCCCATGTTGATTCAGACTAATATGACCAAACTGGTAAAAGTTGGCTCCGAAGTAGCAATGCTAGGGGATGGTGACTCTTTCTCCAACTAAGCAGCGAGACCAGAGAGGAAGGAGTTGTTATTATCAAGGAGACTAACTTGGGAGGTGAATCGGGACCATGGTGGCTCACTAGGACGATGAATGGTGCAACACAAATGGAGTGGAACTATCAGTCTGATACTGGTCCAAAGGTTTGTTTGGGATCCTAGAAGTCCCCAGCAATTGAAATGAGGCTTTAGACCCTGTTGGACTTGGGAGTTTACCGACCCGGTACACGAAGTAAAGAGCCACTGCCCTTACAGTGGTGTTACGGTTCCAGAGGCTTGCTTAGACATGTAGGAGGCCATAACAAATATGGGAAGCCTCTGGGCTCTCTCTGAACAGATCGGGACATCGATGGCTCTATAAGGTGTTGAATGGTCTGGTATAAATAAAGAGAAGCCACCGGTCTGGTACTGGTCAATAGGCATGCTTGGGATCCTAGAAGTCCTTATCAACTGAAATGAGGCTCTATACCTAACTGAAAGGAACCGGGAGCTTAGTGGCTCACTTGGGCGTTGACCGGCCCGGTACACGTAGTGAATAGCCATTGGTCTTCTACCGCTAGTGCTGCCGTTTTGACCACACAGCTGAGTTGGCTTCTTAGATTCATGAGTTGACCTGCTACCGTTACCTATGACCTTCTAAAGACTAGATCCGGTGTCATGAGGGGGTCCGTATGAACATGTACAAATCTAATGGATCTGTTGGATAAGAGATATACTAGTAATGGAGTGAATCTGATGTAAAGAGGTAAGAGATGTGCATCTCTACTGCATAGAAGCTATCAACGTATCAGAGCGGTTTAGGTGTAGAGGATCCCTCTAGGTGTGAAGCTGCTATATTAGAGCTCCATAAGTATATTAGCAAGTTTGCTTTATAGGAACAGCATAGTAGACTGGATCCACCAAGAGTCCTACATACCATATTTGTTTCATAATAAGCAAAATTTGTTAAACGACAAAATGAGCACCACACACGGTGCATAAGCGACATAGAAAAATATGGAGAAAGGATATCATAAACAATGAATGATAAATCTATCACCTCAACAGTATAAGGATGCTCACGCAGAGACATGGAAGTCACATTGGTCAAGTGAACTTCCAACATACGGTGCCAAAAAGTGTTGGCTGGAAATTCGTTTGAAGTGAGGAACCCTTATTAACACCCTTAGGACCGCTGCCTGGTAGGTTACGGTCAGGGTAGGTACCTCGTACCTCGGTTAAGACCTTGAATGAAAAAGATGGTAGTAAGAAGTCTAGTGCGGTAGGTAGGAAACAAGTCATCCCACCCGTCAGGCTTCATGCATATGGAGGAGACATGGCATTTGAGATTTAATTGCTAATGTGAGAGGTTGATCCTGGTCCCTAGTCCCTGGTCCCTGGTCCCTGGTCCCTGGTCCCTGGTCCCTAGTCCCTGATCCCTAGTCCTGGTACATGGTTCTAGTACCCAGTCTCCTCTCTAAGTGTCCTCGATCAAAATAGAAAGCAAGAAGGTATGATTGGTGCTCCAAGATGATGTAGACCTAGTCATGAAGAATAGGACCACTCGATAGCGATTCTTCTCCTTTATGTATTTTCGGTTAGGGCCGAAACCTGTCTTGGTTCTCCTAACTCCTTTCTAGCCGATCCAGATGGTTAGTGGGGTAGGAATCTAGCTCTCACACATACATACATGCATAATAATGGAGATATATGGGAGAAAGAGAAGTCTTGGTAAAGGCCGACTGACCTAACGGGGAAAAAGCATCATGAATGATCATATGTTGAAAAACCTCTAGGCAATATCCCCGAGGAAGGAGAAAATCCCTTCCTTATATATATATATATATTTGTGTGTGTGTGTGTGTGTGTGCCCCTAGGAGCTTACAAAAATTGCCAAGTAGTGCAATATAGATGCTCTGAAGAACTTACAAAAATAGTCGAATGTTATCCGATACTAGTATGTTACTAGTAAAGGTAAGTACAAGTAGACGGGATGATACCATAATGATGGTGTAGGGAGAACCAGACAATATACCTTTTACACTGTTGGCGATTCCTGATGAAAATTGTTATGTGTAATAGGTGATCTCATCTTGGATCCTCATTTAGGCGTCTTTTAATAGGCAATTTCTGGGTTAGATAAGAGATATCAGATCCTATTCTTAGAGAGAGCTTGGTCATATTTATATGTTCTTATTGCTTGTTGCCTACTCCGTCAATCTAGTTAATCAATTCGTAATCATAAGAACAATGATTTGGTATTGATGGAGTTGACTTATTAATGACGTTGTGAATCACCATTAAAGAGTTGATTGATTACTTATTAATAGGGTTGACTATATCTATTAATGGGGTTGATTATCTTCATTAATAGGGTTAGCTATCTCTATTAAAGGCGTTGTGAATGGTCAGAAAGGTCGACTTTCTCTTCCACATTGCTGGAGAAAAATACGTTGACTCTACTCCTTTGGGGGACTCGTACCCTAACAAACCAGTCTACTCTTGATGGCGTGGCAATAGTTTTAGCATGCTGGCACCTTTTTGGTACCACTCTTTCTACCAAGTGGATGAGGTGTACATATTGAATCAGTCTTGGACTACTATCGCGGTACTTGGGTTCTGGGTTGATGTCGCGGTATCTAGATACCAGGTATGAGGTTTCCTGGTACCTAGGTACCAGGTATGAGGTATCCTAGAGAGGTTACGAGCTGGTGTCGAGGTACTAGATAGATATTCTGGTATCAATGTACCATATGGCATGTACCAAGACGCTAGCTCGACCTGATATCTAGCAGTTTTGGAGAAGTGATGATGACCTTTTTCCTAGTTTGGGGTATTGAGGTACCTAGGTTATGTGGGAAACCGTCCCGATATAGACTCTACTAGGTTGGTCCTACCTTGTACAAGACAGATGGAAAATTCTTCTTTGAACCCCTGTCAAAAAATGTTGTTAACAATTTTTTTATATATTTTTTTTAATATATGGATACTGCTAGTGAAATTTTCAGCATATGATCTTGTGTGATGCTTTTTCCCTTTGGGCTAGTCTGATCCTATTGTTCTGAAAATTATTTCTTCATTACAATGTTATACAATAGTCATATATTTTGGATGAAATTTTGGTACTCGGAATATAATTAGGGTTTTTCGTACTTTTTTTTTCATAAAAATTGAGTTTAATATAGTTGAAAATATAATGGGTGTAATTCAATTTTTATATTTTTTTTGAAATATCACATACATTAGTGGCAACTTGAACTTGAGATATTGCTAGGCTGAATGAATGCTCTTACCAACAAGCTACATTGGGTGGCGGTATATGTGTAATTAATGTGTGTATAGTATTTTTTTTTAATTAAAGTAATTATTTCATATTGGTCGATTTGTGTTGGAATATTTCTGCAATTTAAATTTTTAATAAAATATGGATGTACAAATCATATTTATGTGTGTCAATGTTGGAACCCATTGAATATTAAAAAGTTTTCCAAATGATTTATTTCAAGATTTTAATTTTCCTGAGCATTATAAACATTTTAATTAATATTAAATTCAATTGTTTTTGAATTATTTTTTATTTTTGTAATTTTAATAGTGATTTCTTTTATAAAATGTTTAATGTTATTTATCAAAGCATAAAAATATTGAAAGTAATAATACTAAATAGGAAAGGAGAATTTGAAGAAATTGATTTGATGAATTTATTTTTTTGTATATTGAAACCTTATACAATGAGCCTATATATGGGCATAGGGAGAATTAAATTTACAATGAAATAAGAGATAAGATTAAGAGAGGTAATTACTTTACAAGGAAATAGAAAAGAGATCAAGAGAATTAATAGTGAATTATTCTTTATGTGGTGAATGTCAATTATAACACAACACTCCCACTTAGACGTAAGCCACCTTGATAACAATTTATGAGATTCTTCTAAAAAAAATACTGGACGTGCTTATATATTGCCTCATTAAAAACCTTGCCAGTAAAACCTAGTTTGACAAAACCTAGTCAAGGGAAAAAAAGTGCAGTGGACAAATGTCCGAAGTGAAGAATATTCTCTCCCTGAAAAGTGTTTTGTTCTCAATCTTGTAGTCTACTAAGTCGACTCACCCCAATGCCATATTTCAATTTCTCTAATGTTGTCGTCAGTAAGGTCTTCGTAAAAAAATCTGCAAGGTTATTTTTAGACCTTATCTGCTTGACATCGATTTTGTCGACTTTCTTGAAGTTCATCAAATCAACTTTAGTGATATGTGCTTGGTACTGTCTTTCTTGATGTACCCTTATATGACTTGTGCAATACAAGTTGCATGATCTTCACATATTATTGTTGTCGAATCTGTAATTTGGGGCATTTTACAAGTACTCTGGATATGATGAATAATTGACCTCAGCCATACATAGACATGGTGACAGTTCGGTTCGAACCAGTGAATAGGACTGGAATCGGCATCGAAAAAACCAGAACCAAACCGAAATCGCTATAGTGCACTGTTTCGGTTTCGGTTTCGGTTCCTGTATTTGTAGAATTGCCCAGTTTGAACCGGATTGGAACCGACGGTTCCGATTCAGTTCGAACCGAGCGGTTCCACCAATTTTTTTTAAAAAAACTAGTTTTATTTAAAAAAATTAATTTGATAATTTATTTTAGTTAAAAAAAAATTAGGCAACCCAATAATATGCATTTACAATTTTACTTTTACATATGAATTATTTTTATTAAATGGAAAATGAAAAAAAAAACAGGACTGCCAGAACCGCCGGTTCAGGTTCCCCCAGAATCAGAACCGGATTCGGCTACATGTCTATCCATACACACTCTCGACTTGCTTCGTGAAACATAAAGATCTCAAAATGGTTAGAAGAAGTAGAAACGAGAGTTTTCTTGGTGGAGCGCAATGAAATATTTGTACCATTATATGTGAAAACTTATTCAGTCTATGAACGTGACTTATGTGGATCAGAGAGATAATTAGGATCAGCATAACTGATAAGTCCTGAACTATTTGACGTTGAATATAACTAACCCAAGTCTATTGTTCCTCGAAGGTATCAGAAAATACGTTTGAATCCATTCCAATATCGTCGAGTTGGTGCAGAACTGAATCTTGCCAATAGATTCACAGAAAATACAATATCTAGTCTCGTACATTATGCTCAATATAATAAGGTACCAATTGCATTAAGATATGATACTTTTGGATCAAGTATCATTTTATCAATATCCTTAGATCGAAATGGATCTTTCTTTGGATCTAAAGACCGAACAACCATAGAAGTACTCAATGGATGAGACTTATCCATATTGAATATTTTTAGAATCTTCTCGACGTAAGCTGATGGATGGATAAATATTCCATCTAATTTATGGTCGATCTCTAGGTCATGACAAAATTTCGTTTTCCCAAATCTTTCATTTCAAATTCTCTATTCAAATATTCAACAGTTGTTAAAAGCTATTTAGGAGTTCCAATTAAATTCATGTCATTGACATATACTGCCATTATGGCAAATCTTCTTTATGATTTCTTTATGAATATACACGAACATATAGGATCATTAATATATCCTTCCTTTATAAGATAATCACTAAGATAATTATACCACATTCATCCGGATTGTTTTAAACCATATAAAAATCGTTGTAACTTTATTGAATACAAGTTACGAGAATTTGAATCACATGCTTCTGGCAATTTGAATCCTTCAAGGATTATTCTGATCATAGAAATATTAATTATACTACAAAAATATTTGCATATGATCAAATACTGGGTTTCTATAGTAAACCCTTCGTTTCAAGGTATAAGTTATATCTCACTATCTTAATTTTCGTACGAATAATCGTTTTAACAAAAATGGTTGACGTCTTCGAAGTCTACATTATATGTCCTTGAATACAGCTCTGACTTTTGGAAAATAGTATTGTGTCGACATTCATCCATGATTTGTGGTTTAAGGTCCTCATCAGTTCATAATATACAGAGCAACACTATAAATGATCTTAATTTTTGTTAACAATACATATGCCTCTTCAAGGGCTAATGTAAAATTTTACAGTATGAAACTGTGATATTTGTATACTTACAGTATATGTGCCTTTGCATGGGCAATTGAGACCCCTTTAATTTATGAGTCTCATATGAGGAGATTAAATTTCATTACTTTGTACCTCTACAAAAAGATTTTTGTCTCTTCAAACATTTAACTCTTTGGGAGTCAGAATGAGGATTACATATAGCTCGAGCATTATTCTTGATTAAGATTATCATGATCCATCATATTCGCTTCAGGGAATAATAACTTTTAAATAAAGGTCGCATTTAGGACTTCTAGTGTGCTATGAATACTTTATTTGTAGTCATTTGCATAAATAGTTCTTCAGGAGCAATCACTAGGTTAATATTGGCAGTTAAGAAATTCATTCGAATATGCAATTTGCAAGTGAATGATCCTTTGAACTTCAAACAAGGAGCAAGATAAGATAAAGATGATGCATGTCAACTGTAATTTCACGTCGTTAATTTTTCTAATTGTATCTTTCTCCCCTAACGACGTGAATTTATTTGTTTATTGCCTCGTTTCGTTGTCCTTCATGGATTTATTCATCAAAATGTCATTTTCAGACATATTTATAATGTCATACCATTCTCTAATGATATATTGCACTATCACATTGTCCTTTAGGGATTTTCACTAAAGAATTTGTAGATTTTCACTAATGAAATTGCACGCTTCTGGCATGAGACAATATAAAATATTACAACATTTCTTTATGATTTATATTTTTATAACTAAATAGATTCTTCCAGATCTAATAAAATAACAAAGTGTCACATATATGTCATTTTGTTTTTCACTATGTAACATACAATTAGGCAATTAGCTATCTCGGAGCATTTATATATACTTGGTGAAATATCAACATGATATTTATGTATACTTTAGATAATCCACTATTTTCATCACCAATAGTAAACATTTTCTTACTTTGTTTTGGTATGATTCCACTTCTGGAAGCTAAATTTTCTTATTATGATTATCAATGTTGTAATAATTTTAATTGACCAAAAAATTCCACCATGAAGATTATATAACTTAACATTCACTTACTGGAATGATATCAATCAATCTAATCAGACAAGATAAATGATTTGTTCAGGTACAAAATAAAAAATATAGTATCCCCATATAATCATTTTCAATTACAATAGGCATAACAAATTTAAAGACGTCAGTGTAAACCATGAATATATGATAATTAACCAAGGTGACATGTATAATTTTTAAAAGAAAATATTTATTGTTGGTATTCTATATATAAAGCAAAGTGTTTTTCAGATTACATATCGTTCACCGAGAATTTAAATTTTATGGCTGAAGCAGAATCATCTATTTTGTATCATCGGTCGTAAGGTGAATGAATTTGGAAACAGTTCACAAAAGCAAATCCCTACAATATGTATTTCTTTGTACTTTTTTTGTTTGTGTTTCTTTCACGCGTACACAACACACGTATTCATTATGTGTTTCTGTTGGCATCAAACATACTTCCCTTTGACACAACCAAAAAAACTGTACTTCGTGTGGTTTTGATTAGTTAATCTGGAAAGTATGCTCGAAGTCTAATAACATGTGTCAACAATCTAGAAAATGCAGTATTACGTGTAGACAATAAGCAAATATGTGACCACCATGCATATGCGTCAATTAATACCATAAAGTATCTAAATGGTCCACATGCTGGATGGATGAGCCCACATTTATCTCCTTGAATTCGTTGTACGAAAGATGGGGATTTAAAATCAACCTTTGTAATGGATGGTCTGACCACTAACTTTCCTTGTGTAACAGTACATATATTTTCGTTGGACAATGGAATCTTCTGGTTCTTTAATGGATGTCCATAAGAATTTTCAATTATCTCCTGCATCATAGTAGATCATGGATGACCGAGATGATCATGCCAAAGTAACAATATTTTTGGATTAGTGAACTTCTGGTTCATAATTGCGTAGGTTTAAATTGGTTTTATATTTATATAATATAATCAAGATGAATAAGCATTGTGCTTTTCTAAATTGATCCTCTTGCTAGAGACATGTGATATAATACTGAGGTACTCTCTATTATCCTCACTTATGGTCTCAATATGATATTCATTGTTGCAAATATCTTTGAAACTAAGCAGATTTCTTACGGATATGCTAAAATATAAAGCAACATTTATGCTTATTTTTTAACCATTTGTTAATATGATTGTGTCTTTTTCAAAGCCTTCTATTAGGTCTGCATAACTAGATATAATATTTACCTTGGCTTTCATCAAGGTAAAATTCAAGAAGTATTTTTAATCTCAAAGAATAATATACGTTGTTCCACTGTCGACCTAACATATATCTCCAATTTCCCTTTTGAAACTAGATTGTTCTTCCATGTTCCCGAAAAGAGAAATCTAATTTAGAACTTCATGTTCTAAGTAATATCAAGGGTTTAAAACTTTAGATTCTAAATAATTTTCAAGATTTAGAACTTCAGGTTCTAAATAATTTCAAGGATTTAGAACTTAAGGTTCGAAAGAATTTTCAAGATGTAGAACTTTAGGTTCTAATTAATTTTAAGGATTTACTACTTCAGGCTTTAAATAATTTTCAAGATTTGGAACTTCAGGTTCTAAATAATTTCAAGAATTTAGAACTGCAGGTTCTAAATAATTTTAAGGATATAGAACTTCAAGTTCTAAATAATTTTCAAGATTTAGAACTTCATGTTCTAAATAATTTCAAGGATTTAGAACTTCATGTTCAAGATTTAAATTGAAATCCAAAACTTCGAGTTCTGATTAATTAAATTGGAATATAGAACTTCGGGTTCTCATCGATTAACTTGGAATCTAGAACTTCAGATCCTGATTGATTAAATTGAAATACAGAACTTCAGGTTTTGATTTAATTAATTTAAAAAAAAAGGATTAATACTTATGATTTTAGAACTTTGGGATCCATATGTATCTAGAACTTTAGGTTCTGATTGAATTGGAATACGAAACTTCGGGGTTTGGATGGAATTGGAATCTAGAACTTCAAGTTCTTGTTCAATTAGAATACATAACTTCAAGTCTTGATTAAAATTTGAATACAGAACTTCAGGTACCGACTAAATTGGAAAATATAACTTTTGGTTTTGTTTTTCAATCAAGAACTTCCATTTTGATGTTTTTTTTCGAATCAAAAACTTCCGGTTCTGATATATTTTTTCGAATCAAGAACTTCAGGTTCTGATTTTTATTTTCAAATCAGTTCTGATTTTATTTTAGATTCAAGAACTCACGGTTCTGATTTTCCTATGCAAGAACTTTTATTTCCTATTTCAGTTCAAGAACTTCCAGTTCTTATTTTTGAATGTAATCTTCTTGTTGCAAACTTTTATCATTAATAAGAAAGGAAGAATAAGATATCAAATAATAAAACAAAAGCATTCATGCTTACTATTAATAAAATCCAAAAGATTGCCACATTATTAAAAATAAACTGGACTGACCCAACCTAAGTTGACCAAAGATGGCCTCACAATACCTGGTCGGGGATCGGGGTGAAGATAACTCAACTAAAGTGATTAGATTGACTAGGTAAAGATAACCCGGTCGGGAATATTGAGATAGTCGGGTTAAAATCTTTGGTTCGGATAGAGTAACTGGTCGGGGAGAGTGCAGTCTGGTTGGGCCTGGTAGATGGTTAGCCAAACGATACGTGGACAACATCTAATTCAATGTAATTACTACTCAAACACGCATAGACTAAGTCATACTTGAATAAGATATCTCAAAGCACATTTTGATAAGGAAATAAACTTCCTTATATATATATATATATATATATATATATATATATCAAAGTTCAGATTAGGCAAGAGATCTAATGCATGCAGAATACGATCAATATGGAACAGGAAATAAGAGTAAAATGACTCCAACAAGTCAAAGTCTTATTAAATCTCAACAACTTTATTTACTTGTATATCAAGAATTAGGGTTCTGTGCATGTATAAATAGACCCTAAAAACATCCATAAAAGGGTGAATGATAATAACAGCAGTGAGAGAGGAGAAGGAGAGATAGAGTGTGTAAACCATACATTCATAGTGAAGATCTTTCCCTCGTCTTCTCTGGCAACCGTGGTTTTCTCCCTTCTTGGGTTTTTCATGTAAAATTTTATGTTTGCATGCTTACTTACTTTTTTTGTTTTACTATTCAATTATTAATTTACTTTATCTTGTTGGACGCGCTGTTAAATTTACATAATCCAGAAATCATCGTCAACAATTGGCGCTAGAAGGAGGGGGCAGTAATTTTAAATCCTTTCAAAAACTTTCGAAACAGCAACATGTCAAACAGTAGAGACAAAAGTCAATCTCCCCATGACTCTGGTACCCCACATAGGGTTAGTAACCTTGGTTTACCAAACGCTAGCAATTGTGGAGGAGATTGTCCCTCCAGGAATCTGACTTCCAATAGACAAGATGTGATAACTTCTATAGACGCAATCCTCAACGTTTCCCTATATGTGTTCTAACAGATCCAAGAAACCCTACGAAAAGTCATTGATGACACCGCCAGATAAGGAATCGACATAACTGCTACCACCAGTTTGACTTTACCGTATCAACCATTTATGATGGTGGTGGCCCAAGACCCCCAAGATACGTTATGAGATAGTAGCAACGACCCCAGTTGTTATGTCTGTGAGTTTTGTTGGCATTATTCTATATCAAAACAACATTTCCTTTATATTGTTTAGCTATCTAGGATTCATGATGATTCAAGCTTCAAAGAGGAAATGACAACTATTCAAGCAAGTTCAAGTCTTCAAAGGGAAAAGTGCTTCATGATTCTACAAAGGTATATTAAGACCTTTCTTTTCTCTTTCAAGGCTTAGGCACACACACATATCATACATTTGTGTCCCTGTATCGTTGTACACCTTTATAGGCATACACATACAATTCATTCATATGTGTCCCTGCATCGTTGTGCACCATGTATAATACATTCACACACTTGGAGATGAATGCTCATGCATTGGTTTGGAAATAACATGTTTTGCAATATGCATGATTGGAAACTATCCCTATATAGTTTGCATTCTAGTGTGAATTATGTTTGTGTGTGTATATGTTTGTATAACATGGATATTGAACTTGGATTTAGTCTTAAATCATTCTTGATTGATTTCCGGTCATTTCGGTTACTCATACTATTGATTTCAAGTTCAAAGTCAAAAGATACTACACTTTCAACTCATGTTTCATACATTGTCTTCGTCTTCGTATATCGAGTCGAATTATTATTTTCTGGGTTGAGTATCTTATATTTCCATGTCCGTGTGAGAGTTATAGTTTGTAATCCGCAAACGAATTCGAATTCCGAGTTCGGAGGCCGGAGAACGGTCGAAGAAAATGAGGGAGAGCGAGGGGAATGCACCATGGCCAAAAGGCCATGGAGGTATGCATGCCTGAGATGACGCGTGGCCATCTCGGCCGCACAACCTTGCTGCCCCAAGATGCCCATGCACCATCTCGGGGGAGCACTTCCAAAGGAGGGAAAATTGGTCTTTTAGCTCCTTTCTTTCCCTCTCCTTTATAAACTCCCTCCCTCTCACATTTCATTCTATGGAAGAAGAAAATGTAGTGCAGAAAATTTCCAGGTTTTTTCTCTCAACTATGAATCACCATATCTCTCTCATTTCTTATCCGATTTGAGTGATTCAAGTTGGAGAAGTTTCGTATTGAAGTCCTCTATCATCTCCAAGCAACCTTGAAGTCATTTTTTCAATTTTTCTGGTGGATCGCACCATTTTCGTGACTGCACTCGAAATTGTCAAGGTAGTTGTTTATCTTTTGATTTCCTTGATTCTAATGTTCAAATACCTTGGGTCTTCTTCCTACTTGTGTGTATTTGACTTGAAGATATGTTGATGAGTGATATATATTCAATTAAATGCTAGTTGTGCTTAATTAGATACTTGATTGTGAGTTAGGTTTCAATCAAACCTATGTTTTCACATGATTGTGAGTTGTATTGTGCTAGCATCTTATCTAGGACTATTTGTGCTTTGATTGACTTTATTTTCATGATTAATAGTATTATCATGTGATAGAACTCATTTTTTGAATATATCTAGGATTAGCACATTTTATTTTATATTTAGAGTATATTAGAGTTTAATTGTTTTTTTTGTGAATATATGCTCTAAATGATTGCTAGAGATTTGATTGATCATATCTTGTGTTTCTAGCATTTTTGTGTTAGTACTAAAGTCTTGAATATGTACTTCATGAACATGTTTATTTCAAGTTTTAGCAACATGAATAAAATCTAGGTTTAAAGTGTGTGTTTGGAAATTTGGCATACTCTAGATTTTTGTTCATGTATAAGATCTAGACAATCTTGTTTTGTGAACTTTATTGACTATGTCTAGATCTTCATGAAGTGTACCTAATCCATACATTTCATATGCTCATGCATCATCTTGTGTGGTGTCACTTTTGGATTATAAACTAGAAAAAGATAATTTGTGTGCTCATTGATTAATTCTAGTTTCCATAGAATTTGTTGATCATCTTATTCTATGTTGCGTGCTTGTTTGCGTTTTGCATTCATGATCACCTAGATGCCTTGTGAGAAGGAATTCTTGACAATAGGTGTGAAACCTATGGTATTGAGCAAGAAGTCTTGGCAAGAGGTGTGAAGCCTCAGATTGTCGAGCAAGGAAGTCTTGGCTAGAGGCGTGAGGCCTTAGATAGTCGAGCAAGAAGTCTTGCCTAGAGTCGTGAAGATCCGGATAGGTGAGCAAGGAAGTCTTGACTAGAGTCGGGAAGACTCGGATAGTTGAGCAAGAAGTCTTGCCTTGGGTCATGAGGATCCGAATAAGGTGAGCAAGGAAGTCTTGACAAGAGGTGTAAAGCCTCGGATTGTTGAGCATAGGGTGACAACTTCTAGAGTAGGATAGGAGGGTAGTTTCTAGGTGAAGGGGTCACTTGAGAGATTGTACTTGTCTTATCTACTAGTGGATTTTGTTTACCGATGGCTGCTAGCCCGTGGATGTTTCCTCTTCGGAGGTTTACCACGTTATATCTTATGTCAACTTTTCTCTATCCCTATCTCTCTTATATTACCTATTGTTATTTGAATAATGTGGGTAGAACTTTATATGTAAGTTGACTTCCTTATATAATATTGTTTGTGTATTTTAGATAACTTTGTATCTTGTGATATTTCATTCAAGTTGTAAAACATCACATTGTAATACTCTAAGTACAACTTATGGAATGGTATCTACATTGAATATATTTGTTCATAAGATACATTGATTCTTGTTGTATGTTTTGTAGACTAAGAGTGAAGATTTGAGCATACATGAATATATTGTTTTCTCATAACAATCATGTTGAATGTTAATTTGTATGCTTATCAAGGTTTTGTCACTAGTGTTGAAAGATTTGTCATAAGTGAGAGACAACCTATTCACCCCCCCCCCCCCCCCCCCCTCTAGGTTGTTTAGTATAACCTTGTACACATTCTTTCACCAGTAGCACCGAACATTACAGAAAGAGGGACGACCGCCAAGATGACTAGAATCATATAGAGCGTGGAGGTCAAGAAAATCAAGAAATAGGGGAACAAATTGGGTTCGGTTAATAGGCTACTGCAGGAAAGTATCACGAAAGGGGAACAAGGTACCATCGGGAAGAAAGATATGGCAGTTATAGGTAGAGATCACGATCGGTTTTGACTAACAAGTATGCTTCACCCAGAAGACACAAAGAAACAAACCATGTAGTTAAATACAATATCCGTGATACCCAGGTCACAGGACAAGTTTCTAGGGACCCCTATAGCATCACCATCCGTTAGAGATTCGGTAAGTGTGGAGAGCCAGAGAGCGAACGAGAAGTCTTGTTAAGGAGGATAGGAGCCCTAGAACGAAGGTAGGGTTAGGGAAATCTGTTAATTGGCAACTTTAACAGTCCATTCGTCGAGTCTATAAGCCAAGCCCACTTTTTAAAAAAGTTCAGATGCAGCATGTGGAACAATTTAAGGTCAGCACCGACCCTCAAGAGCATGTCCGAAGAAATCAGAGTGCGATGGTACAATATGAATATTATGATACACTCATGTGTAGGATGTTCTCTTAAACATTGGGGGACCAAGGGTCCAGATGATTCGGTGACCTTACTGGGGGACCGATCTGAAACTTTGAGGAATTAATACAGACCTAGAACATCCAACATAGGAAATCAATATATTTATCATCAACTATGAAACAAAGAAAGGGTGAAAAGCTGAAGGGCTACCTGACTAGGATTTCACAGGAGGTGTCAGAGATGCAGGATCCTAATGATGACGTTGCAATGTCTGCATTCATCAACAACTTACAACACAGCCAGTTGTCGCTCAGACTGAGGCAGAAGGGGTCGACCACCTATGCAAACATGGTGGATGACGTAGGATGATATGCAATTGCAGAAGAGAAACAGATAGCCTATATGAGAGAACTCATAAATGGTGGCCGGTTAGAGAGAATCCCAAAGTCCAAAGATGGTAGTTCAAAGGGCAACAATAAGTGGGACCAAAAGAACAACAATTAAATGAATAAGGAAGATCCTAAAGATGATGATCTGAAGAGCATTAGGTCTTTCAAGAGTCAGTATACATTATCCCTAAAGCAAGATGAAATCCTGGCTGTAATAGAAGATAAAAATCTATACAAGAGGCCACCAAAGCATTCTAATTTTCAAGAAGAGACACTTCCAAGTACAACCAATTTCATCGGAAAAATGGCTATAAGACGTCCAAGTGCTACCAATTGAGAGATTACATCGAAAAGTTGATTAGAGAAGAACGTCTGAAATAAGTGGTCTTAAAAGATGGCGATGACCGACATAGGGACCTCTCAAAGATTGACCAGGATAAAAAAAAAAGACAGTCTAAGAAGAGATTTAGATGGAAGAGCAATCAACACTATCTTTGGTAGGCCATACACAGGTAAAAATAGTCGGGAAAGATTGACTGAAGCCCGTGAAGCAATAGATCGCCAAAGAAAGTTGGAGGTGAATTTAGTAGTTCCTGACTAGAAAAAACTCAAACAAGGTTGGGACCTGATCAGGTATTTTCTGAAGCTGGTGTGCATGGAATTGAGGTCAGGCTAAATGATGCAAATGTGTTATCGGTCTGTGTAGGGTACAAGGAAGTAAGAAGAGTGCTAATAGATAATGGGAGCTCGGCAGACATCCTAAGCTTTAGAGTATTTGTAGGGATGACAAAATGGATTGGGTCTATTGGACCCTGTCCAGATCCATGTGTTACGGATTGGGTATATATCCAACCCATATCAATTATGGATCCAAATGGATTTTATCCAATCAGCCCCACAATAACTGCGGGTCGGTTACGGATCTTGACGGGATATAATTTGGACCTATAAAAAAACCAACCATATCTGATTTTTTTTTTAAAACAAAATTAGGGTTTCACACTTTCACTTTTATTATGCCTCCTTTCAGTCTTTCACACCTTTACAACGCCTCATTTTCACGTTTGAATCTCTGATCCTCATTTCAAGTCTCCATCCCATGCTCGTCGTTGTTAACACATCACTGACGAAGCATATCAGTTAGTCGTCTCTCTTAGTCTTAGACGACTATTTTCGAATCTCAACTATTTTCCAACCTTTTTGTTTCTTCAACAGGTACGACTATTTTCGAATCTTTTTTTTTGTAATTTTCGTGTTGATTCATTTATGGGTTTTGAATGATTACACGATGGGTTTCATTGATGGGTTTTGAATGATTACACGATGGGTTTCGTTGATGGGTTTTGAATGATTACACGATGGGTTTCGTTGATGGGTTTTGAATGATTATATGATGGGTTTTGTGATTATCGTCTGAATCTTTTTTTGTATTTGTAATTTTCGTGATTTTCGGATGATGGGTTTTGATGGGTTTGGTTAGGTTTGGTTAATTGCGAGGTTTCTTCATCAATCTCTCTCTATATATTAACAATTAGGTGTGATTAAATGATGAAGATTGTTTAAAGGAACTTTTTTTTTCTGATTAAATGATGTTCATGATATGACTGAATTTAATTCAAGTATTAACTTAATAATCGTGTTCAATGTTTAATGTTTGATATGTATGAAGATGTAATGAACTAATGATATTATTTTACTACAAATTATCAGATCCTACATGCACCTCACACTTGCCGATAGAATAGAATACCGGGAGATGCAATTGGTTTAGGAATAAATTTGATAAACAAAGAGGAAAAACATGTAAAAAGAAACTTATGCTTGAAGTTATCATTCAGCGAATATGCAATAACAAATATTATATATTATTATTAGACAACCAGAAGTGAAATCAATCATAAAACAAGAAGAAATTGGTCATATACCACCACCTTGATATAAAGCAGTAGAAACCACAAACACTAAAAAAATGTGGACATTGTCAAATTTCTAACACATGAGACACTCCACTATGGTCTTCGACTCTTAGTAGATGAAGGAGAGGCAGAATGGCAACATGAAGGCTCAGGAAGCAAACAATTACTATTATACCTATATATATTGTATTATTTTGAATAATCAACTATTATACCGATTTTTCAACCGTTGCAGTATTTCCTTGGAAACTTGGATATCATACTTTTTGTCCAAAACTGATTTGTTGAAGCCTGTATTTTGTATAAAATGTTTATTATGTGTATGTACCTTTTGTAACAATTGAATTCTATTTTTGAGTGATCATTGCCTTATGTAGCTTTATCGATGAAATTAGCTATTACTTTGATTAGTACTTTTTAATTTCGTGTTTAATTCCAATGAAATTAAATGATGTGGTTTGTACCATTATTCATAAAGAGATAGAGATGTATAATCTTGCTATGATAATTGCTCATTTGAGGGTTTTTAGTGCTCAATAAATGTCGATTTGAGGTGCACTTGAGTCACTTGACCATCTTTAGTTGTGATCTTATGTTTATGTTATTGCCTTATTGGTATAGTAGTACTTGTGTTTCTACTAATTTTTTTTTACTTGATTGTTTTTTTAGGTGGCATTCCGGAGGAAGAAATATATGCTACAATAGATGAGGAAGAGCCATTAGCATCCATATGATTTTTATTATTTTTATTTTTTAATTGGACATGGATTGTAAAAAAGTAATATTTGGAGATATGTTATCCCTATTGAAGTAATATTTGAGTTTATTGTTTAAGTTTGATGTGTTATAAAAAATTATAATTTTATTGGGCTTGTAAAACTTATCTTGTCTTTTTTATTAATTTGGATATTTTTGTTTACTTGATTTGAGAAAAAAACAATCCATGCTAAAAAAAGTATGGCCTACTATAGTTAGTTTATTAAAATTATGGTCCAAACAAATCGGGTCAAAAATCCGGGTAAAAAATTCTAGGTCAGAATTCGGTTTAAAATAACATTATATGGGTCATGGGTCGGGTCGGGTAATATCCAAAACATAATGGGTTGGATCTAGACCCGAACCAGCTATAATTTTGGTGGTTCTGGGTCGGATCTGAACCCTCTCATTTTGTGTGGGTAATTTATGGATTTGGATTTGATTTAGATTTGTATCCTTATTTTGTCATCCCTAAGTATTTGATGAGTTTAGGGCTATAGAGAAGATATCTACAACCTTTCATGGTTCCACTCAGAAGGTTTGGAGGAGCAGAATTGAGGTCGTTAGGGACAGTTAAGCTGCCCGTGGAAATCAGGATTTATCGTTGTTAAAAAACGGTACTGCTGGATTTTATGGTTGTAGACATTGAGAACTGGCCCTACAAAGCTTTGTTGGGAAGACCATTCCTAAACAAATCAAAGGCTGTAACAACAACTTACGCCCTAACTGTGAAATTCCCAACTAAGGCAGGGGTTAGTGTCATGAAAAGCTCCCAAGAATGAGCAAGGAAAGCAAACCTAGCAATATACAGGGAAAAAGCGAAGTCAGACATGATGCAAATAGATTTCCCCAATGAAGAAGGTTGCCCAAGGACGAACGAGGAGGAAGCCAGTGTAGAAACACCAACCTGTTTCGAACTGGACCTAAGAGAGACGTCTCCAGAAGATGGGAATGGCTAGGAAGAAGAACCAACCGTTGAAGTCAGTAACCTCGAGCATACAGTAAAGTCAGAGGCTCGGTTGATAGAGCAAGTCTATATTGAAATGGTTAACCTGTTGAGGGAATACAAGGACGTGTTCGCAATGAAAAATGGGGATATGCCGGGAATCGACGCTAAAGTGACCTCTCATTACTTGGCAGTTGACCCCATCAGAAATCAATTATCCAAAAAAAGAGGTGGTTTAACCTTGAGATAAGGCAATCAATTAAATAAGAGGTCAGGAAGCTATTGGTTGCAAGATCAATAAGTGGAGTACGATATCCCGAATGGGTCACCAATGTAGTACTCATGAAAAAAAAATGGACAATGGAGGATGTGTGTGGATTTCACCGACCTCAATAAAGCATGTCTGAAAGATAGTTTCCTTGTTCCTCTCGAATTGACCAGCTGGTTGACACAAAATGAGGACAAGAATTGCTAAGGTTCATGGATGTCTACTCAGGATACAACTAGATCAGAATGTTCGAACTAGATGAAGAAAAGACTTCCTTCACCACCGACCAGGGGCTTTATTATTATAAGGTGATGCCTAATGGTTTCAATAACGTCAGGGCAACTTACCAAAGACTGGTAAACAAGATGTTCACTTGACAGATCAGCAAAAACATGGAAGTGTATATTGACGACACGTTGACAAAAAGCATCACAGCCACAAAGCACGCAAAGGATCTTAGAGAGACATTCATGGTGTTAAGGAAATTCAGAATGAAACTCAACCCAAAGAAATGTGTCTTCGGGGTGCCATCAAGAAAGTTCCTTAGTTACCAAGTTCACCAAAGGGGAATCGTAACGAATCTGGAGAAGATAAGGGCACAAGAAAAACTGAGATCTCTGGTCACACTAAAGGATACTCAAAGGTTGATAGGATGTCTGGCCTAATTAAACTGGTTCATCAACAAGTCAACGGACAAGCCCATTTTCCTTTCTTCAGGGCTATAAAGAAGGGAAAATGAGTGGACTAGAGTGGAATGAGGAATGTGAGCAAGACTTTCAGAAAATTAAAGAGTATTTGGGTAGGGCCCCAATTCTATCAAAACCACTGGAAGTAAAAGTGTTATACCTATACATGTTGGTCACAATAGTGGCCACGGAATCGAGGCTAGTCATGCTAGATGAAGGAGTGTAAAAATCAGTGTGCTACACTAGTAAGACCTTGATGTCGGCAGAAACAAGATACTCAACAACTGAGCAACCGGCGTTAGCACTAGTAACGATAGTAAGGAAATTGAGACCTTACTTTTAAGCACATAAGATAGTGGTTTATACAGATTGTACACTCAACCAAATCTTGTCCAAACCAGAAGTTTCAAGAAGAATGAAAAATTGGGCGGTTGAACCAAGTGAGTTTGATATTACTTACCTACCAAGGGCCGCAGTAAAAAAATAGGCAGTGGCAAAGTTTATCACCCAGTTCGCTAAGGTAAACACCGAGGTGATCAGAATGCTCAATGACAAAGAAAGGAAATTTTTTTGCTTGAAGTTATATATTGATGGGCCGTCAAACATGCACGGCAGCAGGGCAGGGATAGTAGTATCCACTCTATAAGGTGATTAAGTATAGTGTGCCTTAAGGTTTGACTTCAAAGCAACCAACATGGCCTAATATGAGGCATTGTTGGCAAGACTTAAGGTTCGTACCGCACTAGGAGCAAATGAATTGAACATATTTAGTAATTCACAGGTTGTAGTCAACAAAGTTTTGGATGAGTACCAGTTAAAAGACAACAACATGGCAGCTTATTTAGAGATAGCGAAGGTTTACTCAGAAGGTTCAAAACCTAGAGAATTACTCAGATCCAGAGAGAGAAGAATGAGAAAGTCGATGCCTTGTCAAGGTTGGCATCAACAACCACAGGTATATAGTCTAAGAAAATCCCAGTGGCCCATCTCAAAATCCCAGCATTAAAGAAGAATAGGTACTAGTAATTGAAGCAGTCGATGAAGGACTGGTCACCTGGATGACCCCAATCATAAAAAATACCTAGAGGATGGAGAGCTCAAAGACGATATAATTAAAACAAAATGCATCAGATATATGGTTGTTAGGTATTTGATGATTGGAAGAGAAATCTACAGAAAGGGGTTTTCAAAAGCCTTGCAAATGTGTGTAGACCCGGCAGAAAGTGATAAGATTCTGGCAAACATTCATAGAGGGGTACGCGAAAACCACATCAGGGGGTAAAAGTTTGGCTTATAAAACCTTTAGGCAAGGTTTCTATTGGTCAACCCTATTCTAAGATGCACAATTGGTAGCAAAAAAGTGCAACACTTGCTAGAGGATAGCAAATGATAATATCAAGCAGCCACCCGAGTGCTTGAAGAATCTGACCTCCCCTTAACCGTTTGCGATGTAACGGCTGGACCTGATCGGTCTGATACCAATAGCGTCCAAAGGAGGCACAGAGCATGCTATTGTGGCAGTAAATTACTTCACAAAATGGGCGGAGGTGAAAGCACTTGTGCACCTAACAGAGGTCAACACAACCAGCTTTATAAAGAAGAATATCATATATCTATTTGGGATCCTAGAGACAATCATTACTAACAACGGGACCTAGTTTGATAGAGATAAATTCAGGAAGATGTGATAGGATTACAACATCAAAAACTACTATGCTACACGTACCCATCCTTAGACAAATGGGCAGACTAAGGCTGTCAACAAGGTCAATGAGCACGCCTTGAAAGCCCAAGCTTGACGTCAAGAAAGGAAACTAGGCAGACAAACTACACGAAGTACTTTGGGCTTATCAGACAATCGAAATAGCATCAAAAAGATAAACTCCCTATTTGTTGGCATTCGAAAGTGAAGCAGTAATCCCAATCAAGGTTATTTACACGTCCTTAAGAGTGCAGCTGTATGATCCAGACACAAACGTGGATATACTGGAACTGAACCTAGATGAGCTAGATGAAAAAAAGGAATTAGCGAAAGTAAGAAACACTGCTTACCAACAGAGGGCAACTAGATATTACAACTTGCATATCCAGGAAAGAAGAGTTCAGCTCGGAGATTTGGTTCTTAGGAAAGTTTCCCCGAATACAAAGGAGAGAGAAGTTGGATCATTGGCAGACAAGTGGAAAGAGCCCTATCATGTGGTCGGGATAGCTAGTCATAAAGCATATCGCCTTGCCTGACAAGATGAGAGAGAATTTCCCCAACCTTGTAACACAAATACTTGAAGATTTTCTATCCGTACAGGACTCAGTTTACATGATTTACCTTTTTTCTTTATATGGATGTTAGAATTAGCATAAGTTTTATTTTTTTCTAATCAATTGTTATTTCAGTGTAGAAAATCTGATTGAAGTTATCAATTAAAGTCCTCTTGAGTGAAGAATTTTGAGTAGTCAAGAGAAAGTGTTCTAATTTTTCCTTCGTTTACAAAGGCAATCTTATAGCACCTGAGATTGCTATTGTCAAATGGGTGATCAGGGGGCCTAGTGAGGAGGCCGAAAGCATATGTCAAAAAGACAATGTACACTCACCGAAACTAACTGGGTGTATAGAAACATTGTTAGAGTGCCTTCAGGTCATAGGTACCACCAGATTGGTTGCGCAGAAAACTGAACAGGGAAATAAGACATTCATGCTTGAATGACAGCTAATAAAATATTGAGCAGTGATAATTTAAGTTAATGAAATGTAAACTATCCCCGTTATGGTGAATCATGAGCAACAAAATACTGGGAGACGTCTTAGTGAACTAGTTGTCAAATAAAAGACAAGCGTCTATAAATTAAATACCATGTAAACGGTCCATGAAAAGAACATTGCTTGACAAAAACAATAAAATGGATTATTCCAAGTTTGACCAGTTAAAGAAATAATTGATCGGGTTCAAAATAAATGTAATCAGTTAAGATAACCGATCAAATAGACCAAGTTCTTTTAGTTAAAGGGGTAATTGATCGGGTCAAAGATCATCGACCGGTTATCAATGATCAAATAACCGGTCAGACCAACAAAGCGGTCGGTTAATAAAGATAATTGATCTGGGTAAAGTTAATGCCACCTGACACTATTATGCACATAGTTTAAGTTAATGAGTGGCCTATATCGTATACAAACTTTTTGGTTAAAATGAGTCCTTTAACTTAGTGTAACAATAAAAACAAACTTGTAACGGACAAAGAATCCTATTATTATAATAAAAGAATCATCCATACAACTTTACAAAGAAATTGTGAAAACAAATATTGGAAGAAAAATACATGTACAAAGAGTAAGCAACGGTGCAATAGAATCAAGCTCTAGATGTGCTCGAGGGACCTCTAGGACCAGAACTGCCAGAGAGCTTATCATTGTCTCCATAGCCTTTGGTCAAGTCTCCAAAGTTTTGCTAGAAGATACCATTGTTCGGGTCATCATTCGTAAAGGGAGAGTAATTAGTATCAGGCCCAATGTCAATTCCATTCGTCAAAGTGCCACTCTCTTCTCCAACGAGGAAGGTCACTAAAAAGGACTTGGAGGGAAGTTCTAAATGCATGATATAGGGGTCCTTCCTGATCGATATGCAATAGGCCCTCTTACTCATCCTTTGATTTTTTTTATGGCATACAGAGACTCGACCTTATGCTTTTTGGATTGACCTATCCCATTTCCGACGAGCCTCCTCTGAAGACTGTTCTTTGGCACCAAAAATATCTGAGTGGTGACCAGCCCTCGCTCAAGCTCCCTCAATAAAACAGCCATGAAAGTAAGAGATCTCTTGTATCAGTCGACGTTTTGAAGTTCGAGGGCTAGTATGGCCTCCTGGGAAAGCACTTTAAAGTTGACCCGTTGCAGCTCCAAATCTTAAAACAGCCTCTCGTAGCGGAGCTAAGCTTCATCTAATTCCTGTTGTGACTCAAGCATAGAGTGTTGAGAGGAAGCGAGAGTGTCTCTAGCAATTTTGGCTTCATCTCTGAGTTTGGTTGTTGGGTATGCCCTAAATATGTAATTTTTAAATGAATTTATGAAATAAATCAAAGGAAAAGTTCAATTCATTCATGTTGTGTTGTTTATTTTAGAACTTGTGCATATATTTAACATCCAAGATTGTCGGATGTAATCTCAAACTGTGTATATGAGTGTCATATACAGTAAGAGACGTGCAATCTAAAGAGTCCATAGATAGCAAATAAAGCTGGGTACTTTATTTATGGTTAATCAATAGTTGTGGTCCATTCCGTAATGTAGGATGATTCTATCCTGAATCATTCATATGAGATATGGGAATTGAGTCACCTTGTATGATGTAATCATATAGGACTGAGCTATGATCTATATGAATCTCTCACCAAGATCCGTTTACCGATGAGATTCATATATATCAACTATTGATGGCTATATGTGGGTGAACTTAATCCTGAGTGTCTTATCGACTCTTTTAGGTTAGATTGTGGTCTTTGATATACCATGGGTGAGGTCGGATGTAGTTCCCGATCAATATGCTCTGTATGTTAGGATTGCGGTTTGGCTTGTGGCTTGAAATGTTTGTACACAATAGTGGAATCCACTCCTTCTTGTGAGAATTAGACGGTACTTCCCTTAAGGGTTGATTCGGCGCTTGGACAATATAAGCGCTCTCCTAATTCCGTGAGGAAATAGGATTTATTGTCCATTAGAGAATCAACGGTATTTAAAGGATACATGTAATTAAAGGGGTATAACGGACATTATGACCTAGCTCCAATTATGAACTATTGTGGAGGATCACACCATATGTAATAGTTATATCGATGGACACCGAGTAGTATCGGTCTGTGTAAAAGCGTCTACAGTTGATAGTGTGTAGCTTCGGATTTTTAGGGGAATAACACCGGAGTTAATAATCAAGGAATATTAGTTAAAGAGTTTAATTAATGATTCCGATGATTATTGGAGCTCAAAATACTGTGGGTCCATTAGGTCCCCTTGCTAGCCCGATCGACTAAGGTAACAAGGGTCACGGTTAATTAATTGGATTGTCCAATTAATTGTGTTACAAAAGTGACAAGTATATATATTCGAGAATTAATTGAATAATGAGATTTTTTAATTAATGAAAGTTAATAGTTAAATTAATTAAATAATTAGATTATTTAATTATATTGATAATTATTAATTATTAATTAACTATTAATTAGAGGGTGTTAGGTGATATATGGATTTAGATGAAGATAAAATAATAGGATTATTTTATTTTACTAAATCATTTATCTAAGTATTTGAATTTAAGTTTAAATTTAAAATACTTATTATCACTTTTAATATATTAGATATATTTGAAAAGGATAATTAAAAGATATATATCAATTATAACACAAGAGATTGCACTGGATGCAAATTAATGTGTGCACATACATAAGTGTTTGTATAGGATACAAACAAGAATATATATATAAAAATGCATGTGCAGTTTTGAAAAAAAAAAAACTTGGTGCAGCATACACCAATTAAAAAAAATACTGTTATTATTTTTATTACTAGAATTGTTCTAGACTTTTTTTCTTTCTTCAAAACTTTTCTCTACATCCTCTATTCAAGTTCCTGAGATCGTGACGCTTCAACACGCAGTTACCAGTCCCGGGAGATAGCAAGGAAGATTGAGTGGTTCAAACAGGAGCATAGCGTAAATTGAATGAGCCTCCAAGCGTTGGTAAGATTTTCTTCTTTTGATTATATCGATTTCAATTTCCTATGTTTACATATTGTATGTATTAGTTCCGAAAAATAATTACGATCCCAAGTTCACTGGTCCTAGATACAGATTATGATATGTATAAAAAATTTAAAACCTAGTTCCGGTGCATAACCGGTGAACGGGGTTCCAACAATTGGTATCAGAGCCAATTTATTTTTCGGAACAGGAAATTGTTTTCGATGCTCCTTTATGTATGAATGTGTAGGCACCATCTTTATGATTGTATGAATGTTTATAATTTAATGGTTTAATTTAAACATGGTTGATCGTAAATTTTTATGGAACTGTGGATTTAGGATTTATGGGTTGTATAATTTTTTTATTATTATTATGTTTTTATTTTACTGTTATTGTATTGTAAATAAATAAAAATAACATTGTAACCTGTAAACGAAAAACTGGAAATACGCGCGACAAAAATACTGTTCACGGGGGGTTACTGTTCACGGCGGTCATGTTCACCGGCACTGTTCACGCATGGTTCCGTTGGCAAGTGTTGCCATTTGCGTTCTATACAGATTTCCCATTTTGGATTCATGAGATGAATCAGAGTGACCTGAAGAGACTGAAAGATATCTAAAGTTACTAGAAGACTAAGAAATGGCTTGGGGGATTTTTTGTAATTTTAGATTCAAAGTTTTTAGGTTAAATAATCCACAGAACTCGTTCAATTCATTATGTGATTATAAAAGCATTGTCATACGTACGTATGTCATTTAAAGAGATGTGCCTACACAAATATATTTGATATGTCATACATGCATCATAGCCTGATACTTTATGTGTTTTTTTAATGTGATTAAAATGGGTAAATACATAAATGGCTATGAATAATGAGATTAGTTTTTTAATGGTTAGAAAACTTGGTAATTCTCATTTATATTAATCTAGTTATTAAAGACTTTAATAAGTTAGATTAATCCTTTAATAACTTAGATTAATAGGGTCATTTATTTTTGTTAGGATTAATTTGGTTAACAACCTAATAATAAATTAACCGAATAAAGTATTAGAGTTTTAATAGTTAAAACTTGGTAAACACTAACATAACAATCTGACCTTAGTAAATAGTTTACAAAAGCTTAGATTATTCACTATAGATTAGATTTTTAATTGTTAAAAATCATTAATAATTTATTAGTTAATAAGAATTTGTTTCTAATTAGTTAATGCGCTAGATAACTTGATTAAAGTTAGTCTTTTAATCCTGTAGAATCTAGGTGTATTAACGGTTAATAGAAAACCCTAATTTGAAAATAGTGACTGGGAGAGGGATATATGACATATATATCCCGCGGTCTCCATCATTAGTTCAACACCGTGAGATCCAAGTGGGGCCTCATGACGGCTTTGCTTTCGTCCTCCCTAAGGTGGGTTTCCACAAAGGTCAATACCAAGGTCGACTTCCTAACGAATATGATTTCTGAGGGTATTTTGGGATTGACTGACCCTAAGGCGGCAATTTTCGAGTTAAGCTCGTGAGGTCTGAAATGGTGGGTTAAATCATAAAGGTTTTGATTAATTTTGTTAATTAAAAACCTGACTGAATGAACGATGGTTGAATGATATGGAATAAGAGTTATTCTAGAATATCATTTGATTGAGAATGTCTCGATCTAACTTGTAAAGACTTGACCAACCCTAAGGCGGCACTTCTTTATAGTATGTTAGATTGTCGTGGTATAGCAACTAGTTTTAGGGTAGTTCTAGTTCGTTAAACATGTTCATGCATCATGTTTAAATTTATGCCAAAGCACTCGCACTTGTTTTAAATAAATGACTGAATGATTATTTTATTTATTTCAGCAATAATGTCTTATACATTACTTTAAATTCTTGCAAACGACATATTAATTAGTGATTACTACACTAAATGGAAACATAGCATTAATGTAATATTGGTCACCAAAGACCTTAAGTTTGTGCTTACAGAGGAATGTCCTTCAGCGACTGTTGCCAATGCCACACGAACTATTCTTGAGGCATATGAGCGATGGGTCTCATCTGAGAAGAAGGCCCGCACATATCTGTTGGCTTATATGATAGACGTGTTTGTCACAAAGCACGAAACAATGACTTCAGCATTCAAAATCATGGAGTCATTGCAAGTTATGTTTGGGTAGCCCTTCGAGCAAAAGCGACACGAAGCTGTTTGTTCCGCTATGCTCGCTCGCATGAAGGAAAGTACGTCAGTTTGAGAACATGTCCTGAGCATGATGTTCTACTTCAACACGGTAGAAGTCAATGGTGGGGCCATTGATGTATCCAGTCAAGTGAGCAACATACTGACGACTCTTCTGAAGAGTTTTGATCAATTTAAGAATAACTACGAGATGAACAAATTAAGGTTCAGTCTCACACATTTGCTCAATGAGCTCACTACTTTTGAGTCCTTTACTAAGGACTACAAGTGTAAAACCGGTGAGACAAATGTTGCTGAACCATCTTCCTCTAATAAAAAGAAGAGGAAGAGGTCTACTGGGAAAGCGAAGGGTAAGCCCAAACCCAAGAAAGCCCAAAACAAGAAGAAATCCAAGAAAAGTAAATATGATTTAATTGTTCTTAGGTAGTGTTTAGTGGAAGATAATTCTTCACCCTGGATAGTTGATTCGAGGGCCACTAACCATGTTTGTTCTTCTTTACAATGGAATGTTTCTTGGTCACAACTAGAGGAGCAAGGCTTCTCAATGCGTATGGTGTCAGGGGATGTCGTGTCGGCACGAGCAGTAGGCGGAAATAGATTACGTTTCTGTAATAATTATATATTGTTGGACAATGTATTTTATATTCCTGGATCTATACGGAATTTGATTTCCATTTCTAAGTTATTAGAACAAAATATTATGTTTCTTTTAATAATATGTCTGTTATTATTATAAAGAATGGTCTGAATATTTGTTCAGAAATTAATGAAAATAATATGTACGTGTTAAGACCGTTAATACATACTACTACACTGCTCAACACTGATTTGTTTAAGGTTGAAAAAACAAAAACTAAACGACATAAGATTTCTCTAGATAATGAAATGTATCTTTGGCATCTAAGGCTTGGTCATATCAACCTTGACCAGATAGACAGATTAGTAAAAAGCAGACCTTTAAGTGAGTTAAAGGTTGGAACCTTACTTATCTACGAATCTTGTCTAAAAGGTAAGATAACTAAGAGACCTTTTACTGGAAAAGAGCTTAAGGCTAAAGAACCGCTAGAGCTTATACATACAGACATCTACGGACCAATGAATGTTAAAGCTAGAGGTGGTTATGAGTATTATGTCACTTTTATAGATGATTACTCAAGATACGGATATGTCTACCTAATACAACGGAAGTTGGAAACATTTGAAATGTTCAAAGAATTCCGAGCTGAAGTTGAGAATCAATTAGGTAGGACTATCAAGTCATTACGATCGGATCGTGGAGGTGAGTACCTTGACCAAGAGTTTGAAGACTTCATGGTCGAGCATGGGATAGTTTCCTAACTCACAGCTCCAGGTACACCTCAGCAAAATGGTGTAGTGGAGAGGAGAAATAGAACCCTGATGGAAATGGTGAGATCTATGATTAGTTTCTCATCATTACCAAATTCCTTTTGGTGATATGCGTTACAAACAGCGGCATACATTTTGAATGTAGTGTCATCAAAAATCTGTTCATAAAACTCCCCTAGAGTTGTGGAAATGTCGTAAAGCTAGTTTGTGACATTTCTGCATATGGGGATGTCCAGCACACGTGCTGAAGATCAGAACTGGAAAGCTAGACTCTAAGTCTGTTGTCTGCCTATTTGTAGGATACTCCAAGGAAACCAGAGGTGGACACTTCTATAGTCCTGAAGACAACAAAGTATTTGTTTTGACAAATGCAATGTTTCTTGAGGACAATTACATTAGTGACCATAAACCTCATTCTAAGATTGTATTAAATGAGTTGGAGCCTAGTGAGACTAGTGCTTCATCAACAAGAGTTGTTGATCCACAAACATCTGAGATTCAGATGGTTCCTGATCAGGATACACTACCACCTAGACGTAGTGAGAGGGTTGTGAGACAACCTAAACACTATTTAGGTATAGGTGAGGGACAAGGTGTTGTCTCTGCTGATAGTGGGGATGATTCATTAACATTTAAGAATGCAATGGAAGATACTGATAAGGAGAATGGCTTAAAGCCATGAATCTCGAGATGACGTCCATGCACTCTAACTCAGTCTGGGATCTTGTAGACTTACCGGATGGGGTAAAACACATAGGGTGTAAGAGGATCTACAAGAGAAAGAGAGGAGTAGACAGGAAGGTAGAGACCTTCAAGGAAAGGCTAATGGCCAAGGGTTATACCCAGAAAAAGGGGGTCGATTATAAAGAGAAATTCTCGCCAGTAGCCATGTTTAAGTCTATTAGGATTCTCTTATCCATTGTTGCCTATTTCAATTATGAAATTTGGCAAATAGACGTCAATACTGCATTCTTGAATGGCAATATTGATGAGAGCATCTATATGATGCAACCAGAGGGATTCGTGTCTCCAGATCAAGAGCAAAAGGTTTGCAAGCTGCAAAGGTCCATCTATGGACTTAAGCAAGCATCTAGATCTTGGAACATAAGGTTTGATGATGTTATCAAAACCTATGGCTTCGAGCAGAACGTCGGTGAGCCTTGTGTCTACAAGCATATTATTGACAAGAAAGTAGTTTTCTTGATCCTATATATAGATGATATCCTACTCATTGGGATTGATGTGGGAGTATTGTCTGATGTAAAGGGCTGGCTAGCTAGCCAATTCCAAATGAAAGATTTAGGAAAGGCAAGTTATTTTTTCTAGGGATCCAACTTATAAGGGATTGTAAGAACAAACTAATAGCACTGTCTCAGGCATCATATATCGATAAGATTCTTATGCGATTTTCAATGCAAAACTCTAAGAAAGGTAATTTACCTTTCAGGCATGAAGTTCACTTGTCTAAGGAACAGTATCCTAAGACACATCAAGAAGTTGAGGATATGAGACGTGTACCCTATGCATTGGCAGTAGGTAGTCTTATGTATGTTATGTTATGTTATGCACAAGACCGAACATTTGCTATACAGTGGGAGTAGTCAGCAGATACCAGTCCAACCCAGGATTGGATCACTGGGTTGCTGTCAAGACTATTCTCAATTATCTTCGGAGAACGAGAAGTTATATGCTAGTGTATTCCTGGCAGGATTTGATCCCGTTAGGATACACGGATTTCAATTTTCAGTCAAACATGGATTCTAGGAAATCCACATCTGGATCAGTATTCACCTTGGGTAGCAGAGCCATTGTGTGGAGAAGTATCAAGCAATATTGCATTGTTGACTCCACCATAGAAGCTAAATATGTAGCTGCTTGTGAAGCTGCTAAAGAGGTTGTTCGGCTCTGTAAGTTCTTGAGTGATCTGAAAGTTGTTCCAGACATGAATAAGCCCATCATACTTTATTATGATAACAGTGGTGTTGTGGCTATTTCCAAAGAACCAAGAAGCCACAAAAGAGGGTAGCATATAGAGAGAAAGTATCCTCTCAATAGAGAGATAATGTAGAAAGGAGATGTTATCGTCACAAAGATAGCCTCATAAGACAATCATGTTGATCCATTTACGAAGACCTTATTGGCTAAAGTGTTTTCGTGTCACTTAGATGGTCTAGGGTTACGAGAAATGCCTCACATGCTTTAGTGCAAGTGGGAGATTGTTGGGGTTTATGCCCTAAATATGTAATTTGTAAATGAATTTATGAAATAAATCAAAGGAAAAGTTCAATCCATTCATGTTGTGTTGTTTATTTTATAACTTGTGCATATATTTAACATCCAAGATTGTCGGATGTAATCCCAGACTGTGTATATGAGTGTCATATACAGATGGATACAGTAAGAGACGTACAATCTAAAGAGTCCATAGATAGCAAATAAAGCTGGGTACATTATTTGTGGTTAATCTATACTGTGGTCCATTCTGTAATGTACAATGATTCTATCATGAATCATTCTTATGAGATATGGGAATTGAGGCACCTTGTATGATGTGATCATATAAGTCTGGGCTATGATCTAAATGAATCTCTCACCAAGATCCGTTTACCGATGAGATTCATATATTAACTATTGATGGCTATATGTGGGTGAACTTAATCCTGAGTGTCTTATCGACTCCTTTAGGTTAGATTGTGGTCTTTGATATACCATGGGTGAGGTCGGATGTAGTTCCCGATCAATATGCTCTGTATGTTAGGATTGCGGTTTGGCTTGTGGCTTGAAATGTTTGTACACAATAGTGGAATCCACTCCTTCTTGTGAGAATTAGACGGTACTTCCCTTAAGGGTTGATTCGGCGCTTGGATAATATAAGCGCTCTCCTAATTCCGTGAGGAAATAGGATTTATTGTCCATTAGAGAATCAACGGTACTTAAAGGATACATGTAATTAAAGGGGTATAACGGACATTATGACCTAGCTCCAATTATGAACTATTGTGGAGGATCACACCATATGTAATAGTTATATCGATGGACACCGAGTAGTATCAGTCTGTGTAAAAGCGTCTACAGTTGATAGTGTGTAGCTTCGGATTTTTAGTGGAATGACACCGGAGTTAATAATCAAGGAATATTAGTTAAAGAGTTTAATTAATGATTCCGAGGATTATTGGAGCTCAAAATACTGTGGGTCCATTAGGTTCCCTTGCTAGCCCGATCGACCAAGGTAACAAGGGTCACGGTTAATTAATTGGATTGTCCAATTAATTGTGTTACAAAAGTGACACGTAAATATATTCGAGAATTAATTGAATAATGAGATTTTTTTAATTAATGAAAGTTAATAGTTAAATTAATTAAATAATTAGATTATTTAATTATATTGATAATTATTAATTATTAATTAACTATTAATTGGAGGGTGTTAGGTGATATATGGATTTAGATGAAGATAAAATAATAGGATTATTTTATTTTACTAAATCATTTATCTAAGTATTTGAATTTAAGTTTAAATTTAAAATACTTATTATCACTTTTAATATATTAGATATATTTGAAAAGGATAATTAAAAGATATATATCAATTATAACACAAGAGATTGCACTGGATGCAAATTGGTGTGTACACATACATAAGTGTTTGTATAGGATACAAACAAGAATATATATATATATAAATGCATGTGCAGTTTTGAAAAAAAAAACTTGGTGCAGCGTACACCAATTAAAAAAAATACTGTTATTATTTTTATTACTAGAATTGTTCTAGACTTTTTTTCTCTTGAGAATAAAGGGATTTTTCAAGACTTTTCTCTACATCCTCCATTCAAGTTCCTGAGATCGTGATGAGTCCACACGCAGTTACCAGTCTCGGGAGATAGCAAGGAAGATCGAGTGGTTCAGACAAGAGCATAACGTAAATTGAATGAGCCTCCAAGCGTTGGTAAGATTTTCTTCTTCTGATTATATCGATTTCAATTTCCTGTGCTTACATATTATATGTATTAATTCCGAAAAATAATTACAATCCCAAGTTCACTGGTCCTAGATACAGATTATGATTTATATACAAAATTTAAAACCTAGTTCCGTTGTGTAACCGGTGAACGGGGTTCCAACATTGGCGGCCTCTGTCTCAGCCATGATAGCCCTTGACTCAAGTTCGGCACACCACAATTCAACCTTGGTCACCCTCACCTCTAACTTACCACTCTTCATAGTAAGCTCCCTAATGTTCTCGCTAGCTTTGGAAGCCCTACTTTGAACACTGGCCAGCGACCTTCTCATGGAAATCTCAATTGCTGAATTGCTTGATTTTCGATTCGCTGGCTGAGGAGGATTTTTTAGCCTCATTTTTCTTAGCAAGCTCCTTTTTCAGTTGGAATATCTCTACAGCCTGCCTATTTTGAGCAACCAAAGCTCGGGGCAGTTCTTCCACAGCCTACAAAAAAAAAGGAGTAAGAGTCGAGATAAGTTAAGATAAAGATGAGAGATGTAAAACACTCAGATATACGTTGTTGTTGCTAATAATGCGTATCCGATCAGAGCTACTGGCATTTCTGGCCCGCCTCAAATATCCGTCCCCAATGTACCCTCTCACCAGCATATATGGAACGTAGCACGGTAAGGGGGTCGATAGACGATTCATCTAAGCTTGAAGGGGGAAGAGGTCTAGATGACACTCTGATTGGTAAAGACGAAGGGATTACTCCTTCACGGCCAGATGAAGGGATGGTAGTGGGCATCATTGAAGAAGACAGGCATGTAACAACTTGTGCGTCTGGAGTCCCACCGACCTCTCCAGCTTGAAGGTAAGTCAATAAGGTTGTCTCTTCTAGTGCCCTGACTGCCTAAACTTCACCATCCTTATCATCAAGAAGAGGCTCAGTAGGTGCATTTGGGAACTTAGGGGCAAATTGATCACGACCTACACTTCCAACCAGGCTTTTCCCAGCATCACTAACCAGGTGAGTAACTTCAACGTTCGGTAATGTCCTAAATGGTCTACCTAATCACATCGAAACTTTGTCAACATGTTCTTCACTGTGGTCAAGCATATTGTCCTCGGTGACAGGCTCGGTCAGGTTAGTCTCACCACCGTCAAAATCATAATCAATAAAGACTATCTGATGTTTGATCGTAAATTGCAGTAGTCTTTCCAACAGCTAGCTGCACAGACGGATCGGTTGAAACCTCACTGACTGGTTGGTCAGCTTGGGCTTGAGATGGCTCGGGTTAAGATAGGATCCATATTTGTTGAAGATTAACCTCCCGATCAGCCTCAACCAGGGACCTAGCCAGTTGCCCTGGTTCAATCAGAAGAAAAGGAAACAGATGTCAAAGAAATGAGATCATCCCTCTTCTTAGACCGCTGCTCCCTCAAGATCAGATCAGTCAGAGTCTTCTAATCATCATCCTCTTTCTCAAGATCAACGAGCCTAACCCCTACACGGGGGACAATCTGGGTTCGTCGCAAGCTGAGTCTCTTCCAATCTTCGAGCAGCTTTAGGGGTGGATGACCCCTCAGCAATCGTGGAGACTTTCATGCTGGCCGTTTCCTTGATGGATCTCTCCCTGGTATGCCTTTCCCTATCTCCAGTGTGGACCTTTCTTAGGTAGACCTTTTCTTGGAATCCTCTCTTACTGTCCCTTGGAGGGGGGGGGAGGAGGGAGGAGGCATCATGCTTACTCCTCTAAGCCTATCCAATTGGGCTAGTCGATGTGTTAAGGTCAGGCTCACAGATATGCTCTACCAGATCATGCTTAGGCGATATGATCCCCTTAGCCACTTGATCAACGACCTCCCTTATGTTAAGCCTGTCAAGGTTCTTAGCATTTTCATCTTGGTTGCCAGCTATGATGTCCACTTCATACACTAAAGTAAAGTTCAACAAAGACAGTAAGAATAATAAGCTAGATAATAAGAATGTCAGGACTTACATCGTTTGTGTCTGCTTGATATGATGAGGAAGAGCTTCAAATCGATCAAGTCTTTCTCTATATACAATGAACGGTAGTCTCTGGCCTCCTAAGAAGTCAGAGTCGCTGCAAATACCATACTATCTTGACCCCGAGTCAGCTCAACTGGTGTTATATTCCATAGCTCGGGGCTTGAGACACTGTTTGTTGTCAGGTTCTGATAGAAGTCGGCCACAATCATTTCACCCCAATCACCATCGATAAAAAACTAGTTGTTCATCTAGTATCTATTTGATGATGGGAAGTCCCATTTGAAGCCCTTATGATCCTTTTTGGATATGGGGGTGGGTTTCTCCTCAAAGTTATGAGCGATCTACTAGCTGGACAATTAGGAGTGAAGATGGAAAGTGCCCCCAGTATGTGAGTGGTCGAGGTTGTAGAAGTTACGAATCTCCTAAGGGTGAGGGGGTGCCTAGCCCCGATCTTCTTCCATAAATGCCATAAGTTGATTAGCATCCAATAAGAATTTTGGGTCGGTTGTGCAGAAGCAATCCCTGTTTTTGCTAAAAATTTAGCGATGATGGGCTGAATTGGTAGAGTAACTCCATAAGAAAGCATAGCACCGTAAATAGCAACAGCACCCGAGAGTAGGTTCCATATGGCATGCTGACCGTTGGAAATTAGTTCCACCGATCGGGGAATATCGAACTTGTCCTTAAATTTTACATTTATGAGTTACCGTTCGGCAACCATGTTAACCTCATAGTTAAAAGCGTATGGTTATTCAGCAGAAAACCTCAATTAGTGCACTCGCTTCCTCTTAGGAACATTAGCCAGTTTCAACCTTTGAGATGGAATCTTTAGGTCAACCATAGAGGAGGGAGAGTTCCTGGTGGAAACTCTACTTCCGTGACTAGTACCTGTTGTCTTCAACATATCTGGGCATGCACCAACATAAGAAAAGGCAGGAGGGTTAGAATGTGGAGGTAAAAACTCAGGATGAGCGATTGAGTAATCTATGTTGAGAGCTAAGGGTTAAGATAGGGAAGTAGATGCCCAAGGGCGACTGCATAATATATAATCAAGTCATGCAATATTTTCCTTATCGCCCAATTCAAAAACCCATATATATAATTCAGAATATCAGTGTCGAAGGATAGGATCCATACCTGAGAAGTAATTACAAACGAAGTATGATTAGAAGTCAAGTATAAGAAAATGGTTGCGTGAAAAACTAAGGCAATAAGAAGCTTCGAAATGGAGTCTGAGAAATTAGGGTTTCAATTTTAGAGAAGATAACGATGAAATAGTGTGAAAGAATGAAAGTGAAGAATTTTCAAATATATATATAGAGAGAGATAGAGAGAGAGAGAGAAGGGTGACTTTATCCATAACCAAAAAACACGCTTGTGAGTAATGCTGTAATTATGGACCGGCCCGAGATAGGCCGGTCCGGCCGATCCACGAAGCGAAATGGGTCGTTCTTGGCACGACCCCTAAAGGAGGCGGGCCATGCCGAGGCCTGGTCCGTTACAGGCCGCGTGCCGGGGCGCTGGTACAAGGTCCGGCGGGCCGACACGCCACGGCGCGCCTAGCATGCGTGCCAGGCCCTTGGATCGGCCCATCGGTCCGGCACTTGAATAGCTTTTTTTGTTCTTTTTTTTTAAATCCCTCCAACGGCTGGATTTTGAATTCCAGCCGTTGGAGCCTCAAAAATTTACAAAAGAACCCACTGAAATCTTTCAAATTACATTTTGACCCACAAATCAAATTTTTCTATAAATACTTCCATCCATTTCATTTTTCGTTCACTCTCTCTATCATTCTTTCAATCTCTCATTCTCTCAAATCTCAATCTCTATATTCTCCAATTCTCTACACTTTTTCATTCAATTTCATTATTACTCTCTCTACAAAATTCGCTACATTTTCCATCAACACACCAAATTTTAATGGTACAATTTTGTTATTACTTTTGCTCAAACATTTTTTCATAGTAAATTTATATTTTTATGTTTAAACTGTATTTACTAACTGAAAACATTTTTATTTAGTTAGTTAGTTTATCAATTTTTGGGCTTTAATGCTAATATTATTTGCTTAGTATATTAAGGTTTTTAAGTTTAGTAGTAATTTTAATGTTTGTTATTAGTAAATTTAGAAAGTTAATTTGTATTACTGAATTTAATTTTTATAATAAGTAAATTATGAATGTTAAGTATAGTAGTTAAGTTTAATATTTTTTGTTCATAAATTATGAATTTTTAGTGTAGTTGTTTATTTTAATATTTTTGGTGAGTATATTATGAATTTTAAGTGTAGTAGTTAATTTAAATAAGTTTTATTAGTAAAGTAAGATTTTTATGTGTAGTATTTAATTTAATATTTGTTGTTCGTAAATTTATCAATTTAATTTGTAGTAGTGAATTTAATATTTTTTGTTAGTGGATTATGAATTTTTTGTGTAGTTGTTTATTATGATATTTTTTTCAGTATATTATGAATTTTAAGTGTAGTGGTTAATTTTAATAAGTTTTATTAGTATATTAAGATTTTTATGTGTAGTATTTCCTTTCATATTTGTTGTTAGTAAATTTATCAATTTTATTTGTAGTAGTGAATTTAATATTTTTTGTTAATAGATTATGAATTTTTTGTTTATTTAGGTTTTTTTTTAAGTAAAATAATAATTTTAAGTGTCGTATTATTTTTATTAATTATTGTTAGTAAATTAAGATTATTGTTAGTAAATATTGATTTTTAATTTGACTATTAACGACTATAGTACTCATATTTTTACTTTAGATAATGGATCCTAACCAGCAGCCTTATTTTCCGGACAATTTGAATATGCTCAACGATGAAGTTGATATTTTGGAGCCGACCCATACTCAAGCGGGACCTTCTGGTTCCGCCGTTACACCAACATCACATCCTAGAAAATTAACATCAGTTGTGTGGCAGTGTTTCAACATAGTCCAAATGACACTCCCAAACGAGACGTCTAGGCCCAGAGCTAAATGTAAGTTTTGTCATAAGGATTATGCTACAAGTAGGAAGGGAATCGGACATTTGAGACGGCATATGTACAAATGTATGCCTGCACTTGGACAGGTAGACACTACAATCCAAACACAACTACAACGGTACCCAGACGGGTCTGTTACGACGTGGCAGTTCGATGCCATGCACGTTAGAGAGTGCTTGGCACGATACATTGCACAAACTGATCAACCGATCAGTATTGGTAAGAGTCCATTTTATAAAGAATTAATCACATCTGCATATAACCCCCAATATGAACCTGTTTCTAGAACCACCACTAGAAATGATTTGATAAGATTGTTTGAAACTCAAAGGGATGACTTAATTGTTGAAATACAACATTTAAGTGTCTCTGTTGCATTAAATTCTGATATTTGGAATGCATGTTCCAAACAGGACTATTTATGTGTCACGGGACACTATTTAGATTCTGACAGGAGGATAACAAAAAGAATTATTGGTTTTCGTCTTATGGATTTTGCACGTACCGTAGAAAACATTTTTAATGTCATTATTTCTGTTTTAGAAACTTATGAAATCACGCATCGCATTCTTTCAATCACATTAGATAATGCATTTGCAAATACTAGCTCTATTGCATTGTTTGTTGCAAGAAATATCCCGGAAGATGGAGGTTATTTCTTCCATCAATGGTGTGCATGTCATATTATAAATTTAGTTGTACATATTGGTTAAAAGCAGGTAAGCGACCAAATAGATCGCATCAGAGATGTCATTTCTTGAATTTGCAGTTCTAATCCTAGATTCAGTAAATTCAAGAGACATTGTAAATTAAACGGTCTCAAACCCCGACGATTTCAAACTGATATGCCGGTAAGTTGGAACTCTACTTATTTAATGTTGAAAATTGTTTGGAATATGATACAACCATTACATGTTTTTATAACATGAAATTGGTCGAAACAGGTCATCCTGAAGCAAAAACACTTACCACAGACGATTGGTATATGGCAAAGATTTTTGTTCAATTTTTAAAGATTTTTTACAATGCCACTAGGGTTAAATTATCTGGTGTAGAATTTTTGCTTGAGTTTATTGGTATTAATTTGTCAATAGATTATTCAGAACAAATTACTGACATTCGAACCAAGTTGTTCAAGATTTTTTGTATTATGATAGCAGGTTTGGCAACATTGACACCCCCCAATCAACACAATCGGAGACAGAACCGAAGCAAACAAGTTAGAGCCTTCTGAAACGGCGAAAAAAGGACAAATCAGCAAATACTTCTTCAGGGAAAAGATCCGGCCCATCTTCTTGTACAGAACTGATTAGGTACCTTGAAGCACAGTTCGATGTTGTTGAAGAGAAGGAAGAGTTTGATTTGTTGTTATGGTGGAAGACTTATACGTACAGGTATCCAGTTCTGTCACACTTAGCACATGACATACTGGTTATTCCCGTGTCAACGGTGTCTTCAGAACAAGCTTTCAGCACCAGTGGATGCATAATTGAACCAAGAAGAAGTTGTTTGTCTCCGGAGATGGTGGAGGTATTAACATGCCTTCGGGATTGAGAGCATGCTAAAAAAAGGTTGCAAAATCTAACTGTAGATAAAGAGCTTATTCTAAATTTTAACAATCTATATATTGATGAACCTGCAGGTAGTGGTCAGGGTCAGAACTAGGTTATACTTTTACATATGTATTTATTATCCCACTGAGTTTTTCTTGGTAAGGTTTTTAATGAGGCAATCATGTAAATATGTAATACTGAATTCTATAAGTGAAAAATAATTAAATAAACAAATAAATTGTTCATTTTCTTTATTCTTTTTTGGATTTCAAATCCTAAACCCTAAACCCTAAATCCAAACAAACTTAATTTAAAAAATGATTATGGACCAGACCCGCAAAGCCCGCCGGACCAGGCACACAGACCGGCCTGGCATGGCCAGCCAAAGGCAGGCAGACGTGTCGGTGCGTGCCGGACCTGGCCAGGCCTTGCCTAATGGGCCAGGCCACTCCATTTTTACACCTTTGCGTGTGAGAGTGGCGGTTGGTACACGAACTCCGAAGATCACGCTCCATTCGAAATTCAAAAAATTGACAATGATTGTGTCATTCGCAACATGTCGCTTGGGCAAATCAAACATTTGTGGCTGAAATTAAATGCTTAGCTATTAAGTATTAATAAGAATTAATAAGTTACGAGACAAAATCCGAAGGCAGGTTAAACATATCTCACCGAACGAGTTCTTTTCTGATATACTCGGTTCAAATGTTTAAGGGGGTATTGTTATTGGTAAAATCATTAATTTTTATATATAATCAAATATTCAAAATATATAAAATATTACCCATAAAAAAATTTATGGGTGTCATATCACAGATAACGGTAACTTTCTGTTAGACTGTAACTGAATTTGACTGCCAATGAATAATTTTTTATCAAAATAGTGATTTTAGAACAATATTTTTTCAAAATGATGATTTAGAAATAATTTAAACAGTTAATAACCTTTTTTAGAACTTTACCAACCAATTAACAGTCCAGTGTTATTTTCTCTTATTATTTTTAATATGGGGACCGCATGGGTGTTCATGTTGACGCCTTGACAGTGATGATATTCATGCAATCATGCTCATGCATAGATTGTTAATAGAATATGATATAAGATGGATTGCACGTCTATGGTTGTTGCTTGATGGGCATCCTACTACCTACCCGGCAGACATTGTGGGCTAGAGATGCACATTTAGGAATATAAATGTATATAACTGTCCCCTATTCCCATCTCAATTCCTATTTTCCATCACCTTCCTCTATCCACCTACCCCTATTTCCTCATTTGAAAAAAATAGGGATGAAAATTTTTGGGAGGAAGTATATCCATCTCTAACCCCAATCTCAATCCCAATTTTTCATTTTCTCTGTTTTTTTCGTTTTTTCGTTTTTCTCGGTTCTCCATTTTTCTATTTAATTAAAAATTACAAATTAAACTAAAAGAAATATACGTTTCATTACAAATACAAAATAAAATCCATTAATTTAATAAAATGAGTAACTGTCCTCACTTTTTTTCCCTCAAAAATAGTCTCTAAAAAGTAGTGGGAACAGGAAGAAATAAGGTCCCGGAAAAAAATATATCTCTAGTGTGGGCCCACTCTACAATCTCAACAGTACTTTTTCTTCTTGCTCATGGTAATTCACAAAATTCCCAAAAAAAAAATAAAAATCCATGCAACTTTGGTTCCTATTTTATATAAAAAAAAATTGCATCTTTGTAGTCACTTCCTTAGTAAAACATTTGTACAAGATAACAAATTCTAGAGTATTTTGTTCTTAATGCCCCATAAGCCAGCTTAAAATAAAGGAATATATTTTTCAATGAAAAGAAAACGTCTTTATAGTTTGATAAAAGGATCATATCTGATCTCTAAATTTTCATAAAACATATGACACATCACCTCTTAACAGAGCTAGAAGTACACCTCCCTTCCACATAAATAGTGAGATATTTAAATCTTACTATACACATTTTACAAGCTTAAGTGGAGAGTAGATATCCTGACCCACAGTCCTATTTTCAATATTCTTGTAATACTTAAAAAAAATACATAAACATACAAAACTATAAATATTACCGTATTTTTTCCTATCATTTTGCATACACATGCTCCTTCGGCTTTTGATTTAAACCAAATACCTTAATTGCTAGATCAAACCCAAAAGAGCCATGTGTATGTATATAAAACCAAATACTTAAATTGTCTCGGAGCAAATGACAACAGTAGTTAGGGACGGCTCAATGCCTAGGCAAGTGTTTATAATAAAGAGTTAAATTTCTAGTATTTTCCAGATTCATGAGTTATTTTTGTGAGCTTGTCACTAAGTGGTGTTTGGTTGGGTGGAATGGAAAGGAATGGAATGGAAAGAAATCCATTTCAGTTGTTTCGTTTGTTAAATGCCAATGGAATGGACATTCCATTGGAATGTAGATTCCACCATTTTGGTGGAATGGACATTCCATCCAAAAACCAATGGAATGCCCATTCCATTCCATTAACACATTTTCTCTTCCAAAAATAACCCTTTATCTCCAACTCTATTGCAAAAATACCCTCATTTCCAAAAATAACAAATATATATATATATCGTAATATATTATTATATTTTTTTTATTGTTGCATATCTTATATTATTACATATTATATAAATATATAAATATATTATATTATATTATAGTATAGTACATTATGTATTATGTATATATTATATACGTTATATGTATTATTATTATTATTATATATATATATATATTCATATATTATTTTATATTATTATTATCCAAAATATATATTATATTTTATTATATATATATATGTATATTATACAAAATATATTAATATTTATATATATATATATATTAATATATATATATATATTAATATACTATATAATTTATACATTTATATTTTATTGTTATTATCCAAATATATATTATATTATATAATAAAATATACATTATTGTTATATAATTTATACTTTTATATTTTATTATTATTATCCAAAATGAACATTATGTAATAATATTATAATATATAATATTTATATATTTAATAATATTAATATTAATATTATTTATTATATTATATTTAAATATATATTATAATATATATAATAATATTTATAATATATATTATTATGTAATATATGTATATGATATATATTATATAATAATAATAATAATAATAATAATAATAATAATAATATATAATTATGTAATATATTTATATGATATATATTATATAATAATAATAATAATAATAATAATAATAATATATAATTATGTAATATATTTATATGATATATATTATATAATATATCATAGTATTAATATTACTAACATATAATATAATATATATATATTAATATATATTATATATTATATATATAATATTTATATGTAAATATAATATTATATATACTTTCATATTTTATTATTATTATTATCCATAATAAATAATGTTATTATAAATGTTTTGTAATTAGGGGTATTTTGGTCAAAATACAGTTGATTCCATTCCAATCAGTTGTTAGGCAAACAAAATATTACTGATTTAGATATTGATTCTAAAGTCTCAACCAAACAAAGAAATCAGCTTTCCATTCCAATTCTCATTCTCATTACCATTCCAATTCCTATTCCACCATGGTAACCAAACGCCACCTAAGATGTTAACTTATTTGACCTAGTTCCCTCATAGACCAAAGAACTATGGTGGTGTTTGGTTGGGTGGAATGGAATGGAAAGAAATTCATTTCATTTGTTTGGTTTGTTAAATTCCAATAGAATGAGCATTTCATTGGAATAGGGATTCCACCATTTTTGTGGAATGAGCATTCCATCCAAAAACCAATGGAATGCCCATTCCATTCCATTAACACATTTTCTTTCAAAAATAACCCTTTATCCCACAACTCAATTCCAAAAATACCCTCATTTCCAAAAATAATATATATATATATTATAAATATCATACTATTATATAATATTTATTATTATTGTTATATATATATATATATATTATTTTATATTATTTATACTTTAATATTATATTATTATTATCCAAAATATATATTATATCATACAAAATATATTATTATTATTATATATATATATATACTATATAATTTTTACTTTTATATTTTATTATTATTATACAAAATATATATATTATTTTTTCTAATTATTTATATTATATATTATATATTATTATATACATAATGTATATATATATATACACACATTATATAATTATATATAATATTTATATATTTAATAATATTAATATTAATAATATCAATATTTCTAATATATAATATATAATAATATATATTAAAATATATATAATAATATTTATAATATATATTATTATGTAATATATGTATATGATATATTTTATTTAATATATAATAATATATATATATATAATATTTATATTATATATATTATTATGCAATATATTTATATGATATATATTATATAATATATAATAGTATTAATATTATTAACATATAATATATAATATATAATATAGAAATATATAACATATATTGTAATAATATATATTTTATATTATAATATATATATATATATATATAATATTTATATATAAATATAATATTATATATACTTTCATTTTTTTATTAATATTATCCATAATATACAATGTTATTATAAATGTTTTGTAATTAGGGGTATTTTGGTCAAAATACAGTTGATTCAATTCCATTCAGTTGTTAACGAAACAAAATATTACTGATTCAGATATTGGTTCTAAAGTCCCAACCAAACAAAGAAATCAGCTTTCCATTCCTTTCCATTCCAATTCTCATTCCCATTACCATTCCAATTCTCATTCCACCATGGTAACCATGGTGGCGTTTGGATACCATGGTGGAATGAGAATTGGAATGGTAATGAGAATGAGAATTGGAATGGTAATGAGAATGAGAATTGGAATGGAAAGGAATGGAAACTGAATTATGTGTTTGGTTGGGACTTTAGAATCAATACCTGAATCAGTAATATTTTGTTTGGTTAACACTGAATGGAATGGAATGGAATCAACTGTATTTTGACCAAAATACCCCTAATTACAAAACATTTATAATAACATTATATTTTATGGATAATAATAATAATAAAATATAAAAGTATATAATATAATATTATATATATATATGTATTATAATATATAATATATGGTGGCGTTTGGTTACCATGGTGGAATGAGAATTGGAATGGTAATGAGAATTGGAATGAAACGGAATGGAAAACTGATTTCTAATGAGAATTGGAATGAGAATTGGAATGAAAAGGAATGGAAAACTGATTTCTTTGTTTGGTTGGGACTTTAGAATCAATATCTGAATCAGTAATATTTTGTTTGGTTAACACTGAATGAAATGGAATCAACTGTATTTTGACCAAAATACCCCTAATTACAAAACATTTATAATAACATTATATTTTATGGATAATAATAATAATAAAATATGAAAGTATATAAAATATAATATTATATATATATATGTATTATAATATATAATATATATAATTAAAATATATATATATATATTATTATATAATATATAATATATATCATATACATATATTACACAATAATATATATTATAAATATTATTATATATATTTTAAAATATATTTATATATAATATATTATATATTATATATTATATATTAGAAATATTATATATTATTATATATTATTATATATTTCATATATATATATTATAATAAAATAATATATATAATTAGAAAATATGATGTTCAATTTGGATAATAATAATAAAATATTTTATAAATATTATTATATATTTGTTATTATATAATATAATATATATTATATATTATATATTAGAAATATTAATATTATTATATATATAAATATTATATATAATTATATAAATGTATATATATTATGTAATATAATAATATATAATATATAATATAAATAATTAGAAAATATAATATATATTTTGGATAATAACAATAAAATATAAAAGTATAAATTATATAGTATATATATATAATATTTATTATAATATTTATTACGTATAATACATATAATATTTATAATAATAATAATATTTTTGTATAATATAATATATATATATATAATATAATGTATAATACCTATAATATATATATACAATATATCCATAATAATATAAATATATATTATTCATATATATATATATTATAATACATATAACGTATATATTATATATAATATAATATAATATATATATATATATATATATATATTATAATATATATAATAATAGATATTATGATAATATAATATAATATATATATATATATATATATATATATATATATATATATATTATTTTTGGAAATGAGGGTATTTTTGGAATATAGTTGGAGCATAGAAGGTTATTTTGGGAAGAGAAAATGTGTTAATGGAATGGAATGGAATGGAATGGGCATTCCATTGGTTTTTGAATGGAATGCTCATTCCACCAAAATGGTGGAATCTTCATTCCAATGGAATGCTTATTCCATTGACATTTAACAAACCAAATAAATGGAATGAATTTCTTTCCATTCCATTCCACCCAACCAAACACCACCAAAGTTCACATCTACTGTTTTCAATGCAATCGTCTCAACCATGTAATGGATGAGTGTACTGATAAAGAAATTAAGGGTGCTTTCAGATGTGAACAGTAGGCTTGCAGTCTAGATCCGACCTATTAGTGTAGGAAAAAATCGGTTCAAAACAGGACGGAAACGTAAAATTAGGGTTTGGCATATTTTAAAATTTTCCCCTTTAATAGAAAGAACTTTAACCCTAAATTAATTGACGTATATTGAAAGTATCGTACCCTTTTTTTTATGACAATTGAACTAGCGTCGAATTAAATCCGTAAGATCTTCCAATTCAATCACAAACGTGAATCTCCCATGAGTGTGGGCTCCCTTTCTTTTAATTGTATTCCTAAGGATGGAAACAAACAAAATCTTCATCTTTCTTAGTCACAATAATCCTCTAAGAGAAAACCTAAGATCGTCCGGTCACTTGTGAATTATCAATCTATTTGATTGAAACACGTGTGAACCTTGATTCGATGTTGTACAGAAAACCTTTTGATGTAAAGGCTACTAGTGCACTATCGAAAACAAAACGTTCCTCTTTTCTCTTCTCCTTGGCCGAATTCAATGCACAATATCTATGAGTTGGATGAAGTTTTTTTTTTATAACTATAAACAAAACAAATAAAAAACAACTTCTCACACCAAAAAATAGGATTTCTTTTACACACCAAGACTCCTAATTCAACTCAAATAGTGTATTTATTTAATAACCAATTACTGAATATAAATTAAATTGTAACTAAATCAAAAACTTCCTAATTTGACCAATTGTTAATTAGAGTCTTAATAGAAATCAAATACTTCAAAATTTGACTAGATAAATAAATTCATTTTATTTATCTACTTATCAAATATAGTATTTGATACTTATCATATTACCAACAATAATATGACTCTAGGAGACCTTCTACTACTAGGAAAAATATTTTGACTTTTAATTAAATAATTAATTAATTAACAAATTAATTAATTTTTATTTAATTTAATAAAAAATAAAAAATAAAAAAATAATATAATAAACTATTATAAATAGCCTTAGCCGCCCAAGCCAACATATATGGGTCAAATATTGTTTTTCCTATTTTATTAAATCTAATGGACTTAAATAAAAAGTTCACATGTGAACTAGATCCATTCTTACTAAAAGAAACAAGTCCACATGCCTTAATACAATTCTAGATGGACCCATGCATTGGTCCGGTAGAATATATCAAGTGATCCATGCAAGTTCGTGTGAATTGGGGATCTTGGCGGGCTATCTAAATTTAAGCTCCAATAGACATAACCTAATCACAATCAACAAATGATTCACTTAGGTCCGATCTATTAATTTTAGTTCATTCCACTAAAGAACTAAAATTGCACTCTTAAATAAAGATAGAATAAGTTAATATTTCTTACTCATACCCTAGACAACCTTATTGGATAAAGTGCATCATCGTGAAGAATATCAGTAATCGCCAAGAGTTCATAGACCGCCTATAGCTCTCCAAGTTACCATATTTACTCATATGATCACATTTTGATCTTGGATATTTTGACTTGTCCATAAGCCATATTTCAATAGACACTATTGAAAACTTAACGTTAAGATTTAATATCCAATACCTCAAAACATCCATATGATGATATTCTATTCTCATTAAATAAATAGAGTCACGATGTCTATATCTAAAAATGAAGTCCTATATCGATTAACAAATGAATACCACCAAACTATCGAGGATAGACTATGCTATATAATCGTACTCATTGATAGCTCAAATGATAACACTTGTAAGCATAAGTCCATCATTTATCTCAGGATTGAGATAGACTCTCCGATTTTCTTCAAGTAAAACAATTTATCCATTAACGATTCTAGATAAAGTATTTCAATGTGATCCAATTCAATGCACCCAGTGCACTAGATTCTTTTACCCAACGACACCACATTTTGATGATTTTAGAATCATCATGACACATTTGATCCCACTCAAATGCTAGCAAAAGAATCTACAACTTTGACAAGATAAAGACGCTCAACTTTTATTTTAAGTTGTGAATATTATTCAAGACTAACTAAAGAATTGTGTCTACCTCATATATATCCAGATGTATGAACAATTCTTCTTTTCTCATAGTCTTTTCACCTTATAATTATTTACTTTTGACAATTATAAAAATTAAACTATAAATGCTATAAGATTTGTAAAACTAGAAATCACTTAATTAATATGAAAAGATTGTCAAATACATTATTACACTCTTGCTATCGAGCATAATCCCAACAATCTCTCACTTGCTCTATAGCAAATGTGTAATATCTCTTATCCCCATATTCTCCAGGTGCCCATCAAAACTCTTTTTTAGAAGAGCCTTTGTGAAGGGATCCGCTAGATTTCTACTGACGCGGTCTTGGTTATCATCACGTCTCCCCTATGCACAATTTCTCTTAAAAGGTGATACTTTCTTTCAATGTGTTTCCCTTTCTTATGACTTCTTGATCTCTCGAATTAGCCACTGCTCCACTATAATCACAATAGATAGTGATCTGCTTATTCGCATCAGGAACCATTTCCAAGTCAATCAAGAATTGGCGAAGCCAGACAGCCCCGCATGCAGCAATATACTCAGCTACCATGGTGGAATCAGTAATACAAGATTGCGTGATGCTCCTCTATATGATTTCCCCTCCTCCAAGTGTAAACACATATTCTGATGTTGATCTTCTGGAGTCAGAATCTGATTGGAAATCAAAATCTGTATACCTAACGGGAATTAAATCCCTTCCGGAGTATATAAGCATATAATCTCTCGTTCTCCTAAGATACTTGAAAATATGCTTGACCGTCGTCTAGTGATCAGGACCAGGTTTCGATTGAAAGCTGCTAACTATGCCAACAACAAAACAAATATCTGGTCTGGTGTATAGCATTGGATACATGAGACTCCCAATTGTCGAGGCACATGGAACCCTACTCATGAATTGCTCTTCTTGCTCATTCTTAGAAACTTGTTCCTTAGAAAGTTTAATTCCATGTCTGAAAGGTAACATACCTTTCTTGGAATCTTGCATGGAAAATCTAGACAAGATTTTATCTATGTATGAAGCTTGGGATAAGGCAATCGTTTTATTCTTTCTATCCCTTATGACTTGGATACCAAGAATATAACTTGTTCCTCCTAATTCCTTCATATCAAATTGGTTTGCCAACCATTCTTTTACTGATGTCAATAAACCAACATGGTTTACGATGAGTAGAATATGATCAACGAAGAACTAGGAAAATCAACTTGTTACCCTTAATCCTTTTGTATACACAGCGTTTGTCAATGTTTTGAATAAATCCAAAAATTTTCACGGCTTAATCGAACCTTATGTTCAAGGATTTGGATGCTTGCTTCAATCCATATAAGGATCTTTACAACTTGCATACCCTTTCCTATTGGCCTTTTTCAATGAATCCTTCTGGTTGCATCATATAGATGTTTTCGTCAAGACTTCTATTAAGGAAAGTTGTCTTGACGTCCATTTGCCAAATCTCTAGGTCTAGAGATGTCGCAACGGATAAGAGTATCCTAATGGATTTAAGCATGACCACATGAGAGAAGGTTTCCTCATAATCGATACCTTCCTTTTGTGTGTAACCTTTAGCTACCAATCTAGCTTTAAAGGTTTCCACATTTCCATCCATTCCTCTTTTCCTCTTGTATACCCACTTGCACCCGATGAGTTTTATCCCTTTAGGCAAGTCTACAAGAGACCAGACTTTGTTTTTTAACATAGATTCAATTTTGGATTGCACTTTCTTTTTCCAATGGCAACAATCAACATCTTTCATTACTTCCTTATACGTATAGGGATCATCGTCGTCCGGGAGATTCTCTACAGATTCTCTTAGACCGATGTATCTCTCGGGTTGTCTACTAACCCTCCCACTATGACGAAGTATGGTAGATTGTTGATCTTATGTTGGTGTGGGACTTACAATTGGGCTAGGTTGTGAAACCTCTTGTGGAATTGTATCTCCTGAAAGCTCATTCAGGACAATTCTACTTTTAGGCACAAAATTATTCATATAGTCCTCTTCCAGAAATTTAGCATTTGTCGAAACAAATACTTTAATATTTGAAGGACTATAAAAATAATATCATTTGGTTCCTTTTGGATACCCTGCAAATATGCATGTTTCTGAACAGTACTCCATCTTTTCTGTCTTTCATTTTAACACGTGCGCATGACATCCAAATATCCTTAAATGTTGTAAACTAGGCTTTCGCCTGGTCCACAACACATGCAGTGTTTTAGGAACTAACTTAGATGGTACACCGTTTAGAATGTACATAGCAGTTTGTAAAGCATATCCCCAAAAAGAATTAGAAAGCGTTGAATAACTCAACATAGACCTAACCATGTCTAAAAGAGTTTTGTTTCTCCTTTATGCCACTCCATTTTGTTGAGGTGTACCTGTTGCAGAAAATTGAGAAATTATCTCATTATCAATAAGATATTGTTGAAACTCACTAGATAGATATTCTCCACCACGATCAGACCTCAAGATTTTTATGTGTTACTCAAGTTGATTTTCTACTTCAACTTTAAATGCTTTGAACATGTCAAAAGCATCAGACTTATGTCTCATGAGATACATATAGATATCGTTTGGGTGTGTTACCAAGTTATCGACCTTCAATGTATTCCCTCACGAATATCCCTCCTTTGGGAGTAGATATCGTTTGGGTTAATTGTCTAGTCTATCCTTGTAAGGAAGTATCTTGCTAAATTCCATTCATGAAACCCCTTAGGGGGTTATTACACGAAACATAAAGCTCAACTAAACTTGGAGGCTGTAGGTGTTCCAAAAACACCTTCTCCCACTCAATTATTTAAGTCGTGTGATCGAATTTCATAGAATGATTTACCAAGTTATCTAGATACCAATTAGATACCTAAACCATTCAATGTATGTTCATACCAAAAGAGATATATGAGTGACACTCCTATTCTATATGACATGTTATCAAACAATGACAAACATTGCAATATTTACGAAAATATAAATAGCTACAATTTTGATCCATCATAGAAAAGCAAGTAAATTACATATGTCTCGGAATACAAAAACTTCTTTCTTAAAGAACAAGTCTTCACACGACCATCGTCTGTTTGGACACCCCTCGACTGCCTCCCATGGGTGTGCGCACCCCTTGGCTGCCTCATATGGGCGTGCACACTCCACAACACCAAAAAGGGCTGCCATGCGCATCCCATGGCTTCCATAGGGCTGCCATGCGCAGCCCATGCTACAACAATCGTGGCCGCATGCTAATTTGCACGCAAGTTTGTTGCTATGGCTTGCACGGTCTCAAACTTGTTCTGGTTGCTTCCAATTCTTCAAACCTTCGAGTCTTCGATACTTGAATATATTACAGAAGAATTTTAAATAATAAAATATTACAGTTTTTTTATACAATATTTTTCTGTGGTATTTTTATTACCATAACAAAATAAATAAAAAACTTAGCAACTACCAAAAAGGAAATTATGGCGTGATAATCCACCCTTCCTATTACAATCCCATAACAAAAATACATTGAAATTCTAGGACCAAAATTGAGAAATAGCAATCCACATATAAAACACACACACACACACACACACACACACACACACACACACACACACACACACATATATATATATATATATATATATATATATATATATATATATATATATCCATATATCCATACATTCCAATGTAAAATACCTAGAGTGTCATCTCTTTCTAAAACAAGCATATTAACAATAAAGAGAAATAGATTCACGTACACATACATTAATTAATCAAGGGTACAACCAGGCTCTGATACCAACTGTAGGAAAAAAAATCGGTTCAAAATGCAGTGGAAACGTAAAATTAGGGTTTGATATATTTTAAAATTTTCCCCTTTATTAGAAATAACCTTAACCCTAGATTAATTGATGTATATTAAAAGTATCGTATCTTTTTTTTCATGACGATTGAACTAGTGTAGAATTGAATCCGCAAGATCTTCTAATCCAATCACGAACGTGAATCACCTAGAAGTGTGGGCTCCTTTTCCTTTAATAGTATACCTAATGATGGAAACAAACAAAATCTTCTTCTTTGTTAGTCACAATAATCCTCCAAGAGAAAACCCAAGGACGTTTGGTCATTTGTGAATTATCAATCTATTTGATTGAAACTCGTGTGAACATTTATTCGATATTGTACACAAAACCTTTTGATGTAAAGGCTACTAGTGCACTATCGAAAAAAAAACGTTCCTCTTTTCTCTTCTCCTTAGCCGAATTCAATACACAATATCTATGAGTTGGACGAAGTTATTTTTTTATAACTATAAAAAACAAATAAAAAATAACTTATCACACCAAAAATTAGGTCTTGGTCGAAATTCTATATAGGAGTATATATAGGTAGCCGAAAATCCTCCTAAAAATAGGATTTCTACTTCACCAAGACTCCTATCAAAATTTGGATTTAATCCTCTTAAAAATAGGATTTCTTTTACACACCAAGATTCCTAATCCAACTCAAATAGTGTATTTATTCAATAACCAATTATTGAATAAAAATTAAATTGTGACTAAAACAAAAACTTCCTAATTTGACCAATTGTCAATTAAAGTCCTAATAGAAATCAAATACTTCCTAATTTCACTAGATAAATAAATTCCTTTTATTTATCTACTTATCAAATATAGTATTTGATACTTATCATTTACCAACAATAATATTACTCTAAGAGATCTTCTCCTGCAAGAAAAAAGATTTTGACTTTTAATTAAATAATTAATTAATTAACAAATTAATTAATTTCTATTTATTTTAATAATAAAATAAAAACAATATAATAAGCTATTATATATCGTCTTAGTCGCCCAAGCCAATATATATGGGTCAAATATTGTTTTTCCTATTTCATTAAATCCATTGGACTTAAATAAAAAATCCACATGTGAACTAGACTCATTCTTACTAAAATAAACAAGTCAACATGCCTTAATACAATTCTATATGGACCCATGAATTGGTCCAGTAGAATATATCAAGTGATCCATGCAAGTTCGTGTGAATTGGGGATATTTACGGGCTATCTAAATTTAACCTCCAATAGACATAACCTAATCACAATCAACAAATGATTCACTTATATCTGATCTATTAATTTTAGTTCATTCCACTAAAAAAAAACTAAAATTAAACTCTTAAATAAAGATAGAATAAGTTAATATATTTCATTCATGCCCTATACAATCTTAATGGAGAAAGTGTATCATCGTGAAGAATATCAGTAATCGCCAAGAACTCATAGACCGCCTATAGCTCTTCAAGTTACCATATTTACTCATATGACCACATTTTGAACTTGGATATTTTGACTTATCTGGAAGCATATTTCAATAGACCCTACTGAAAACTTAACGTTAAGATTTAATATTCAATACCTCAAAACATCCATATGATGATATTCTACTCTCATTAAATAAATGATGTCACGATGTCCATATCTATAAATGAAGTCATTTATCGATTAACAAATGAATACCACCAAAATATCGAGAATAGACTATGCTATATAATCGTACTCATTGATAGCTCAAATGATAACACTTGCAACCATAAGTCCATCACTTATCTCAAGATTGGGATAAACTCTCTGATTGTCTTCAAGTAAAAACTTTTATCCATTAACAGTTCTAGATAAAGTAATTCACTGTGATCCAATTCAATTCACCTAGTGCAGTAGATTCTTTTGCCCAAAGACACCACACTTTGATGATTTTAGACTTATCATAATACATTTGATCCCACTCAATTGCTAGCAAAAGAATCTACAACTTTGACAAGATAAAGGCGCCCAACATTTATCTTAAGTTGTGAATATTATTCAAGACTAACTAAAAAAAAAATTCTACCTCATACATATCCAGATGTATGAACAATTCTTCTTTTCTCATAGTCTTTTGACCTTATGATTATTAACTTTTGATAATTATAATAATTAAACTATAAATGTTATAAGATTTGTTAAACTAGAAATTACTTTATTAATATGAAAAGATTGTCAAATACATTATTACACTCTTGCTATCGAGCATAATCCCAACAATTAGCCCCTCAAAAAAAGCGTACATGAGTTAAGGTAGGGGTGTTAACAGAAATTGCATAAGATTACAGAGTTTGGGGGATCCAAATCAGAGTCTATGGCAACAGTCGCATAAAAAAGGGCTGGAGAAGAAAGAGTATGGTTGAAGAAACTGTTTCCGGTGATCGAAGAAGAGTGATGGGTGGAATGCATGGGGAAAAGGAAGAGGCGGGAACTGACAAGGGAGTATATTACATATCTGGGGAGTTGGAAAAAAAGGGCAATTGGATGGCTTTTGTCTCTTAAGAGTTGACGTCTATGGATGTGATAGTGGTGATTGTAGTGATTGTAGGTAAGACTGGATTTACGCATGGACCTATAGGGCTAGTCCGAAAGGACAAAATTGAGTGCTTTTTGGACAGTAGCGCAGATATGTGTATAGGCCCATCTAGGCCAACATATCATGGCCATATAGGATTTGTAAATGGAATTAAGATAGGGAAGGAAGCGAGTGGACCATTGAAAGAAAAGGTGATTAAGATAGGAATATAAGTATGTGGGCATTTGAAAGGAAAGGCGAGTAAAATAGAGAATGAATCTTTTGGCAGTCAGTACCTGGGTAGATGTAAACGGGTCGGGCAAGGAGTTAGCATGGAAAGAAGGGAGGAGAACTTGGGGGAATTATTAGGTAAACGAAAGTCTTGATAGGCAATTGAGAGAAATGCCTTAGATTGTAAAAAAAAATATAATACTACAACACTCTATTTCTAATAGGAAGGAAGAGGCAGAGATTTCAAGCAAGAACACTCAAAGAGTTCAGAATGAAGATTCAAAGACTCGAGAATTTATGTCGATGGAGGAGGCTCACAAGGTCCCTGATCAGAAATTTGAAGAACATCTTCAACCTCACAATTCTCAGGGCAAAATGTGCTAGAGCAATTACTCAACTGGGGTTTCATCAATGGCAAAGGGAGGTACTAACTCGTATTTATCGGCCGGTCAGTCTTAATTGGCCCGCCAAAACCAATATAAACCTTCGTCTTTAATGCTCGCGGGCTAGGGAGCTCGCGGGCGTTCAATATCCTGTGTTCCTTTAAGTATGAGGTGGATCCAGCTCTTATGTTTTTGGTGAAGACAAAGTGTGATTATGTGAAGTTGGAAACATAGAGGATTAAGCTCGGTTTTTATAGGAAGCTTGTGGTGAATAAAATAGGGAAATCAGGTTGTTTGTGTTGGCTTTGGAATAATTGCATTGTAGTGATCTTCTGACTTATTCTCAAGAGCACATTGATGTGGAAATCAGTGGTCTGGGAAGAAAATGTTGGAGATTTACTGCGTTCTATGGCCATCTTGATTAGAGTCGAAGAAAGCATTCGTGGACCTTGTTACGGTGACTTACGGGTATGTCCTCCCTGCTTTGGGTCTGTAGGGGGGATTTTAATGAAATTCTTTAATATGATGAGAAGTTATGTAGGGTTAAAAAAACTGGAAAGCGATGACCGAATTTAGGGAAATAATTTATGAGTGTAATTTTGAGGACATGGGTTATGTTGGGTCCTGTTTTACTTGGAGCAACAAAAGGGAAGAAAACTCCTAGGTTATAGAAAGACTAGACATGGGACTTTGTAGCAGAAACTGGAGAAGCTTATTTCCACAGTATGTTGTTAGACATCTACAATTATGGGGCTCCGACCATAGACCTCTGGTTCTAGATGTATCGAAGGTCTCGCACAGGAGGAAGACGGATATGAGATTTTATTTTGAAGAATGCTGGATTGAAGACAAGGAGTGTAAGGCTGTTGCAGATGCCATTTGGGAAACGTCTGGCATGAGAAGTGGTGCTGAGAATGTTCTATGTAAAATTGATAGATGTGGGAGAATGCTAAGTTCTTGGAACACCAGGGAAAGATGGGACCATCGCCAAGATCTCCAGAACAATGAAGAGTCTCTAAAATGGCTTGAAGGCTGATGTGCCTGGTTCTTAGAGGCTATTAGAGCCCTAGAGAGTCAACTAGATGATGTCTTGGATAGTGATGAGAGATATTGGAGACAAAGAGCAAAGGTTGATTGGCTAAATAATGGAGATCGTAACACTCGATTCTTTCATTCTAAAGCTTCAGCTAGGAAGGTGAGAAATATAATCAACGGTCTCTTCAATGAGGGAGGTACCTAGAAGGATTCGAAGGATGATCTGGAGTTAATTGCAGGCGATTATTTTACGAAGCTGTTTTGTACGAGCTACCCTACAGTCTATGATCTAGGTAAAATCCTTGATGGAGTTTCAATCAAATTGGATAGCAATACTTCACGGATCTTGGACATTTTTTTTACTAGGGAGGAGGTGAGAAAAGCAGTGTTTGATATGAATCCAATTAAGGCTCTTGACAACGACGGTCTACCAGCTATCTTCTACCAGAAATACTGGGATTCGATTGAACCCAACATCACGGAAGCCTGTCTGAACGTCCTAAATAATAGGGCGACAGTGGAAAGTACAAATCACATTGTCATCTCCCTAATTTCGACCATTTAGTCTTTACAATGTCATTTACAATATCATAGCAAAAGCTATTACCAAAAGACTTAGACTTGCTTTAGGTGATGTTATATCAGAAAATCAATATGCCTTTATACCGGGTCGCCTGATAGCTGATAACACCGTAGTCGAGTTCGAATGTCTTTATAGGTTGAAGAGAAGAAAAATGAAACGAGGTTCCATGGCCATCAAACTTGACATGTCCAATGCATATGATTGAGTGGACATTTCTAGAAGGTATGATGGGAAAACTAGGCTTTTCCTCCAGATGGATCGGTTTGCTTATGAGATGCATTTCCTCAATTACTTACTCAGTCTTGATTAATGGTGAGGCGTGTGGGGAAATCACTCCAACTAGAGGGCTTAGGCAGAGAGATCATATGTCGCCTTTCCTCTTTCTTATATGCGTTAAAGGACTCACTAGTCTTATCCAGATGGCCCAAGAAAGAGGTACTATGTTAGGTTTCAGATGCAGTAGAGGTGGGTCTGTTATTAACCATCTTTTCTTCACTGATGATAGCCTGTTTTTCACGTAAGCTAACGAAATGAATTGTATTTGGGTCAAAACAATGGTGGTGGAGTATGCAAAGGCTTCCGGTTAGATTATTAATTTTGATAAATCTACCATGTGCATTAGCCCCTTCTTTACGGTTAGGGAGGGAGTTGAGCTGGCTTCTATGGTGGGTATTCAGTTGGTGGAGTCCCATGAGAACTATATGGGACTATCTTACTTCACTGGTAGTAGTAAACAGAAACTCTTCGCAAATATTGTGGATCAAGTTTGGGGAAGATTAAGAGGTGGGGAGAAAAATTGTTTTCAATTGCGGGAAAGGAGATTCTAGTCAAAGCGGTTATTCAAGCGACTCTGTTCTATGCTATGAGTATTTTTTGGTTACCTAAAACCTTGATCAACAAAATCCACAGGTTATGTGCTCGTTTTTGGTGGGGAGTTAATGGAAAAAAAACAAAGAAAAATCATTGATGCTCTTGGAAGAGGCTATGTAAGGCTAAGGCCCAGTTTGGCATTGCTTCCCCAGCTGCTTTTGGGGCCAAAAGTGATTCTGCACCTAAGGTAGGGTGTTTGGTAAAATCGTTGGGAAGTGCTTTTGGTCACTTTTAGTTTCTCCCAACTGAGTTTTTGAGAAGCTATAAATACATGCTTTTGGATTTTGGTTTCTGCTTTTAAAAAACGCGCTACAGTGATATTAAATGAAATTTTACTAACTTTCCAACTTTGTCCTTACCTTTAATGAAATTTAACAAAAAAAAATTGGACATATATTTTTGTACAAAAAAAAGTGCTACTATAACTGTATAAAAAAATTGAGATAATTAATTCAATAAAGTAGAATAAAAATGAAATTAAAAAATAAAGTAGAACAAAATATAGAATAAAATAAAGAAATAAAGAAATAAAGAAATTGGACTAATTAATTAAATAAAGTAGAATATAAAATGGGGCTAATTAATTCAATAAAGTACCATAATTATATAACACTTAACACTAAACACAAATAAACAAGAAAAATGTAAAGTATAGCACATTAGTACCATTTAGATGTCTATGTTCTTTTAATAATTTTATACACTCACAACACTTTTTATTTCAGTTTACTAAACACATTGAAATTACTTTTAGTTCTCACAGCACTTTTGAAAATCAGTTTACCAAACACTCAGCTGATTCTTCCCACAACAATTCTCCCCACAGCAATTTCAAAAGCACTTCTCCCCACAGCACAGCAATGCCAAACTGGGCCTAAATGTGAGGGTGGTTTGGGTTTTTGCTATCTTGAGATGTTTAATAGGGCTTTTTTGGTAAATCAGTGCTGGAGACTTCCTAAAGGTCCTAATTCGTTAGCTGGAAGGGTTTTGAAAGGTTGTTATTACAAGAATGACAGTTTAATGGACGCCAAAAAGAATGCTAATGGCTCGTATATGTGGAACAACCTTATCTGGGTAAAAGATATCCTGGAAACAAGGGTGAGATAGAGAATGGGTGATGGAAAGTCTATAAGTATTTATAGGGACAAATGGATCCCCATATCATATACTTTTAGGATTATTTATCTGCCAAAATTAAATGGGAATGCAAAGGTTGAGCAACTCATCTCCCCATCAGGTGGATGGAATGTTCCACTTATCAGACATAATTTCACTCAGGAGGACAAAAATGCTATTCTCAAGATTCCTATCACCAGGGGAAATATGTGTGATAATATGTTGTGGCATTACAATGAGAATGATTTGTATTTCGTAAAAAGTGGATATTGGTTGGGGTGTGGGTTGGATAATTTGACAAGCCCTTCTGATTCAAGCCCTCTGAATTTGTTGTTGAATACGTTTTGGCGAGCAAAATTTCCTTTGAAAGTGAAGATCTTCATTGGAAAGGCTTGTCAGGATTGGATCCCAACAAAGATTAACATTGGTCGGCAGTGTGTCCTCACGAATGGTGGTGTGTGAGGCCTGCAAAAGGTCCACTAACACCACTTTGCATGCCCTCTGGAACTACGGTATGCTCAAAAAAGTTTATAAAGATTGGTATATAAGTAAAGTGGTTCTCAATGGCCAGTATGATTATTTCTTTGCTCTTATCCGTGATTGTTTCTCCCCTGTGAATGTGAAGGAGAGTGAGCTTTTCTATGTGGTGGTGTGGAGATTTTGGTTTTGTCGCAATTCTACTTTCCATGAAGTAAAGAAACATAGTCAGAGGTGGTCGGTAGGAGTATTAACTTCTTGCAAGAGTCTAGAAAGAGCAATCCTGAATTTAAGAGAGAGTTGGTTCTAGGTAACACTCTGAGCTGTAGGTGGATCCCATCAGACAATAAGGCTTATAAGGCTAATTGTGATGTCGTTGTTTATCATATGAATGGTCGTGTGGGTGTGGGCATGATTATTAGGAACTCTGTTGAGAAGGTGCTTGCAGCGTGCTCTATGATTCTCAAAGGCACGTTCAGTGTAAAGCGGCCAAGTTGATGGCTATCCTGAGATGCCTCCAATTTGGGAATGATTGTGGCTTGGTGTTGAAGAACATTGAATCCGATGAGTCTACTGTTGTGAAATGGATCAATTATGGTTATAATTTGGAGTCTGATTTTGGTGGGTTATCTCCGAGATTTTGTGCTTGAAAGACAGAATAGAGGAAGTGTTATCTGTTATATCAGTAAATGAGCAAACAAATTGGCCAAAGGTTTAGCTAAGAATGCGTTTAGGATCAACGTGAATGCTTATAGGATGGAGGACTATCCCCACTGCATCAATAAAGAGGTAAAGGCTGATATGCCCTAGTAGTGTTTGTTTTAGCTGTTTCTTTTTTGTTTTGTTGTCTGGTGTCTCTTGTCTGTTGAGTTCAGGTTTTATAAAAAAAAAGACAAATATAGGTGAGCATATGAGATAGAGAATGAACAAAAAGGAAAGAAACATGTATAGAATAGATAAGAGCATATGAGATAATGAGGAAATGGTGAGAGAAAGAGGAAAGAGAAAAATATTAGAGAGCGTAGTAAAGACTCGAAGCATATATAACCAACAACAACAATTTTTTTTTTGGTTAGATATAGATCTCACTCCTACCGATAAGTATCAATAACGTTGTTGTTGTTGTTGTTGTTGTTATTGTTGTTGTTATTATTATTATTATTATCATTATTATTATTATGGGCAGAGTTAACCTGTATTCTTAGGACACATGATAAAACACTATACAAAAAAAGTTATAGTGTATTTATTGTTAACATTGCCTTATTATTATTATAATTATTATTATTATTTGAAATTCCCTAAGAAGTGTATGTATATAAAACTAGAGGGGGGTGAATAGGTTTTTTAGCACTATTGATTACCAAATTTTTCAAATTAAGCAATGTTAATAGATTCACCCCATTAACAAACATGAAAAGCAAGTACACATGAAGAAATAAAAATTGACAAACGATATTTACGTTGAAACCCTTACCAAGGGAAAAACCACAGACTATCCTTCTAGCCACATCCGGTCCTCAAATCCACTATTGTAATGATGTTTACAACCTAAGTTGACCACCTAATCACACTTTAAGGTTACTAACCCACCACTACTACCCAACGGGCTTTAAAAGTCATTCTTGATCAACAAGCGTGTCTACTAAACTCTTACCCACAAGCTTAACAACAATGAAGAGACATTGCAACCTAAGTGAATATATAATGATATTCAAAGTGCAAAAAATGCTATGTCAATGCATTTGAGCTTATCTAGGAATGTAAATATGATAATTGAATGCAAATCCTAGATATCAATTCTCTAAATGCATATGCAATAAGAATTAGCTAAAAGGGTAAAATTGTCCTAAATGCTAGCTATCACTAATCATTGTTCTCAACCAACAACCAACATCACAAACAGGTAATAAAAGCTTTTAAACACAAGAACATGCATTCAATTAGCAATAAAAGCTCAAACCTAGGCATACATGACATAGTAATGAAACAATGAAATCTAGTACCTGTATAAATTATCTAGTCAATAATAAGATGATGCTCCGTGCTTAGATGACCCTATAATGAAACTAGATAACCATGAGATGAAGTTTGGTTGAGTAAAAATGAGTGTTTGAGAGTCTTTATCTCTCCAGAAAAACTAGGTTGCTCAAAGATGGCTTCTTGGACTCCTTAAGAACAAAGAAAAGAGAAGAGAACATATATATGGTGCCCCACATGAAATGATGAAATGATGTCATTTTGGATAAAAGGAAACTAATCTCGTCAGGACCGCTGGTTGGACCGCGGTACAGGTAAGTGTCCAGATCACGGCACAGAGAACTGTGCATCGCCTGGACAACACTGCTCTGAAGACCAGTGTGCATGCAAGTGCACGGACCGCGGTATGAACATCATCCAACGCCTGGGAATCTTCGCTTGGGAGACCGATGTGCATGAAATTAGCACAGACCGCTGTAGCAGCAACTTGCAGCAACTTGCAACCACTAGAGAACACCACTGTCCAGACCATGGCGGAGGCAATGCACGGGGAGTGGTTTAAACCGCGGTTAAGAGGAAAATCCTCTTTTAAGGGCAAACAAGATGTATCAAACACCCAAGCAAAAGTTAAGGCACAAAAAGGCACACAAGAGGGAAAATAAGCAATCATGCAAGATGATCAAAACATACATGAGTGTGTGTGTGTGTGTGTATGTGTGTGTGTGCACTATTATCTCTTTAATGAAAGTTAAGCAAGTGATTTACCTTTGAAGCTTGAGCTTGGTCATGAACAATGATGGCCTAAACTACCCTTACATATTAATCCCCAAATGTGGTTGTTAACGAAATAAGCCAATCAAAAACCGAGGAATTTACAATCTCCCCCTTTGGCTATTTCGTGACAAAACCACCACTCATATATCATCCTTACTAATAAACAAAATAAAAGACAAGGGGTCAACAAAAAGTGTTTCTACAATACAAAGAGATGCCTAAACACTAGATCTTCAAGTCATCCATCTCTTGTAGTATAAACAACCTTACAAAATCATATAACTACAATTTCCAAGACAAGTGTATGTGAGGTGATCAAGGAAGATAAAAATATGGGCAATTTGCAAACAACAATAACAAGCACCATGCAATAACAAATGCAAATGCAAATGATCCCCCTAAATTAGTTAACTCCCTCTCAACAAGTCTCCTCTCATATGCAACTCTCAACTCCCTTAAATCATACCATTCTTAACACCTCCAACTCTCCCTAAAAACCACACGACACTACTCCCCATTTTTGTCACAAGATAGGCAAAGGGGTCTCCCCAATAGGGTCACTTAGCAAATAGAGATATTTACAAGAGAAATTTGCACAATCATATACAACAACTTTATACAATTTAATTAAGTGATAGAGAAGAGCAAGGAAGTTTAATTTAAAGAAAATGTGTGAAGGTATTGCCTTGGATAAAAGACATGCAACATCAACTTTAAAAAAATGGTATTTGGCAAAGCAAATATCAAAAGAGGTTCCAAGAGAAGTCAAACCAATTTGCACCCTTTTGTCATTTTTAGAACAAGATAAGGAAATTAAGCCTTTGAATCACACCTGCAATATTATTAATTCTTAATAGCCAATCAAGACATGGATATAAAATCCTTATCGATTGTTGTCTTGTTCAACCATTAAGAAGAGAGACCAGCTAACTTGGATGAGACATCCTTATTAGTTGAATGGACAAAAGATCCTTATTGAGTTTAGTCTGGTCAATTGCATTCACACACAATTTCACACAATTACTTCATGCATAATATTTACGCATATCAAACTCAAGTTCATATAAACATGGAGATAAATTTTGGGTCAGTCAAATGTATTTCCCAATCAAATTTGCTAGTCCAAAAATGCATGTTTGAACATAAATGAGACACAGATTTTAAACACTGCAAAGACACACTTACTAAATAAAAAGTCATATACTAGCATATGCAATCATGATACTTAAGCAATTAATTAAGGAGCATAAAATTGAACAATCATTTTTGCTTATTGAAATGCAAGTTAGCTCTCTTTACTTGAGCTCCCTATGTGAGGTCAAACACCAAAACTCATCAAGACATGACAAATCCCATAGACTTTCTAAGTGATTTAAACCTAGTTGAGTCCAAGGGTTTAGTGAACAAATCCGCTAGTTGATCGTTAGTGCTAACATGTTCAAGTGCAATGCATTTTCTCTCAACTAGCTCTTTAATGAAATGGTGTCTAATGTCTATATGATTGGTTCTATAATGTTGAACAAGATTTTTTGAAATGTTTATAGCACTCATGTTATCACAATAGAGGGTGAGAGTACCTTCATCATAACCGTAGTCCACAAGTATTTGCTTCATCCATAGGAGTTGTGTGCAAGCACACCCAGCTGCTATATACTCGGCCTCGGCTGTGCATAAGGAATTGGAGTTTTGCTTCTTGCAAAACCAAGACACTAAGTTGTTTCCTAGGAAGAAGCAACCTCCCGATGTACTCTTTCTATCATCACAATTACTTGCCCAATCTGCATCACTAAAGCCAACTAGACTAGCGTTAGTATCAAAAGAGTACCATATCCCATAGTTAGATGTCCTATTCACATAACGAATGATTCTTTTCATGGATCAGAGATGGGACTCCTTAGGACTTGCTTAGTACCTAGCATACATACCAACACTAAAGGCTATATTGGGCCTACTTGCAATTAAGTAAAGTAAGCTACTTATCATGCCATGATATAGGCTTTGATCCACATTTTTCCCACTATCATCCTTGCTAAGTTTCAACGTGGTACTCATAGGTGTGTCATAATGTTTGGCATTCTCATGACCAAATTTCTTCACTAGGTTCTTGTCATATTTAGCTTGGGATATGAAGATCCCATCATCCGATTTTTTAATTTGCAAACCTAGAAAGTAATTAAGCTCCCCAACAAGACTCATCTCAAATTTATTAGACATGACCTTAAAAAATTGTTGGACTTTGGATTTGTTGGTGGAACCAAACACAATGTCATCAACATAGATTTGAGCTATGAAAAGCTCATCTTTGTTACCTTTAATGAACAAGGTCTTATCAACACTACCTCTAGAGTAGCTATTGTCAACAAGATAAAAGGTGAGACGCTCATACCAATCCCTTGGAGCTTGTTTCAACTCATACAAAGCCTTCTTGAGGCAATAGACATGATTGGGGTGGTGTGGATCCACAAACCCCTTGGGTTGCCCAACAAACACTTCCTCTTTCAAAAAACCATTTAGGAAGACACTCTTAACATCCATTTGATGTAATTTAAATTTGTGCACACATGATATGGACAAAAGAAGTCTAATAAACTCAAGACGGGCAATTGGTGCAAAAGTCTCCTCAAAGTCGATACCCTCAATTTGAGAGTATCCTTGTGCTACAAGCCTAGCCTTGTTGTGTACAATGTTTCCATTTTCATCCGATTTGTTCCTAAACACCCACTTGATGTCTATGACATTAGAATTTTTAGGTCTAGGAACTAGAGTCAAAACCTTATTTTTTTCAAATTGATTCAACTCTTCTTGCATGGCAAAAACCCAACATTCATCATTCAAGGCTTCATCAATCTTTTTGGGTTCAATTTGAGAGGTGTAACAAGAATAGCTAATTTGATTAGCCATTTGTTGTCTAGTCCAACACCCTCATTAACATCTCCAATGATATTACTTTTATCATGGGGTCTCCTAACCCAAGGAACGAGTTCATTAGAGTTCAAAGATGGATCTCTATCAAAAGTTTATCATTCTCTTCACTATGATTCAACTTCACATCACTTGAAGTCTCACCACACTCCTTTAAAGGTAAATCATGAGACACGCTAATCTCCTCATCATGGTTACTCAACTTTGGCCTATAATCATCTATGACAACATTGGATGATTCCATGACTTTTATAGTTTTTAAGTTAAACACTCTATAGGCCTTACTATTTAGAGCATAGCAAATGAAAATCACATCATCACTTTTAGCATCAAACTTGCCAAGTTGATCTTGGTCATTGAAAGTGTAGCATTTGCTTCCAAATGAATGGAAGTAGCTAACATTTGACTTCCTACCCTTCCATAATTCATAGGAGGTTTGCCTAGTACCGGGCCTTAAAAACACTCTATTTCCTACGTAACAGGTTGTATTCACAGCCTCGGCCCAAAGATTCCTATGAACATTGTTGATAAGCAACATCACGCGAGTCATCTCTTGGAGGACCCTATTCTTCCTCTCTACAACCCCATTTTGTTGAGGAGTTCGAGGAGTTGAATACTCATGAGAAATGCCAACACCATTACAATAATTTTCAAAACAAGTATTTTCAAATTTTTTGTTATGATCACTCATTATTCTTTTAATGCTTTTAATGTGAGAATTCTTTTCATTTTGAATTTTAGTGCAAAGCATTTTAAATTTTTTAAAAGTTTCATATTTTTCTCTAAGAAAATAAGTCCATGTGAATATAGAAAAATCATCAACACACACAAAAATGTATCTCTTGCCACCAAGACTCTCAGTTTGCATGGGACCCATAAGATCCATGTGAAGAAGCTATAATGGCTCTTTGGTGGTAAGATACTTACCCTTTTTGTGCACACTCTTAGCTTGCTTCCCTTGTTGACAAGGTCTACACACTCCCTCAATCCTATTCCCAAACTTAGGAAGGCCTCTCACAATATTCAACCTCATAAGAACTTTCAAGTCTTTGAAATTCATATGACCTAACCTTTGATGCCACAATTCAACTTGATCACAACTAGACAAATTACAAGAGATGTCATTGGAATCAAGACAATAACAATTGTCACTTGATCTCTTGCCTTTCAATAAAACTTGTCCATCTTCTTTTAGAATAGAGCAATCAACTTTGCCAAACATAACCGAAAGCCATTCATTACTCAAATGTGATATGCTAATGAGATTGGCTTGCAAGCCATCTACATAAAGAGTATTGGGCAAGGAGGAAGAGTCTCAAAGAAACTCTTGTTCCGGTCATGTGCCTAAAACACCCACTGTCAAGATACCAAGTGTTAGAAGCTTTGGCCTTCAAGGCCACTTGGGCCACACGGCAAAAATACTCATTTTTTCTAGTCCACCTAGTAGAAACATTATCATTTCTAGGAGCCTTGGGTTCATTGGCTCTAAAATTCCTAAGTGCATGCATGTTGATTCTTCTAAGCATAGTTTTCTTAATCATACTTTCAATACGACACAAATTAATATACTTAAAACAATTAGGCCTTATATGGCCCTCAACACCACAACAATGACAAATAAGAGTGAAATAAGATTTCATACCATAGCCTTATGCAAACATAGAAGGCTTCCTTCTCCTTTGAGTTGATCTTTGGTGTAGAGCCAACTCTTTTCTTTGTGATTGAGCCAAGATTGCATCCCTTCTTGATTGAGCATGAAAGGTCTTTTATTGAGATTGAGGGATCATTTGAGGTTGAGGTCTTATTTGATGTATTCTAGCTTTATGATTGAGTTTTGACTTGAACTTGTTTTGAAGATTCTCCAACTTCAACCCTTTTTTATGGTTGTTGTGGGCCTTGGATTTTCTTTAACTCTTCACTCTTGACAAAAGTAGTCTTCTTTAAGGAAGTGGTTTCCATGTCTTCCACATAACCTAAGCCCCTCTTATGACAAAGGCTCTTCCCACTTGATAACATTTTGTCAAGTTTCTCGGTTCCAGAGGTCATCTTGGCAATCAAATCTTTTACCTCTCTAAGCTTCTCCTTCAAGCTTTCTTCCAACTCTCTTCCAATCTTCACTTTCTCACTTAAGTGACTCACCTTGGAAGTCAACTCAAGATTCTCCTTTTTCAACTTTTGAATCTCATTCTTCTTCTTCTTCTTCAATCCAGAGCTCTCAAAGAAATTCATGAAGTCTAAATAGTCCATTTCTTTATCAATTTCGAACCTAGAGTTAGATGAGATGCTCTCATCACTAAAGTCATCTACTTCTTCTTTATCACTTATAACTCTCTTGCCATTATGAGATGATATGAATTCTATGAAGTTTACAACTCGATCTTCATCATCTGAAGACTTTTCTTCCTCTTCTAGGTCTTCATTATCACTCCAAGTGGTCGCCATTACTTTTCCTTTCTTCGTTTTCTTCATATTTGCACATTCCAGAGCAATGTGACCAAAGCCACTACATTTATAGCATTGAATGCCCTTTTTAGAGTCATTCTCTTGTGATCTCTCCATTTTCTTGAAAGGACTCTTCTTCTTTACGTATTTTCCCTTAGATCCAAATCCTTTCTTCTCAAACTTCATGAACTTCTGTAACCTTTTTACCATGAAGGTCATCTCCCCATCTGAGTCATCCTCCCCTTTTTCTTCAACCTTGGAGGTCTTCAATGCAATATTTTTTTGCTTCTTTGAAGGTGTTGGTGTATAGGTCCACCTAGATTCATAAGCTAGAAGTCTTTCGATCACTTCACTAGGCTTCATATTCTTATAGTCACCATTCTCCTCAAGTGCCATTACCTTATACTCAAATCTCTTAGGAAGTGACCTCATAATCTTTTGCTTGATTCTTCTATCTGAGTATGGATCACCTAGTTTATTGCTTTGATTTACAATATCCATAAACTTCACCTGAAAGTCAATGAAGTACTCTTCTTCCTCCATTCTAATCATCTCAAATTGTGTTTGAAAGACTTGGAGCTTGGAGTCCTTGACTACTTCAGTGCCTTCATAAGCCATTTGAAGAATCTCTCGAGCCTCATTTGCATTTCTTACGGTTTGGATCAACTTGTATTGATTATTGTCCATGGCATAAAGGATGGCATGCATGGCCTTATTGTTCCACTTGGATGCCTCAAATTCTTGTGTACTCCATTGAGATTTGGGCTTAAGAACTTCATCTCCCTCTACGGTGGTCATAGTTGGAGGAGTGTACCCATCTTCAATAGCCATCCAAGCACGGTCATCTATTTGGCAAAGATAGGATTCCATATTGCCCTTCCAAGAAGGATAATTCACCCCATTGAGCAAAAGGAGTCTTGTGCGTGAGGCTCCTTCGTGACTACCACCGTTTCTACTCATAGTGTTTGAGGGTAATGAATGAATGAGATGCAAATGTAATACAATACATAAAATGCAAGCAACAAAAAAAAAATGCACAAAGGAAGAAACAAACAGAGCACAAATCACCTAAGTATATCTAGGCACCGGTTTTGATACCACTTGAAATTCCCTAAGAAGTATATATATATAAACCTAGAGAGGGGTGAATATGTTTTTTAGCACTATTGATTACCAAATTTTTCGAATTAAGCAATGTTAATAGATTCACCCCATTAACAAACATGAAAAGCAAGTACACATGCAGAAATAAAAATTGGCACACGATATTTACGTGGAAACCCTTAACAAGGGAAAAACCACGGGCTATCCTTCTAGCCACATCTGATCCTCAAATCCACTATTGTAATGATGTTTACAACCTAAGTTGACCACCTAGTCAAACTTTAAGGTTACTAACCCACCACTACTACCCAACGGGGCCATAACGTTTGGCACGGAGATGGGACAAGACAAGGTGGGACAGGACTGGACTGGACAGGACTGGACATGTTAATCTATATTATGTTTGGAAGGCTTGAACAGAACTATAAACTAAACTGTTATGTATTTGGTATGGCTGGGACAAGACGAAACAAGAGATTCAAATGACCAGAATACCTCTACTATATATATATAACAACATAAACTATAATATTATATATATATTAATATATAATGATATTAAATAATATTATTACATTATATATATATATATATATATATATATATATATTATTTGATATTATTATATATTAATATAGAATATTATATATTATTATATTTATATTACATATATATTTTACAATATATATATATCGTTATATATATATATATTAATATGTATATATATATTAATATATATTATAATATTTTTAATATAATATATTTAACTTAAATATAATATATATATATATATATATATATATATATATATAATATAACAAATGTAATATAAATATATATATATATATATTTATATATATTATGTTATATACATATATTAACACATAATATAATATAATATATATATATATTAATAATAAATATTAATTTATATATATATATTTATTTATTTATATATATTATATATAATTTAATATATGTAAAGATATATTTATACTACATATATTATATTATATTATTATTATTATTATATATATATTTATTTATTTATATATATTATATATAATTTAATATATGTAAATATATATTTATACTACATATATTATATATTATTATTATTATTATATATATATATATATATTATTTATATTAAATATATTATATTATATATATTATTGTAATATATATATTAATATATATAAATCATATATATTATGTGTTATATATATATATATTATTATTATTATTATATTTAGTAATATAATATAATATATTATTATATAATATTATATATTATATATGTAATATATAAATTATTGGATATGATTGTAATTGTTTGAAAATTTAAAGGGTAAATTGATCTTTTTGACACTTGTCCCATGTCATGGGACAAGTTGTCCTAGGGTCTTGGGTGGAACAAGTTTTTGTGATTTTTGTCCCATCTTATCCCGTTATGTCTCATGTTAAGGACGCACCAAACGTGGGACAAGAACAAACTGTCCAACGTTGTCTTGTCTTGTCCCGCGTAACAAACGCACCCTAATAGTCATTCTTGATCAACAAGCTTGTCTACTAAACTCTTACCAACAAGCTCAACAACAATGAAGAGACTTTGCAACCTAAGTGAATATATAATGATATTCAAAGTGCAAAAAATGCTAGGTCAAGGCATTCGAGCTTATCTAGGAATGTAAATATGACAATTGAATGCAAATCCTAGATGTCAATTCTGGAAATGCAAATGCAAGAAGAATTAGTTAAAAGGGTAAAATTGTCCTAAATGTTAGCTATCACTAATCAATGTTCTCAACCAACAACCAACATCACAAACATGTAATAAAAGCTTTTAAACATAAGAACATGCATTCAATTAGCTATTAAAGCTAAAACCTAGGCATACATGACATAGTAATGAAACAATGAAATCTATTACCTGTAGAAATTACCTAGTCAATAAAAATATGATGCTCCATGCTTAGATGATCCTAGAAATAAACTAGATAACCATGAGATGAAGTTTGGTTGAGTAAAAATAAGTGTTTGGGAGTTTTTCTCTCTCTAGAAAAGCTAGGTTGCTTAAAGATGGCTTCTTGGACTCCTTAAGAACAAAGAAAAGAAAAGAGAACATATATATAGTGTCCTGCACCGCGGTACAGATAAGTGTTCATACCGTGGCACAGGGAACGGTGCATCGCACGGACAACACCGCTCTGAAGATCGATGTGCATGCAAGTGCACGGACCGCGGCATGGACAGCATGCAACGTCTGGGAATCTTCGCTTGGGAGACCGTTGTGCATGTAAATAGCACAGACTGCGATACCAGCAGCGTGAAACCACTAGAGAACACCACTGTGCATACAACGGAGGAGGCAATGGACGGGGAATGGTTTGAACTGCGGTTAAGAGGAAAATCCTCTTCTAAGGGCAAACAAGATGTATCAAACACCCAAGCAAAAGTTGAGGCACAAAAAGGCACAAAAAGACACATAAGAGGGCAAATAAGCAATCATGCAAGATGATCAAAACATACATGAGAGTGTGTGTGCATTATTATCTCTTCAATGAAAGTTAAGCAAGTGATTTACATTTTAAGCTTGAGCTTGGTCACGAACAATGATGGCCTAAACTACCCTTACATATTAATCCCCAAATACGGTTGTCAACGAAATAAGTCAATCAAACACTGAGAAACTTACATCATCATTATTATTGTATTTAGACAATATTCATGGAGTTTTTAGACAATATCTATTATTATTGTATTTTTCACCCAAAAAACAATTATGCATCTAAAAGTTTTTATAATTAGTCAAAAAAATTATGTAACATATAATTAGTTAAAATATTATAAATTTTCTTATACAAGTAAACCGAAAATAATATTAACTTGTATGTCTAGGCAAAAATATGACAATTAGTATAATATCTACCCAAAATTAATTTAATTTATCAAGACGAAACCTAAAAACCGCACATAGTTGAAGTTATCATTTGATTTATTTCAATACTATTTAGTTGTTTTGAAAATAGAGGTAAAAAAAAAAACTTTTTATCCTTAATTATATTATCGGTAGATTATTATTTTATTTTATTTTTTTATTATTATTTTTTATAAATCGTTAATGTTTATATTTATTTTTATGAAAGTGTTTGTTTCATTTTATTTGAAAACTTTGTTAAGAATGCATATTTACTTGTTTTTTTAATTACAAAACAGAATGTATATTTGATGGTTGGGGTTTTGCTACCTTGTTAACAGTAAGATTACTGGACAATAATACAATAAAGAGTTGGTTATTTTTTGTTTTTTTTTTGTTTTAATTAATCCTTAATTTTATACACTATTGGATTTGGATTGAAATCTAAATATCGAAATTGACTCATTAATCTTACTTTTAACAGAAACTTAACCAAACCCTTGATGGTTGATATAACTAAAATTCGTTAAAGTTATTAACATTTATAAATCATAAATATTTTGAAAACTTTCAGACTTTTAAGAAATATTGATTGAATATCTCGTGACTTTTTAAAAGTTTGTATTAAATACTTCATTACTTTTAATAACTTCTTTAAAGTCTTTATAAACCTATATTGAATACATTCAAACTTTTAAATTCCATAAACCTTTTGAAATCTCAACGGAATATACCCCTCTAAATTTTTGTTGCCCTTTGCAAAAAATAAAATTACATGATCAACATCTAACATGTATATATATTACATTATCAAACAAACACCAACATATTAACCACCTAATATGGCTTTGGTGTAAAAGTCTATAATTCAGAATGATAATGATCAGGTTCAAGTCCCCACACCTCAACAAGTGGTACATATTAAAAAAATTAAAAATTAAAAACACCAACATATTACATAAACTAATGACTAGGGGCAGCAAAATTCCCCAACCCGCCTCAAACCCGCACGGCTCCAATCCGTTTAGGGTGGGTTTGGGGCAGTTAAAACGGGTAACAAGACGGGTTTAGGGTAAAGTTTTTGACCCAGCTGAGTTACCATGTCGGATATGGAGCAGTCCCTTTTACCTCGACCCGTCCCGTTTGAACCCGCAATATATATACACATTTTAAATATAAAATGGAAATAAAGGAAAAAAAATGAAACCCTAAGTGTCTGGCCCCGTACTACAATTGTTTTTCAACCCGTTTTCGTTTTCATTTTTCAAAAATGATTTTGAAAACGCATTCGTTAACTGTTTTTAATTTTATTTTCGAAAAATAAATTTAAAAAAAAAACAATATCATTGTTAAAATTGAAAATTTTGAAAAACAAATAAAAGTTGTTTTTCTTGTTTTTATTTTGTTTTCCACTTTATTTTTCTTTGGCCTACTGTTTCTTTCGCGAATCCTCTTATTTCCCAGATCTTCGTTGTCTTTTGTCGTCGCCGCCGATCTCCTCTGTCGTCGCCGCTGATCTCTTCTTTGTTTTCGCCGATCTCTTTTTCTTCTTCCGACCTGCTCCTTCGTTGTAGATCTCTTCCCCGTCTTCTCTCTCTGTCTTCACGTCAATCCCTTCTTTCTCAGATCTTCTTCGTCCTTCGTCATCGTTCGTCGTCGATCTCCTCTTCTTCTTCTTCTTCTTCTTCTTCTTCTGATCCTCTCCTCCGCCATCGATCTCTTCTATCTTCGTCGTCGATCGCTTCCTCTTCTTCACCACTGATCGCTTCTCTGTCTTCACCGGTGATCGTTTCTTCTTCTTTCTGATCTACTTTCTTTCCGATCTACTTAAGAAATAAACTTCTAGATTTATTCATTACAAAAAATCTGTCATTTTGTAGATAAAAACGTGAATTATAAAAATTTTGTTTATAAAATGATAAAATGATGAATTTTAAAAAAATCTGGTATTCTGTTAGTATTTGAAAATTTTCAGATTTATTCATAGTCTATATCATTTTTCATATTCTTTTCACAATTATAAAAATGGTTAACCACCAAATTATTACACACCAACCCCAAGTTGCATCAATGCATATAACTGAAACAATACCCAGAATGGCACATGTTGATCAATGAATCAGAAATTGGCGACAGAGGAGGATGAGGAAGAGAAGAACAGAGAAGTTGATGATCAGGTACAGGACAACAATCATGAGTCTTCAGATCAAATTCATTGATTTTAATTATTATTTTTTCTCAAGGTTTGAAGAAATTTGGCATTAGGGAATTTTGTATGTACAAATAGTATATTTCGAAAAAACCGGAATGGATTGTGTAATTTGCAGAGGGAAATTATTTTGGTTAACTAATCGCAAAATTTTTCGTTAATCTACCAGACGCGTTTTTCCCGTTTTTATTTTCAGAATACAGCTTTCGATATATGTTACCATACACGTTTTCAGAATTCGAAAATGAAAACAAAAACACTGTTTTCATTTTCGTTTTTATTTTTAAAAAACAACCACTGAAAAACGCTTACTGGACGGCCCCTAAGTCTCAATTTATGTCTCTCTCTATCTTCTTCTCTAACCAATCAACAACTTCTCTCTCTCTCTTTCACTTCTCTCTCTGACCGGTGACCACTGTGCCTCAAATATATTGGTTGTCGTCGATCGTCATCGCTGCCCGTAGCCGATGTCGATCGTCATCGTCGCCCATAGCCGATCGTCGTCACCCATCCTAATCGTCGTTGCTCTCTTCTTCTCTCGCTAATACAGACCACTGCCGATATTCGTCGTCGTCGTCGTCGCCCTAATCTCAGATAATTACTTCCTTATTTTTTGATTATTTTCAATCCTCTTTTATTTTATTTTTTTTATTGTGATCTGAAAATTGCTTTTGTAACATTTCGATGAACTATTTCGATCAAAATCTCAAATAATTACTTCTGTTTTTTTAATCTCAGGTATGAAGATGTCATCGCCCCTCCATCTGTTAATATGAGTTTTCAGTTTCTGATTTTTTTTCCTTTTTTTTTTTCCTTTTTTTTTTCCTTTTTAGTTAAAGTTATTATTATGATTTTTTTTTTTTACTTTTGATGGCTGGGTTTAACTGTTACAGTATGATTTATTATGAGAATTGGGTCATATTTGAAGATTTCTAAATAATTTCTCTAATTATTATTTTTTTCTACAGATTTGTGTTTGAAAATATCATGCTTGTGTGATTGTAAAGATGTTAGATGGACTTCGTTTTTGGAATTGTGTATGCTTAAACTATTTTGATGAAGATGTGGAATGGATTTTATTGTTACCAAAAATGTTGTATACATTTTGTATTTTTGTTTAAATCATTATGGGGTTTGTATTTTATACTTTATATATGAATTTAATGTTTATTAAACATAATTATTATGTTATATAAAATTTAAATTTACATAAACAAAAAGGGTTAAACAGGATGGATTTAGGACAACCTTGCCCCGTTCGGATCGGGTTTGGGGTAGGAATTTTTAACACGACAGGATTACGGGTCGAGTTTAGGGAGACCGTTGAAAACCGAGTTTCGGGTTTGGAACGGCTTTGACCCACCCTGACCCACCCCGTTGCCACCCCTAAATGAATATATCACTTGACCAAACATATTGCATGTAATTCAACAATGCCAAATAATTTAGGATAAATTGTCATCTAACTAAACTTTCTCAACAACATAAATTGTCCACAAGCTTTACCTTGTGTCATCACTAACTTTACATGAAATAACCAGAATCCAATTCAAAAATCTGTCTGATATCAACCATATTCTATTTTACATCACAAACCGGAAATCAAAAAACCAAGAGATAGAGAGAACTAAGGAACATCTACTAGCACCTATAACCCTAGATTTGGATGCTAACAATCCTCAAATACTAACAATTTCTCATTAAGTGTGCTTAATCAAATTGATATGATTTTTGTTCTTAGTATTTCCACGAATAAAAACAACACTAAAACAAAAAATACCTAAAGTCATACAAATTCTCCAGGTTCTCCGCTTGTAATCCTCCCAATGTCCAATCTAATAAGCAACCTACAAACTTTACAATTGCAAATCGTATAATGTCACTTTTAATAACTTTACAAGACAAACAAAAAAATGCATGATTAACTAAGTGAACAATAAATAATATTACTTGACAAACCAAATATTGCACGGTAAACATGATATTACATGACCACGTCCATGTAATAATCGTCGAAAACCTTAAAAAGAGGACATTGCAAAATACATATTCATAACCACAAAACAATGCAAAATACAATCAAAACCCATGATATATACAATTATTAATGACAACATTTAGACATTTAAAGGATTCAAGACTCACCGTAAAGTTTTGGAAGTGAGCTCAACAAGATTTATGCTTCCAAATGAAATATTTTTTACTATATCTTTGTAGATTTCGGGGGTGTCAAAACAATCCCCCTCAGTTCTGAGAAGTTTGGTAGAGATTTTAGTTCAAAATGAAGTGTTGACACAGCAAGAAAAGAGAGAAATATTAAAGAGAAAAAAGTGAGAGAGAAGTTACAGATTAGGTAAATTAGTTTATAAGGGTATTTGGGTCTTTTTCATTAAAAAGGTTGGTTAAAACTTAAAAATTTTATAAACAGCAAGTTAAAACCCTTTTTTTTTGTAAATACTTTGTGTATATATATATATATATATATATAAATAAATGCATACATAGTAGGAACACTCTTTATGCCCGCATTGATAAAAATTAATGAATTTAAATGAGATTTTTCGTGTAGATACAGAGAAAAATTAAATATATTTAGAATAAAATTCAAAACTTTTTGGATGCTGGAAATTTTTTCTTTTCCTTGTTTCCACATATTGCAATGTATCTTAAGGAAAATATAACTTTTGTAATTGAATTTTTTTTAAAATATTTCACATTTACCACAAAAATCTTATCAAATTTTGGTACTAATATAAGAATGTTTGCACTTAAAATCCCTGTGTACCTTAAAATTTTTGAAATTGTCTCCTTATGTGTATCTTATTTCTTATTATTAGTATTATTTTTAACAAATCATACAAAAAATATCATCAAATTCATTACTTGCAATCACATTTCATTTTTTTTTATTTTGATTGCATTAGGCTTTTACTTTAAAATTTCTATATGTACATAATCTTTCTATCTCCTAATTTCATAGATTTTTCTTTTTTTTTTTTTTTTGCAATTAGGAAATTTTGTTTAAAGCCAAATTTGTTATATTTATTTTATAGTATTTGGTTGACAGTCTAAAAATTTTAACTTTCTGGATTAAAACATAAAACACTTCATCAAATTTAAGAAGTAAAAATCAAATGAGATGTAATTTTTCATTTTTCCATAAAAAATATGAACACCCCTTACTGTTTTACTTTCCCTTGATCCATAAACATAGAATATATAAAATATTACCGAACATAACATTTAAGTTTGGAACACCAAAAAAATAAGGAATTGGACAGATTGGAGATACAGAGGATGTAATCCCTTGTTTGGCTTGACAAAGGATTGGAAGATGGTAATCCAAATCGTGACTTTTTATTCCCTAAAGACGTCATATTGTTTAAAAAGAATAAAATGATTCTATTTTACTCAAAATATGATTAAATTTAACTATATCTAATCCAATCCACTGTTAGTACCAAACAAACAAGATCAATTGTTTTTAATCCAATCCCATAATGAATCAAAGAAATGAAAATATTAATCTAATCCAATCCCATAAAATAGTTCAGTCTGGTGTGCTAAAAGAGGCCATAGGGCCAAGCTAAGGATGAGATAAATAGTTCAAATGCATGAAATATAAGATTTTAGACAACAATCTACATCAAACAGTCTAATCTCATTTTGGTCCTAAACATTTGCATGCAACAATCGACTATTCCTTTTATGCCCCCCATATAGCCATCCTGTTAGTTGGTTTCCTTGTTTCCAATAAATGAACATTTTTATGTATACTTAGGGAATATTAGCAATTTTTTCCAAATCATAATCCCTACAATATCCTCTTAAAATATAATGAAACTGATCCACTGGTGGAACAAATTTCAAAGTATGTACCATCCACATTTTCTCACTACACCCAAATTCAAATAAAAGACTTGGAACCTAATTATGAAAGTCATTTTAACATGCCAAACATCCATGAAACAAAATATTTTAACTCCAATTGAGAGGAGGGACAGAGAAAGACCTCTTAGCCATAGGTCAAGACAAGGGAATTGAACTTGTAAAGTTTGCACGTCTGCAATCGCAAGAGCATATGCTCCTAGACTCTTTCACCACCCGTTGTGATCTTCGTGAGTGAAGCTTGATGTTTACCAACTTACCATTCATCTGTCCCCCAACAAAATATAAATTAATTAATTTATTCCAATTTTGGCTCATGGTATCCTTACCATTATTGTTCTACAGACATTTATCAGAATGCAGATTTTAATGACATAAATTAAACCGAATAAAAAAGAGGAAAAATATCAATCATATAATTATGCCTCCTCTCCTGAAAATATCCACACAAAAATAAAACAATAATAAAGGCACACAAGAAGATCAGTGACAAAAACAAACATGTCAAATAATGAACTAATAATTAGTCAAGGCTGGCTTGGCACCATCATCACAATCGAACGAGGTCTAATGAGACTACCCATCTATCCAGGTTGCCATAGGCTAATACCCGACTCAGGAATCATCCTCTGGACCCTCATTGTAAATTATATAAGCCAGGTTTATGTTAATAATCCTAAAGAGACATGAATCAAAGTGTCCCGGCAAATCTCAGGAGCTAAAAAGGGAATAAATATTGTGCATGAAAACTTCATTTTGCAGACAATTATGAATTTCAATGTCATTATTGTATCATAAAAAACCGTATAATGCTAACTTAAATGGCCTTATTCGAAGACCAAGGTGCACTGAAAGGCTTTAGCCAGTTAAAGGAAACATATAATACCATCAAAAAGTGAAGTCCTGTTTGATTAGTGTTAACAGAGAGCATAAGAAATTAAGAACCGTATACACTAGAGAGATAGGAGAAAGAGAAATGGAGTTCTTATTCATTCATCCAATAGTAAAAGAATTTATAGTACTAAACCTAGAGATGCAAAGGAAGTAGGATAAATTGACAATAAATACCAGTGTTCTAAGCCCGGTGCTTAGGGCGCCTAGGTAATTCCTCGGCGGACGCCAGAGGTGAGAGAACATAGAAGAAGAAGAAGAAGAAGAAGAAAGTTTAAGGGGTTTTTAAATGAACCCCAAAACAATTTCGTTTTGACGTTGCATTTAAATAAAAAGTAAAAAAATAAAAAAAATAAAAAAATAAAAACCTAAGCGGTAATAGCTGCCAAGAGCTTATTCACCACAGCTGGTGGCTGCCGAGCGTTTAGGCGGCACCTAGCCCGATTTTGAGAACACTAATAAATACTGAATCAATCAACCATCTTATTGAATCAATCAATATAGCTAACGGATAAGCGATAGCCTAATTGAATCAATCTATGGCTAATTAACAGCTAACTTTATCAGTCAGAAATATAATAATACAACACACTCTGAAATTGTCTAAAATACATGTAAATAAAAATTATAGAATTCGTACTTTTTGTTACAGAAAGAGACAGCAACATACCATTCTCCAAACCAAGTCTTCTGGACCCAAGGATTGAGCTGGACTGGAATACATGAAATGTCTCGAGTACTGGAACAAACATTAGTGAAGGCACAGAAATATCTTAATTTACATTTTCAATTTTAAAGATCCAGAGAGCATAGGAAATAGGCAAATGTGCAATCTAAAATGTACTCAAATTTAAGATACATCAATAGTAAATAATCACAAGTGTAAATAGAATAATGCATAACACATAAATACTAAGCGTTCAGCCGCAAAGAGAAAGGAAGAGATGCTAAACTTGCTTTTCCCAAATTCCCAATTGAACTAAATGGTTAAGAACTTGGACTCAAGAAATGAAAGTTTGCATCCAACCATTTCACAACATGTAGATATAACAATGCTACAGCATATAAGAGAAACAATGTCAACTTTACAATCACAAACCTGTCCAAGGTTTCTCCTCATTTCTCTTGTTTGAGCAGGACGAACACCGTTTAAAAATTTCAAGAGCCACCCCGATTGCACAGCATCACTAGAAGAAACAAATAAAGCAATCTGCAGAAAAGGAAAAAATTGACAGAAATCTTAGCAAATATCAAGTAGAGATTGGAATTAAGGCACAAAACGATTCTTCAACTTCAAATTTTCACATTACATACCGAGCATATAAATCAGAGCTATACCAAGTAGCATTACCAGCGCAGGTATCAACGTACATAGAAATCAAGTACAATTAGACATCACAAAAAATAAAATAGAAAGTATACTAGGGAAAACTGTCCAAATATTCTCATCTCCTCTCGAACTCTAGTGAGAGAGAACCATCAGGTTGTGTTTGAAATATGCATGTCAAAATATGCTCAACATCCATAACCACATTTTTTATAGGACTGTATCAATAACCACATCCTAGCACCGGCAGTGGAGATTAATAACCTGCCACGAGGCAGAGGTATGCATGAGCGGTGCATGAGCGGTCTCAGCAATTACTGGAATAAATATCATTCAGCTTTATGCAACTGAAATCGATCTATCTTAAACCTTAGGCTAGTAGTGACGCGTACCAAACTATTAAAACAAGATTTCAAGTGACGGTCTTCAGGATAAACCAACAAAGCAAACAAAATATAATATAAATAAAAAACGAAGGTACTAAATTAAACACCAATTAGAGTAATCTATAACTTTTCATGAAGCATATTAAAAACATTAGACAATCATATGGTAAATGCAAAATTCTGGTTGATAATTCAACACCAGAACTACTAAGTTATTTCTTCCTATGTCATTGTATATTTTGCATTATCTTTCTAAAATATACCTCATTTAATCAATTGATCTAAAATTTGATTGTCCGGACTCGGGAGATGCATCAAGGAAATAAAATACAAGCTTTAGAATCAAATATACCTTCCTGTAATCAAGGATTCCTTCAAAAGGAAGCTCCAATTCATCACTAACTATAACAGGGATGCACCCACTCACAATAGCATCAAACAATCTAGCAGATGAAGGAGTGTCACCGGCTGGATTTAAGCAGAAAATAGACCTGATGACAGAGAAAGCAACTCCATTATTTTGACAAAGTACAATCTTCACCCAACAGAGACAAAACTATGGAATTAATCAACTTATATTACCTGCGCATTCCATCCTGAGCAGCTGCTTTCCCACTGTCCCCAGCTGTCCCTTCCTCTATCACTACACCCTCAGCACCACTTAGTTCTGCTACAAGTTTAGCACGTATCTTTCCTCCCTGTAAAACACCATGAACTAAGTAACTATACCATAGAACACAGAGATGCAACACCAAAAGGTTTAGCAAAATCCATTCACAGTAATCATCAGAACATGGGATTCGAAAAAGATTCATTTTCCCTCAGCCCAAGAAATGCAGGATTACATGACAGACACCACTTAATAAAACACATCTGTTTTCTCAAAATACTTTTCTATTTGCAGAGAAAGAAAATTTCATATATAGAAAAGAAAATTCAATAAAAAAGTGTAATCTTGCTTTACTCCAGATTTGCATATGTATAAAAGGATTTTTTTTGTTGCAGATTTGACAACTTAGCTTGCTCAACTGTCTTGTTGTGTCGCTGAAATTTTTTCAGTTTTACAATAAACATGATTTATATTTAGTAGTCCCTTCACAATAACATTCAAAGGGGCCTTGATGAAATTTTATCATTTTTGATGTTTTTTTATTTATTTATTTTTTTGTGGATTATAAGTTCAACCAAATATACTTGTGAAAAAAAATTGAATATTTACCGAACTTCGACCTGAAACTTTTTTTTTTCCAATTTTTTTGTTCACATGAAGCATAAAAATAGAGGGCGAAACATCGGAAATAGAGAAAAAATAGTTCTAGATCAAAAAAAAATCAATTTTTTTTTCACAAATGTGGTTCAGTGAAATTATCAAATAACATTATAATTGATTGGATATCATCAAGGTCCTTACTATTGTTAATGTCAACGACCCCTTTAAGAGAGAACAACTATGTGTGTGTGTGTGTGTGTGTTTCACAAATGTGCTTCAGTGAAATTATCAAATTACATTATAATTGATTGGATATCATCAAGGTCCTTACTATTGTTAATGTAAAGGATCCCTATAAGAGAGAACAACTATCCCTTTAAGAGAGAACAACTATATGTGTGTGTGACCCATTCCCAAAAATCCTCACATTATGCGGTATACAGGACTTGATAATTAATGTACATTGTGCGAGAAAATCCTCACATTATTTTCACCCACAATGTACATTGTGTGTGTGTGTGTGTGACCCATTCCCGAAAATCCTCACATTATGCAGTATACTGGACTTGATCATTAATGTACATTGTGTGAAAATCCTCACATTACTTGATCGTTAATGTACACTGTGTGTGTAACCCTTTCCCGAACCATTCCCGAAAATCCTCACATTACGCGGTATACGGGACTCGATCCTTAATGTACATTGTGTGTGAAAATCCTCACATTACTTGATCATTAATGTACATTGTGTGTGCAAGGTTTTAAAAGGCAAAATCGAGCCTTGAGGCGGTTGACCACCGTCTCACAAGGCCTCAGCCTTGAGGCGAAACGAGGCGTAAGCCTCAATTAATTAATAATAATAAATTACAAATAAAATAAAAACATCTAAAAATTATAAAAACAAACCAAAAATGCATATTTCATAATTCATACCATAATATCAATGACTTAGTAAGTAGTAACAATACTATCCAATAAAAACACACAACATGATTTAGTTCATAATAGAGAAAATTAATAACCCATCCCAAACTAGAAATTTAGAACAAGTCTTAGAGTTTAAATCTATGACTCATTCTAATCCTTATTTTCATCAACACTATTGGGATCGGGATCATTTGAAAGGTCATATTCATAATTATTAAGTCCATCTTTGTATCCATCATCATCGAACCCAATTTCATTGTCTTCATCTCCAAAGTCATCTCCACCTTCATCTATCAATTGTAGACTCCCTACATAAAGAAATTAGATAATTTGTATATTAAGTTATTAATATATAGTATAAAGAAGCTTTCCTTCTTTATCCTTTCTTCACATCTTTGGTGGGCAAGGGTTTTAGTTTATTTAGGTTGTTTAGTTCAATAACAGGCCCAAAACAGTGGCCCAAACCTATTTTTATTTTGAAAAAATAAGGGTCCAAAAGACCAAACATCAAAAAAAGGCCCAATAACATGTTTTTTGAGGCTTAAGCCTCAAGCGCCTCAAGAGGCGTACACCTCACCTCTTAAGGCTTATGTTCTAAAACACAAGCATGAGGCTTACGCCTCGAGGCTATTTTTGACCGCCTCATCGCCTCGAGGCGCACGTCTCGTAACGCCTTTTAAAACCATGCTTGTGTAACCCATTCCCGAACCATTCCCCAAAATCCTCACATTATGTGGTATACCGGACTTGATCGTTAATGTACATTGTGTGTGAAAATCCTCACATTACTTGATCAGTAAGGTGCATTGTGTGTGTGTGCACCAAAAATCCTCACAAGATGCGGTATACCGGACTTGATCATTAATGTGTGTGTGTAACCCATTCCTGAAAATCCTCACATTATGCGGTATACCGGACTTGATCATTAATGTACATATATACGTGAGACTTGGACAATTGTCGAGAAACTTTCTCAACTAAACTAGATAGCACCTTCTAATTGAGTAATTTGTTTAGAGTCTTATCTGACATAATTGGAAGGAAAAATTGCACATTCAAGATAATGCCTGGCCCGAAGTTGCCTCGAATACAAGTCATTGAAATGCATAAAGCAAGACTAGTCACAGCTTTTACAACACTGATGTAGTCCCAAAACGAACAACAGTTCTTTCACAAAGAACAACATTTTCAAATAACTACTGTTTTAACAGAAAGGATGCAATGGCAACAGGGAAAGAAATTTTATCTTTATTTGATATCTCATGCAAGAAACATCATAACAATCAACAGAATTAAAATAAATTAATTCATTAGGCCAAAATTCTTACAGCGTTCCTTTTAAGCCGACCACGGAAGTAAAGCAGTATGTTTCTCTTAGGTTCAGTTTTTGACATGCATATGGCATCACATAAATCAACATTGTGGACATAAGGAAGAATTAGATCTTTCTCCAGTGAAACTTGTCCAGGTTTATACCTAAACGTTTTTTTAAAAAAAATTACTCAGTTAGCAGCAGTAGAACGAGCAATCAACTGAAGAAATTAAACACATTGCAAAATTTTCTTTCAAACTAAACCCATCTAGTTACCAGTTCCCGGTTGAGTCCATGTCTGGTAGCAGCCAAATTGCATATTTCATATATCTACGAACAGACTTGAAAGACCAAGGATGATGAACGGGAAGTATGTGATCTCTACCTTCAGATCGTTTCCATGCAGGCTGATCTGTCACCCACTTCAACGCTTCCTACAACCATAGACAAACAATAGATTCCATCTTCAGAACATATAAGCAACAGAGTTCAAGATGACCAAAATCCATATCAAGTAACTATCTAATGCGCACAACAGTTCGTATTAGCATTCGATTATTAATAATTACACAATACAGGCAATAAGCAATAATCTAAAGCTTGAAGTGCACTCACACCCTATAAAGAGCCTTGCATTGTTGCTTCTCCAGTAAGAAAAAGCTGATTGTTGTAAAAAAGGGGATGTAGAATAGATCTGCGTCCTCCTGCCGATTAACTCTCACAACATTTTTCAAAAGCCTTTCTGACTCAGGAGCAATCAAATCTACCCAAAGCCAATAATCAATTGAATGCTGCGCAAAAATGCATTGTTATATAAATTGTAATAAACAAATCTAACCTTGCTTCATTTTACAAATAAGAGAATAATATTACCTGCTCGATTAAACGATGCACAGGGCTACCATTGGAGGTGAGATTAAAAGTGTCTCTATAAGAATTCCTAAAAAGCCAAAGCAAATCGTATGTGAATTTTCTGGGCATATCATAGACGTAAACCCTAATCGGCGAATTGGCATCTCCGTATAGTCTCTGAAGGGTCTGTTTATTGAAGACCAAGTCATCAAATCTCCTGACATCATCTTCACTGACTCCACTAACTGTATCGTCTTTAAGTGGAGGGAGTCGTTGGAATTTTACAGTTAAAAAGTGTTCGAGGGAGGCAACGAAGGAAGTCTCGGCTTTGGTGGTGGGAATAGGGTATGGATCCGAATACGGGTTTCGGGTATGAGATGAGAATGAGAAGAGAATGAAGAGAAGAGAGAGAGCAAATAGAGGGAGAATGAGGAAGAGTATTGGTGTTCTTGTATTGGATCTCGTTAATGGTGTTTGTTTTACAGGCATTTTGTTTTCTTTGAGCTTGCGGAACTCGAGCTCTCCTCTCTTCTCCTCTTCTCCTCTTCTCTTCTATTAAATCATCCTCCCAGTAGCCGACAACATTTTTCTTTTACTAAAATAGGGTTAATTGCAATAAAGCCCCCTGAATGTTTTCTTGTAAGACAAAATATCGCCAAGGGTGAAAAATTCAACACAAACATACCTGCTGTTTTATCCTACAATTTTCTAGAAAAATTGTTACTTGTCAAGCTGACTACTTGGAGTTTTGAAACATTGGATAAAGATATTGGCATACTAAAGAAGTTAAATGTAGTCATAAAAATTAATAGATTTGGAAGAGTTAGACCTAAATTTAATAGAAAACTTCCATTATGTTGATTCTCACCCAAATTGAAAGCCTTAACGGACAAAAGATTGTAGAATGAACGAGGGATTGTACCTAAAGCGTGTGTTTGGCACGCGGGACAAGACAGGACAACGTGGGACAGATTGTTCTTATCCCACGTTTGGCGCGTCTTTAGCATGGGACAGAACGGGACAAGGTGGGACAAAAATCACAAAAACTTGTTCCACCCAAGACCATAAGACAACTTGTCCCATGACATGGGACAAGTGTCAAAAAGACCAATTTACTCTTTAAATTTTCAAACAATTACAATCATATCCAATAAATTATATATTATAATTATATATTATATAATATATTATATTATATTACTAAATATAATATAATATATATATATATATAATATAAAACATTATTATTATTATTATTATTATCATCATTATTATATATATATATATATATATATATATATATATTACAACACATAATATATATGATTTATATTGTCGTATGTAAATTTTATCAGATGTATACGTCATTGACAAAGAAGATAAAATTGTCAGGTAGGCATCCAAATAGGCATTCAAAAAATATCCCGCAAGATGTCATCAAATAAGAGAACCGAGTAAATGTAAAAATACGTATTGAACGAAACCTACTCGAGATCAATTGACGTCATATTCTACTCATGATCAGTTCACATCACTCTGGGTTAGCTGAAGTCATGTCCTACTCAGGATCAGATGACGTCATTCAGGACCAGTTGACGTCATGTTCTACTCGGGACAAACATGAAGAAACCCGAATAAAGAAACTCGGCTCGCACACGAACCAAGAATCATGTTAAAATACGCAAAGATATCCGCGGCAAATAAGAATTCCAAGATTAATAGAATACCAAACAGAAAAGGTGTCAAATCAGACAACAATTTTATTTCTTCAAAAAAAAAAAACTACGCATTTATAAGGAAATAAGTCCTAATTGGACTATATCACTAAAGTCTTATTCGATCTCTATACAAGTCTCCGAAATAGGAAAGAAGGCAGACTACTTCGAATAAGTAATAAATCATAATTAAATACAAAGATCTTTCATTACTTGTACAAAAAAGGATTAAGGTTCTATGCACATATAAATAGACCCATAATCTTGTCATAAAAATATATAGCAAATACGTAGAGAAAAAGGAGAAATCGAGAGTTGTAAATCTTTTTCAATAGTGGATTTTGGCTCGGTTGTTTATTCAACCACCCGTTGACGTTTCTCCGGTCATCGGAGTTTTACCACGTAAAACTTGTGTCCAGTAACTTTCTCATTCTCTTTCTCTTTGAAATCACAGCTAAAATCCAATCTTGTTGACTTTTCTCACGTATCCAGAAATTGACGTCAATAATTGGAGCTAGAAGGAGGGGCTTTGAACCACCAATCTGATTAAAAGTAATGGCGGGAAGCAGAAACAGTCATAGGGATATCCAAAAATCTCCAGATAATGCCCATATTGGCAGTAGCTCACTAGATCTCGCCGCAACCACTGAAAACCAACCAATATCCCAGGCGAGGATCCAGCAATCCCTCCGACCAGCAAAGACCTGACACAACGCTTCTGTGAGGCACTGCAACAACTGGTGGCAGACGCGGCAAAGAAAGGAGTTGATCTACTAGTTGCAGAAGAAACACAACCTTCTAACCTCCCACCAACAAGGCTTCGTTCAGTTATAATCGGGCCAGAACTAGCTGCACCAAAAGCCGAAACACCCGAAGAGGAGCAACCACGCCAGAGGCAGAGCCATGATCAGATAGCCCGTGCTAGACACCGCAAGCATGACCGACATAGGGATCGATCGTCATCAAAGGATAGTGATCTGCACCATCGTAAGGGTCATCACAGAACCATACGCTACTAAGGATCAACCCGTGAGACTCGGCAGCAAAGCGAAGAGCCAGAAAAAGGAATGACAATCACTCGACAGTTTAACCATCATGGAGATCCGGCGAGAGATAAAGATATAGTAATTCAGAGCCTAACTCAAGAAGTTGAAAACAATAGGCGTCAAATGGACTCACTGGCTAGGCGTTATGGGTACAACGACTTATCCAACAAAGATTCTGACAGTCCATTCACTAGGGACATCCTGCGGACTTCATTCCCAAAAAGATTCAGGTTGCCACACGTGGAGCAATTCAAGAAAGATACAGATCCTAAAGAACACATCAGACGGTATAAAAGTGCTATGGCCCGGTATGTCTCAATTTTCCACAGACTCTAGGAGACACAGGCTCAAGATGGTTAGGAAGATTGCCCCCTGCAAGTATCGAAAGTTTTGGTGAATTAAGCAGGAGTTTCTCAAGACAATTTCTGGGCAATATTCACAGGAAAAATCAGTAGCTTACCTTTCTCAGTTGAAACAAGGGAAAGATGAGTCGCTAAAAAAAATACCTAGGAAGATTCGGCCATGCGGTATCAGAAATCGGCAGTGCAAACGACGAAGCAATAATTACGGCATTCATCAATAATTTACAGAATGGACGGCTATCTTTTGACTTAAAAAGGGCCCGTCTAACCAGATATGTAGATATGATAGACATGGCAAGAGGATATGCACTGGCCGAAGAAGAAGAGTTAGCCACGAGAGGATGCTACATGCATGGAGGAAAACCCGAACAGAAGGATGCCGAGTCCAAGGTACAGAACGAAAAGAGAAAACAAAAAGGAAATAGCAAAGAAAGAAGCAAGGACGGGGAAAACGGGTGTAATGCTGACCAGACCACAGAGAAATTTGGAGGAAAACATGCAAACTACACCCATCTAAAAAAAACAGGAAGAAATCCTAGCCATACTGAAGGAAAGGAATCTGGTAAGAGAGCCGCGCCGACAATACTAGTTTGCCCGGTGAGATACAACAAAGTATTACAGATTCCACAAGAAAACTGGTCATGAGACTTCCAAGTGTTACCAGCTCAAAGATTACATAGAAACTCTTATTCGGGAAGGACACTTGCAGGATATAATCTTGAAAATGGATGAGAGGTCATAAACAAAGAAAGAGACCAGGGCCGATCACAGCTCTGATCGAAATCAAAGGGCCAGCCCCCGAGGCCAATGAAGTAATACAAACAATCTTTGGAGGACCATCAACTTGAAGAAGTAACTAAGAGCGAACACAGAAAATCAAAGAAGCGGTGGAGGCGAGATAGAACTTTGAAGTGAACTCGGTCGAACCAGACCCAAAAAGGGTAAAAGAAGGATGAGACCCAATAATATTCACAGAAGCCGACTCCGAAGTTCGACCAAACGACGCTCTGGTCATAAGTGCCCGAATTGGACATAGGGAAGTCAGGAGAATCTTAATAGACAATGGAAGTTCGACAGATATTCTCAATGTAGCCGTCTACGATCAACTCAGGTTGGACCTAAAGGATTTACAGCCTTTTCGTACCTCACTAAGAGGATTCGGGGGAGTTGAGGTCAGTCCCTTCGGGACAGTAAAGTTGCCCATAAAAATTGGAGTAGCACCTTGCCAGAGAATAGTATTACTCGATTTCATAGTAGTAGACTTAAGTCGGCCATTCTTGAATAAAACTAAAGTCATAACAGCTACTTATGCATTGATGATCAAATTCCCGACAAAATAGGGGGTCGGAGTAGTCAAGGGGTCCTAGGAGATGGCCCAAATAGCTAACCTGTCAATTTACAAAGACAAAAACGATAGTGAACAGGTATGCACTATCACGCAGCCGAGTTAGAACAAAGAGTCACTAACGTTCGAATTTGACCCAAAGGAAGAATCGAAGGAGTCCGAAGATGAACCAATCGAAGAAATAATTTTGAAAGACGATGAACCAGAAAAGAAGATCAAGATCGGGGCCAATTTAGAAGAAAGAGTCAAACAAAGCCTCATTGATCTGCTTAAAGAATACAAGGACGTGTTCGCTTGGAGTCATGAAGACATGGTCGGGATAGATGCCGGAATAATATCTCATCATCTTGCAGTAGACCCGAATGCAAAACCAGTAATACAAAAGAGAAGGTCATTCAATCTTGAGAGAAGTCAGGTAATCAAACATGAAGTGGATAAGTTACTCGTTGTAGGGTCAATAAGAGAGATCAGATACCCTCAATGGGTAGCTAATGTAGTCCTCGTCCAGAAGAAAAACGGTCAATGTAGAATGTCTGTAGATTTCATAGATTTAAACAAAGCATGCCCAAAATATAATTCTCCACTGTCAATGATAGACCAATTGGTTGACGCTACATCAGGTCACGAATTGCTCAGATTCATGGACGCATACTCGGGATATAACCAAATCCGAATGAACAAGGCTGACGAAGAAAAAACGGCGTTCACAACCGATCAGTGCTTATACTGTTATACAGTAATGCCCTTTGGATTAAAAAATGTAGGGGCAATATACCAAAGGCTGGTTAACAGAATCTTCGCATGACAAATAGAAAGAAACATGGAAGTGTACATAGATGGCATGCTGACCAAGAGCATCTTGACAGAAATGCATACTTCAGACTTGCGAGAGACATTCGATGTTTTGAGGAAATACCAAATGAAGCTAAATCCGAACAAATGCCTATTCGGAGTTCCTTCAGGAAGGTTTCTGGGTTTCCAAGTTCATCAAAGAGGGATAGAAGTAAATCCTGAAAAGATCCGAGCCCTACAAAAATTGACCTCACCAAGAACGCTAAAAGAAGTTCAGTGCTTAACAGGATGCTTAGCTTCCTTGGATAGATTCATCTCAAAGGCCACAAATAAATGTGCTCCCTTTTTTAAAATGATTAAAAAATGAATAGGACTCGAATGGAACAAAAAGTGCGAGCAGGCATTCTTAAAAATCAAAGAGTACATAGGGCAAGCTCTCATCCTTTCTAAACAAAGAATGGGAGAAACACTCCACTTATATTTATCAATTACAGAATTAGCAGTAAGCTTAGTTCTAGTCATGACAGAAGATGGAGTGCAGATGCCAGTGTATTATACCAGCAAGGCACTTTTACCAGCCGAAACCAGGTATTCACAGGCAGAAAAAATGGCTCTAGCATTAGTGTCAGCAACAAGAAAGCTAAGGCCATACTTTCAGGCTCATATAATCCAGGTTCTCACTGACTGCCCACTTACGTAAATTTTACAGAAGCCAGAAATTTTAGGAAGACTAACCAAATTGGCAATCGAGCTAAGTGAATTCGATATCCAGTACGTCCCCAGGATATCTCTCATAGGCCAAGCAGTGACAGATTTTATAGCAGAGTTCACAGAACCAAACCAAGAAGCAAAAAAGATGTTGGGCAAAAATTTCCTATGGAAATTATATGTCGATGGCTCTTCAAACACTCACGACAGAGGGGCAGGGATCATAGTATGCACCCCTGAAGGAGATGATGTTGAGTGTGCCATAAGGTTTGACTTCAAAGCAACAAATAATCAAGCTGAGTACGAGGCGCTACTAGTTGGACTCAGAGTTTCATAGCCCTCGGAGCAGATGAGGTCGAGATATTTAGCGACTCACAGGTAGTTGTCTACCAAGTTCTGGAGGAATACCAAGCCAGAGATGAAGGTATGATAGCCTATAGTGACATAGCAGAACAACTCCTTCAGAAATTCAAAGAATATAAGATTGCCCAGATCCTCAGGGAGGAAAATGAAAAGGCAGATGATTTATCCAAACTAGCATCAGCAACAATCGTAAATAGGCCAAAAACTATTCCAGTTGTACATCTCCTCAAACCGTGCACAGCTGAACCAAATTTTTTTGAAATTTTAAAAATCCGAACACCGTCAGACGGTTGGATGACTCACCTGAAAAGGTTCCTAGAAGAAGTCATGCTCCCGAAAGATCCCCTACAAGCAAAACGTATGAGGTATCGATCATCAAGGTACATATTGGTTGGATGAGAACTATACAGAATAGGGTTTTTCAGAACGCTCCAAAGATGCGTATCAAAAGAAGATGCATGTCAGATATTACAAGAAATCCACGGGGGAGATTGTGGAAACCATACTGAGGGTAAAAGTTTAGCACACAAGGTAGTCATGCAAGATTATTATTGGTCTACTTTATTCTCGGATGCACAACGACGTTCGGAGAAATGCAATACTTGTCAAAGGATTGCTAATGATATCCGACAACCCCTGAACAACTCAGAAACCTCACGTCCCCATGGCCATTTGCCATATGGTACTTGGATTTTATTAGCCCAATGCCAGTAGGGTCAGGGGGTGGAGCAAAGCATGCAATAGTAGCCGTTGACTATTTCACGAAGTGGGCGGAAGCTGAAGCATTAGTGCATATCACAGAAGCAAATACCATAAATTTCGTGAAGAAAAATATACTCTACATGTTTGGAGTCCCAAACACTATAATCACTGACAATGACACCCAGTTCGATAATCTGAAATTCAGACAACTGTGCAAAGAGTACCAAATTACCAATTACTATGCCACACCTGCCCACCCTCAAACAAACGGGCAAGTTGAAGCAGTAAACAAAATCATCAAGCATACAATCAAAGCAAAGCTAGATGCCAAGAAAGGAAGTTGGGTTGAAAACTTCTCGAAGTACTATGGGCATATCGGATGACAGCAAGAACTTCAATATGAGAGACTCCATTCACTTTAGCGTTTGGAACAGAAGCTGTTATTCCCGTAGAAACATCATATGCATCACTCCGGGTCAGGTTATATAATGAAGATCAGAATGTTGATATGCTATTACAAAGTCTAGATGAGCTAGAAGAGAAAAGGGAGAAGTCCCGAATACGAAATATGGCATATAAGCAAAAAGTAGCTCGCCACTACAACTCTCATGTTCGGGTCATGAATTTCCAACTAGGAGACCTGGTACTCAGAAAAGTGTAATTGAATACAAAAAACAAAGTTGCAAGTTCTCTAACTGATAAGTGGGAAGGCCCGTACAAAATTGAAGGAATAGTCGGCCATGGAGCATATTGGATTGCACGACCCGATGGAGGGGTCTTACCCCGACCATGCAATGCCCAATACTTGAAGATTTTCTATCCTTAAAATTATTTTTTTGTTTCCTTTTAGTTAGGACAATTTTAGTCAATCAGTTATTAGCTTTGGAATTAAAATCATTGTTGATTTTGCAGTTATAAATAAAAATCAAACTCGAGATTTCTGAAAAATAAAACATATGATAATGAGAACATATGAAAGACGAGCATGATAATAAGAACATGCAAATAGAATACTCGGGACCATTGATTCCCGAATGGAAGGAGAAGCTCGAAAGAGCATGCCAACCGAGCAAGGTCAATCGACCTTAACAAAAAGGCAAACCCAATGCACCAGATTCTGAAGAACGGCTTGGGGCGCTGTCGGGGAAATTTTTGATAAAATGCGCAGCAGTGTTAAGCGGTGCGAAAAGCTTAACGATTCGGCAAACCCTTGCACAGAAAACTAGGGAGACGTCATTGGTAATGTGTGAGGACTCGAACATATGATCATGGTGAGCCTTGATGTAATGTTTGGGTAATAACCCGAGTATAAAGTATGAGTAAATCTACTCGTTTGTTTCAAGATGGCTCTGTTAACAGCCAGTTTAATAAGATACTTGGCATAAAGATTGCAATAGCCAGTTTAATAAGATACTTGGCAAAAAGATTGCAATAGCCAGTTTAATAAGATACTTGGCATAAATTACAATAGTCAGTTTAATAAGATACTTGGCACAGATTGCAGTTATCCAGTTTAAGATCTGGCAGATTGCAGTTAGCCAGTTTAAGATCTGGCAGTGATTATGTTAGCCAGTTCAATAAGATACTCGGCATTAGAGGCAATAATAAAATCAAGTTAGATAAGATAATCGGTGAAATTTCTTGAGCAAGGAATTGGATTAAACCTCTCGGTTTTAAATTACAATTCACAAAATTTCATCAATAAAAATCTTTACAAATGAATCTTTACGAAAATAAATCAAGGTTGGGTGGAGGATTTGGAACTCTTACCGATACTCGGGTCGAGCACCATTTCGTACTCACGGAGGAGACTCTCATTTGAAGGCCAAGTGATTATGTCAATCGAATCATCCATCCATTCGCTGTAATCCTCTCCAGGGATCAGTCCGACATCAGGCTCCAAACCTTCCACGCCCGACTCCTGACTGGCATAAAAGGTCAAGAAATAGTGCTCTGATGAAACCTCAAAATGCATGGGATGGGGTTTTTTGCCTCAGCTGTGGCAATAAGCTCTCCACTCCTTCATTTGAGTCCAAAGGGATTCCAAGGACCAATCCACGTGGTTCTTGATCGACGACTCCCAGTTGGTTCGGGCTTTTTCAGTTGCCCGGTTCTTGATCATAAAAAATTCGCTAGCCGAAACTAGCCCTCGCTGAAATTCCTGAAGGAGAAAGGCATCGTAAGTAGGGGATCTTTTAAAATGATTAACCCCCTGGACTTCAAGTTCCAGCCTGGCCTCTTTGGATAAGGATTCGACCTTCAAAGTCTGGCGTTCCAAGTCTTCGATCTTCTGTTTATATGCCGACTTGGACTGCTCTGCTTCCTATTCGGATTTAAGCATCGATTCCTAGGCAGAAGACAACAAAGCTCTTTCCTCGGCCTCCACTTGCTTCACCAAACAGTGGCCGGCAAACAATTGGGTAGAGCCCACCTCCTTTTGATAATCCGATTCAACTCTAACACGGCTATCCTCACTCTCTTTCAGTTGAGCTTCAAGACACCTTATTCGATCGATCTGATGTCGTTGTGTCTGAACCAACTCAGCAAACTCGGCCACCATCTATAAGGGGGTTTAATTAAAAATCTAGCAAGCAAGACAAGATAAGAGTTGAGAATAAAACTTACATAAGATGCGCCGTTGAAAATATTCTGAAGACGACTTGTCAAATAAGCATCCCTGAAATGGCTCTAGTGATCATCTCCGATGAAGGCCAGACCATATGACATCACCCTAAGCCTATCCTGAGGAGAAGGATAGGAAGGAACTCCCAAAGATTCGGCCCTTAGATCTTCAACCACGGGGGGGGGGGGGGGGGGGGAAAGAGCCCATGTTCGGGTCAGAAGTCTCCGTACTTGTCGATGCTTCAACATCAACGCTGGGGGGAATCTCAGCCCCGGTGTCTTCATCACTGGAGTCAATTAATGAAACCATCCGAGGAATCCTATAGGGATGAGCGGGAGAATCGACCGCCTTCCGTTTCTCAGCCCGAGAACCGTGGAAGCTAAGATTAGCTAAAGGATCTTCCGGATCATCATCCCAGAAGGATTCAAAAAAGTCGGGATATGTATTTACTCATCCATCAGAGGTTTTACCTCCATCCTCAACGTCCATCCGCTCTGTAGGAACCACAATCGGGGAGCTCAATTCACCAGGCCCCTCACCAAGACCATCACTTTGCCTCCCTTCGTCTTCAGGCAATTCTTGAGTGTGGCCAGCTGGGCCATCAGACCACTTGACTCCCATAAGGTCAGCCGGATGACTTCCTCTGGGACATATTCGGGGATCTGCTCGTCAGCCTCATCAGGGTCCTCATCTGACTCAAGTGGGGCAATGCATTCTTTGCTTTGACGATAAGTTTCTTTTTGGCTCGCCTGAAGGATTGATTTCACTTGGCGAGCCTGGACGTTGCAGACAATATCCGAGTCATACACTTCAAATATTAAAGAGAATCAAGTTAGAATATAGAAGGCAGAATAAAAAATAAATAAGAAAGAGGGTGGGTAAACCACTTACGTCGTCTGCGATAGTCTGAAATCTGGCTAAAGAAGCCGAGATCTATCATTTTCTTCTCATTAAAAAGATAAATCATGCTCCTTTTTTCCAAAGTGCGAACTGCAGCCCGAGCAAGTCTGGTCGGCTCAGTATCGCAAAATTCAAGTTTTTTCTTATTCCAAACATCAGGGGAACAGAAAAAACAAGGAAGCCTTAGCACCGCCCGAGTCTCCTCAACCGAAAGAGTAACTTCAAGTCCAAGGTTTCCTCCTATAAAAAACCAGTTGTTCTTCCAATACTTGTTGGACAAAGGGAATCTCCATACAAAGCCCCTCTTTTGGCATCATCGGAGGTATCAACTCCCCGATTAACTTTTGTCCCCTTGGGGACCCAGCAATCTGACGGGTTAGACATGAGAAAATAAGTCCTTGTCCGACCAGACTACCTTAGTATGTAGAAGTGCCTGATTTCACTCGGGAAAGGTGGCAACAGGTTCATTCGGCTCCACATGTGCCACATGCACATCAAGATCTTATAGCTGTTCGGGGCCAGTTATGCTGGAGTGATCCCTGCTTCAGCTAGAAACCAGGCAATAAACGGCAGAAGAGAAAGAGTGACGCCGCAACAAATCATGGACCCATAGATTGCCACCATGCCCGGGGAGGGTTCCACGCGGCTCTATCACCGACAGGAATCAGAATAACTGAATCATCTAAGTTGAATCGAGCATGATATTTCTCGATCTCATCTTCCCTGACCATGTTCGGTTCAGCATCATACCCACTCGGGCGATCAATAGAAAAAGAGAGACGAGATTTTTTAAACTTCTCTTCAACTTCCTTCTCATTAATAATATGTTCCCTGATCCGGACGTTGCCCGAGTTGTGCTTAAGAACTTCACTTTTACTTTCATGTTTCCCCATTCTCGATCGAAGAGGTACCCTGTGATCAAAAACGACAAATTCAGAACTAGATGATTCAGAACTAGATTCAGAACTAAAATGGGTGTAAGAGTGAAGCCCAGAAACATCAACATCTAAAAAAGAAGGTTCGTTAGGAGGGATTTCCCCCAATAATCTATGAGCGCAAGAAACAAGTTGAAAATCTCCACGATCAAGCGCTTCGAGTGTTGGGGTTTATGCCCTAAATATGTAATTTGTAAATGGATTTAAGAAATAAATAAAAGGAAAAGTTCAATTCATTCTTGTTGTGTTGTTTATTTTATAACTTGTGCATATATTTAACATCCAAGATTGTCAGATGTAATCTCGAACTGTGTATATGAGTGTTATATACGGATGGATATAGTAAGAGATGTGCAATCTAAAAAGTCCATAGATAGCAAATAAAGCTGGGTACTTTATTTGTGGTTAATCTATAGTTGTTGTCCATTCTGTAATGTACGATGATTCTATCATGAATCATTCATATGAGATATGGGAATGGAGGCACATTATATGATGTGATCATATAGGATTGGGCCATAATCTATATGAATCTATCACCAAGATCCGTTTACCGATGAGATTCATATATATCAACTAATGATGGCTATATGTGGGTGATCTTAATCCTGAGTGTCTTATCGACTCCTTCAGATTAGATCGTGATCTTTGATATACCATGGGTAAGGTCGGATGCAGTTCCCGATCAGTATGCTCCGTATGTTGGGATTACGGTTTGGCTTGTGGCTAGGAAGGTTTGTACACAATAGTGGAATCCACTCCTTCTTGTGAGAAGTAGACGGTAGTTCCCTAAAGGGTTGATTCGGGGCTTGGACAATATGAGCACTCTCCTAGTTCCGTAAAGAAATAGGATTTTATTGTTCATTATAGAATCAACATACTTAAAGGATATATGTAATTAGAGGGGTATAACGGACATTATGACCCAGCTCTAATTATGAATTACTGTGGAGGATCACACCATATGTAATAGCTATATCGATGGACACCGAGTTGTATCGGTCTGTGTAAAAACGTCTACAGTTGAGAGAGTACAGCTTCGAGTTTTTAGTGGAATAACACCGGAGTTAATAATCAAGGAATATTAATTAAAGAGTTTAATTAATGATTTTGAGAATTATTGGAGCTCAAAATACTGTGGATCCATTAGGTCCCCTTGATACCCCGATTGATTTAGGTAACAAGGGTCACGGTTAATTAATTGGATTGTCCAATTAATTGTGCTACAAAAGTGACACGTATATATTCGGGAATTAATTGAATAATGAGATTATTTAATTAATGAATGTTAATAGTTAAATTAATTAAATAATTAGATTATTTAATTATATTGATAATTATGAATTATTTATTAACTATTAATTGGAGAGTGTTAGTTGATATATGGATTTAGGTGAAGATAAAATAATAGGATTATTTTTATCTTACTAAATCATTTATCTAAGTATTTGAATTTAAGTTTAAATTTAAAATACTTATTATCATTTTTAATATATTAGATATATTTGAAATGGATAATTAAAAAATATATATCAATTATAACACAAGAGATTGCATTTGATGCAAATTGGTGTGTGTACATATATAAGTGTTTGTATAGGATACAAACAAGGATATACACACACACACACACACACACATATATATATATATATATATATATATATATTTGTAAAAAGTCGTTGAAGCATCTGTTAAAAAAAAAATCTTGGTTTTGAAATTGAAAAGCCACGGCATCAGTTGATTAAAAAAACAAAATTGTGGTGCAGTGTACACCATTAAAACGAATATATATGTATATATATATATATATATATATATATATCATAACTAGAATTGTTCAAGTTGGTTTTCTCTTGAGAAGAAAGAGTTTCTTCAAGTATTTTCTCTACATCCTCCATTCAAGTTTCTGAGACCGTGACACGCCAACACGCAGTTACCAGTTCCAGGAGATAGCAAGGAAGATCAAGTGGTTCAGACAGGAGCATATAGTATTTCAGACTGGAGCACATCGTAAAGTGAAGAAACCTCCAAACATTGGTATGTTCTTCTGATTTTTGTTGATTACAATTTCCTGTATATACATATTGTATGTATTAGTTCCGAAAAATAATTACGATCCAAAGTTCATTGGTCTCAGATACAGATTATGATCTGTATAAAAAATTTTAAAACCTAGTTCCGCTGCGTAACCGGTGAACGGGGTTTTATCAATTGGTATCAGAGCAAAGGCAGTGGCGACTGGTCGATCCCTGGTAACTCTCACGGGTGATCGTGTGACGAAGCGTGGCTCTCCGCCCGGGGACTTCTTAGAGGAGTGCTCTAATAGGTATCTGTGGGTGTTACCCCAAAGAGTTGGGAACGGGCCCACACCCATGATATGGGAATTGGAGTCATCAATTGGTATCAGAGCCAATTTATTTTTTCGGAACAGGAAATTGTTTTCCATGCCCCTGTATGTATGAATGTGTAGGCACCATCTTTTATGATTGTATGAATGTTTATAATTAAACTGTTTAATTTAAACATGGTTGATCATAAACTATGGTAATGTGGATTTAGGTTTATGAGTTGTATAATTTTTTATTATTATTATATTTTTATTTTAATATTATTGTATTGTAAATAAAAAAAATTGTAACATGTAAACGAAGAACTGAAAACGCGCACGACGACGACACTGTTCATGGTGGTACCGTTCACCGACACTGTTCACATGTACTGTTCACCATCATTGTTCACAGGTACTGTTCACGTGGTACTGTTTATGCACGGTTCCGTTGGCAAGTGTTGCCTAGTGCGTTCCGTGCAAATTTCCTATTTCAAATTCATGAGATGAATCAGAGTGATCTGAAGAGACTAGAAGACTCGGAAATTACAAAAAGACCAAGGAATGCCTTGGGATTTTTTTTGTAATTTTAGATTCCAACTTTTTAAGTTAAATAATTTACAGTACTCGGTCAATTTATGTATGCTTTATATTATGTGATGATAAAAGCATTGTCATGCATACGTATGTCATTTAGATTAGATGTTCCTACGCAAATATATTTGATATGTCATACATGAATCATAGCCTGATATTTTATGTATTTTTTTTAATGTGATTAAAAAGGGCAATATACATAATTGGCTATGAATAATGAGATTAGTTTTTAATGGTTAGAAAACTTGGTAATTCTCATTAATATTAATCTAGTTATTAAAGAGTTTAATAAGTTAGATTAATAGGGTCATTTATTGTAATTAGGATTAATATGATTCATTACCTAATAATAAATTAACCAAATAAAGTGTTAGAGTTTTAATAGTTAAAATTTGGTAAACACTAACATAATAATTTGAACTTAGTAAATAGTTTACAAAAGCTTAGATTATTCACTAATATATTAGATTTTTAATTGTTAAAAATCATTAATAATTTATTAGTTAATTAGAATTTGTTTCTAATTAGTTAACTGCGCTAGATAACTTGATTAAAGTTAGTCATTTAATCCTGCAGAATCTAGGTGCATTAACGGTTAATAGAAAACCCTAATTTTAAAATAGTGAGTGGGAGAGGGATATATGACACATATATCCCGCGATCTCCATCATTAGTTTAACACCGTGAGATCCAAGTGGGGCCTTGTGACGACTTTGCTTTTGTCCTCCCTAGGGAGGGTTTCCACAAAGGTCAATACCAAGGTTGACTTCCTAACATATAGGATTAATGAGGGTATTTCGGGATTAACCGACCCTAAGGCGGCAATTCTCGAGTTAAGCTCCTGAGATCTGAAATGGTGGGTTACACTCACGAAGGTTTTGATTAAGTTTGTTAATTAAAAACCTGACTGAATGAACGATGGTTGAATGATATGGAATAAGAGTTATTCTAGAATATCATTTGATTGAGAATGTCTCGGTCCAACATGCAAAGACTTGATAGACCCAAATGCGGCACTTCTTTGTGGTATATTGGATTGTCGTGGTATAGTAACTAGTTTTATGGTAGTTCTAGTTCGTTAAACATGTGCATGCATCATGTTTAAATTTATGCCAAAACACTCACACTTGTTTTAAATAAATGACTGAATGAATGTTTTATTTATTTCAGCAATAATGTCTTCTGCATTACTTCAAATTCTCGTAAACGACATATTAATTGGTGATAACTACACTTAGTGGAAACTTAACATTAATGCAATATTGGTCACCAAAGACCTCAAGTTTGTGCTTACGGAGGAATGTCCTCCAGCGCCTGCTGTCAATGCCACACGAACTGTTCGAGAGGCATACAAGCGAAGGGTAAGCCCAAACCTAAGAAAGCCCAAAGCAAGAAGAAGTCCAAGAAAAGTAAATATGATATACTTGTTATTGAGTCGTATTTAGTAGAAGATTATTATTCACCCTGGATAGTTGATTCGGGGGCCACTAACCATGTTTGTTCTTCTTTACAATGGACTGATTCTTGGACAAAGCTACAGGAGCAAGCCTTCTCAAAGCGTGTGGGGTCAGGGGATGTCATGTCGGCACGAGCAGCGAGCGTAATTAGATTACATTTTTATAATAATTATATATTGTTAGATAATGTATTTTATATTCTTGGATTTACACGGAATTTGATTTCCGTTTCTAAGTTGTTAGAACAAAAATATTCTATTTCTTTTAATATTAAGTATGTTATTATTGGAAAGAATGGTCTGAATATTTGTTCAGGGATTAATGAAAACAATTTGTATGTGTTAAGACCGTTAATACATACTACACTGCTCAACAATGAAATGTTTAAGGTTGAAAAACCAAAAACTAAACGACATAAGATTTCTCCAGATAATGACACGTATCTCTAGCATCTAAGGCTTGGTCATATCAACCTTGACCGGATAGACAAACTACTAAAAATCGGACCTTTAAGTCAGTTAAAGGTTGGCACCTTACCTGTCTGCGAATCTTGTCTGGAAGTTAAGATGACTAAGAGACCTTTTACTGAAAAAGGGCTTAGAGCTAAAAAACCGCTAGAGCTTAAACATACAGACGTCTGCGGACTAATGAATGTTAAAGATAGGGGTGGTTATGATTATTATGTCACCTTTATAGATGACTACTCAAGATACGGATATGTCTACCTATTGCAATGGAAGTCGGAAACATTTGAAATGTTCAAAGAATTTCGAGCTGAAGTTGAGAATCAATTAGGTTGGACTATCAAGTCATTACGATCGGATCGTGGAGGTGAGTACCTTAACCAAAAGTTTAAAGACTTTATGGTCGAGCATGGGATAGTTTCCCAACTCACAGCTCCCGGTACACCTCAGCAAAATGGTGTAGCGGAGAGGAGAAATAGAACCCTAATGGAAATGGTGAGATCTATGATTAGTTTCTCATCATTACCAAATTCCTTCTGGGGATATGCGTTAGAAACAACGGCATACATTTTGAATGTGGTGCTATCCAAATATGTTTCTAAAACTCCCATAGAGTTGTGGAATGGTCGTAAAGCTAGTTTACCACATTTCTGCATATGGGGGTGTCCTGCACACGTGCTGAAGAATAGAACTGGAAAGCTAAACTCCAAGTCTGTGGTCTGCATGTTTGTAGGATACTCCAATGAGACCAGATGTGGACACTTCTATAGTCCCGAAGATAACAAAAGTATTTGTATCGACAAATGCTTTTGAGGAAAATTATATTAGTGACCATAAACCTCGTTATAAGATTGTATTGAATGAGTTGGAGCCTGGTGAGACTAGTGCTTCATCAACAAGAGTTGTTGATCCACAAACATCTGAGAGTCAGATGGTTCATGATCAGGATAAACTACCACCTAGAAGTAGTTAGAGGGTTGTGAGACAACCTAAATGCTATTTAGGTATAGGTGAGGGACAAGGTGTTGTCTCTGCTAATAGTGTTGATGATCCATTGACATTTAAGAATACAATGGAAGATCCTGATAAAGAGGAATGACTTAAAGCCATGAATCTCGAGATGGGGTCCATGTACTCTAACTCAGTATGGGATCTTGTAGACTTACCAGATGGGGTAAAACCCATAGGGTGTAAGTGGATCTACAAGAGAAAGAGAGGAGTAGGCAGAAAGGTAGAGACCTTCAAGGCAAGGCTAGTGGCCAAGGGTTATACCGAGAAAGAGGGGGTCGATTATGAAGAGACCTTCTCGCCAGTAGCCATGTTTAAGTCTATTAGGATTCTCTTATCCATTGTTGCCTATTTTGATTACGAAATTTGGCAAATGGACGTCAAGACCGCATTCTTGAATGGTAATCTTGATGAGAGCATCTATATGATGCAACCAGAGGGATTCGTGTCTCCAGATAAAGAGCAAAAGGTTTGCAAGCTGTAAAGATCCATCTATGGGCTTAAGCAAGCATCTAGATCTTGGAACATCAGGTTTGATGATGTGATCAAAACCTATGGCTTTGAGCAGAATGTTGATGAGCCTTGTGTCTACAAGTGCATCATTGATAAGAAAGTAGTTTTCTTAGTCCTATACGTAGATGATATCCTACTCATTGGGAATGATGTGGTAGTGTTGTCTGATGTAAAGGGTTGGCTGGCTAGCCAATTCCAAATGAAAGATTTGGGAAAGGCGAGTTATGTTCTTGGGATCCAACTTATAAGGAATCGTAAGATCAAACTCATAGCACTGTCTCAGGCATCATATATCGACAAGATTCTTGTGCGATTTTCGATGCAAAACTCCAAGAAAGGTAATTTACCTTCTAGGCATGGAGTTAATTTGTCTAAGGGACAGTGTCTTAAGACACCTCATGTACTCTATGCATCGGGAGTAGGTAGTCTCATGTATGCTATGTTATGCATGAGACCGGACATCTGCTATACAGTGGGAGTAGTCAGTAGATACCAGTCCAACCCAGGATTGGATCATTGGGTTGCTGTCAAGACAATTCTCAAGTATCTTCTGAGAGCGAGAGACTATATGCTAATGTATTTCAGACAGGATTTGATCCCGTTAGGATACACAGATTCTGATTTTCAGTCAGACAGTTCTAGGAAATCCACGTCTGGATCTGTATTCACCCTATGTGGTGGAGCCATTGTGTGGAGAAGTATCAAGCAATCTTACATTGCTGACTCCACCATGGAAGTCGAATATGTAGCCACTTGTGAAGCTACTAAAGAGGCCGTTTGGCTCCGTAAGTTCTTGAGTGATCTGGAAGTTGTTCTAGATCTGGATAGGCCCATCACGCTTTATTGTGATAAGAGATGATGTTGTGACTAATTCTAAAGAACCAAGAAGCCACAAAAGAGGGAGGCATATAGAGAGAAAGTATCATCTCATTAGAGAGATAGTACAAAGAGGAGATGTGATCGTCACCAAGAAAGCCTTACAAGACAATCATGCTGGTCCATTTACGCAGACCTTACCGGCTAAAGTATTTTCGGGTCACCTAGATGGTCTAGGATTACGAGACATGCCTCACATGCTTTAGTGCAAGTGGGAGATTGTTAGGGTTTATGCTCTAAAGATGTAATTTGTAAATGGATTTAAGAAATAAATAAAAGGAAAAGTTCAATTCATTCTTGTTGTGTTGTTTATTTTATAACTTGTACATATATTTAATATCCAAGATTGCCAGATGTAATCTCGAACTGTGTATATGAGTGTCATATACGGATGGATACAAAAAGAGACGTGCAATCTAAAAAGTCCATAGATAGCAAATAAAGCTGGGTACTTTATTTGTGGTTAATCTATAGCTGCGGTCCATTCTGTAATGTACGATGATTCTATCATGAATCATTCATATGAGATATGGGAATGGAGACACATTGTATGATGTGATCATTTAGGATTGGGTCATGATCTATATGAATCTCTCACCAAGATCCGTTTACCGATAAGATTCATATATATCAACTAATGATGGCTATATGTGGGTGATCTTAATCCTAAGTGTCTTATCGACTCCTTCAGGTTAGATCGTGATCTTTGATATACCATGGGTGAGGTCGGATGCAGTTCCCGATCAATATGCTCCGTATGTTGGGATTACGGTTTAGCTTGTGGCTGGGAAGGTTTGTACACAATAGTGGAATCCACTCCTTCTTGTGAGAAGTAGACGGTAGTTCCCTTAAGGGTTGATTCGGGGCTTGGACAATATGAGCACTCTCCTAGTTCCGTAAGGAAATATGATTTTATTGTTCATTATATAATCAACGGTACTTAAAGGATATATGTAATTAGAGGGGTATAAAGGACATTATGACCCAGCTCTAATTATGAACTACTGTGGAGGATCACACCATATGTAATAGCTATATCAATGGACACCGAGTTGTATCGATCTGTGTAAAAGCGTCTACAGTTGAGAGAGTACAGCTTCAGGTTTTTAGTGGAATAATACCGGAGTTAATAATCAAGGAATATTAATTAAAGAGTTTAATTAATGATTTTGAGAATTATTGGAGTTCAAAATACTGTGGGTCCATTAGGTCCCCTTGATACCCCGATTGATTTAGGTAACAAGGGTCACGGTTAATTAATTGGATTGTCCAATTAATTGTGCTACAAAAGTGACACGTATATATTCGGGAATTAATTGAATAATGAGATTATTTAATTAATGAATGTTAATAGTTAAATTAATTAAATAATTAGATTATTTAATTATATTGATAATTATGAATTATGAATTAACTATTAATTGGAGAGTGTTAGTTGATATATGGATTTAGGTGAAGATAAAATAATAGGATTATTTTTATCTTACTAAATCATTTACCTAAGTATTTGAATTTAAGTTTAAATTTAAAATACTTATTATCATTTTTAATATATTAGATATATTTGAAAAGGATAATTAAAATATATATATCAATTATAACACAAGAGATTGTATTGGATGCAAATTGGTGTATGCACATATATAAGTGTTTGTATAGGATACAAACAAGGATATATATATGTTTTTTATATTAAGATATAGATATATAAATGCAAGTTGAAGGCATGAGATATAGAAATATGTGCAGGTGTGATATATTTATTTTTATGTGTAAAAAGTCGCTGAAGCATCTGTTAAAAAAAAATTGCTTTTGACATTGAAAAGCAACGGCATGAGTTGATTAAAAAAAAAATTAGTGGTGCAGTGTACACCATTAAAACGAAAATATATATATATCATAACTAGAATTGTTCAAGTTGGTTTTCTCTTGAGAAGAAAGAGTTTCTTCAAGTGTTTTCTCTAAATCTTCCATTCAAGTTCTTAAGATCATGACGCGTCCACACGCAGTTACCAATTCTAGGAGATAGCGAGGAAGATCGAGTGGTTTAGACAGGAGCACATAGTATTTCAGACAAGAGCACATCGTAAAGTGAAGGAGCCTCCCAACGTTGGTATGTTCTTCTGATTTTTGTTGATTACAATTTCCTGTATATACATATTGTATGTATTAGTTCCAAAAAATAATTACGATCCAAAGATCACTGGTCCCTGATACAGATTATGATCTGTATAAAAAAAATTTAAAACCTAGTTTCGCTGCGTAACCGGTGAACGGGGTTCCATAATCGAGAGCTATAGTAAAAAGTCAACGACGGGAAGTCATATTTATTAAAACTAACCTTGAGTGAAGAAAACTGATGTAGAAACTTCAACGGAGTATAGAGATTTTCTACGCAATGAAACCTGGGTTGGAAAATTTCTGGTTTGAGTCTGATAATAAACCAGGGCAACTCCGTTCAGCGGAGCATTTAAAGGGTTAGTAGCGTAAAACCCTAGGATCTCAAAAAGTGGGAAAAATCAAAAAAATAGATTTGATGACGTAGACGGCGCACTAGGGGATGCGTAGGTCGTTTCTCATAAATGGTATCGATAAATGAAGCGATAAAAGACACGTGTTAAGAGAAGAACTGAACAAGGCCGTCATAACTCCAAAACATCGCAATCATTGAGATTTCAAGTGAGGAAGCAGAATTGAATTTGCATGGCCGCCATTAAGACACGTCATCATGACAAGACATTTACTCTAGCATTAATTAGACGTAAAAAATTGAAGGGTTGATTAAAATAATTTTGTCCGGAACAAAACCCTGTTCGGCAAAAATATTTTAAGAGGGTATTGTGTATGTAAATTTTATCAGATGTATACGTCATTGACAAAGAAGATAAAATTACCAGGTGGGAATCCAAATAGGCATTCAAAAAATATCCCGCAAGATGTTATCAAAGAAGAGAACCGAGTAAATGTAAAAATAAGTATTGAACAAAACCTACTCGGGATCAACTGACGTCATATTCTACTCGAGATCAGTTAACATCACTCGGGGTTAGCTGACGTCATGTCCTACTCAGGATCATATGACATCATTCGGGACCAGATAACGTCATGTTCTACTCGGGACAAACATGAAGAAACCCGAATAAAGAAACCCAGCTCGCACACGAACCAAGAATCATGTTAAAATACACAAAGATATCTGCGTCAAATAAGAATTTCAAGATGAATAGAATACCAAACAGAAAAGGTGCCAAATCAGGCAACAATTTTATTTCTTAAAAAAAAAACTATGCATTTTTAAGGAAATAAGTCCTAACAGTATTGTCGTGAACAGTATGCACTGTGAACAGTGTCCGTGAACAGTGTGTGGTGAACAGTGCGGTGAGCAGTGCCGCCGTCACGCACATTTTTCAATTCTTCGTTTACAAGTTACATTTTTTTTTATAATACAATAATAGTAAAAAAAATAAAAATTATACAACCCATAAACCCTAAATCCACTATACCTTAAAAATTACGATCAACCATATTTAAAATAAACAATTTAATTATAAACATGCATACAATCATATAGATGGTGCCTACACATTCATACATACAGGAGCAGTGAAAATAATTTTCTGTTCCGAAGAATAAATTGGCTCTGATACCAATTGTTCGAATCCTGTTCACTGGTTATGCAGCGGAACTAGGTTTTAAAATTTTTATAGAGATCATAATCTGTATCTGGGACCAGTGAACTTGGGATCGTAATTATTTTTCGAAACTAATACATACAATATGTAAACACAGGAAATTGAAATCGATATAATCAGAAGAAGAAAATCTTACCAACGTTTGGAGGCTCCTTCACTTTACGATATGCTCCTTTCTGAACCAATCTTACCAACGTTTGGAGGCTCCTTCATTTTACGATGTGCTCCTGTCTAAACCACTCGATCTTCCTCGCTATCTCCCGGGATTGGTAACTACGAGTGAGCGCGTTACGGTATCAGGAACTTAAATGGAAGATGTAGAGAGAATTGAAGAAACTCTTTTTTCTATGTGTTTCAAAAACACAGTAGACATGAAATAAGACATACATATATTTCTTTTTTTCACTGCACATGATGCACAATATATATATAGTTTTTTTTGTATAACTGATGCCTTTTTTCTTTTCTTATTTCACGCACCTGCTATATTTTTTTTTATGAGCAAACTCTTTTCTCAAATCTATATCTCAGCATCACGCCTCCACTTGCGTTTATATATATATTATGTGTGTATCAAGTATTTGCATCATATGCAAATTCTTCTTTTGACTAATGTTTCATGTGCACACATCAATTTGCACCCAATGCAATCTCTTGTGTTTTTAATTGATATATATCTTTTAATTATCATTTTCAAATATATCTAATATATTAAAAGTGATAATAAGTATTTTAAATTTAAACTTAAGTTCAAATACTTAGATAATTGATTTAGTAATAATCTCATTATTCAATTAATTCCCGAATAAACACGTGTCACTTTCGTAACACAACTAATTGGACAATCCAATTAGTTAATTGTGACCCTTGTTACCTAAATCGATCGGGCTAGCAAGGGGACCTAATGGACCCACAATATTTTGAGCTCCAATAATCCTCAGAATCATTAACTAATCTCTTTAATTAATAGTCCTTGATTATTAACTTCGGTGTTATTCCACTAAAAACTCGAAGCTGCACTCTCTCAACTGCAGACGCTTTAACACATACCGATATAACTCGGTGTCCATCGATATAGCTATTACACATGATGTGATCCTCCACAATAGTTCATAATTAGAGTTGGGTCATAATGTCTGTTATACCCCTCTAATTATATATATCCTTTAAGTATCGTTGATTCTCTAATGGACAATAAACCCTATTTCCTTACGAAATTAGAAGAACACTCATATTGTACAAGCCCTGAATCAACCCTTAAGAGAACTACCATCTACTTCTCACAAGAAGGAGTGGATTTGTGTACAAAACTTACTATCCACAAGCCAAACCGCAATCCCAACATTTGGAGTATATTGATCAGGAAATGCATCTGACCTCACCCATGCTATATCAAAGACCACGATTTAACCGGAAGGAGTCGATAAGACACTCAGGATTAAGATCACCCACATATAGCCATATGAATGATTCAGGATAGAATCATCGTACATTACGAAATGGACCACAACTATAGATTAACCACAAATAAAGTACCCAACTTTATTTGCTATATGTGGACTCTTTAGATTGCACGTCTCTTACTGTATCAATCAGTATATGACACTTATATACACAGTTCGAGATTACATCTGGCAATCTTGGATGTTAAATATATGCACAAGTTTATAAAATAAATAGCATAAAAAGATTGAATTGAACTTTTCTTTTTATTTTTTTCATAAATCCATTTACAAATTACGTCTCTTACTGTATACATCTGTATATGACACTTATATACACAGTTCGAGATTACATCCGGAAATCTTGAATGTTAAATATATGCACAAGTTTATAAAATAAATAGCATAACAAGAATGAATTGAACTTTTCTTTTTATTTATTTTATAAATCCATTTACAAATTACATCTTTAGGGCATAAACCCCTATATGGTATTCTACTCACATTTAATAAATGGTGTCACGATGTCCATATCTATAAATGAAGTCCTCTATCGATTAACAAATGAATACCACCAAACTATCGAGGATAGACTATGCTATATAATCGTACTCATTGATAGCTCAAATGATAACACTTGCAACCATAAGTCCATCATTTATCTCACTATTGAGATAGACTCTCCGATTGTCTTCAAGTGAAAACTTTTATCAATTGACGGTTATGGATAAATTAATTCACTGTGATCCTATTCAATGCACCTAGTGCACTAGATTCTTTTGCCCAAAGACACCTCACTTTGATTATTTTAGACTCATCATAACACATTTGATCCCTCTCAAATGCTATCAGAATAATCTACAACTTTAACAAGATAAAGGCACCCAACCTTTATCTTAAGTTATGAATATTGTTCAAGACTAATTAAAGAATTGTGTCTACCTCATAAATATCCAGATGCATGAACAATTCTTCTTTTCTCATAGTCTTTTGACCTTATGATTATTTACTTTTGATAATTATAATAATTAAACTATAAATGCTATAAGATTTGTTAAACTAGAAATCACTTTTATTAATATGAAAAGATTATCAAAAATATTATTACACTCTTGCTATTGACCATAATCCTAACACAATAGAGAATTCCTCTATGATATTCTTTTATCCGTATAAAATTTCATACATATGTGTGCTTGAGTCAAAGCCTTATTCAACACTGATAAAAGCTTAGTTCTGTCTTTCATAAGCCTTCTAACATCTGTTGAGTCTGATACTTGAGTCACTATAGAGAATATGGGTGGTTTGTAGCCGTATAAGGCTTCAAATGGGGTCATGGTTAGGGCTGAATGGAAATTGGTGTTATACCACCATTCGGCTATAGACAACCAAATAACCCACTTTTAGAGTCTAACACTAGCCATTAGCCTCTCACTTTGCCCATTGGTTTGTGAGTGACAGACTGAGCTTAGGCACAATTGAGTTCCCACTAGAGGCGAAGCCAGGACTTATTGTCTAGGTGGGGCAAATTAAGTATAATTTTTGTTGGCATACCACATGTGGTACGACGACTTCAACTTGAGACATTGCCATGCTGAATGAATGTAATTTCAAACTTAAGTCATACCGGGAGTTAGTACAAAGTTTTTTAAGCAAACCTTACAATACAAAATTTTCAATTTAAATTATGTACCTAAATAAGAAAAAAATAACGATTTTTATCCTAAAAACATTTAAAATGATTCACTTCAAAACAAAGAAAAAAATAGTGAAATAAACTAAATGTGTACTTCTTCAGATTTTGGTGAACGAAGTTAGGTTCAAAATTTGTTTATTTTATTTATGAAATAAATGGAGAATGAAGAGGAAATGAAAAATTTAATGTGTTTGAGTGGCAATAAAAATATCGAGTACATTACAAAAAATATATCTATTGAGATTATCTCAATTAAATTAAATAATAAACTAGACTATTTTTATGACTTATCAACTATCAAACAATATTAATTTTGTTATTTTCTTATATTTTTATTTTTATTTTTTAAAAAACAAAGAAAATAACAAATTAAACTTATTAAAAAATTAGAAAAAGCTAGCCTGGTTTGAAGCCCAGGCTAACTTGTTAATACCTCCACCCCTGGTTCCTACCAGCTTCAATAGATGTTGCCAAAATGTGCTAGTGAAAATCTTATCTCTATCACTAACAATTGTGGTTGGAATAGCATGTAATTTGTATATCTGGTCATAACAATATTTACAATCATAAAGAAAACATTCCAACAGATACCTTGTTGTAACAACAATCTGTTAGCTGACAACAACAGACTCACTAACTTGACTGAAGAAGCTAACAGAACAATTAGTCAAGACGTAAAAGCTCGACCAAAACGGTGTCGCTTTATTAACTAACTCAATAAATAAACCTTACCTTAAAATGTTGGTGTTTTAGCCTTAGGAAAACACATATAAAAACGCTTTTGACTTCGACAACAACTAAAATTCCCAAATCACTCAAATCTATAAATCATACTAGATTCATTTTCAGAAAATACCCTCTTCTACGATACTTGAAACTGACCATATGGCCCTGTTTTTGGCAAATTGGAGTTGGAATCACAGAGTTACCCACATTCTTCTTCAATCGAGACTTGTGAAAGACATGATGCACTTAGGAATTGCTTGGTATATACAATCGGTAAGCTACCTCTACTGTATTTGCTACTATTTAGTATGGTCCGAAAAATCTAGGAGCAAGCTTAAATTTTTTGCGTATTGCTACTGTAGCCTACCTATATGGATGTAGTTTGAAATACACCCAATCACCAATACAGAATTCCCTTTCTGATCTTTTTTTATCAGCATGAAGTTTCATACATACTTGTGCTTAAGTTAAAGCCTCCTTCAATACTAATTGAAGCTTAGTTTTGTCTTCCACAAACCCTCTAACCTCTGTTGAGTCCGGTACCTAAGTCACAATGAAGAATATGGATGGTTTATAGCTGTATAAGGCTTCAAATGGGGTCATGGTTAATGTTGGATGGAAATTGGTGTTGTACGTCCATTCGGCCATAGGCAACCAAGTAGCCCACTTAGCGGGTCTGGAACTAGTCATGCATCTTAGATAATTTTCCATGCACTGGTTCAGCCTCTCACTCTACCCATTGACTTGTGGGTGGTTAGAAGAGTTTACGCATTATTGAGTCCCGCCAACTAATATAGATGCTGCCAAAATGTGCTAGTGAAAATCTTATCTCTATCACTAACAATTGTGGCTGGAATACAATGTAATTTGTATATTTGATTGAAAAACAGCTAAGCAACTTGCTGAGCTATACAATGGTAAGAGAGTGCCAGAAAATTGGCATATTTCATCAACCTATCAATGACCACTAAGATAGAATTCATATTAAGAGAGAGGATAATCCCTCTATAAAATCCATGGGTATGGTTGCCCATGGAGTAGTAGGTATTGGTAGTAGCTGCAACTATCCAGGTGGCTTGTTGTGCTCGTTCTTGCTTTATTGGCAACTGAGCATTTAGCCACTTTAGTAGACACATCTTTATCCATGTTAGTCCAATAAAAGAACAATTGTAGTCCTTTTAGTGTACCATTCATCCCTGAGTGGCTCCCCATCATTGATGAGTGGACCTTTTCTAATATCTTCTCCCTTAAGTTCCCATGACTTTCCAAATAGATCAACCCTTTGTTTCTAAGACCCTTTATGGAGAGTGAATTCCTAGTTGGTAGGTGGCTTGACCAACAATTCTAAAATCACTTTCATTGCCAATGGCTCTAGTTAATAGCCCTTCATCTATCTTGTTAGGATTATGCTCAATAACAAGAGTGTAATAATGTATTTGACAACTTTTTCATATTAATAAAGTGATTTCTAGTTTAACAAATCTTATAACATTTATATTTTAATTATTATAATTGTCAAAAGTAAATAATCATAAGGTCAAAAGACTATGAGAAAAGAAGAATTGTTCATACATCTGGATATGTATGAGGTAGACACAATTCTTTGGTTAGTCTTGAATAATATTCACAACTTAAGATAAAGTTTGGTCATCTTTATCTTGTCAAAGTTGTAGATTCTTTTGCTAGCATTTGAGTGGGATCAAATGTGTTATGATGAGTCTAAAATCGTCAAACTGTGGTGTCTTTGGGCAAAAGAATCTAGAGCACTGGGTGTATTGAATAGGATTACAGTGAAATGCTTTTTCTAGAACCGTCATTGGATAAATGTTTTCACTTGAAGATAATCGGCGAGTCTATCCCAATCATGAGATAAATGATGGACTTATGGTTGCAAGTGTTATCATTTGAGCTATCAATGAGTACGATTATATAGCATAGTCTATCCTCGATAGTTTAGTGGTATTCATTTGTTAATCGATATAGGACTTCATTTATAGTTATGGACATCGTGTTTCCATTTATTAAATGAGAGTAGAATATCATCATATGAATGTTTTGAGGTATTGGATATTAAATCTTAACGTTAAGTTTTCAATAGTGTCTATTGAAATATGGCTTCTGGACAAGTCAAAATATCCAAGTTCAAAATATGGTCATATGAGTAAATATGAGGCGGTCTATGAGCTCTTGGCGATTACTGGTATTCTTTACGAGGATACACTTTCTCCACTAAGATTATCTAGGGTATGAATGAGCAATATTAACTTATTCTATCTTTATGTAAGAGTTCAATTTTAGTTTTTTAGTGGAATGAAATAAAATTAATAGATCGGACCTGAGTGAATCATTTATTGATTGTGATTAGGTTATGTCTATTGGAGCTTAAATTTAGATAGCCCGCAAAGATTCTCAATTCACACGAACTTGTATGGATCACTTGATATATTATACCGGACCAATTTATAGGTCCATTTAGAATTGTATTAAGGCATGTGGACTTGTTTCTTTTTGTAAGAATGGGTCTAGTGCACATGTGGACCTTTTACTAAGGACCAATGAATTTAATAAAATATGAAAAATAATATATATGCCCATTTGTGGTCTGGGGAGACAAGGCTATATATATTTGCTTAATATATTGTTTTTTTATTTTATTATTTCATTAAATGGAAATTAATTAATTAATTATTACACACAGAAGCATGCATCCATATCCTGGAACATAAGGTTCGATCAAGCCTTGAAAAGTTTTAAATTTTTTCAAAACCTTGACGAATCCTGTGTATACAAAAGAATTAAAGGTGACAAGTTGATTTTCCTAGTTCTTTACGTTGATGATATACTACTCATCGGAAACGTTGACATCAGTAAAAGAATGGTTAGCAAAACAATTTGATATGAAGGACTTAAGAGAAGCAAGTTATATTCTTGGTATCCAAGTCATAAGGGATAGAAAGAATAGATCGATTGCCTTATCCCAAGCTTCATACATAGATAAAATATTGTTTAAGTTTTCCATGCAAGATTCTAAGAAAGGTATGTTACCTTTCAGACATGGAATCAAACTTTCTAAGAAACTAGTTCCTAAGAATGAGCATGAAGAGCAATTCGTGAGTAAGATTCCCTATGCCTTGGCAGTTGGGAGTCTCATGTATGCAATGCTCTGCATTAGACTAGATATTTGTTTTGCTGTTGGCATATTTAGCAGGTATCAATCGAAACCTGGTCCTAATCACAGGACGATAGTTGATCGTGTCAAAATTGTCATATATTTTGGCCCTCAATTCCATATCCTTTAGCTTGTTTTCAAGCACATTTTGGTGTCTAATGACTATATTCTTGTCATTTCAGGCATTCAATGTCTTTTCAGGTAAAAAAATAGATTTGGTGGCTAAAGGGTTGAAAATTGTAAGAAAAGCTTGTATAGCACATCCAACTTTGAAGAGTCATATCTCTATCCTTGGATTGATCCATGATTCCGTCTAAATATACTTAAAAAGCCCCAGAAGTCTAGTTTCCATCAATTTTTATGGATTGTGATTCTGATATTTCTAGAGGGAGTTATGCCCATTTTAGTAACTGATGCGCATAATGCACGGGTCCTGCGTGGGTAGCAACTAGCGCATTTGCCCGAGCACTGAGAGTCATGAATCTGACGGGATCAACTCTTAGGGATGAATATCAGCTATTTTTAGAGGGGAAAATGTGTCTTTTCATGCCCATATCATGCCCTAACCTTCCAAGCCTATAAATACATCACTTTTGCCACAAGACCCAATAATCTTTCATTCAAAAAAGTCATCCATTCATCTCACACCTCATCTTCTTCACCAAATTAAGAGAGAGAGGAGCATCCAAAGGCATCCATGGAGGTTTTTCCTCCATGGATGCCACATCATCACCACTTTCTACTTTCAACCACCCATATTTGGAGGAGTTTCAAGAGGAAAAAGCACCATACCTTGTCTATGAGGAGAAAGAGCTTCAATAGAGCTTGGAGATCTGAGATGAAAATTGGGCCACTCTCCGAGCCTAGAGATCCGGGATTGACAACCTTGGGTTTCTTCTATTTACTATTCTCTTGTTATTTTCTTTTTTGATGTGTATCCTCATTAGGGAAATATGTAAACCCTAATATTAGTTCCATTTATTTGATTGACTTGTATTGATTCCTTCTTTTATTGTCCTATTCAATTTTCACTTAATTAATTCTTGACTTGTATTGAGTAGGATTGACAACCCAACACTTGATGCATGTTTAGGAATAACTATTGTCTTCACATTCATGGCATGTAGGGTAGAAATCGATGTGTGTTTATGATTGGGATTAGGAGTAGATTAATGTAATTTAGAAGTAGATTAATTAAGCATCCCATGACTGTTCATATGTCGATGGACTATTCGAAATGTGTGTTTTAGATAGGCTTGAGTGATGTTGTTTGTTTGGGTAGAACTCATGAATAGCATACACTCTGCATTTGTGGTTTTCGGTTCCATAAACCTATATGCTTACGCGACCCTTGAGTGTTGCTTGTACGATACCCTCTCGACGAGTAGCATTCAGGTCGCGACTCTTGGTCGTTGCTTGTACGATACCCTCTCGGCGAGTAATGGTCGAGGGTCCATTAATGCTTAATGCTTCCATTGGTTATTGCTCACACGTGACAGGTGAGTAACCATTCGTGGTCGATCTTGTGTTTATCTCTTTAATATATGTGCTTAAACGTGGTCCTTAGTAGTTGCTCACGCGATACATCCTCGATGAGTAGAGTTAGAGGACTAGTCGACTCTCCCACTGTTATATCTAGAGGTTCCACTTAAGGCTAGGTTGAACCCAATATAGGAGTGTCTTTACGGTTAGTTATTTTAGGTGGCGCGAATATTTTGGGTGGTCATTAGTACCATATGTATCCATTTTCTTGCGTCTCTCCTATCCATGTATTTTATATTTATCATTTTAATCACCATTCTAATCTCTCATATTCTCTTATGTTTTCTTTACTTGTTCTTGTTCTTGTTCATACACACATACTCAAATGCTTACACTTCACACACACCACTCTCGCCCTTGCCATGTTCTCATTTACATTGCTTTCAATAATCACTAAAACGAGAGACAATTGACGAATAACACCTCCCTGTGGACGATACCCTCGCTTGCTGCGTCACTAGTTTTCAAAACTTTAGAGCACATTGTGTAAGACCTTTTATAAATATTCTTTTTATATGCAAATTCTTAATGACGGAAAAAACGTTTATCACCAGCCAAACATATTTTCAAGTATCTTAGGAGAACGAGAGATTATATAATTGTATACTCTGGAGGGGATTTAATTCCCGTTGGGTATACACATTCTGATTTCCAATCGGATTCTGACTTCAAAAGATCAACATCAGGATCTATGTTTACACTTAGAGGATGAGCAGGCATTTGGAGTAGTATCAAGCAATTTTGTATTGCTGACTCCATCATGGAAGCCAAGTATGTTGCCGCATGTAAGGCTGCCAAAGAGGATGTCTGGCTTCGCCAATTCTTGATTGACTTGGAAGTGATTCCTGATGCGAATAAGCAGATCACTATCTATTGTGACAATAGTTGAGCAGTGTCTAATTTGAGAGAACCAAGAAGTCATAAGAGAGGGAAACACATTGAAAGAAAATATCACCTTTAAAGGGAAATTGTGCATAGGGGTGACGTGACGATTACCAAGATCCTGTCAGTAGAAAATCTAGCGGATCCCTTCACAAAGGCTCTTCCACAGAAGAGTTTTGATGGGCATCTAGAGAACATGGGGATGAGAGATATGGCACACTTGCTATAGAACAAGTGGGAGATTGTTAGGATTATGCTCAATAACAAGAGTGTAATAATGTATTTGACAATCTTTTCATATTAATAAAATGATTTATAGTTTAACAAATCTTATAACATTTATAGTTTAATTATTATAATTGTCAAAAGTAAATAATCATAAGGTCAAAAGACTATGAGAAAAGAAGAATTGTTCGTACATCTGGATATGTATGAGGTAGACACAATTCTTTAGTCAGTCTTGAATAATATTCACAACTTAAGATAAAGGCTAGGCTTCTTTATCTTATCAAAGTTGTTGATTCTTTAGCTAGCATTTGATTGAGATCAAATGTGTTATGATGAGTCTAAAATCATCAAAGTGTGGTGTCTTTGGGCAAAAGAATCTAGTGCACTTGGTGCATTGAATAGGACCACAGTGAAATGTTTTATCTAGAACCGTCAGTGGATAAAAGTTTTCACTTGAAGATAATCGGAGACTCTATCTCAATCCTAAGATCAATGATGGACTTGTGGTTGCAAGTGTTATCATTTTAGCTATCAATGAGTACGATTATATAGCATAGTCTATCCTCAATAGTTTGGTGGTATTCATTTGTTAATCGATAGAGGACTTCATTTATAGATATGGACATCGTGGCTCCATTTATTAAATGAGAGTAGAATATTATCATATGAATGTTTTGAGATATTGGATCTTAACGTTAAGTTTTCAATAGTGTCTATTGAAATATGGCTTATGGACAAATCAAAATATCTAAGTTCAAAATATGGGCTCTTGGCGATTACTGGTATTCTTCACGAGGATACACTTTCTCCATTTAGATTGTCTAGGGTATGAATGAGCAATATTAACTTATTCTATATTTATTTAAGAGTTCAATTTTAGTTTTTTAGTGGAATGAACTAAAATTAATAGATCTGACCTAAGTGAATCATTTGTTGATTGTGATTAGGTTATGTCTATTGGAGCTTAAATTTAGATAGCCCGCCAAGATCCCCAATTCACACGAACTTGCATGGATCACTTGATATAGTCTACTAGACCAATTTATAGGTCCATTTAGAATTGTCTTAAGGCATGTGGACTTGTTTCTTTTTGTAAGAATGAGTCTAGTGCACATGTGGACCTTTTATTAAAGACCAATGAATTTAATAAAATATGAAAAATAATATATATGCCCATTTGTGGTCTTGGGCGGCAAGGCTATATTAGCTTAATATATTGTTTTTTATTTTATTATTTAATTAAATGGAAATAATTAATTAATTATGTAATTAAAAGTCAAAATCTTTTACCTAGTAGGAGATGATCTCCTAGAGTCATATTATTGTTGGTATTATGATAAGTATCAAATACTATATCTGATAAGTAGATAAATAATAGAAATTCATTTATCTAGTCAAATTAGGAAGTATTTGATTTCTATTAGGACTCTAATTGACAATTGGTCAAATTAAGAAGTTTTTGTTTTAGTCACAATTTAATTTATATTCAATAATTTGTTATTGAATAAATACACTATTTGAGTTGGATTAGGAGTCTTGGTGTGTAAACGAAATCCTATTTTTAAGAGGATTGAATCCAAATTTTAATAGGAGTCTTGGTGAAGTAGAAATCCTCTTTCTATGAGGATTTTCGGCCACTTATATATACTCCTATATAGAATTTCGACCAAGACCTAATTTTTCGTGTGAGAAGTTGTTTTTTATCTGTCTTTTATAGTTATAAACAAAAACTTCGTCCAACTCATAGCTATTGTGTATTGAATTCGGCCAAGGAGAAGAGAAAAGAGGAACGTTTTGTTTTCGATAGTGCACTAGTAGCCTTTACATCAAAAGTTTTGTGTACAACATCGAATCAAGGTTCACACGAGTTTCAATCAAATAGATTGATAATTCACAAGTGACCGAGCGTTCTTGGGTTTTCTTTTGGAGGATTATTGTGACTAACAAAGAAGAAGATTTTGTTTGTTTCCATCCTCAGGTATACAATTAAAAGAAGGGGAGCCCACACTTCTAGGTTATTCATGTTCGTGATTGGATTGGAAGATCTTACGGATTCAATTCGACGCTAGTTCAATCGTCACGAAAAAAAAGGTACGATACTTTTAATATACTTCAATTAATCTAGGGTTAAGGTTCTTTCTATTAAAGAAAAAAAAAATATCAAACCCTAATTTTACACTTCTGTCGCGTTTTTTAACCGATTTTCCCTACATATCTCATGTACCTAAGCTAGCTGAAAAGAGGTTAATGTTGCTAACGTTCCTTCCTCTTATTGCATAACTCTAGATAAGCCATCAGACACTAAGTTTTAACTTCCATTCTTATAGGTAATCTTATAATCAAACCCCAATAGTTTAGAGGGCCATTTTTGTTAGAGTATGGTTGAAATTTTCTACTCTAGGAAGAACTTAAGACTTTGATGATTAGTTTTAATAATGAATTTAATCCCATATAGATAGGTTTTACACTTCTGCACCACATACATTATCTCTATCAGCTCATTCTCATAAGTAGATAGTCTCATTTTCTTATATGGCAATGGTTTACTAATAAAAGCAATAGGCCTTTTTTTCCTACATCAGTATTCAATATTGCCTCAATACCACTATCACATGCTTCTGTCTCCATTGTAAATGGTAGGGACAAATTAGGTAAGGCTAACATTGGGTTGGTAGACATAGCTGTCTTAAGAGCTTCAAAAGCCTTTTCATCTAGTTCCCCCTGCTTAAAATAGTTTTTCTTAAGTAAATCAATAAGATTTTTACTATTGAGTCCATAATTCTTCATAAACTTCGTATAATAACTTGTAAGCCCTGAAAATTGCCTTGATGCCTTAACCGAGGTTGGCCTAGGCTAATCAAGCATGCCTTGAACCTTGTTGATAGCAGCTGCCACACCCTTAGCCGAAATGATGTGTACCAAATACTCTGATTCAAACCTGCCAAATTCACATTTGTTTTTTTTTTCTCACAATTAATCGGTGATGCCTTAGGATTTCTAGAGTAAGTTTAAGGTGGTCTAAGTGCTTATGCATGCTATTACTGTAGATTAGGATGTCATCAAAGAATACTAGTGTCATTTTCCTAAGAAAAGTTCTGAAAATGTCGTTCATGAGACTTTGAAAGTTGCTGGTGCATTGGTGAGGCTAAATGGCATCACACAGAACTCTTAATGTCTTTGGTAAGTTGTAAACACCGTCTTGTGAACATCTTCATTCGTCACCCAAATTTGGCAGTAACCCGCTCTCAATTCGGACTTAGTAAACACCCATACTCTATTCAACTCCTCTAGGAGTTCATATAAGAAATTTATCATTAACGGTAATCTTGTGCAACTCCCTTTAAGCTAAACAAAAGAGTTACGACCCATTTTTCTTCTTCATAAGTAGTATTGGAGATGTAGAAGTATTGGTGCTATGGTGTATGATCCCACTATCAAACATCTCATTTACTATCCATTTTATTTCATTTTTCAAAATATGTGGTTGCCTATAATTCCTAACATTAATTGGCATGTTAGTGGAACTAGGGATATATGGTGGTCATGAGCTCTAAAATAGGCTTAATTTCAGTAATTATCTCCCTAACTCTCTTCCATTTCTATAGAGTGAGTTGCACCACTGTTTTAGCTCTTTCTTGATCCTTCTCAAGTTAAGCTGCGATTTTTTTTCCTGCTATAGAATTAATTATGCACTTCTCCTTAATTCCATTAAGTTCCCCCACCCCCTCACCCTTTTAAAATGCATACTTAGCTAGCATCAAGCATAATAGACTTAGAAGCCTCATTTCCTTAGAAAACTCAACTCTTTGCATTGACCAAGCAAAAGCCTTGCACTTATCTTGGATGTTGATTTTACCTTCCCCATCACCCAAAAGACATATGTGTCCTCTACTCTAACTCTCGTGAACTTTGATGTTTCGAGATCCAAAATATTATGAGTGGAACCACTATCCACTAATATAGTGATATCCATATTCTTCACCTTCCCTCGAAGTTTAATGGTTTGGATTCTCATACTTCCCATCAAAGCATGATGGGAAATGGTGAATTTCTCTTCAACCTCATCTACTACCCCCTCTTTAGGTTTTATAAGCTCTTCCACTTCCACTTAAACACCCTCATCCTCTCTACAAAGTATATACTATTATTTTTTATTGCATTGGTGGCCAAATGTGTGTATATCATCACAATTGTAACAGAGACATTTGTCTCTTCTTGCTTTCATCCCAACCGGGGTAAGTCTCTCAATGGGAATGGGTTCTTAGTTTTTCTTTTTGGGTAAGTAATGGTTGGTAGGCTGTTTTGTGGGTTTAAAGGGTTCCATTTTTTATTTGAGGGTTGCTAGTTTGTGTTTTATGTAGCAATAGGACTTGTTTTAGTGGCCACGACTTAGTTCTTTTAGCCTTTATTGAAGCCTTATGTAATCTAGCTAGGTGTATGGCTGTTTTAAGGGTTGTATGCTTGAACATCTTCACCATATTTCTGATTTCCCCTTTCAAACCATTTAGAAAACTAGAAAGGAAAAATTCCTCATTTAAACCCAAGTTTTTTGCCAATAATCTTCACTGAATTTCTTCAAACCTGTTAATCAATCACTATAGATTTCTTTCACAAATGGTACAATCCCCTAATAACATCATCTTGATTAACATCTAGAAACTTGATTCATAAAGCCTCAGTATATTCCTCCTATCTCATACATTCTCTTAATGCATCGAATGACTGGAATGAAGTTACAACCCTCTTTTCAAAATGAATTGAGGCAACTTATACCTTTTGATTTGGTCATATATGATGAATAATAAAAACTTATCACACTTACGAATCCAAGATTTTGGATATTTGCCATCAAACTTAAGAAAAGAGAGTTTATGAGGTCATAAGCTTGACTACAAAAATACTTTGTTAGAATAGCTAGACCAATCGTGGTACCTTGGTTCTCTTTTAGATCCAACTAGTTCTAAACATTGGATACCTTTAACACTCCCATTAGATTCTTCTAAATCCACCTGATTCAGTTTTATAGCCATTAGATCTTGCACTTAGAAAGTTGGTTGGCCATTTCCAGTTTAAATGATTCAAAACCATCTTCAACCTTTGAATCCTTCCATCTATTTCCACATTTTGGCCTCCAACTTAGCTAAATGAGCCTCCAAGTAATGGTTTTAAAAATCCTCACAAGTACACAAGTCGAATGGCTCGTATAACGGCTTAAGCAAAGGTTCGTTCCTCAGGGAAAGAGAAGAATATTGGTCAAACTAACAATTCTATAATCGATGTACTATATGTGTGTGAAAATAAAATTGCATATCGCATTTGGTTGGGAACAAGTGATTTTAAGAGTATTTTGAAAATAAACCAAAGCAAAAAAAATGTAAATTCAACCATAACACAAGAAAATGTAAAGAAATGGTAGAGATCGTTAGGATGAGACCATTATACGAATACTCAATATTCTAAATTAGTCACATTAAGCACTTCAATCCAAATTTAGGGCTTGTTCTTTAAAGATATTAACAATTGAGATTTGGGGTTGTTCCCATTACTCACACAAGGTCATGTGACAAGTAATAACTTATTTTCACATAAAAACTCTAAGCCAAGTTAACATAACAAGGTCGTGCATACATCAAATTTCCCATTTACTAAGCTTGTAATCAAGATTCAAGTAGAAAGGTCCTTCAAATTTAAATCCCGATTTTATAAGTAATCTAATCCACCAACCAACATTAATTAAGGTCACAAAATAACATAAGCAAATAGAGAAGAATAGTTAGTTCAATAAATGAAACTAGTTGGTCAACATAAGCCCTCATCTTGCACTTTGTAGTTCATAAGATCCTCTTGACATGTTGAATATCCTTTTCTAGCTTCAAGAATCTCCCAAAGACTAATGGACTTGGTGATGAGAAGTGTGTGAGGTGATGAGAGTTGTTTTTGTGTGGTAAGGATGGTTAAATATGGAGTTTTGGGTGTTTATGGTTAAGAGGTGGCTTGGTGGTGATGGGGCTGGTTACTCCTGGACAGGGTTGAAAATGAGGTTTAAATAATGTTTCCAAAAATTAGAGCATGAGAAGGTAAATTACCAACATACCTTAGAAGGACAATTACAAATAGATCCATAAGGGGTATTAGGTGTAATTTCACTAAAGGATTGAAATGTAATTTTACAAAATTCAGATATTTAGTTTGCTGCTTGCCAAAACAAAGATTCCAACTTGAACATGTCTCTAGTACATTTTGTTATACAAGTGTCGCACCCAGCAAGACGGAGGCTTGTCCATGAATATTATTGGTTCATTTTCACAGCGGTGCTTCGCGGTAGGTCGAGACGACAACATAATCGTGAAATTCTCTATATTTTCTACTTTTGTAGTGGTGCTTTATGGAGGAACGAGATGACAACGCTTCTTCGAAAATACAGGTCTTGTTGGGTGGCGTTGCTTCACGTCTTAACGGGATAAAGACGTCATTGTGTTTTGGTGAAAGGAAAAAGATAAAGTCTTCACATGGTTTGGTTTGGTGAGACGAAGAGGATGAAGTTAAGTCACATGGTGTGTCTAGCAGATCATTGGGGTGATTTACCCTCTTTTGCAATCATAGGCCTTATCTTGGTGAGCTTACCTCACCTAATAGTGCCACCAATTGGGTCTACTTTTGTCTTCTTGCTTGGGTGTATTTACAAGTGGGTTGAGAAGCATTTAGAAGCTCGATAGACCAACCGCCCCAAAACTCACCGTTTCACTTAATGATGCGGCATGGGATACTGGTGAATTACATTTTCGGTTATCCACTCTTAAACCGTAATAACTTCAATATTTACTCGACTTTTACGGTTCTATCTCTTGATTCTCCAAAAATACACCAGTCTTTTCGAAACTCCAAATTCACCTAAAACACTTATCTACATCATTAAAAACTTGGTTTTACCTAAGAAACGAGCACGAAACAATAGGAAATGAAGGCCTAAAATATGTATAGAAATGGTATGATCAAATACACCCAACCCTATATATTGCTCGTCTTTGAGCAAAATCGAATTGAAACGACACAAAATAAAAACACACAAGATTCAACACAAATAAACATGACTCTTACAAACATACAGTCAAACACTCACAAACTTACGAAGCCAAATAAGATAAGATGCTACTTGAGTTGGGCGAATGAGGAGCAATGTGTGCAAAAACCGATGAGTGGAGACTAGAATAATGCAGTCTCACACTCAAAATGCTAAAACTTCAAAAGCAACACACTCTCATGCATCGGATGTAATCCGTATCGACTCTATCATCGCTAGATTTCTCTCATTTTTTACTCGGAACCTAGGCGAACACTTAACCAATATATGCGAATGAGTTATATGCATGGGAAACCAAAATGTAATCGCATGAGAATTTTCAAAACATAGCACATATTTTCTAGTTATTGGTCTCATGAATTGAATTGTAGTCATGAACGTGAAAAGAGCACGCCTTGACGTTCCTATGGTAAGGTGTTTTAACTTTAAAGGTCTTTCCTATGGGTTGTAATGGGGCCACAATTGTGTATGAAAGAAATGCAATAGGATGCCAAAAGCTATTGATAATGCTAAGGTGTTTTAACTTTACAACACTACTTTGAATTACTCTACTAGCTTTGGAATTTTTGAAACTTAAGTGTTTAAGCCTTGCCTTTACATTGAACTAATATGCCACATTTCTTTGCACTCTTATTTTTAAGTACATTATAATTGAATTAAAGCTTTTATCAACTATGCATGACTCTCCTCTTTTTCTGAACTCTCTCGGCTTGCTTGTCTACTCCAAGACTTGTAAATTGCCATTGTTTCAATCTGATAGTATGCGAAATCTAGCTTCATCAACTCAAGCTACAAAAACAAGCTTCCTCTAGAAGCTAGTAGAAAACCTCCACACTAAAATACATATTAGAAAGTTCACACTTACAACAATAAATGCAATCAAAACACATATGCAAAACTAGCTTCTCTAAAGCTGAACAACACATAATAAAAAAAAAATACAAATATCTTTAAAACCCAAGTTAGAGCTTTCAATTAGAGAGTCATGTTTGAACACTAGACCAAGCATTCCGTAGGGATCACCTAGTAATATTTCCAAACAAAAGACACTCTTATCGAAACTACCTACTTGGATTCTTATCAATCAAGGATGCCTTAATCAAAATAGGATTGTCAGTATCTTTAAGCATCCAAACCATTTTATCAAGCATGCATTTCTTTTTACTACTACAAAGGTCCTTAACTAGATTAATTTCATCTTTTCTCACCCAAATTTATCTAACTTTCTTTACATTTTTCTTGTGCATGTTACTCCCTAATTTGTATTGTGCATGGAATTTATAGCATTGTGATTTGATAGCAAAAATAACAAATTAGAGCAAAGTTAGAAAAGTTGCCGCTAGAGTGAATACTCTTTTGAGATGAGGCTTGCTTGACTCCTTTGTTCTTGTTCTCTCTCTTCTTGGTTGCACCTTTTTTTCTAATAGCTTGAGGATGGCTCATATTACCTTGAGTAATGCAAAGCTTGATTACTTCATTTGTCTTTGCTTGCTAGCTTCTCTTGTTAAGGACTTGATCGATTGTTCAGTTCTTTATAGTTCTACAATGTAGTCGCACTCCTTCACCTTTACAATTTTTAAATCTTACTCTTTTCCTTCAATTTCCTACTTCATCAATTTTATCTTCCTTCCAAATTCTTTATTCATCTCATCTTTCTCATAGGAAGTCTCTGCTACTTTCTTTCGAAGCAAATCTCTCACATTTTTTCTCAAATCGATCTCTAACATCAATTCCACATTCCGACTCTTTAGCTCATTGATTTATGAGGATGCTTGCTTCTCAGGGTTTTTTCATCTTGAACACCTTTTTCACCTCTGTATTCAAAAATCTTGAGGAACTCATCAAAATATTTATTTGAACATCTCGAGTAATCTTCTGACTGAAGCATATCAATGATAAAACAATCAACCGAACCAATGGCTTGTAATGCAAGCTCAAAGACTTTAAATTCAACCCTCTCGTCCAACACCTTCATTGAAAGCTTGCCATCGTTGACATCAAACTTTGTCCTAGAAGTAGCCATGAATGATCTATCTAATAAGATTGGGAAGTCTTTCTCCCTTGTTGACTCCTCTTCCATGTCCAACACTATAAAATCCTTAGGGATAATGAGCTTGTCAATTTTTTTGAGAATGTCTTCAACTATTCTGTCGGTTACACTTCTCTACTGATAGTTCTATGTTAGCCTCCCATACACACCATAAACTTGAAGAGCTATCTTGTAAGTTATTGTTCCTCCGTATTGTTAACCAAAACCTATGTGAAATAAGTGAAGCCAATATGATAGGATGACACCTTGTACTTGTCTGTGATCATATATGTAGGACAATGTGCCATAAATATTTGTTATCACTCCCATGCCTTATGGAACGGTCCTCATTCTTCTTCCAAAATGCAATAGTCTTAACCTAAAGCTCATTGGTCTTCTTTGTGAGAAAGAATTTGTTAAAGAAGACACTGCATACTTGAGCCTAAGCAGTGAGTGAGCCAGGTTGAAGTGCCATCAGCAATTGTTTCTCCATATCCTTCAAATAATACTAAAAGTGTCTTATTTGTAGTTGATCGTTATGAACACCCATATTGGGAATGTCTACAACACTCCATTGTACTTATTCTTAAACTGTTAGAAGTTTTCAGAGAGGAGTCTGTAGAATGATGGAAGAAGGTTGACATGTGCATTTTAGATGATTGATATTTAAAGGCTTGTAGCATACGCTCATTGCTATCGTGTTCCCTATGAAAGTGGCTTAGCTAGGATTTTTATTTTTAGGTTTAGTTTTTGATTTTTGTTTTCTTAGTCTTGATCGAAGGCTAGCAAAAGATAGGTTTAGGGGTACTTGATCGGTCTATTAATATATATGTTTTTCTCCTTTGTTTCCTAAGTAATAAGCTTGTTTCTTTAGTATTTTAGGCTATTTAATTTGTTTATTGAGCATGTGTAGGTCATTTTCCATAAAGATGAGGTGTTCGGTAATATTTACAAGGAATAAAGCTTAACGATAAGAAAATAGACAGTTTTGTCATCTACCGCAATGTGGGTTGCTGCCAGTGCAGAACATCAAACTCAGCATAGCCAGCAGTGAAGTCCAGGCATGCTATCTTTTCTAGCTGCAGTCAATACCGCTACCAAGTTCCAGTTTCCGCAGCGGTCTATGCCGCGTAAGAACCCAGAGAGCACACTACAGTGAGTGTCGCGGCCTGTGCATGTGTCCATGCCATGGTACATGAAACGGTTGTGCCTATTCCTTGTTTTCTAGTGAATTCTGAAACTCTATTCAGTAGAGGACCTATATATATATATAAATATATTTCTTATTCTTTTTCAACAAAGACACACACATTATTGCTCTCTCAACCATTATTCTACTTTACACAATCACCTTATACAATTCTCTCATCATCTTTACACATCGAAGATTCGAAGGCTAAGAAGATTGTAATCGAAGACTTGAAGATTTCAACGGGTTTCATCTATTCTTTTTCTTTTCCTTTTATTTTCACGATATGTAACTAATCTCATAACTAGAGAATCAATGTGAACCTTTTGTGAATGCTCATGTATGGATTAATTATTATTTCATCAATTCAATTCTTGATTTATTCATTACGTTTAATTGCTCGACTCTTATTAGTTTTAATTTTCATTCACACCATAGATCAAAGGTGGATGATTATTTGGCATGAATTCAGAGTTAAAATTATCTGAGAATTAGGGTTAGCATATATATCAAAACCTAATCATGATTAATGCTCATTTGAATAAATAAAGTTTGTCTTTAGTATAGATCAAAGCAACATTTAGATTTTGGTTCTTTATTCTTATACTTAACGGGTTTCCGATTATTGTTCACACCATAGATCAAAGGGTGAATGGTGGTTAGGAACACGTGACTCATCCCACGATCATACGATAATAGTCATATCAAGTTTTTGATATAAGTAAATCTTGTTTATAAAATAGTACTCGCAAGTGAACGAATCGTGAAGATAAAGTATAACGACAAGTAAGGATTGTTCTCATGAGAAAAAGAGATTTATTGATGGAAAACTAAGTTTAGTTAAAGCTAAACTAAAAGTAAAAAAAAAAGATTTTTTGATTGATTAAACTAAAACTAAATTAAGAAAACAATTAAAAATAATTGTTTGTGATCAATGGAAAGAAATCACAAGGTCATCAATGATCCCCGATTATGAATACTCAATGTATGGAATTAAATTGTAAACAAAATTAAATCAATTCAATGGTTCATTCTTTATCTTTAATATGACTATTACCGTACGATCGCGGGATGAGTCATGTATTCCTAACCACTATTCACCCTTTGATCTATGGTATGACCAATAATCGGAAACCCATTAAGTATAAGAATAACAAAACCAAAATATAAACTTTGCTTTGATCTATGCTAAAAATAAAATTTTATTTATTCAAGTGAGCATTAAACAAGATTAGGTTTTGATCTATACTTTAACCCTAATTCTCAAATAATCTTAACTCTGAAATCATATCAAATAATCATCCACACTTTGATCTACGGTGTGAATGAAAATTAAAACTAATGAGAGTCAAGCAATTAATCGTAATGAATAAATCAAGAATTGAATTGACGAAATAATAATTAATCCAAACATGAGCACTCACAAAAGGTTCACATTGACGCCCTAGTTATGGGATTAGTTACACATCAATAAAATAAAAAGATAAGAAATAGAATAGATGAAACCCATTGAAATCTTCAAGTCTTTGATTAAAATTTTCTTAGTCTTCGAATCTTCGTTGTGTAAAGATGATGAGAATTGTAAAAGGTGTTTGTGTAAAGTAGAATAATGGTTGAGAGAGCAAGAATATATATGTCTCTGTAAAAAAAGAATAAGATATATATATATATATAGGTCCTCTATAGAATAGGGTTTTTCAGAATTCCATAGAAAATAAGGAATGCGCACGACCGCTCCTTGTACCGCGGCACGGACACATGCACAGGCCGCAACACTCACGGCAGTGTGCTCTTTGGGTTCTTGCGTGACATAGACTGCGGTGAAAATTGGTACTTGGCTGAGGTATTGATCGTGGCTAGAAATGATAGCACGCCTGGACTTCACCGCAGGCTATGCCTCGGTTGATGCTCTGCAGGGGCAACAACCCATACAGTGGTAGATGACAAAATTGACTATTTTCTTGTCGTTAATCTCTATTCCTTGCAAATATCACCGAACACCTCATCTTTAAGGAAAATGACCTACACATGGTCAATAAAAAAAATTAAATAACCTAAAATACTCGAGAGACAAGCTTATTAAATAGGAAATGGGGGAGATATATATATATATAAATAGACCGATCAAATACACCAAAATCTATCTTTTGCTAGTCCTCCAGCAAAACTAAGTAAACAAAAATCAAAAACTAAACCTAAAAATAAAAATCCTAGCTAAGCCACATGCTACAAGCCTTTAAATACCAATCATCTAAACTACATTCGAAATGTGTCCATATTGAAACAATGTATGCAAAAGCCAATAAGTAAAGACTAAAGTTAAGTCATAAAACTAAATGCATTGCTCAATTTTTAATGAAAAACCCACACTCAAGATGTTCTAGTTTCAAAGTCTCATTCACTAAATACCATAGATGTAATTCGCCTTGACTTTAATTCTCATAGGACATCTCTCATTATTTCACACAGAACCTTGGTAAATACACTCATCAAGCATATGCGATAGAAGTTATGCACAAGAAATTTTCTAGTCTTGATCGCATATGAATATATATGTCTCATCTTTAAGGAAAATGATATACACATGGTCAATAAACAAATTAAATAACCTAAAATACTCAAGAGACAAACTTATTACATAGGAAATGAGGGAGAAATATATATATATATATATATATATATATAGATAGATATAAATAGACCGATCAAATACACCAAAATCTATCTTTTGCTAGTCCTCCAACAAAACTAAGTAAACAAAAATAAAAAACAAAACCTAAAAATAAAAATCCTAGCTAAGCCACATGCTACAAGCCTTTAAATACCAATCATCTAAACTACATTCGAAATGTGTCCCTATTGAAACAATGCATGCAAAAGCCAATAAGTAAAGACTAAAGTTAAGTCATAAAACTAAATGCATTGCTCAATTTTTAATGAAAAGCACACACTCTAGATGTTCTAGTTTCAAAGTCTCATTCGCTAAATACCATAGATGTAATTCGCCTTGACTTTAATTCTCACAGGACATCTCTCATTATTTCACACAGAACCTTGGCAAATACACTCATCAAGCATATGCGATAGAAGTTATGCACAAGAAATTTTCTAGTCTTGATCGTATATGAATATGTATATATATATATATATATATATATATATATATATATATATATATATATATATATATATGAGAAAGAACAATTGATTTATATGCAGAAGATCTCATGAAAAGAATCAAGCATTATGAACAAGATAAACACATGATTTACTTATACTTTCATAGCAAGGATAACCAGCAGATCAATTAGACTTAATTAAGGTTGTAATGGGGTCATAGGGTGAAGGTTAAGAAAGAACAAAAAAAATAGGATTTCAAAAACCTAGGACCATACCGATAGAGTCTTCAATTACCCTTACGACTTCGTACAAAACCCTTTGTCTTCGTTGATCTCATTGTAAATGGAATATTGCCGCTCACCACTGTCCAATTCTTCAAAATTCACTATCCTCCTTGTCAATCTCCTTTTGAGTTGATACAACATTTGCAATCTAATTGACTTAATTGCACTCATCAACAATCTATTTTCTGATTCTCTCAACACACCATTTATTTTGGTGGCAACTTTTCTATTTTTTTTTTGGAATACTTCATACTCTAGAATCAGAAAATTACATAAAAATTTATAACTATCAAAATTTCTTTTTTGGATTGAATGTAGCTCTTCCTTTATCGACCTCTGCTTGAATTTGCATAAAAATCACGTGCAGAACTATCATATCTCCTTCACATTCTCAAAGCATGATCCCAAGCTATAAGGTATGAATATAATATAGGCTACATTGGTTACAGTTAATACGATAAAGAAAGAAAAAGGCTTAGCTAGTGTTTGGCTTCAAATAGGGCTATAGAGCACACACAAATAAGGGTAGGAAATATTTATTACCTTTAAAGTAGTTCAAGCACACGTAGTCTAATCATCACTTCCACTAGTTCGACTTGCTCAAGATCAAAATTAACATGTGAACTCATTCAAGATGAAAATTCTATAATGCTCAATGTACAACATATAGAGATCTAATCTAATGCTAAGAACCTACTGAGTGTTTAGGAGTAGAAACAAAATATCTTTCATAATATGTTATTTATGTACGTTTTTTGGCTTAATGAACTCACAAGGGTAGTCTTCACTATTAATCATGGCAATCCAACAAAGCTTACTATCCACTATCACATCAAGAGCAAGTCATAATTTTTTTTGAAAAAAAAATACACTACTCTAAGTTGCAAGAAGTTAGTGTAAACTCAGTGATTAATGCATATCATCTCTAGGGCATAGATCAAAGCATATGATCATGGATCACACCCCCAAACATAAACTCAACATTGTCCCCAATTCTGACAAGTGAGGAAAGATGAGAGGGGCAAAAAATCAAATCCAAAATAAAAATAAAGAATAAAAAATACCCATAATACCAAAATCCAAGTTAAAACAAAAATGACAACAAGAAAATAAAAATGAAATTCAAAATAAAAACAAAAATAGTTCAAAAGAAAAATAATGAAAAATAAGATAAGAAATGAAAGAAAAATGCATATCCTCTCTACGAATCTCCATCCTTGTTAAAAAGGTACAGAACCTCGGTCCCCTAGTCTGAATCCGGATCACGATGTTGTTTCTTCATTGGTACTCCATAGCCGAAACCCAGCTGCTCATACAAAGAACTGCCACCTACCTAGAAATCTGGCCCTGGAACTGAAGTCTGGAAGAACACAACACCATTGTCAGCCATAGAAAATTGGCTAACCATTGAACGCAGCTCATTAATACTCGAATGAACACAATCAAAATGCATGTTCAGTCACCCTTCTATCTCTCTGGAGCGCCTTTCCATATGGTTCTGCATAGCCTGAAACATAGAATCAAATGATGTACCTCGTGGCTTAGCGGCATCTGGATGCACGTTAGGAATCAATGTTAGCTCATGAATCTGTAATTGGTCCTTTCGCATGTCTCTGCTCTCCATACTGATCTATGGTAGGTAAGCGTTGAGCGTCACACAACTTGTTCCAATGTGCCAATGCCATCATACTGGGTGCATGCTCCTCCAATCCGGCATCCACTTCAACACCTGCCTCCCGACAAAAAGCTGTGATCAAACACAGAAATACCATCGAAGACACGTCCTCATAACTACTGTTATAAATTACCAGGAATATCACACGACCAATATCAACCGGTCGGCCAGTCACTATCCGATGCAGCAGCAGGGCAGGCTCATAAAATAGCTCAGTCCGATATTGTGTAGGCCTCAATGAATATGATGAAAAAATGTTTCAGGATGCAACATCGACCGTCAAGTCCCTCTGATATAACCGAACCAACTGGTTTCACTCCCCATGTCCATCCAAATGAAGCATATCAACCATCATCCCCTAGAACTAATTAAACTCATCTATTGCTTTTATCTCACTATTGGTATAAACATGCACATCTGGGGCCGTAAAATACTAATTGATAGCATGCGGTGAGATGTGAACTTTGACCCCTTAGACCAGAACCAGTTCTCCACTAAGAAACCTCTCTGATGTCGTACTCGTATAGAACTCGACCACTATACTCCTATTAGGCTTGGGAGGATATTGAACGAACCATACCCACTGGCGAGTAGCCACAACCCTAGAAACTAGTGTATCTACCAAGCTTGGCACGTCAATGCCCTTTTCTATAATCCATGCCTAACTTTGAATTTTGAAGCTCGATCCTGAACATTTTTGTGTTGAGCGTAAGACGTGGGAGAATGGAACCCTTGCCTCTAGAAGTGTTGCTTATATATGGTCTCTTAGTTGGATTAGTTTTTGCCATTTGTACAAAAAAAAAACAAACAAAAATATTAATGTTTGGTTTGCATGTAAAATCCGACAGCAATTCGACTTAATATTGGACTAATTTCCTTATTATCAAATTACTCCCAAAACAAAAACAATGCCATAAAAATTAAAATCCATTCAAAATACCATGGCATCTCATTAAACTCAAATCCACCAAAATTAAACTCTCTACAGTGATTCATCCCGATAAAATCCCAATAAAATCTAATTATCTCCAAATTACTCTCAATTTCGAAATTCCTAGCATAACTCAATTAAATAACAAGCAATAACACAATCCAAACAAAGCCCATCAGTTATTTAAGTATGAATTTAGAATTAAATCGACAAATCATCAAAAACCCTCACAATCAACATATATATATATATATATATATATATATAAACCTAGGACAAAATAATGTAAACAACAAAAATCAAATCATGAAAGGACAAGTAAAGAGGCATACCTTAGATATTTGATGAAGAAAAATTGGGAATGTAGAAAAGAATTTAAAAACAAGAGAAGAAAGGAGAAGTAGAGTGGAAGAATGAATTCGTGTGAAGCAAAAAAATGGGGAAGAAAAGAGAAAACATGCACACTTAAACAACTTACTTGGGCCATGGCCTGCGTAGCGGTCACGCCTAATTTTGTTTTCCTAGGCCAGCCAAATGCACTGTTTATCTTAAAGGGACGCGGTGTGGACCGCGGCTACGGCATTGTCCATCGAGTGGTATAGGCGACGGTGGATTCTAGTGATGACATGCTACGAAGGTCGCGGTGCAGACAACATGCCTTGGGAGCGGTCTAGCCAGTATTGATTTCTAAAGGATCAACGTAATGGGCACCGCGATGCGCTGAATAACGGTATGCTTAGCGTGAAACTCTAGTGGATCAATGCTTGCAAGCCTATGGTGGGGGGGGGGGGGGGGGATTATATGCCATGATGCATGACAGAGGGTGACATGCTATGAGGACTGCAGTTTACGCTGGTGGTCTAGGGGGCGGTCCACCCAGCGGTGGCCGATAGAAATTGCTTCCAAACATAATCTGCATAGCTCAGATATACACACATTAAAAGTACATGTTCTTATCATTGAAAACTTCAAGATACCCCCAAACCTGAATTTAACATTGTGGTTCAGTACAATTCTAAAACTAATAATATGACAATGTTCAATTCTAGCTGAAAGGGCACTTGAGACACACATTAATTATTACTCAAAATTAAAATAATGAAAATTTTAAAGAATAAAAAAAAATTAAACCTGGTAGGTTATCTCCTACTAATCGTTTTATTTAAAATCTAGGTGAGATGGATAAGAGCGTTATGACTCATTAAGCACCATAAAATCAATGGCCTGAACTTCTATTGGAATGCCCAAGTAAGGTTTCAATATGTGGCCATTGACTTTAAATTAAACTTTAGTTTTCAAATAATCTATTTCCACTGCTCCATGTGAGAAAACTTTGGTAACTCGGAGTGGTCTTACTCATTTTGACCTCAATTTTATGCGATTGATACAACAAGACTAGCATTCCCGGTTGGAACTCCTTCTAGAGAATTTTGTTGACATGTAACCTTTTCGTGCTCTCCTTGTATATCCTTGCATTCTCATAGGCGTTGTTTCGAAGATCCTCAACCTCATTTGCAATCTTATCTCTTCTTCAGCCTTATCGAAATTGAAATTCAACTTCTTCGGAGCCCAATAGGCATTGTGTTCCAATTCCACTAGAAGATGACATGCCTTACCAAGGACTATCCTATAAAGACTCATTCCAATCAGAGTTTTATAAGCAGTTATGTATGCTCATAAGACATCATTAAGCTTGAGTGACCAATCCTTCTGATTAGGTTGCACTGTCTTCTCCAAAATCTGGTTAATCTGATGATTACTTACTTCAACTTATCCCGATGTCTGAAAATGATACAGAGTAGCCACCTTATGTTTGACACTATACTTTTTCATCAACAAGACCTTGTTGTAAAAATGGCTTCCACCGTCACTTATTATTGCAGAATGAGTCCCAAATATGGTGAATTTTTTTTTGTTGATAAACTTCAACACCACCTAGTTGTCATTTGTCTTGGTTGCGATTGCTTCAATCCACTTCGAGATATAATCCATAGCAACCAAGATGTAAAAGTACCCATGCAAGGATGGGAAAGGTCTTATAAAATCTAGTCCTCATACGTAGAATATCTCCACAACCTGTTGACTTGATAATGGCATCTCATTCTTTTTTCTAATGTTTCATGTTCACTCTGGCACCTATCACAAGAAATGAAAAAAGTATAAGCATCTTTAAATAATGAAGTTTAGAAGAAACCTAATTGTAAAACTTTTTGAGCAGTCTTTTTTACACTAAAATGCCTTCCATAATGAAGATTTTAGCAAAATCTCAACACATCCTGCCGCCCTTCCTCTAAAACATATCTCTGAATGATCTGATTGGTGCAAAATTTGAACAGGTATGGCTTATCCCAAAAATACTGTGTAGAGATGGAAATGAACCTCTTTCTTGCTTGTGAGCTTAGATAAGGTGGTATGATTCGATTAGCAAGGTATTTATGATTTCCGCATACCATGGATCTTCACCACCCACTGCTAATAGTTCTTCATCTGGAAAGTTCTCATTGATGGGTATGATCTCAGTATGTTCTTCCACTCCTTCATCTCCTACCAATCGAGAAAAATGATCCTTCACCACATTCTCGCTGCCCTTTTTATCCCTGATTTCCATATCAAATTCATAAAACTAAAGGATCCATTGGAGTAATCTCGATTTCGCTTCCTTTTTGGTTAGTAAATACTTTAATGCAGCATGATCAGAATAAACAATGACCTTAGACCCTATTAAGAATGACCAAAAAATTTCTAAGGCACCGACAACAACAAGTAATTCTTTTCTGTGGTAGAGTAATTCAATTGTGTATCATTCAAGGTGCAACTAGTGTAGTAAATATCATTTGGCAATTTATCTAGCTGTTGTCCTAAAACAGTGCCTACTGTTTAGTCATATGCATCACACAATAATTCAAAAGGATGAGATCAACCAGAGTGCATGATTATAGGAGTAAATGTCAATTTATTTTTCAGAGTTTCAAAAGCATGCAAAGAGTCATCATCAAACACAAATGCAGTATCCTTGGTCAACAGGTTACATTGGGGATGACTAATTTTGAAAAATCTTTTATAAAACGCCTATAAAAATCTGTATGACCCTAAAAACTTCTCACACCCTTCACTGAAATGGGAGGTGGAAGTATTGCAATCATTTTAATTTTAGCCCTATATACTTCTATGCCTTTATCAGAAATAGCATGCCCTAAAACTATTCCAGATTTAACCATAAAATGGCTTTTCTCCTAACTGGGTGTCAAATTAGTCTCCGTGCATCTTTTTTAAAAAAAGTTAAATTATCATCCATAAATACCTCAATAAATTTCACTAACATGTCGAAGAATATCGACATCATCCATCTCTGGAAAGTGATAGGGGTGTTACAAAGCCCGAAAGGTATTCTTCGGTAAGCAAAGGTGTCAAAGGGGCATGTAAAAGTAGTATTCTCTTGGTCCTTTGGAGCAATGGCAATCCGATTATATCCTGAAAATCCATCTAGGAAGTAGTAATAAACATGTCCCGCCAAACGCTCAAGTATTTGATCAAGGAACGTTAAAAGGAAGTGATCCTTTTTGGTTGCTGTGTTGAACTTACGGTTTTTAATGCACACTCTCCATCTCGTTGTCTTCCTTGTGGGAATCAATTTATTATTCTCATTAGCTACTACTGTGATCCCTGACTTCTTTGGCATAACATAGACCAGACTCACCCATTTACTATCAGATATCGAGTATATGATAACCACATTGAGCAACTTCAGAACCTCTTCTCGAATAATTCCTTCAAGTTTGGAATGAGCCTTCATTGAGTCTCTCTAGAAGGCTTGGCATCTTCTTCTAACAGGATTTTGTGCATGCAAATGGAAGGGCCTATTCCCTTAATATCCGCTATGGATAATCCGATAGCGTCTTTATGTTCCCTGAGCACCTTGATTAGTTGCTCTTCTTTCTCTTCATCTAGGTCAAAAGCTATAATTACTAGGAGTGTCTCATTCTCTCCTAATAAAGCATACTTGAGGTTAGAAGGTATTTGTTTGAGCTCTAATACACTAGGAGAGCTTGTAGATGGAATTAACAACTTGTTAATTCCTTCTTCAATTTTCGTACCTAATTCTTCAATCTTAGACTCTTCTTCTAAATCCTCTTCTTGTTGACTTTTTAATCTCCTTAAAAACACCCTTTACCCAATCAAGTAACTCATTGAGGCTTTCATTTAATATCTTTTCTTAGATTGCAGAATTAAGCACCTAAATAGAGCAACAATCGACTGAATAACAATCATCGGCCGCCTTAGGTAGTTTTATGATTCAAAAACCTCGAACTCCACAGTCTCACCTAACACAATCATTGTGAGCTTTCCATTATGTACATCAATAAAGGTTTTTACAGTTGTCACGAAAGGTCTTCCTAGTAGAATTTGTTTACTACCTCGTTCATTGGCTCCCTTATCCATATCAAGTACTACAAAAGCAGCAGGAATAATGAGATTGTTTACCTGAACTAATACATCTTCAACATAACCTCTTGGGTAACTGACTGAACCATCCACCATCAAAAGTGACATGGTTGTCTTCTTTATATCATTCAACCCCAATTGCTCATAAATGTTGTATGGCATCAAAATGATGCTAGCTTCTAGATCTAACATTACTCTCTCTAGAGTGGTACCTCCAATCATAATGTTGATGAAGAAAATTCTCGGATCTTGGAGTTTTTGTGGTAAACATTTTTGAAGGACTGCATTGTCACTTCCGGTCTTGAACTCCTGATGATTCTCTAGAAACCTTGGCTTGTAAGTATGGAGACTCTTGAATTTTTTTGCATAAGCTGAGATCTTCTGGATCATCTCCAATAGAGACAAAATGACATTGACCTTGAGAGGATGTCATTTATATCTTTGTATGATTTCTCAAACTTGCATTTTTACAGTCTTCCTTGGAATGGAACTGGAAGAACATATGGATTAGGTGACCTGTGTAGAAGTGGTAACTTTTTTGATTTTTCTACCACCATCTCTTTCTATTTTTCTGGTGCCATGTTCTCTTCAGAAAGGCCTGAAACATTAGAAGATTTATTAGAAAGTTCAACAGGTCTATCATTAATTAATACCTTACCATTCCGGAGAACTCTCATTGCCTTTGCTTGCAAAGTATGGCTTGGGAACTTTCTTGGTTCTTTTTTTTTAGCAACTTCGGCAAACTGTCTAATTTGTATATCCATTTTTCTCATCGAAGCCTCTATGTTCTTAAACCTGACATTACTGTCCTGGTGCATGTTTTTATTTTCTTGTTGATGTCTTGCAACCTTCTGTCTAGTCGATTCATTCGTTGATCTATGTTTTGTATGAATTGCTTCATTGTATCCTCCAATGACAGGTTCTTAGGTTGGTATTCAGGATTCTGCTGAGCACCAGCATTGTACTGCCTCTAGCCATGGTTGTTGTTGTTGTTGTTTCTCCATTAGTTCCTGGTGATCTGATTGTTAGTCCAGGAGAAATCTGGATGGGTCCTCAAACCCAGATTGTACGTGTTTGAGAAGGGATCATTCTGAGGTCTTTGATTGAAATTATTCATAGCTTGCGCTTCTTCCATATCAGGGCCTCTTATTTGGCAATCAATACAATACCCTGGTTGTTCAAATCCCATGTATCACGTCTCCCTCAATTATCCCACCTGGTTGACAAGTAACTCGATGGACTTTTGCATCTCTGCCTTTTGCATTGAGCTCCCTGTGTTAGCATCTATCTCATAAATCCCCTTCATTCTCTTATAATTTTTATGCTGAGATTTTTTGGAGAGTTTTTCGAAGATCAAGTACTCATCCGGAGTCATGTCATTCATGGATCCTCCACATGCATTATTCACCAGGACTGTTGAGACGTCATTTAGTCCATCATAGAACCATTGACAAAATTGGTAAGTTTGATACCCGTGTTGAGGACCGTCAAAGAGAAGCATCTTGTAACGCTCCCAGGATTCAGAGAATATTCCTTTATCCCTCTGAAAAATATTAGTAATCTTGGATCTGATGTCACTAGTCTTTTAAGGAGAATAGTACTGGTCGGTGAGCTTTTCTACCACCTCATCCCATGTTCTCGGTGAAGCTGAAGGCATAGTCAATAGCCAAGTCTTCATCTTTTCCTTTAGAGAATGTGAGATACACCTCATATGCAGATGATCTTCTGTCACCTTGTTGTTTGGAAAAGCTTCAATTGCCACGTAGAATTCTCTGATGAATTTAATCACATCTTCGTTCTGTGGTCCATGGAAAGAGGGCAACAAATTATAATGGAAACTCTTGAGATCGTAATTTCTTACTGCCTCATCTATTGCAATACACTAGGGATGATTATCAATAATAAGCATGTTGTACTCCTTCATTGCCTTCATAGGTTTAGTCCGGAGAATCGGGTCCACTGGATCCTGTTGGATTATGCGATTTCCAATCTCGTTATCTACCACTGTTGTCTGATACGATTGAGGTTGTCATTCAACAGTAGTAATTCACCTTGAATAGATCTTTTACGTTGCATTCACCGCTGAAACCTGAAACAAACAACAGAAACACAATAAACTATGGAAAAGAAAAGAAAATAAATAAATAAAAATAAAAACTGAAATCTAAAAATTAACGACTCGACTACATAATTAACTAACTAAATCTATTAACTAAAACTAAAACTAGAATTAACCAATAAATTCAACTACTCCCCAGCAAGAGCGCTAAAAAATTGATGTGTGTAAATCTTGTTTATAAAATAGTATTCGCAAGTGCACGAATTATGAAGATAACGTACAACAAGAAGTAAGGATCGTTCCCACTAGAAAAAGAGATTTATTGATTGAAAACTAATTTTAATTAAAGTTAAACTAAAAGTAACAAAAGATTGATTTGATTGATTAAACTAAAACTAAATTAAGAAAGCAATTAAAAAGAATTGTTTGTGATCAATGGAAAGAAAGCATTGGGTCATCAATGATCCCTAATTATAAATACTCAATGTATGGAATTAATTTATAAACAAAATTCAATCAATTCAAGGGTTCATTCTTTATCTTTAATATGATTATTACCTTATGATCGCGGGGATGAGTCATGTGTTCCCAACCACTATTCACCATTTGATCTATGGTGTGAACAATAATCGGAAACCCATTAAGTATAAGAATAAATAACCAAAATCTAAACTTTGCTTTAATCTATGTTAAAGTTAAATTTTATTTATTCAAGTGAGCATTAATTAGGATTAGGTTTTGATCTATACTCTAACCCTAATTCTCAGATAATCTTAACTTTGAAATCATGCCAAATAATCATCCACCCTTTGATCTACGGTGTGAATGAAAATTAAAACTAATAACAGTCAAACAATTAAGCGTAATGAATAAATCAAGAATTGAATTGATGAAATAATAATTAGTCCAATCATGAGCATTCACAAAAGGTTCACATTGACGCCCTAGTTATGGTATTAGTTACACATCATGAAAATAAAAAAAGAAGAAAAAGAATAGATGAATCCCATTGAAATAGTCAAGTCTTTGATTAAAATCTTCTTAGTCCTTGAATCTTCGTTGTGTAAAGATTATGAGAGAATTGTATAAAGTGTGTGTAAAGTAGAATAATGGTTGAGAGAGAAAGAATGTGTGTGTCTCTATAGAAAAGGTATAAGAAATATATATACATATAGGTCCTCTACATAATAGGCTTTTTCAGTATTCCCTAGAAAATAAGGAATGTGCACGACCGCTCCCTATACCGCGGCACAGACACTTGCACAGGTCGTGACACTCATCGCAGTGTGCTCTTTGGGTTCTTGCACATTGTAGATAGTAGCAAAAACTGGTACTTGGCAGTGGTATTGATCGTGGCTAGAAAAGATAGCACATCTAGACTCACCGCTGGCTATGCCGTCGTTGATGCTCTGCACGTGCAGCGACCCATACAGTGGTAGATGACAGATTTGATTATTTTTTTCTCATTATGCTCTATTCCTTGCAAATATCACTGAACACTCATCTTTTAGGAAAGTGACCTACACTTGCTCAACAAGCAAATTAAATAACCTAAAATACTCGAGAGACAAACTTATTACATAGTAAATAGGGGAGAAAAACATATATATAAATAGACCGATCAACATGCATGATTTTCAAGTCATATTTCCTCGATGTATTGTCGATGAGGATTGGAGATGGTTGATTTCCAACGGTGTGAAGTGCATCTCTCCTATTGTCGGTTGACGGCCTTGGTTTGTAGGCGAACCAGGTGGAGTTTCATTTGCCATCTCGGGATTCGATGATGAAAATACCCCTTTAATGCCTGTCTAATAAACCTAGAGTGGGTGAATAGGTTTTAAGCAAGTCAAATTCCATTTTTTCTTGATTAGTAAATATTAAAGATTCATCCAACAAACATACAAACAAAATCAAGTGTAAAGTGCAGAATTATAAAGAACACTTGATTTATACGTAAAAACCCTCCAACTGGAAAAAACCACAGGCTATTCTACTAGCCACACACGATCACAAAAATCCACTCTACGAATAAAATGTTACACTCTCAAGTGATACTCGAACTCTCACTCTCGACAACCTCAGGTTATGGACACTACCACTCGCTACTCTTGGTTTAATCCCTAGTGATATCCCCTGATCCACTACTCTTGGCATGAGCACCTCCTACTCTACCCCTCGGGCCTTTTACAGTGGCACTTGACCAATTGCTTACCAACTCACCCTTGGTTGCAAGATATTACTTGCTTGTGCAACTTCACTCAGAAGCCACAAGACTTTGACTCTATGAAGAGTATAAAGGTCTAAGTGAACAATCAATTAATGCTCAATGCAAGATATGCTAGACCAAACATACAATGCCTAACTAGATGTAGATAATGCAATATAACATCCTAGTTATCAACAATGCCTGCATGCCCATATATAAAGACTCAATTAGTGTGGATAAACTCTAACAACCTAATTGTCAAATAAAGTCCAATCAATACAAGTTGTTACACCATATGATCAAGAGCAATAATTTTGCAATCAATAAATATAATCAATGAGGCATAAACAAAGATGTCTAAATACAATGCATAGAGACGTAGCTAGAGGGCAAAATAGTCCAAAATTCTAGCTAGCATAAAATCTAAAGTAAACCAACAATCAATGTCTCAAACATGTTAGAAACAACATTAAGCAATGAGACATGCATTTAATCAACAAATTAATGTTAATCCTATGCAAACATGTCATAAGAATAGAACAAGAGATTTTAGGACATGTAGAGAATACCTAGTCAAAGAAAATAAGAAGACCCACGCTTGAATAATGCTAGTAAGATGATAAATGTTCATGGGAAGGCGTTTGGTTAAGTAAAGATTTGTTCTTAGAAGCTCTCTCTCTTAGAGTCAATTTTTCTCTCTAAAGATTGAATTTTAGAGCTCTAAATATTGAATTTTAGAGCTCTAAAGAGGCAAGGAAGAAGAACCACTGTGCATATCGCGGTCCTGTCAAATAGTCACTCAACGCACTAAAACAAACACACCATCGTGCAAGCGCGGACATTTCTGCTCATACATCAGGAAACGAATTAACACCACACCAAACCACATGTAAAGCTAAGAATAAGGTACAAGTGTGATAGTGAGTAAGGATGCACTCATAAGCAATAAGATACAAATGCATGAAAGAGTGTGTGCAATGTGTAAATGATGCACACATAAGCAATAGAAAACACAAATGCAAGATGAAACAAAGCATGCATGAAGTGTATGTGTGCACCGAAACTCTTCAAGAGGCAAAGTCAAGCGAATATACCTTTTGCTCTTGAAGTCATGGAGATGCTTGGAAGCTTGTCGACAAGGACCTAAGCTACCCATTACATAATCATCCTCAATGTGTTGTGGTTTGTCATGAAATAAGTCAATCATAAAATTGAGGTCCTTACAGATGAATTATCCAAATCCACAGTTATGTTGATCCCATCAAATTGCCTAGCTAATCAAACAACATGGTTTATGTTGTCATTAGAAGGGAACAGAAAATCCTTCATATAAGCGGCGACCATGCATGCACTTGTAGGCCTGAAACACCAAAAACAAGAACTACTAAAAAAATAAAAAGAAACTAACAAAACTTTAACAAAAATCTAAACTAATAAGAAAAATGGCACAATACCTAGAGAAAATAAACCACAAAAACTTATATTCAACCAATATTACGAGCACCGATTCCCTTACAGGGACGCCATTTTCTTGGTGGATAAAATCGTTTCTTGTTTTTTATCTGAAAATCCTCACAAGTGTACTAGTCCAATGGCTCGTATAGCGGCACAAGAAAAGGTATGTTCCTTAGTGAAAGAGAAGAATATTGGTCAAACTAACAATTCTATAACTAATCTACTCTAAGTGTGTGAAAAGTAAATTGCATATAACGCTTGGTTAGGAGCAAGTGATCTTTAAAGGTAATTTTGAAAATAAACTAATGCAATGAAAAATGAAAAATTCAACCACAACACAAGAAAATGTAAAGATATGTTATAGAATACTATGGAATTGATACAACCTTTCTAAGAATACTAAATGTTTTAAATTAGTCTCATTAAGCACTTCAATCCAAATTTTGGGCTTGTTCTTTAAATATATTAACAATTAAGATCTGGAGTTCTACCCATTACCACACAAGGTCATATAACATGTAATAGTTAAAACTCTTATTGTCACACAAAAACTGTATGCCAAGTTAACATAGTAAGGTTATACATACATCAACTTTCCCATTTACTAAGCTTGTAATCAAGATTCAAGAGGAAGGGTCATTCACTCATAAATCCCAATTTCATAAATAATCTAATCCACTAACCCATATCAATTGAGGTCATAGAATAACATGAGCTACTAGATAAGAACAATTAGTTCAGTAAATCAGACTAAACTGAATTGATTTATAGAGAAATAGACTAATTAATAACAAATAGTAGTCAAATAGAGCTACACCAATCCCATTGCTCCTTGTATTTCTTAAGATCCTCTTAGACAGGTTGAATCTCCTCTTCTAGCTTTAAGAATCTCTAAAAGATGGATGGACATGGTGATAAAAAGTGTGAGAGGTGATGAAAGTTGTTTTGGTTTGGTAAGGAAGGTTAACGATGGTGTTTTGGTTTTTCTTGTTAAGAGGTGGCTTGGTTGTGATGAGGGTTGGTTACTCCTAAGAAAGGGCTGAAAATGAGGTTTAAATAACGTTTCCATGATTTAGGGCACAAGATGGCAAATTTTGAATACAGACCTTAAAGGACAAATACAAATAAATCTTTCGAGGGTGCTAGGTAAAATTTTACTAAAGGACTGAAATGTAATTTTACTGATTTCAGATCTCTGGTTCGATACTTGCCAAATCGAAGATTCCACCATGAATATGTCTCTAGTAGATTTCTTTATGCAAGTGTCGTGGCCTAGCAAGACGGAAGCTAAACTGCAAATTTCAATGGTTTGTCATGCCTTAGACATTTTAATTGTATTTTTGATGTGTTTTTCGATTGATTTTGCAGGTTTAATTGAAGATTGGATGAACAGTTTGAAGATATGAAGAAGAAATCATGAAGATAAGAAGAAATAGTTAAAGAGAGAGAAATTATAGAGAGAGAATAAAATTGGAGTACTAGAGTGTCATAGATATAAACTCATTGTTTTAGTAGGTAATTAATTCTCTGTGGGAACAACCTTTGCTTTTTCGTTGTGCTATCGTTTATGATTTGTGCACTTGCAAGGTTTTTATTATTTTTGTTTTCTATTTTGCAATCAACAATAAGTCTATAAGTTCCCAGACTGAGTTGGAGTATATAGATTCAATCTCGAGATTCATAGCTTTAAGCCATTTCTTTTTGTTAGAATCTTCCATTGTATATTTAAATGACAATAGATCATTCACACTATCATTAGAGACGACACCCTGTACCTCTCTATCAAGTTCATAATTAGATTTTACAGTGACAATATATTTCACAAAACAAAGCAAACAATATGTAGTTAGATGACTCCATCAAAATGTAATAATACTATACTGAAGCTAATAAGAAAGCATGAAATCGATGAAAAGTGTTTCACATGTTAACATCTAACATAGACATGGATCAAATATTCTAGCATATGTTTCTATCTAAACAGAGCATAACAGTTCAACCACAATATATATATATATATATACTTCACATACATAATTACAAAATCTCAAAAATCTAGTTGGTAGAAGCTTGAGAATCTTGAAATACAAAGGAAGATCCTCCACTATTTTGTTGAAGCAATATTTGAAAACTTGTTTGTTGAAATTGTTTCGAAGTAGTCTATAGCATTGAAGTAGATGCAAAATTAAACTGTTGCGGCTGTAGTTCAAATGTAACAAGAAATATAAGAGATACATATTAAGTTAAATTATATAAAAACTTGTGAAAAATATTAAATAAATGAGATACTTACCGTATAAGGATTATTATCCAACGACGGAAAATGAATATCTTTCACTATTGGATGACTGGGTAGGTGCTAGTACAAAATGTAATAGTTGAAATAAAATAAAATTCTTACTAATATGAACTAAATATGAACTAACAAAAAACTTATTAAATTATATAAAGCTACATTACCTTTGTTTGTTTTTTTCTCTTTGCTAAGGTATTCTCCAGAGGTCGTTTCCTTATTTTCAAACCCTTTCACTCTTACAACATTGGAATCTTAATTGCAATCTACTTCAATAGCAACATTTTAACAACCATCATCTTTCTCATAATTGTCTCCAGCCATTTCTAGATGCAAATATCCTTGAGGTGCTTTCACTATTACGTCTATTATTTCCAAGCGTATCCTTTCTAATAATAATTCCCATTCTTCGCCCGTACATGTTATAAAATTCATAAGCCAATTGCTCATATTCGAATTCCATACCACATCTCGATTGCAAATCAAATTCATTCAAACACTCAAACTCAGAATCAGTAGTAATCATTTGAATTACAAATTATAAAAGACCAAACAAAATATATTTCTGCAAGAACCACAGTAAAAACAAACATGGAAAGAGTGAATATTACAACTTATGAATTTCATATTTATTTTTCTATATTGAAGTCGTTAAAATTTAGATTAGAGAGAATTAATATTATTTAAAAATACAAGAATCTGCTAAAGAACAACAATAATATTTTAAAAGAAATCAGAAGCAGGGAAAAAAAAACAACATTGCAACCTAGTTAAAATGAAATAATCAACAACAATCTAACAAAGAAAAAAGAAATATATGAAAGGAAAACAGAAGAATGCTAACTTGTGTAGTATGTTACCACTTTCACAAGATATAACTTGTGGGGTTCAATACAACTAGGCGGAAAGTAAGACTAATTACAATTTGCAACAAAAAATTATCCAAGTCTTTCAAACAATATAGATAAACTGATAATTTAAAAGAATAGAAAAATTAACGCTGTCAATAATCATAGATGTCATTGCAAGAGTAGGCAATTAATCTCCGATTCAATGGATCAATCCAACCACATGACTGAAGACTCTACAAAATACAAGTCAAAGAAATAGAACAAGCATAAAAAATGCATGTAGATTGTAGGGCAAATCAAAAGAGAAACTATAAAATCATTAATCTTCAATTATATTTGCAACAACAACTATTTTAACCATTAAAAGACATTTAATCTTCAATTTTATCTACATTATTTCTTTGTTTTATCGTCAATTTTTCTTTTTGAAAAAAAAACACATAGTTCATAACAGTTGAATTAGACTCATATTTGTATAAGATTTAATTGAATAAATCAAAATTATAAAATATATACTTATATGTTTTGAAACAAACTTGAGATTCGACTGATAAGGAAGAGAAGTTGAGTTTAATGGAGAGGTGACAGGAGGCGGTGGAGAGTGGGTGACAAAACCTGTCCCGACTCCTATCTTGAGTACGAGAGAATCATGTGAACATCTTATCATTTTATTTGAAATCTAAATTTTTATTTTTTAAAAAATAAATATAAAATCCTATGAATCTTAATGTGGCTTCTAACAGAATATTTAACAGTCTTATTGGTTTTTCAAAACTTTTCCATTTTGTAACTTAAAAATGCAATTTAAATTTGTGGGTTATGGCCTTTCATAAAATATATTACAATTAAAATAAAAAATTTGCTTTTCTTGTGTTGCACCTATCTGTTGAATACTTACATATTCAAAAAAATTCATAAAAAATATTTATATCCGGAAATATGTAAATTTACGTGCTTTAATTTAAATAATAAACTACCTTTTATGTCATCACATGTGGTCCATCTCACGATACTAAAGAATCTGTACGAACCTGGAGATCACCTGAAAAAAATTGTTTAAAATAAAAGACTTAGCGCTAACGCCTAATGAGTGGAAATAAACTTGAAAAAGAAAACATCTTTTCTTTCTTAAGAACATTACTAAAACTATTATCTCCAAATAAATCTGAAACATATATTTTCTATACGCTCCTAAAATTAATAACTATCTTTATAAAAACATTAATGCTTAATAAACTTATACCGGCTAAACTTAATCTAGTCTGTAGAAAACTATTATGTATCTGTTTCTATTCCGTAGAAAACTATTATGTATCTGTTTCTATATCTCTTTCTGATTTATGTTTCTCTTTTCCTATGACTCTTTCTGAATTCTATATCCCTTCCTTAAACTAACCAGGATTTAATCTAAAAACTGTTTTTTAAAACAAGTTGAGAACTAATTAAAAATCTTTTCTTTGAAACACATTTTTTCCTATAGTATTATAATAAAAATATTTTTTCTACATTTATAAAATATAAAATATTTGATTCTCTATTGATCATAATCAGTAATATATAAAATATGAAAACTCTTTAATAAGCTAGTACCCAGGGGAATATATCACGTATGTGGCAAAGCATCTTACTGCACACGTAGAGTAGAGGGAAAATACATTGAAACAAATATTATGGTGTGTTTACTATTAATCTAGAGGGGGTGAATAGATTTTAATCAAATTTTACCCAATTTTCGTTAATGGTCAATTAGACAAAAATACCCCTAACTAGTCACAATAATATCACAAGTGTAATAAGTGCGAAAATAATGAAGACACTTGAGATATAAGTGGAAACCCTCCAAATTGGAAAAACCACGGGCTGTTAAGTGTGCCACACTTGAACCTCGAATCCACTAATGGCAAAGGAATTACAACCTAATCCCAGTTTAAAATCCACCACCACTACCAAATCCCGATATAAGTGGACCTAGTCCATCTTGCTTGCGATTTAAGCTACCTAATCCCGGAAGCAACAAAAGTCTTACTTCTCAATAAAGAGATAAAATGACCTATGTGAATATATGGTGATATTCAAGGAACAAACAAGGATAGGAAACCTTATATACTTATCTAGGATAATGAGATGACAATTAAAGCAATCCTAGATATCAAGAGCTAAATGGCATGTTCAAAAAGCTTAGCTAAACATAGATCAAACAATCCTATGAAGCTATCACAATACAACACTCAATCATGTCAACACAACAATCTCTAATTTGCAACTATAATATATTCTAAGAGCATACAATGATTAAAGAGATGGATTAACAAGCAAAACATTTAACTTGTAAGAAGATAGTGAAGAACTTACCAAACAAGATGTGATGATGCAAAACTATCCATTGATGCACTCTAAATGATCTTAGATGATGCAAGATGAAGTTTTTATGCACATGGGAATGCTTTGAGTGTTTAAAGATGAGTTATTGGAAGAGTTTTCCTTTTGAAATGTGTTCTAAAGAAAAGATATGATGTTCTGAACTCTTGCACGACCTGAATACAAAGAGTTATATATAGATGGGTTTCAACCAAAGTGACGTCGTTTTGAAAAAAAATGTTCCAGCTTCCGCTATGTGCGCTGGTGAGGTGCGTTGGTCGAGTAGCTAGGGGTGGGCGTTGATTGGATCGGTTCACTTTTGGAGTGAACCAATTAAAAACCGATACTATTCGGTTTTTGAAAAATTGATCCGATCAGATCCGATATACAATTATCAACCAATCAAAAACCGATTGAACTGAACCGGTTCTGTTCGGTTCGGTTTTTTCGGTTTTGGGCTGATTGGGCCTAATTTGGGCTTTCAATCAAATCATTATAATGTAACTCTGTATCATCAAGCAAATCACAGTTTCAACTTTCAGTCGAACATTGCTTCTACCAATTCAAACATGACAATCTTTGAATCATACACATCCATTTGTTCAAATCAATATCGTTTTTATTACACAAGGGGGCAAAATAACACAGATCTTTTAATCAAACACCAGCACAAGAGATTTTTAGAACTTTAAAAATCTGGATTTTTTTTTCCAAATTTCTTGATTTTTTTTAAAGATCTCTTTACAGATCTCTACAAAGTAAGAAAAAAAAAACAAAGTTCGAAGAGATCTGTAAATGGTCCATGTTGTATGTAAATTTTACCAAGCATACACGTCATTGACAGGAAGGAAAAAATAGCCAGGTGTATGCTTAGATGGACATCCGGGAAATATCCTACAAGGCATCGTTAAAGAGGAGCATGCCCGAGTAAGCATATATCGAATAAAGACCTACTCGGGACTGGCTAGAACAACGCATTCACTCGGGCTCAAACGGCACTACTCGGGACCATCAGGTAACAGTCTTACTCGGGAGTAAGTACAACCGAATAAGAACTTATCGTACGGGTTAAGTCATTAAATACACGAAGATATTCTTCATGAAGGAATCCCAAATAATGGACCTTTGAGTTAGAAGAGTCCCCCAATCAGGAAACAACCTGATTCCTTTTCGAAGACTACATTCTTATAAGGAAACAAGTCAAATTGAACTACGCTACTAGAATCCCACTCAATTTGCATAAAGAGACTCCGAAACCGGAAAGAAGACAAATCAACCTCAAACAAGTAACCAAATCATAATTAAATACAAATATCTTGTATTACTTGTACAAAGCAGATTAGGGTTCTATAAGCATATAAATAGACCCATAATCTGGCTCGAAAAGATATAGACAATATAGCATACAGTAATCACAAATAATACAGAGAGAAAAAGGGAGATCGAGAGCCTGTAAAAACATCTTATTCTCTTAGTGGATTTTGGCTTGGTTGATCTTTCAACCACCCGTGGATGTTTCTCCGACCATCGGAGTTTTACCACGTAAACTTTATCTTTTTTACTCTCTCTGCATCTCTTTCTCATTTAATCAATAGCTAAAATCCAGTCCCTGTTGGCTTCTCTAGCATAATCCAGAAATCGACGTCAACAGCTGGCGCTAGAAGGAGGGGCTGAACCACCGAACTTGTTAGAAAGCAATGGCTGGAAGTAGAAGTAGTTCGGGGAACGGCCAAAAATCACCAAGCGATTTCCATACTGGCAATACGTCACAAAATCCTGTAGCAAACACAGAAAACCAACCTGCGCACCTGGCAGGGATCCAGCAAGTTCCTCCAACCAGCAGAGATCTTACGCTGCGTTTCCAAGAGGCCCTGCAGCAATTAGTGACGGACGCAGCAAGGACGCAGCAAAGGAAGGGATTGACCTACTGGCCGCAGAAGCACATACTCCCAATCCTCTACCCGTAAGGCTCCGTTCAATAGTGGTAGGACCAGGAATAACTATGCCAGAAACCAGAAGGAACTCTTCCCCGATCAATCCGGCTGGACAGAAAACACTATGGGGGAGAATCACCAAAAGCTGGATCGCAATCAAACAGTACGTGCCAGACATCGTAAATACGATCGGCGCAGAGGACGATCATCATCAGAAGACAGTGATCAACACCATCGTAAACGTCATCATGGAGTCACACGAGGGTTTCGGCATCAGAGTGAAGAATGACAGTCACCCAACGGTTCAACCTTCAGGGAAGCCCGGTAGGGGACAGAGATATTACAATCCAGAGCCTGACTCAAGAAGTAGAGAATAATAGGCGACAGATGGAGGCACTCGTCAGACGTTACGGTTACAACGATCTTTCCTACGACAACTCCGACAGTCCATTTACCAGGGAAATTTTACGGACCCCTTTCCCAGAAAGATTCAGGATGCCGCATGTGGAACAATTCAAAAAAGATACAGATCCAAAGGAGCACGTTAGGCGCTACAAAAGTGCCATGGCTCAATATGCCCGCAGCCACCCCCTATTGTGTCTTAACTTTCCACAAACACTTGGGGACACAGGCTCAAGATGGTTCGGAAGACTACCTCTGGCAAGCATCTGAAATTTCAGCGAGTTGAGTAGGAGCTTCTCAAGGCAATTCCTGAGCAACGTTCACAGAAAGAAGTCGGTGGCCTACCTCTCTCAAATAAAATAGGGGAAGGACGAGTCGTTAAAAAAATTCTTGGACCGGTTTGGCAAAGCAGTATCAGAGATTGACAGCGCTAATGATGAAGCCATTATTGCTGCCTTCACCAATAACTTGCAGAATGGACGATTATCCTTCGATTTGAGAAGAGCACGGTGACAAGGTATGCCGACATGATGGATATGACGGGAGGATACACTCTGGCTGAGGAAGAGGAGTTAGTTACAAGAGGAAGCTATATGCATGGAGGAAAGCCCGAACAGAGAAATACCGAATCCAAGGGGCAGAATCAAAAAGAAAAAGAGAAAGGGAACATCAAGGAGAAAAATAAGGATGGGGGTAATAGGCGTAACGCCGAACGATCCACAGAGAAATACCGCGGCGGATATACCAATTACACCCCTCTTCGGAAGAAACAAGAAGAAATTCTAGACATCCTAGAAGAGAATAATATGGTGCAAGAACCGTGGCGACAATCACAGTTCGTACGGAGAGATACAACCAAGTATTGCAGGTTTCATAAAGAGACCGGGCATGTGACTTCAAAGTGTTTTCAGCTCAGAGATTAAATAGAAACCTTTATTCGGGAAGGGCACCTACGGGATGTAATCTTAAAAAAAGACGAAAGATCAAAAGTCAAGAAAGCCAAGGCTGATCACAACCCTGGTCAAAACCGAAGAGCCAGCCCCGAAGCCAATGAAGTAATACATACAATCTTCGGAGGACCTTCTACTGGGAGGAGCAACCGAGAACGGATTCAGGAAGTCAGAGAAGCAGTAGAAGCCAGGAATAACTTAGACGTGAATTCGGTTGAACCAGACTCGAAGAGGATAAAGGAAGGATGGGACCCGATAGTCTTCACAGAGGCAGATTCCCATGGCGTCGATGTTCGACCTAATGTCGCTTTGGTTATAAGTGCCCGGATTGGCCATAGGGAAGTCCGGAGAATTTTAATAGACAATGGGAGTTTAGCAGACATCTTAAGCATGACCGTATACGACCAGCTAAAATTGGACCGAAAAGATTTACAGCATTTCCATACTCCGTTAAGAGGATTTGGGGGAGTAGAGGTCAGGTCACTCAGGACAGTCAAATTACCTGTGAAGATCGGAACGGCACCATGCCAGAGGACTGTCCTGCTCGAATTCGTGGTAGTTGATTTGGATAGTTGGCCATATAATGCGTTATTGGGTCGGCCATTCCTAAATAAAACAAGAGCCGTGACAACCACTTACTCATTAATGATCAAGTTCCCAACGGAACAAGGGTGGGATAGTCAAGGGATCCCAAGAGATGGCCCGAAGAGCAAACTTGTCGGTATACAAAGACAAGCATGATGCCGAACAAGTGTGCACCATAATGCAGCCAAATAAGAGTGAAGAATCCTTGTTGTTCGAACTAGATCCAAGGGAGGGCTCGAATGAATACAAGACAGAAGTGGCCGAAATACTACTCGAAGAAGACAAACCGGACAGAAAAGTCAAGATCGGGGCCAACTTGGAATAAAAAATCAAGCGAGAATTGACCAATTTGCTCAGAGAATACAAAGATGTATTCACCTGGAGTCATGAAGATATGATCGGAATTGATGCCCGAATAATATCCCATCACCTCGCAGTAAGCCCGAATGCCAAACCTGTAGTACAAAAGAGAAGATCGTTCAATCCTGAAAGAAGTCAAGCAATCAAACAAGAGGTGGAAAAGCTACTTGCGACGGGATCAATCAGAGAAGTCAGCTACCCCAGTGGGTCGCTAACATAGTCCTCGTCCAGAAGAAAAATGGACAGTGGAGGATGTGCGTAGATTTCAAGGATCTAAATAAGGCATGTCCGAAGGACAGCTTCCCACTCCCAAGAATAGATCAGCTGGTGGATGCCACAGCTGGTCATGAACTGCTTTGCTTCATGGATGCTTACTCGGGATACAATCAGATCCTGATGAACAAAACTGACGAAGAAAAAATAGCTTTCACAACGGATCAGGGTTTATATTGCTACACTGTGATGCCCTTCGATTTAAAAAATGCAGGAGCCACGTACCAAAGGTTGGTTAACAAGATCTTCACTCGGCAAATAGGAAGGAACATGGAGGTCTACATTGACGACATGTTGACTAAAAGCATCTCAGCAGATGACCATGCCTACGACCTCCGAGAGACATTCGATGTATTAAGAAGATATCAGATAAAGTTAAACACAAACAAATGTTTATTCGGAGTCCACTCGGGAAGATTCTTGGGTTTTCAAGTCCATCAAAGAGGAATCGAAGTTAATCCAGAGAAGATCCAGGCTTTACAGCAAATGACTTCACCTAAAATATTGAAAGAGGTACAGCGCTTAACAGGGTGTTTAGCCTCCTTGGGAAGGTTCATCTCAAAGGCTACAGACAGGTGCGCGCCTTTCTTCAAAGTGATCAAAAAAGGAAAAGACCTGGAATGGAATAAAGAGTGCGAGCAGGCATTCTTAAAGATAAAAGAATACTTGGGGCAAGATACCATCCTCTCAAAACCACAAAAAGGGGAAATACTTCAGCTGTATCTATCAGTAACCGATCTTGCAGCAAGTTCGGTCCTAGTCAGGACAAAAGATGGAGTACAAAAACCAGTGTATTATACAAGCAAGGCGCTCCTACCGGCCGAGACCAGATACTCACAAGCAGAGAAGATGGCCTTAGCATTGGTTTCAGCTGCAAAAACCAATTGCCCATTAAGACAAATCTTACAAAAACCAGAGATATCGGGAAGACTTACTAAATGGGCAATCGAGTTGAGTGAATTCGATATTTATTATGTCCCCAGAACTTCCTTCAAAGGACAAGCAGTAGCAGACTTTATAGCCGAGTTCACAGAACCGAACCTGGAAGCAAAAAAATTGTTGGATAGAAGTTTCCAATGGAAATTATATGTTGATGGTTCTTCGAATACTCATGGCAGCGGGGCAGGGATCGTAGTTCGCACCCCAGAAGGAGATGATGTTGAATGTGCCATGAGATTCGATTTCAAAGCAACCAATAATCAGGCTGAATACGAGGCATTGTTAGCTGGACTCAGAGTCTGCATAGCTCTTGGGGCAGACGAAGTGGAGATATTTAGCGATTCACATGTAGTTGTCAACCAGGTTATGGATGAATACCAGGCTTAAGATGAAGGAATGGTGGCCTACCGTGACATCGCAAAACAGCTCCTCCAAAAATTTAAAGAATTCAAGATCGCTCAGATCCCTAGAGAAGAAAATGAAAAGGCAGACGCTTTATCTAAATTAGCGTCCCTAACAACCTCGATCATACCAAAAACCATTCCAGTTGCACACCTCCTTAAACCGAGTACGGTTGATCTTAAGCATTTGGAAATTTTAGAAATTCGAACACCGCAAGACGGTTGGATGGTCCAGCTGAGAAGGTTCCTGGAAGAAGGCATACTTCTAGAAGATCCGATATTAGCAAAGCGCATCAGGTATCGATCGGCTAGGTACACCATGATCGGAGGAGAATTATACAGAAGAGGGTTTTCTCGAGCTCTCCAGAGAGATGTATACCAGAAGAAGATGCACATCAAGTACTTCAAGAGATCCACGGAGGAGTTTGCGGGAACCACACTGGGGGTAGGAGTCTAGCGCATAAGGTACTCAGGCAAGGCTATTATTGGCCTACACTTTTCTCAGATGCACAGCAATGGTCGGAAAGTTGCAATACCTGTCAAAGAATTGCCAACGATATCCGACAACCCCCAGAAAAGCTCAAAAATCTCACTGCCCTGTGGCCATTCGCCATGTGGGGCCTAGACCTGATCGGGCCAATGCCAGCTGGAACAGGGGGTGGAGCGAAGCACGCCATAGTAGCTGTCGATTATTTTACAAAATGGGTCGAAGCTGAAGCGTTGGTGCATATCACAGAAGCCAACACCACGAATTTTGTAAAGAAAAACATACTTTACAGGTTTGGAATTCCAGACACTATAATCACCGATAATGGCACTCAGTTCGATAACCAAAGGTTCAGACAATTGTGAGAGAAGTATCATATTGCCAACTACTATGCAACACCAAACGGGCAAGTAGAGGCAGTAAATAAAATTATCAAGCACACAATCAAAGCAAAATTAGATGACAAAAAAGGAAGCTGGGTTGAAATGCTTCCTGATGTATTATGGGCATATCGGACGACAGCAAGGACTTTAACAGGAGAAACTCCGTTCAGCCTAGCGTTCGGAACAGAAGTTGTCATCCCCATAGAAACATCGTATGCGTCCCCCCGGGTCAGGCTATACGATGAAGGAAAAAACGTCGATATACTGCTACAAAGTTTGGATGAGCTAGAAGAAAAAAGGGAAATTTTCCGAATAAGAAATGCAGCTTATCAACAAAGAGTGGCACTCCACTACAACTCTTGTGTTCTGATCAGGAAATTTCATTTAGGAGACCTGGTGCTCAGGAAGGTGTCACTAAACACAAAGAATAGAGCCGCAGGATCCCTGTCTGACAAATGGGAAGGTCCATACAAGATCGAGGGGATAGCTGGCCATGGAGCTTATTGGATTGCTCGACCCAATGGAGGGATGTTACCCTGACAGTGCAATGCCCAATATCTGAAGATTTTCTATCCTTAAAACATATATTTATGTTAAATATTTTATTCTTTTCCCAGTCAGGACAGTATTAGTCAGAATAAATACTAAAACTGTAATATTAATCTTTGTTGATTTTTCGCAGTAATAAATAAAACTAAGAATTTCCAAAAGGAAAGCACCTAGCTCGAGATCTCCAAAAAGCATACGACAATATGAAATAGAAGAAGAGCATGATAATAAGAATATGCAAATAGAATTCTCGGGACAATCAAATCCCGAAAGGGCGGAGAAGCTCATAGGAGCATGCCAGCCGAGCAAGGTCAAAATGATCTTCACAAAAAGGCAAACCCGGTGCACCAAACTGGAAAAATGCTCGGGACGCTATCGGGAGAAATTCCGATGAAATGCGTAGCTGTGTTGAAGAAACTTAAAAAAAAAAGAGCTCAACGATTCGGCAAACCCTTGCGCATAAAAACTATGGAGACGTCCTTGGTATTGCGTAAGGACTCGAACGCATAATCATGGTGAGCCTTGATATAACGTCCGGGTAGCAACCGGGTATGAAACATAAGTGCAAATTTTCCCGTTTCAAGATAACTCGGTTAATAACAAATAAGCCAGTTTAATAAGACACTTGGCAATTGAAGTTATTCGGGTAACAACCGGTTTAATAAGATACTCGGTTAAGTTACCCGACCACCAGCCAGTTTAATAAGATACTTGGCAATTGAAGTTATTCGGGTAACAACCAGTTTAATAAGATACTCGGTTAAGTTACCCGACCACCAGCCAGTTTAATAAGATACTTGGCAATTGAAGTTATTTGGGTAACAACCAGTTTAATAAGATACTAGGTGACGTCCAGCCCGAGAGCCCCTCCAGTAAAAAACCAACTGTTCTTCCAGAACTTGTTGGATGTGGGGAATCCCAATATAAAGCCCTTCTTTTTCGGGTCATTAGAAGCCTCGACCCCCCGATTTGCCTTCACTTCTTTAGGGATCCAACTTTCCAAAAAAGTAGACGCAAGAAAGTAGGTCCCCATTTTACTAACCTGCCTCAGCGTAAAGAAATGTCTGATTTCATTCGGGGAAGGCGGTGAAAGGTTCATTCGGCTGAACATGTGCCACATGCACATCAAGAACCAAAGTGTGACGCCGCAGCAAAGCATCGATCCGTAAATAGCGACCATCCCCTCAGGAGGATTCCATACGGCTCTATTCCCCTTAGGAACCAAAGTGATAGAATCGGGAAAATCAAATCGGGATCGGTATTTCTCTATCTCAGCTGGCCCGACCACATTCGGTTCAATATCAAAACCACTCGGGCGAGTGTCAGAAAATGAAAGGCGAGACGCCCCGTGTACAACAGCGTCCCCCTCATTAACAGTTTGTTCCCCAGTCTGAACACTGCACGAGCCGTGCTTGTATACCTTGCTTGTGCTTTGATGTTTACCCATCCTTCGAGAAGATACCCTGTGATCAGAAATATCAGAATCAGAACTAGAGGAAGAACTCGATACGGGGCAGAAAGTGACGTCAGGGTAAAGCCCAGAAACATCGACCTCTAAAAATGGAGGTTCATGTATTGGGATATCCCCCAGTAATCGTCTAATGCAAGATACTAACTGGAAATCCCCACGCTCTAATGCATCAAAAGCAATTTTAAAGAGACGATGACGGGAAGATGCCTCATTGAAACTAACCTTGAATTAAGACTGACGCAAGATCTTCAAAGCGGAGAGTCGCAAATTTCTGAATGAAGAAATTTGAGCTTAAAGAAATTTCTGCTGGATTTTTTAGAATAAACTAACAATCACTCAACGAATGATTTAAAGGAGAGATAGCACGAAACCCTAGGGTTTCAAAGCGGGAAAAAGTTATGACGAAACCAGATGACGTTGGCAGCGTTTGGATAAACGCAAAAGTCACTTCTCATAAACGATATTGAAAAACGAAGAGACAAGGGACACATGTCAAGACAAGAAGTAGCCCTCAACCGTCAAAACTTTGAAACGTTGCTGTCATTTAAGATCTTGCGTGACAAAGCAAATCGAAATTACAGAGTCACCATTAAAATACATCATTATGACAAGACGGTTTTTTTGACAAAAGGAATTCAAAAAGATTAAAATATTCTTGCCCGAAATAAAGTCTTCTCGGCAAAAATATTTTAAGGGGGTATTGTTGTATGTAAATTTTACCAAGCATACACGTCATTGACAGGAAGGAAAAAATAGCCAGGTGTATGCTTAGATGGACATCCGGAAAATATCCTACAAGGCATCGTTAAAAAGGAGCATGCCCGAGTAATCATATACCGAATAAAGACCTACTAGGGACTGGCTAAAACAACGCATTCACTCAGGCTCAAACGGCACTACTTGGGACCATCAGGTAACAGTCTTACTCGGGAGTAAGTACAACCCGAATAAGAACTTATCGTACGGGTTAAGTCATTAAATACGCGAAGATATTCTTCATGAAGGAATCCCAAATAATGGACCTTTGAGTTAGAAGAGTCCCCAAATCAGGAAACAACCTGATTCCTTTTCGAAGACTACATTCTTATAAGGAAACAAGTCAAATTGAACTACGCTACTAGAATCCCACTCAATTTCCATAAAGAGACTCCAAAACCGGAAAGAAGACAAATCAACCTCAAACAAGTAACCAAATCATAATTAAATACAAATATCTTGTATTACTTGTACAAAACAGATTAGGGTTCTATAAGCATATAAATAGACCCATAATCTGACTCGAAAAGATATAGACAATATAGCATACAGTAATCACAAATAATACAGAGAGCCTGTAAAAATATCTTATTCTCTTAGTGGATTTTGTCTTGGTTGATCTTTCAACCACCCGTGGATATTTCTCAGACCATCGGATTTTTACCACGTAAATTTTGTCTTTTTTACTCTCTCTGCATCTCTTTCTCTTTGAATCAATAGCCAAAATCCAGTCCCTGTTGGCTTCTCTGGCATAATCTAGAAATCGACGTCAACAGTCAAAATCTCTACAAACAAATAATTATTTTTAAAAAATTAAAAAGGAAAATTTTCCATATTCAAAGATATCTGGAAAAATTTCCAGTTTTCTATATACAAATATAAATCATTGTATCATTCAGATTCAAACAGATCTCATCATCTTGTTCATCATCATCAGACGCAACAGAAACAAGGAAGAGAGAGATGAGATCGGCGATCATCAAGCAAACCTCTGATTACCATCACTCGATAGGGAGAGAAAGAAGAGAACGCTGAACTCCTATCGCATGGAGGAGATCGATGATCAATGCGGCGATAGGATACGGAAGAGGATGAGCGACAAAGAATAGAGAGAGAGATGAGAGAGAAGGGTTTTTTTAGAGAGAAGATGATGAGGTTCAATGAAGAAGATGATGGTTCATGATTTGAAGTTGAGAGATTTAGGGTTTTTGTTTAGGATGAGAGACAGAGATAGAGAACGACTGAGAAAATTTTAGGTTTTTGTTTTTATAGCCGGTTCTCAGTTTCAGCCATCAAACCGGAAACCGAACTGAAAAATCCGGTTTTCGATATTTTAAACCGAACTGACCCAAATTTTAAAGAAAAACCCGAAAAAACTGATTTGATCGGTTCAGTTCACCGGTTCGGTTCGGTTTAATGGAGTTTTGACCACCTCTACGAGTAGCGCACAACCTAATTTTTCAATAAGCGCTGGTTGAGTGGCACAGCTCAGACAAGCGGTGAACCACTGAAATGTTATGCTGGTGAGGATGCGCTAGACGAGTAGCACACCACCAGCGTATTGCCCACTTTTTCAACATTGCGCGGGTGCAGTGGCGCATCTTAGTGGCGCATGACAAGCGGCGATCTACTAGAATGTTGTGCTGGTGAGGTTACGCTAGTCGAGTAGCGCACCACCAGCGCACTGCCCACTTTTTCAACAAGTCCTAGAGTGATGAAGATGCATCATATACTAATGTCTAACATGACATAAAAATTTATTTACAAGATGCAAATATATCAACAAGAGTCATTTAAACCAAAATGCACACAAGTATAAACACACAACATATATGAATAAGAGTTATGTATGAATTTGTGAGTATGTGCAACTATCTCTTCAAAGCAAGTAAGCACAAGAATTTTACCTTTGGTGCTTCTCATCTTGAGGTCTTGAGAGCCTAAGCTACCCTTACATAAACCCCAAAAATGTGGTTTGTTTATGAAATTAGCCAATCAACAATTGAGGAATTTACATACATATCTCACATACACGATGATATATGATCACCCGTGTAGAGTAATAATCTCACATACACATGCAGAGTAGCCCCAAAGACATATAATCTGAATCTGATACTACTAAAAAGGGTACATATATGATATCTTTAAATCTAAATAATCTTTGAAAACTCTTTTAGTTTTCGGAACATACATATATAATTCTTTCTAAATACTTTTCTCTAAACTTGCATAAATATTCTTTTCTTTTCTTTTCTGAAAATTCTCATAAAACACTTGAATATGAAAATTTAGAAAACTTTATGAAAATCTAGTAATCTTTCTGAAAATCTAGATATCTATATGGAAATCTGAAAATCTAGTTGGAAATCTGAAAATCTGATATAAAATCTTACAATCTAGAAATCTGACTGAAAATCGGGAAATCTAATCGAAAATACTTGTACTATTCTTCTTTGTATAAATCTAATTCTTTAACAAATCTAATTCTGAATTCTGGAATTCCACGCATTCTTAAAAAAAAATCTCAAATCGTCTGGAAATCTATTTTCTAAATCATTTATTTATAATAATTATCTAAATAATTAAAGCTAACATATAATTCTAAAACAAATAACTTTTAATAAAAAGTATCCACTCACATAACTCCTCTACTCAAATCTGGTTTGGGATTGGATTCCGTCTTGATTAATTTATTGGATCCACACTAAAATACATAAAACTCCATTTAGAAATTACTAGGAAATCTAATAACATCTATATTTGGAACATCACCAAATTAGGATTTCTTATCTACATATCTCAGTGCTATTCATCATATTTCTTCATCTTCCATTTCTTTCTTTCTCTTAGTCTTAGTCTCTTTCTCTTATTCTCCACTCTCTCTATCTCACTCTCGGCTCCTCTTCTTTCTTTTCTCAGTTCTTTTCCCATTTCTTTTCTTTTCTAACTCGGCTGATCTCTTCTTCTTCTTTTTTTGTTTGCTCGAATATGTTTTCTTTTGTTTTGTCATCTCTTGCTCTCTTTCAGGTTTCTTCGTGTCCGTCCTGTAAGTGTTTTTCAGTTGTTGTTTAAAAAAAATAAAATGAAAACAATATTTTTGGTTTCAGTTTCGAATTCTGAAAACGAGTCTGGTAGCATATACTGAAAGCTGTATTCTGGAAATGAAAACGGAAAAACGCGTTTGGTAGGTTAACTGAAAACTATCAAAAATTGAAATACCAATTTGGGCATTTTGTTTAATATTATTAAAACTATAAACAAATTGACTAAATAATTAACCAATATAATTTATATATTATTGTATGAAAGCTTTTAGTTCTAGTTGAAAATAAATTATTCTGGAATATATATATATATATATATATATATATATATATATATATAAGAGGGGAACTTTAGTCATTTAAAAATCTTGTCTCGTCTTGTCCTAGTCATATCAAATGCATAACAGTACAATTAATAGTTTAAAAAAATGATTTTTTTTATATAAAAAAAGTGAAAAACAAAAACAAAAACGAAAACAAAAAATAGATATTTTGTGTTTTTCAAATCTATTACTTTTAGGGCCCGTCCTATAAGCGTTTTTCAGTTGCTGTTTTTCTAAAATAAAAATAAAAATGAAAACAGTGTTTTTGGTTTCAGTTTCGAATTTTGAAAACGTGTTTGATAGCATATACTGAAAGTTGTATTTTGAAAATGAAAACGGAAAAAAAGCGTTTGGTAGGTTAACTGAAAACTATCAAAAATTGAAACATCAATTTTAATATTTTGTTTAATATTATTACAACTATAAACAAATTGATTACATAATTTACCAATATATTTTTTGTTTTGTAATTTTATATTAAACAAAAGTGATACATCAAAAATTAATTCAAAAAAACATATCAAAAATGAATTAATCAAAAATAAACTCTTAAATTATAAATAAATAATTACAATATATATATATATATTATATAATAAAAATATAACTGTATATATTATATTAAATATATATATATTTTTTATATTAAATATATATATTTTTTATATTAAATATTATTATATTTTTTTATTATATTATATTATACTTTTATATTATTGTATATAATAACATTATAACTATATATATCATAATATATATAGTATTAATATATAATATTTTTTTATTATTATTATATATATATATATATATATATATATATATATATATATATATATTATTGTGTTAATGCTTTTAGTTATAGTTGGAAATAAATTATTCTGGAATATATATATAAGAGGGGCACTTTGGTCATTTGAAAATCTTATCCCGTCTTGTCCTAATAATATCAAACACATAACAGTACAATTAATATTTTAAAAAAATAATTTCTTATATAAAAATGTGAAAAACAAAATGAAAAACAAAAACAAAAACAAAAAATAAGTATTTTGTGTTTTTCGAATATTTCACTTTAACACCGGTTTTGTTTTTTATTTTTGTTTTTGTTTTTCAAAAATAAAATGAAAAACGGTTAACAAATGCGTTTTCGAAATCGTTTTTAAAAATTAAAAACGAAAACGGATTAAAAAACTGTTGCAGGACTGGGCCTTAACACTGGTTTGTTTTTCGTTTTTTTTTTTTTTTTGAAAATAAAATGAAAAACGGTTAACGAACGCGTTTTCGAAATCATTTTTAAAAATAAAAACGAAAACGGACTGAAAAACAGCTGCATGACGAAACCTTTTATTTCATTTCTATTTCCATTTCCATTTTATGTTTCTCTCCTTCATGGCTTTGACTTCTCTCGACTTATCCTCATCTTTCTTCTTATTTTTCACGAGCTCTATATCTCTCCATTATATTTTTATGATCCAATTCTCTCTCTCTTTCTGCCTTCTCTCACTTTTTTTTTTCTTTCTCATTTGTTTCTGTATTTGATCGATTCTCACACTTCTCTTTTCTCACTTTTCTTTCTTTTATTTTATTTTTATTTATTCATTTCTTTGCCACCTCAAGGCCACCTCTTGACATCAAATTGCCACCTATCACCCAAATTGCCACATTTCTCCGGCTGCTACCAACTATCTATTTTATGGTAACAAATCTTTTTTTTTAAAAAAAAAATTAATCTCAGCTGGATCAACTTTTGGGTCTTGGGTCATGTATTTGGGTTTGGATTATAGATTTGGGTAAATTTCGGAGATTGGCGTATTACAATTGGTTTTTAAAATTGTTGTCTTCTAGCTTTCACTCGGTGAGATGACGAGTATCAACCGAGTTTAGTCATGACCGCGGTTTGGTTCCGGTTTCGAATCGTTGGTTTCGGTTTCAGATTCAGTTTCGAACCCTCGGTTTCGGTCCCTCGGTTCCAGTCCGGTTCTTCGGTTCTAGGCGGTTCGATTCTTTTTTTTTTAAATATATTACATACTAACTCAAAAAATTATTAGACATGTAATGATGTGAAATTGTAAATAAAATTTATTGGGTATGCAGTATGCCGAAATTAAAATAAATTAAAGTTGCCTACGTTTTCTCTTCGGGTTCAAAGGAATCAAAAACCACATAGTTCTTTTACCTTTTACTGTCGGTTCGGTGAAGACGTGAAGTGAGTTGGGAGTTGGGACTGTAACTAATTGCTACTTTCTTTTCCAGTAGTGTGGTCATCGTCGAAGAAATCGTAGAGTGCTTATTGTTCAAGTTCTTGTTGTCTATTTTGTGCATTGGTCCAATAATTAACACAAACTTGGACTTGAATTGATTCTGGACTCAAAAGCAAACGTCTTGCATGTAGAATATTTCCACTGGCGCTAAACTCTTGTTCCACAGCAACTGTAGAAACTGATGTTCCAAGAATTTGTTTGGCTATAATAGCCAATATTGGGAAGTGCTTTTCATGATCCCTACACCAATGTAGGATATCAAATTGTTACGTTTACCATAAACTCAAAACCGGTATTGTGAGAAATTTCAATATCGGAATATAAGGCAGAGCTTGATGAAGAAGAAGAAGAAGAAGAAGCTCGTAATTTTTTGGTCTTTTGGGATAACAGTTGAGATCCTAACCCCGAAAATCCGGAGGGTTGAGTATTGGATACAGTTTGAGTTTGTGGAACATTAATGTTCAGTGATAGACCATAAACTCTATGATATTCATCATATAACTCATAAAATAATATCTTAATTGTATAACAATAACCATTAATATCTACATCTATTTCTAAACAACCATAGCATGGATCAAAACACAATGCAATCAAATAAATAGTTGGAAACCCCCTATATAGTCTAACCATTTGATTTTTACATAGCTTCAATGCATGTTTGTAATTGTATATCAAATAAACACTCAGAAAATGCACCAACAATATTACAACTCTCAATAATAATAATTGAGTAGTAGGATAATAAATACAAGAAAAATTGTTAGTAGCACTATTAAAGATTTTTAACAAATTATAAAATTTTATACAAACATCCCAATGGTATGGATAAAGATGGATTTGACTAACATTAAATTGTATAAAATAAACTAATAAATCTCTATATTCATAACTTTCAGAAAGCAATTTATAAGTAGAATTCCAGCGTATTGAAACATCACAAGAAAATCTAATGGGATGAATATCTGTCTGTTTACAAAATCTTACCAATGCTTTCATCGTAAAAGGATGTTTCCATAAATAAAATAGGACATCTTCAAAAGGTTTAATAAAAGTTTGAAGAATTTCCAAACATTTTTTACTACATAAATTTAAAACATGGCAAACACATCTTTGATGAAAAAATTTACTATTAAAATACGGTTTGCATAATTCAATTAAAGCAGGAATAACTGCCATATCGGCGGAAGCGATATCAAAACCAATTGAAAAAAAAAATTCTTTCAATTTTATACTCTTTAAAAATATTTTTTATATTTTTATAAATATTTTCAGCAGTATGTGCATCATCAAAAACTCTAAATGTAATAATTCTTTTTTACATTGTCCATGCTTTGTCCATAAAATGACAAGTGACACCTAAATATGAATGTGGTCGTTAATGGTCAGTTTATATGTTGGCACATATAGAAACACGATCTTTACAATTATAAAAAAAAAATCAAATTTTTTTTCTTTTATAAATATCATAAAGTGTACGTGTGATAGTGGTTCTAGGAACACGACATGCAACAAGATTTAATGCTCTATAACAATAATTAATAAAACCAAAATTTTCACCAAAACTAGAAGGTAAATGTTCTACAACTACCATTCTAGCTAATTCTTCTTTATTAATTTGATCACTATATTTAAATAATTCAGTGTTAGGGGTAGCAAACCTAGAAATTTGAGTTTGTTCACTCGACCTGCATGTTCGGCTAGATGTTGAGTCATAATATGCTTCCAATATGTGTCGTATCCTTAAGATTTACTCCACTTAAATTCTTTGTGGCAGTAATTGCAAACCACTATAATCATTCCATCATCTTTCATAATTTTATTCATATGATATACGAAGAGGTCATATTTGGGCTACTTCTTAACCTTATCTAAGACCTCTTCAGTTGGTGGTACTTCAAAATTTGGATATGGAGGGGGATCAGACATATTTTCTGATTGACTTGTGATATTGGGGCTAGGGTTAGGCTAGCTAGCATCGGGTTCAAAAATTATTAAAGAGGGATTATGATATGCTGGATAGTTTAGGGACTCAAGATAGGATTGTCGTTGTAGGAACTCATGGTAAGCAGTGTCGTTATAACCGATATTGTTCGGTGAGACTGACACTGACTGCAACATATGACCTTTACAAGTCATGGAAATGAAATGTCTTGGAGCGTCTCCAGCTCCACTTCCACTTCCACTTCCACTTCTACTTGCCATTTAAATAATTGAATTGTAAAAAAAAAACTCTTGAGAAAAAAATTAAATAAATGGGTGGAAATAAATTGAAAATATTTATTGGAAATAAATTGAAAAAATTGTTAATGATTTTGAATTGATAAAAAAAATTGCAATAAAATAAATTTAAACAATTGAATATTTGAGAGTTGAGAAAGAATTGGGAGAGATAGGAATATTTATAGGAAAAAAAATGAGAAGAAAAAAACAAAATAACAAAGATTTTTTTTTTTTTGACATTGGGCTTCAAACGGTCACCAGACAATTGGCTCAATGATTAGAGGTGTCCACATTTTGGTTAAACTGAAGGTTAAAACCGTAACTATACGGAAAAATCGAAATCAGAACCAAAACCGTAGCCAAAACCGACGGTTAAACAACTAAATGAAAACCGGTTTTGAGCCGGTTACAGTTAGGGATGCCCAAAAACAATCTAAAATCGACAGTTAAATATATAATTTTTTTAAAAATAAAAAATAATCAACCAACTAATCAGACGATGGCACGTGGTAGTTTTTTTTTTAAAAAAAAATCGGGCAGAACCTAAACCGAACCAGAATAGAACCGAAACCGAACAGAACTTATCGATTTCAGAACTGAAACTGTAACTGTAACTGTAACCGCCAAACTAGCGGTTACAAACTGAAAACCAAACCAGCTAGGCTAGTTATGGTTACAGTTTGGGCTTCCCATAGAACCGGAACCGGAACCGACAGAACCATGGGCATTTCTACCGTTGGCCAAATTAAAATTCAATTTTTTTTTAATAAAAAAAGTGGCTAGAACCGACGGTTCAAAACCGGAATTGAACCATCGGTTCCGATCCATTTTTTTAATGAGAACCGGAACTAGAACCTTAAGGTTCACAGTTTCGATCCGGTTTCGATTTTTTGGTAATGGTTAGGGTTCGATTCCACGGTTTGAACTGAACCGTGGTCATGTCTAGTTGAGCTTAGAGAATCCTTGTCTTCAAAACTGAGATGGTGTTGAGTGGATTTGCATTTGTTTTTATAGAGAAGTGTGGTATAGGGCTTATTTTTTATAAACGACGCAGTTTCATTTTTTATCCTTTTGGGAAACTTAGAATATTAAACACAACGTCGTTTAGATTAGTAAGTGAAAAAAAAAAACAATATTGGTCACACGTTTGTTTTAAAGCCATATGACAATAAATTATTAAAAACTCGGTACAAGACAACTCCAAAAGGATTGGTAGAGGATCCTGATCCGAAAATATAAAAAGGCTAATTGTGGATGCTCTAATAATCTAATGTCCATCCTCACAGCAAAAAGCATAACAGAAAGGAAAAATCAGAATAAAAGAATGATATTATCGTTTGAATCTCTATGTTTTTTTGAATTATCTGTTGTTACTTACTTATTCATTTTTCATTGGTTTGGTTCTTATGTTTTCAAAAACCGTTAGTCAATTAAACGGTTATAAGGATATTTTTATCTTTAAACAATGATATACCATGTGTTAACATATATATACATATATATATATATATATATATATATATATATATATTTATATAATAAAAATTAAACTAAAAAATAAATAATTAAATTTAGAGAAATTTTTTAATCTAGATCTCCACAAATCCAAAGACCCCAATCACCATCCCAACCACCAATAAACCTCCAGTACTTCATCATCGCCACCATATCTATGGTCCTTCATCATCACCACTAGACCTCCATCACCAACTCCTTCACAAATCACCACTACCAAATCACAATCACCACTTGAAGATAAACACATACGTACTTGATACCTACATCTTCACATAAAGAAACACAATCTACAACTTCTCTACTAATAATCTAATATTACTTATACAATTTTCTAGGTATTTACTTTTTCATCGAAAAAAATCAACTATGATTTTTTAAGATTCCAAATCTTCTTTGTTCTCCTACAGACGAGATCACCAAATATTTTTTTTAACTCATGTTGGAGTGCTTTTCTTGATGGGTTCTTGAAGAAAAAGAAAAAGAGATGCGTTTTTTTGATGACGATGATGTTGTACCAGATTCTTTGTTTATTGCCGCCGCTGAACCACAAGCCCCTATCCGCTGCTGCCGCCGTCTAGAAATGGGGTTGACCCGATGTGAAAGAGATTGAGATGGAAAGAACAAGAGAGAAGAGAGAGAGACGAAGCGGCTCCCAGATCAATGGTCTCCTCGACTCCCCAGATCGATCGACGATCTCCTCAACTCCTAGATCAATCGATGATGTGATTTGGGTGGTGGCTAGGTTTGTGTGATTTGCTGGGTTTGGGTTTTACGGGTTGAAGATGGTGGGGTGGTGGTTTGGTGATGGCGAGTGATTTATGTGGTGGTGTGTTGATGGTGATGTTGCCAATAGGGATGCACATTTATCCCTAAGGCCTCAAATCCTCGCACCCCATCCCTATTTTGGGATTTTTTAGGGAAAAAATAAGGGGTGACAGGATGATTTTCATCCCCAAATTAAAATGGGGATGGGGATACCATCCCCATTTTTCTATTTTCCCCACAATTAAATTGTAAAAGGGATGATGATGGAGATCCCCATTTTCCCATTTTCCCATTTTCCTCAAAAGTATATAAATATAATTATAATATATATTTGAATTATTTGAAACATTTTATGATGAATTTGTAATGCATTGATATTTTTTATTTGTAATGAAAGGTTTGTTTTTATTTATTTATTTAATTTATAATTTTTAGTTAAATAGCGAAATGGGAAAATGGGGGGACCGGGGGTAATACGAGAAAACAGAAAAAAACGGGAAACTGGGATGAGGATGGGGGGACCTCGCCCCTTAACATCCTCATCCCCATTTTCCCCAAATGGGGAAATGGGGAAATGGGGAAATGGGGAGGGGTGGAGGAAGGGTCTAGGAAGTGGGGATGAGGATGGGGATGGGGGGACCTATATCCATCCCCATTCCCCAAACGTGCATCTCTAGATGTTGGTGAATATATGAATTTTGGGTGTGTTTCATTTATCCCAATTTCCCAAACGTGTATCTCTAAATGTTGGTGAATAGATGAATTTAGGGCGGGTTTCATTTCTATATTAAAAAAAAAAAATCTTGACTTTTTTTTTATTTTTTGTTTTTTTTTGTTTTTGCATTTAAATTTTTGTTAAACATGAATGGTAAATTTTTAATTTATGTAAATATTTATTATTTATTATTTTAATATTTATCATTTTATTATAAATGAATTTAAATTGTAAATATTGACCAAATTAGAGGATGAAATGGTCATTTGCCTTAAGTTAAGGGTAAAATGGTCCATTTATATTTTCTGTTAAGGTTGATTATTCAAAATATAAAGACCAATCAAATAAAAAAATGGGTAACCGAATAAAAAACGGATAATTTAAATGAATATAGAAACTCAAACGATAATACTTTTTAAAAAATTAGGTCGACGTGGGAAATGATTCCCTACGGCTGACACACACTAGTTACCGTAAACAAGCTTGGACACCAAACGGTATCGTTTTAATTGAACCCAAAAACCCTAAAATTAACACTAAACGGCACGTCGTTTAGAGTTAGAGACGACCAGATATAAGCCATCTTATTTTTCAGTGACAACCGTAGCAGCTTCTCAGTTTACCTCTCTCTTCTCTCTTCACTCTTCGTCTCTCTTCGAAATCCAAACCAAAATCCTCCTAAAATTAGCCAAATCTCCACCGAAATCGCAACCTAACATAGCCTAGTCTTCGGTTTTGCTAGGAAGCCCTAGCTTTGGTCTTTGCTTGGAAGCAATGAAGCTTGTCAGGTCACTAATTCCTCTTTGTGTTTTTATTGTAGTGATTTGTTTGTTTGTTTGTTGTTTTTTTTTTTTGGTTGCTGATAATTCGATCTGTAAATGAACAGGTTCTTGATGAAGTTGAACAATGAGACCGCGTCGATTGAGCTCAAGAACGGAACCATTGTTCACGGCACCATCACAGGTTACTTTCTCTTTCACTTGATGCTTCGTTTCCTCTCTTTTCGTTTCAAGGATAAATTTATCTAGGGTTTTATTAAACCCTACTGTTCTTTTATTTTTTATTTTTGTGTACTGAATATCTTTACACTATATGCTTGAATAGCCTGGTTCTGTTGCTTCTATGTTCATATAATTTATGTGAGTTGTTTGTCCAAGTTATTGTTTGCATTTTCAAGTAAAAACAATAGTGAACGTAGAGGTGAATAGAGACTTCGGTCTGTTTCCTTTTCATGATCCAACTGCTTGCTTCTCAGAAAGATAGCAAAATAAAACTTTCTCTTTTTATTATTGCAGATAATTATCTATATTATATATCTGTGCAGTGCAATGCAATAATTATGGGCTAGCCAGCGCACTCATATTGAAGGTTTAAACATGGTTCATTTTGGTTTGGTTTGATTCGGTTTGACATCCAAAATTCGAAAAGAGAGCTAGTATTAATTATAGTTTAGTTGGTAAGGTTTTTAGTAATAATACTAAAATATATGTTCTAAAGTCAATGCATGATATGCATATTCATTGCCCCCAATTTTTTTTTTTGCCCAGAAATGTACTTACCAAAGATGATTTAGACAAGGAAATGAAATGAGGTTGATTATTGAAATAAGAGACGAACTATTAAATTTGTCAAATGATTCATATTAAAAGAATGAAGTTCTTTATCACAAATGCAATGATTAGCGCAACTGTTACACCTTTCACTTAGTTGTAATGTTAACAGTAAACCATATAGATGACCTGTTTCCCTAGTTCATTTTCCTCTGTTTCTTGCCCTTGTAGAGAACGTTCACACAATTTTCATTTGTTAGAATTTACTTTTCATCTTTCTCCCAGACACGCACTCATGCATAGATGGATATTCTCAATCACTTGTCAGACACAAACTTCCGCGCACTGTTGCCAATCAACCCTATAACCTTAGCCACATGTAAGCTTGTCAAACCCTGTAGGCGTGTGTGCTTTTTAGCCTTTTCTTTTTTCAAATTCTGGGTTGAAGAAAGAGAGGAGGGGTAGTGAGTGTTGTGGCGGTGGTGTTTGCTAATGCACTAATTTGAGGACTTTGCTTCTGTTATTGATGGGTTTCTGGATTAATTAATTAAGGAAAACTACATTACTTTGGGATTGCATATAATTGTGATCAGAGTTTCCTTTAATGAATTTGCTGAGGTAGGGAGTGCCAGTGTTGTTGCATCATATATATATATATATATATATATATATATACACACACACACACGTTATTGATGGTTTTCTGGATTAATTAATTAAGGAAAGCTACATCTTTGGGATTGCGTATAATTTTGATCAGAGTTTCCTTTAATGATTTTGCTGAGGTAGGCAGTGCCAGTGTTGTTGCATCATATATATATATATATTTATTTATCTTGATCTGACATGATAACCAGAGTACACTCGCAGTGTATATTTTTTCTATAGCCAGAGCGATACCGACATTGTATGTTTTTCTTTGTTGAATTATTGATCGTACTCTTACTGGTGGATTAACTGGTTTATTACAGGTGTTGATATCAGTATGAATACACATTTGAAAACAGTGAAACTTACTCTGAAGGGGAAAAATCCAGTGACTTTGGATCACCTTAGTGTGCGGGGTAACAATATCCGTTATTATATTCTTCCAGACAGCTTGAACCTTGAAACACTGCTGGTCGAAGAGACACCTAGGATAAAGCCCAAGAAACCAACTGCAGGTATTGTCATAATTTCACTGTATTAATGTTGTGATTATATCTATCAAAGCTTGATTTTCGTTAGTACTAACGGCGTAAAACTTTCTCATGCTTTGAAATTCAGGGAGGGCTGGAGTGGGCCGTGGCCGTGGACGTGGTCGTGGCCGTGGACGTGGTCGTGGCCGTTAAATATGTTGTATTGATTCTAATTTTTAGAGCATCCGGTTGTAGGAGAATATGTTGGTGGTGATCATAGGGACATGAAAGGGTGATTGTCGTTCTAATTGTGTTTCACACATTCCCCAAGGGCTTTGTTTATGAGTTTTGAGCTTTGTTTCGCCATATTGATATCATATAATACTCGATCACAAGGACAGTAATCAATTAGCATATGATCATTATTGGTATTTTCCAACTAGCACATGAAGCGTTTGCGTGCCATTTGCATTGACAGCAATGTCGACTTTTGGAGTATAACAATCTTAAAGTAGCACTTCTAATATGAAGAATATAAATTTTATTCACAACAGTCATGGTGACTCATGGACGATGTTATAATGAGATTTGTTGCCGTCTTCAAAGACGCGAGCAGGATCAGACTTGTCCATGTCAGCCTGAGCCGTGTCAAGAAATGAGCAATCTCCATTGCAAGCAACACGAGTGCTATGGCTCCAAACATTGTAACCACCCGTTTAATCTTCGGTCAAGACAGCAGATTTCTTATAGTTGAAATTAGTTTTATAAAATTAGTTAGTATCAAGGGCTAAATGGAGTAATCCGACCTAAGAAATCAACATGAGGACTGGCTCCTTATGGAAGAAGGTTATGACATTCATCTCATCTGATGATGCTTCCGATGACAAATCATATGTTGCATAAGGTTATTTTACAATATAATGTTAGGTGTTCGCTTTAATTTGTTCATGTTTGGAGGAACTGTGTAAGTGGTGATTCTCATTATTTAGTTAATCAAATTATATTTTTAGTTTAATAGTCCTGATCCCAATTTAGGTTTAGTGGAAATGGTGAGAAATATCACATTTTTTTTGGTGAGTTGTAGTGATGTCACCGTTATAATAAGTTAAGTTTAAAAGGTACCTATTACGGTGGACTACCGAAATTGCCCTTAAATAATCGATTATTTATTCTTTAAAAGCCTTTCTCGTCCAAAAAAGTTGTCTGAAAATCAACAAACTACTCCGGGTATCTCTTCAAAAAACGAGCTCCATTCCAGATATTGCATAAGAAGGTAAACTAATATTTCTGATCATCATTTTCATTTTTTCATATCTTTTGTGTACTATAACAATGTATGAACATGTTGTCTCAATTTTTTTTGTTTAGGTCTGTGAGTTGTAAACTTTTTAAAAATAATGAATGAACATGTATGCATTTTTTTGTATATATATTTGGCCGAGTTGATTTGAAGTGGTGCAAATAAGTTTAAAATCTTGGACATAAAAGCTGGAAAACATTTAAAAAAATCTCGAAACATTTGAAAAAACGCTCGATCCCTCACAAAAAAAGCTCGATCCCTTATAAAAAAAGCTCGATTCCTTATAAAAAAAGCTCGATTCCTCACAAAAAAGCTCATTCCCTAAAATAAAAAGCTCGAGCCATATTTGAAAAAAGCTCAAGCAATATGAAAAAAAGCTCGATGATGTACAAAAAGAGCTCGGTCTGAACAAAAAAAGCTCGATCCCGTTCAAAAAAGCTCTATCATATACAAAAACGGCTCGATCATGTACAAAAAAAGCTCGATCGCTTACACTTTTGATTTTTGTTTAATCCCTTATAATTGTAAATTTAATATTTGTTGATGTCAGTTTCTGGATGTATGAGAAAGTCAACAAGATTGGATTTTAGCTGTGATCTCAAAGAGAAAGAGAAAGAGAAAGTAATCGGAAGTAAGTTTTTATGTGGTAAAACTCCGATGACCAGAGAAACGTCCACGGGTGGTTGAATGATCAACCAAGCCAAAATCCACTATGAATAGAATAATTACAATTCTCGATCTCTCTTTCTCTCTGTATTTTTTTATATAATTTATGTATATTCTGTCTATATTTTGTGACGAGATTATGGGTCTATTTATATGTCCATAGAACCCTAATCCTCTTTATACAAGTAATAAAAGATCTTTGTATTTAATTATGATTGTTTACTTGTTCGAAGTAGTTTGTCTTCTTTCCTATTTCGGAGACTTGTATTGAGATCGAATGAGACTATAGTAATGTAGTCCAATTAGGACTTATTTCCTTATAATAGCGTAGTCTTTTTGAAGAAATAAAATTGTTGCCTGATAAGGAACTCTTTCTGTTTGATATTCTATTCTTCTTGGAATTCCTCTTTGATATGGATATTGTAAGGACCTCAATTTTATGATTGACTTATTTCATGACAAACCACATCACATTGAGAATGATTGTGTAATGGGTGGTAACTTAGGTCCTCATTGGCAAGCTGCCAAGCATCTCTATGACTTCAAGAGCAAAAGGTATATTCTCTTGACTCTACCTGTTGAAGAGTTTAAGTGCACACACACACCTCATGCATGCCTTGTTTATCTTGCATTTGTGTTGATATTGTTTATATGCTTGCATCTCTTCACAATCACACTTGCGCTTTATTTACAGATTTAAGTGTGGTATTGTGTTATGTTCGCGCTTGCACGATGGTGTGCTTGTTTCAGCGCGTTGAGTGACCATATGAGAAGGTCTCATTCTTCTCTAGGTTTGGTTATATGGAGTAAGGTGTCTAGTTTCAAAAGAGTGTATTTCAATGATTTAATGTTTTTCAAAACTGACCTTTGTATGTTCTTGTGACCATATCTTTTTATAAAATGATTCAAAATGAGTTTTGAAAATTTTTGTACAAACTTGACACCCATACCTTTCTAACGGTATATTATTCGTAATATTTTATGACCGTTTGGATTGGTTTTAAAATCTCCAAAGTGACCATAAAAACAGGGCATCTCTGTTGTTGTCTGTTTATGACCTTTGGTCACTCAAATGACCATAACGTTTTATACAAATATCCAAATTTTGTTTTATAAATTGGGGTAGAAAGTAGACTTCCATACCTTTCCAACGGTATATTATACAAAAGGTTTGGATGTTGTTTGGTTACGTTTTGGGTCGCTTAAAGCTCGAGTTGTTGTGCTGTCAAGAGTGTACCGCTGTCTAGACCGCTTTTGGTGCATATTCCTAGCCAGCGACCTAGGCAATGGTAATGTCCAGTCGTACCATGCTGCACAGACCGCGGTTTGGACACTTGCCTAGACCACGGCATGCACATCGGTCGTGTGGGACTTTGTCTCCCAAGTCCAAAATGATGCCGTTTTGTGTAGGGCTTCTTTATATATGTTCTCTTCTTCTTCCTTGCCTTCTTATAGCTCAAAGAACCCATCTTTAGAGTGAGAGAACCTCCATTAGAGAAAGAAAGTTTCAAGTTTTGTTATTTGACTCTCCAAACCCCAAACTCATCTTCATCTTTCATTCAAGCATCATTCCAAGCATGAGTTTTCATTGATTGGTAAGTAGAACCACCATTGTTGTTCATTTATTGTTCTAGCTTACCAAGACATGTCATTTATTGCTTAAATTAGCATTTCTTCATATTAATTGCATATTTATTGAAATTATGACATGTTTGGGGTTTGTATTGTGATAGCTTGTATTATTAGGTCATTTATGCCTAAATAGCTAATCCATGCATGTTCATGTATACATAATTGATGATTAGGTTGACTTTGTGCATCTAGTCTAGTTTATGAACATTTATGTGTATGCCTCATTGATTGCATTTCTTGATTGTAAAATTGCCCTTGATTATTTGTTGTGACAACTTGTGTTGGTTGGACCTTTATTGACAATTAGGTTGTTAGATTTTTTCTACACATCTAAATGAGTCATTGGTATGGGCATGTAGGCATTGTTTGATAACTAGGATGTTTAATTGCATTATCTACATCTAGTTAAGCATTTTGTGTTTGGTCTTACACATAACTGCATTTGAGCATAGTGTCATATATACACTTAGACCATATACTCTTCATTTAGTTAAAGTCTTGTGGCTTCGGTGTGAAGTTGCACAAGCAAGAGAAGCCTTGCAACCAAGGGTAGGTTGGCAAGCAATTGGTCCGGTATCCACTGTAAAAGGCCCGAGGGGTAGAGTAGGAGGTGCTCACGCCAAGAGTAGTGGATCAGGGGATATCACTAGGGATTAAACCAAGAGTGGTGAGTGGCGGTGTCCATAGCCTGAGGTTGTCGAGAGTGAGAGTCCGAGTATCACTTGAGGGTGTAACCTTTTATTCATATAGTGGATTTCTTTGACCGAGTGTGGCGCACTTAACAGCCCGTGGTTTTTCCCATTTGGAGGGTTTTAACGTATACATCTTGTGTTGTTTATATTTCCGCACTTTACACTTGATGTTGTATGTTTGTTTTATTGGGTGAATTTTAATATTTACTAATAAAAAAAAATTGGTAATTGACTTGATTAAAACCTATTCACCCCCCCTCTAGGTATAAACACACGTTTTTAGGGAATTTTCAATTGGTGTCAAAGCAGGTTCTAAACATACTTAGGTGATCCAAGCTCTTGTTTGTGTGTCTTGCATTTGTTTGCATTTGATTGTTGCATTCATTTGCATTCATCTCATTCGTTAAACACCATGAGTGGCATTGAGATGTTAGAGGGAGATTTGACCTCCAAAATTAAGAGGGAGGAATATGACTCCGATGAGGGGATGACTGTCATGGTTAAGAGATTTAGTAGATTCATAAAGTCTCACAAGAAGAGTATGAACTCCAATGTGAAAGAGGAGAAAATGATGAACTCTAAAGTGAAGGAGGTAAACAAGAACTTGCTCAAGAATAGTGAAAAGCATGTGCTTAACTTCACGGCCTTGGGATCTTCCTATGTGGAAGATTTTGGTATGGTAACAAGTGACATAGGCAAAGGTCTTGCTGAGGGAATTGACTCAATTGAGGAATGTCAAGTTACCCTTCTCAAAGTTTTGAAACAAAATGAAGACCTCTCCAAGGAGAATGAGACTTTGAGAATGTGGAAGATTTCCTCGGAGGAAAAGATCCGTACTCTTGAAGATAGCAAGCAAAATAGTCAAAATCAACTTCATCGGTACAAAGAGATCATGGAAGACCAAATGGAAGACATATCCATTCTTGTCTCCAAATTGAAGACCATGGAGAAAGTGACCTCCACTGATGACTCCTTGATGATGGACAAGATTGATGCGTCCAAGTATAAGAAGGAGATTGAAGATTGCCACCAAAGGATGAAGGCAATGAAAGATGAGCTTGCCAACAAAGAAAAATCCTTGAAAATTGTCAAGGAAAGAGAGATAAGGTGCCTTGAAGAATTAAAGAAGGCCAAGGTCAAACAACCTCAAGCTCAAGGCAAGATCAAAGCTTCATCTAATAAATCTTCAACTTAAGGAAAGCCCATACAAGCCTTGGCAACTCAACCAAAACCTAGGCAATTCAAGAAGAAATGACAAGTTCTTGAGAAGTCAATCACCTCCTCTAACAAACCAACTATGAGGAAAGGAGGTGACCATAAAAAGCATGACCAACCAAGGAGGCAAGATCAACCGGCTCAACCACCTCAAGAATTAGACTACAAAGATGCCACCGATCGGCTCAAGTTCCAAGTAAAAGCCATCCGGTGCATCATCAAAGACAACCTCATCAACATGGCGATGCCTCGATGAGAACACAATGCAATGGTATAAATTCTTACTTTGTACCTACTTGTCATTTTTATGGTATGATTGGTCACTTAAGACCAAATTGCTTTAAATACATTAAGAGGTGTAGATTATAGAGCATGAAAGTAAAACGGTTGAAAAAGGGGGCAAGTTTGCATGAACCTAGGGAGTTTAGAAATTTACTTATGACCACTAAAAATGAAAAGGTGGAACCTAGGTAGGTTAGAAAGAATGAGTCCGCTTGCCTTAGTGCCCATGAGACACCCGTAGATGCAACTAAGTCCTTTGGACTTGTTAAGTTTATAGGGGTTCATGCCTCTCATTGACTTGGTTGGATTTGACCTCATTTGGGGAGCTCAAGCAAAGAGAGCGAACTTGCATGATTTGCTATGTGCAAAAAAAATGATTAATTTTATACTATTTTGATAATTGTTTGAGATTCTTGGTTGCACATATATGCTTATATATTTATCTTTAATAAGTGTGCAACATTGCTTTGTTTGCAATCCTTGTCATATTTATGTTCAAACATGTATTTTTGGACTAGGAGAATTAATTGGGAAAGTACATTTGAATGACCTATAGTTTAGCTCCATGACATGTGAACTTGCTTTTTAATGACATGCTTTAAAATGATATGCATGAATTGAGTTTGATTGCTCTAATGCAAATATGTATGAGTGCAAATGAGAGGACTAACCGATAAGGATCTTGTATCCTTGCAGTTAATAAGGATTTTATATTCAAATTAGTCTTCTCTCTTTTCTTAATGGTGAAACAAGACTACTATCATACGGATAATTATCCGGAAAAATAAAAAAGGGTGCAATAGTCACTCATGTCTTGGTTTGCCTTTAAGGATTGATATAGTTGCTTTATTTTCAAATTTTTGGAAACTATATCTTGTATGCATATGACAAAAGGGTACAAATTGGTTTGAATTCTTTTGAAAACCCTTTTGATGTTTGCTTTGCCAAATACCATTTGTTTTGGATTTGAATGCAACATGTCTTGCTTGCAAAGCATTCTTGTCACACATTTTTTCTTTAAATCAAACTCCTTGAATCTCTCTCAATTATTTAAGTTGTATAAAGTTTGTGTATATGATTATGCAATGTTCTTGTGCGAATAACTCTCTTTGCTAAAGCAACCCGATAGGGGGAGCTCTTTTGCCTATCTCATGACAAAAATGGGGAGAAGTCTTGAGAAATATAGGGGGAGCATTGGTTATGCTTTGGGGAGAGATCATGATAGAGAGTAACCCATTTAGGGGGAGCATTGCACATGCATTTGTTTATATTGCTTTATTGAGTGTAATTGCTTTTTATGTTTGTTCACCTCACATGCACTTGTTCTTGGAAAGTGCTTTCTTGCTATTGTGTGTAGTTATGATGATCTACGAAGAGATTGAAGACCTTGATGACTTAGATTCTTAGGTATCTCTTTTTGTAACGTAGAATGGACTCTCATGAACAATAGCTACATTATTTTTTATTTTGTGAGGATTTATTTGTGAGTGGTTGTTTTGTCATGAAATAGCTAAAGGGGGAGATTGTAAGGACCTCAATTTTATGATTGGTTTATTTCATGACAAACCACACCACATTGGGGATGATTGTGTAATGGGTAGCATAGGTCCTTATTGGCAAGCTTCCAAGCATCTCCATGACTTCAAGAGTAAAATGTATATTCACTTGACTCTGCCTCTTTAAGAGTTTAGGTGCACACACACACACCTCATGCATGCCGTGTTGATCTTGCATTTGTGTTGATATTGTTTATATGTGTGCATCTCTTCACAATCACACTTGCACTTCATTTATAGATTTAAGTGTGGTATTGTGTTATGTTCGTGCTTGCAAGATGGTGTGCTTGTTTTAGCGCGTTGAGTGACCATATGAGAAGGTCTCATTCTTCTCTTGGTTTGGTTATATGGAGTAAGGTGTCTAGTTTCAAAAGAGTGTATTTCAATGATTTAATGTTTTTCAAAACTGACCTTTGTTTGGTCTTGTGACCATATATTTTTATAAAATTATTCAAAATGAGTTTTAAAAACTTCTATACAAACTAGACACCCATACCTTTCTAACGGTATATTATTCGTAATAGTTTATGACCGTTTGGATTAGTTTTGAAATCTCCAAAGTGTCCACAAAAATAGGGCATCTCTGTTGTTGTCCGTTTCTGACCTTTGGTCACTACAATGACCATAAATTTTTCTAAAGACATCCAAATCATGTTTTGTAATTAGGTGTAGAAATAAGACTTTCATACCTTTCCAGCGGTATATTATACGAAAGGTTTGGATGTCGTTTGGTCATGTTTTGGGTCGCTCGAAGCTCGAGCTGTTGTGCTATCTGTCGTGTACCGTGGCATAGACCGTTGTTGGTGCCATGTCTAGCCAACGACCTAGGTAGCGGCAATGTCCAGCCGTGCCATGCTGCACAGACCGCAGTCTAGACACTTGCCTAGGCCACGGTACGCACAGCGGTCATGCATGACTTTGTCTCCCAAGTCCAAAACGATGCCGTGTTGTGTAAGGCTTCTTTATATATGTTCTCTTCTTCTTCCTTGCCTTCTTAGAGCTCAAAGAACCCATCTTTAGAGTGAGAGAACCTCTATTAGAGAGAGAAAGCTTCAAGCTTTGTTATTTGACTCCCCAAAACCCAAACTCATCTTCATCTTGCATTCAAGCATCATTCGAAATATGAGTTTTCATTGATTGGTAAGTAGAACCACCATTGTTGTCCATTTCTTGTTCTAGCTTACCAAGACATGTCATTTATTGCTTAAATTATCATTTCTTCATATTAATTGCATATTTATTGAAATTATGACATGTTTGGGGTTTGTATTGTGATAGCTTGCATTATTAGGTCATTTATGCCTAAATAGCTAATCCATGAATGTTCATGTATACATAATTGATGATTAGGTTGACTTTATGCATCTAGTCTAGTTTATGAACATTTATGTGTATGCCTTATTGATTGCATTTCTTGATTGCAAAATTGCCCTCGATTATTTGCTGTGACTACTTGTGTTGGTTGGACTTTTATTGACAATTAGGTTGTTAGATTTTTTCTACACATCTAATTCAGTCCTTGGTATGGGAATGTAGGCATTGTTTGATAATTAGGATGTTTAATTGCATTATCTACATCTAGTTAAGCATTTTGTGTTTGGTCTTACACATAACTGCATTTGAGCATAGTGTCATATATACACTTAGACCATATACTCTTCATTGAGTTAAAGTCTTGGGGCTTCGGTTTGAAGTTGCACAAGCAAGAGAAGCCTTGTAACCAAGGGTAGATTGGCAAGCAATTGGTCGGGTATCCACTGTAAAAGGCCCGAGGGGTAGAGTAGGAGGTGCTCACGCCAAGAGTAGTGGATCAGGGGATATCACTAGGAATTGAACCAATAGTGGTGAGTGGCGGTGTCCATAGCTTAAGGTTGTCGAGAGTGAGAGTCCGAGTATCACTTGAGGGTGTAACCTTTTATTCATATAGTGGATTTCTGTGACCGAGTGTGGCGCACTTAACAGCCCATGGTTTTTCCTCTTTGGAGGGTTCCACGTATACATCTTGTGTTGTTTATATTTCCGCACTTTACACTTGATGTTGTATGTTTGTTTTATTGGGTGAATTTTGAATATTGACTAATCAAGAAAAATTGGTAATTGATTTGATTAAAACCTATTCACCCCTCTATAGGTATAGACACACACATTTTTAGGGAATTTTTAGATATCCTTACGTATTTTAATTACTCGATTCGTGAGAGCTACGAGCTGGGCTTTTTATTCGATTTCCTTCATGTTTGTCCCGAGTAGAACACGATATCTGTTGGTCCCGAGTGGCGTCATCTGATCCCGAGTAGAAAGTGTCATCAACTTGCCCCGAGTATCTTTAACTGACCCCGAGTAGTACAAGACGTCAGTTGACCCCGAGTAGGTTTTGTTCAATACTTGTTTACTCGGGCTTCTCTTATTTGGTGATGTCTTGCAGGATATTTTCTGAATGCCTATTTGGACGTCCACATGGCAATTTTATCCTCTTTGTCGATGACGTGTACATCTTATAAAATTTACATATGACAATACCCTCTTAAAATATTTTTGCCGAACAGGGTTCCATTTCGGGAAAAAGTATTTTAATCAATTCTTCAATTTTTACATCTCTTTAATGCCAATGTAAATGTCTTGTCATAATGACGCGTCTTAATGGTGACCCTGTAAATTCAATTTGCCCCCTCACGCGAGATCTCAATCATGGCGACGTTTCGGAATTCTGACGGCGAAAGCCAGTTCTTTTCTTAACACGTGTCTTTTGCCGCTTTATGAGAAATGACCTACGCGTCTCCCCGTGCACCGCCTACTTTATCAAATCTTGTCATTGATTTTTCCCGCCTTGAGATCCTAGGGTTTTGTGCTATTGCCCCTTTAAATTCTTCACTGCAGGGTTACACCGGTTCATTCTCAAAAGCTCGCACTAGAAAATTTTCCTAGCCCAGATTTCTTTACGTAGAATGTCGCTATTCTCCGTTGAAGATTTTGCATCAGATTTCATTCAAGGTTAGTTTTAATGGAACCAACTTCCCGTCTTCGACTCTGTACTATAGCTCTTGAAGTGCTCGATCGTGGGGATTTTCAACTGGTTTCCTGCATTCAAAGATTATTGGGGGAAATCCCCCCTGATGAACCTCAATTTTTTTAAGTCGACGTTTCTGGGCTTCACCCTGACGTCCGTTTTAGTTCTGTTTCCAGTTCTGATTATGATACATCTAGTTCTGAATCTATCGTTTCTAATCACAGGGTACCACTTCAATCAAGGATGGGAAAGCAATAAAGAAGAAGCGAAGTCCATAAGCACAACTCGGGCAACATTCGGATCATGGAGCATACCGTTGACGAGAATGATACCGAAGAGGCGTTCAGAGTATCTCGTCTCTCCTTCTCTACTGATTGCCTGAGTGGGTTTGATACTGATCTGAATGTGGTCGGGGCAGATAAGATCGGGAAATATCGTGCCCGATTCGACCTGGATAATTCGGTTACTTTGATTCCTGCAGGTGATAGAGCTGCGTGGAATCCTCTTCCAAGCATGGTGGCAATCTATGGTTCCATGCTCTGCTGCGGCGTCACTCTTCCTCTTCAGCCGTTCATTGCCTGGTTTTTGGTTGAAGCAGGGATCACCCCGACTCAACTGGCCCCGAATAATTACAAGATCTTGATATGCATATGGCACATGTACAGCCGAATGAACCTGTCGCCGTCCTCCCCGAGTGAAATTAGGCACTTCTTCACGTTGAGGCAGTCTGTTAAGATAGGGACTTATTTCCTTTTGTCAAACCCACTAGATTGTTGGGTTCCCGAGGGGACAAAGGTGAATCAGGGAGTTGATACCTCTGATGACCCCAAAAATAGGGGTTTTGTATGGGGATTCCCTTCATCCAACAAGTTCTGGAAGAACAGTTGGTTTTTCACTAGAGGGAATCTCGGTCTTGAAGTTACTCTCTCGGCTGGGGAAACTCGAAGAGTATTGAAAGTTCCCCGCTTTTTCTGTTCCCCCGAGGTATGGAACAAGAAAAAGCTTGAATTCAGCGATACTGAGCTAACCATACTTGCTCGGGCAATAGTTCACACTCTAGAGAAGAGGAGCATGACTTATCTTTTCAATGAAACGAAAATGATAGAGTCCGACTTCTTTGGCCAGATTTCGGGCTACCGCAGACGATGTAAGTGATCTTTGTATCCCTATTTTTATTTATTATTATTTGACTTTTTATATTCTGACGAGATTCCCCCCCCTTTTTTTAAAGTGTATGACTCAGACATCGTCTGCGACCTTCAAGCTCGTCAAGTGAAGTCAATTCCGCAGGCGAGCCAAAAAGAAGCTTCTCGTCAGAGCAAAGATGATATTGCCCTGCCTGAGTCTGACGAGGAACCTGATATGGTTGAGGAGCAGGTCCTCGGATATGTCCCCGAGGAAGTCGTTCAGCGGACCGTAGGGGAGTCTAGTGGTCCGAGTGGCCCAACGGATCATACTCAGGAGTTGCCTGTTGACGGGGAGAGGTAAAGTGAAGGTCTTAGTGAAGAGCCTGCTGAGCGGTCAGACGCAGGTGATGGAGGTAAAACCTCCGAGGGTCAAGTACGTACGGATCCTGAATTTTTTAAATCCTTTCGAGGATGATGTTCAGAAAGATCTCGCAGCTGACCTCAGCTTCCATCGTTCTCGGGCTGAGAAATGAAAAGCGGTCGACTCTCCCTCTCATCCTCAGAAGGTCCCTCTGGTGGTCTCATTCATTGACTCTAGTAATGAAGATACTAGGGCTGAGATTCCTCCAAGCGTTGATGTTGAAGCATCGGTGGGTGTGGAGACTTCTGACCCGAACATGGGTTCCTCTCCCTCCGAGGTTGAAGATCTAGAGCCTGAACCCTCGGGAGGTCTTTTCTATCCTTCTCCCCAGGCTATGCTTGGGACGATGTCATCTGGTCAGGTTTTTATCGGGGATGATCACTGGAGTCATCTCAAGGGCACGCCTCTGACGAGTCTTCTTCAAAATATCTTCAACGACGCATTTTATGTAAGTTATTCCTAACTCTTCAATTGTATTGCTTGTTCGCCAGTTTTTTAATTAAACTTCTTTGTAGATGGTGGCCGAGTTCACTGAGTTGGTTCAGACGCAGCAACATCAAGCTGATCGAATAAGGCGTATTGAAGCTCTGCTGAAAGAAAGTGAGGATAGTCGTGCTCGGGTCGAATCGGCTTATCAGAAAGAAGTATGCAGTGCCTAAGTGTTTGCCGACCACTGTTTGCCGACCACTGTTTGCCGACCACTGTTTGCCGAAGCAGGTGAAGGCCGAGGAGAGGGCTTCTTTGGCAGAAGATAGGGCTACGTCACTTCAAAACTTATTGCCTTCTGCCCAAGAATCAATGCTTAAGACCGAGCAGGAAGCGGAGCTGTCCAAGTTGGCATATGAACAGAAGATCGAGGACTTGGAACACCAAGCTTTGACAGTCGAATCCCTTTCCAAAGAGGCCAGGCTGGAACTTGAAGTCCAGGGGGTTGATCATTTTAAAAGATCCCTTGCCTATGATGCCCTTCTCCTTCAGGAGTTTCAGCGAGGGCTAGTTTCAGTTGACGAGTTCTTTAAGGTTAAGAATCGGGCAACTGAGAAAGCCCAAACCAATTGGGAGCCGTCGATCAAGAATCATGTGGATCGGTCCATGGAATCTTTTTATACTCAGATGAAGAAGTGAAGAGCTTACTACCGTAGCCGAGGCAAGGAGCCCCATCTCATGCATTTGGAGGTTCCATCCGAGCACTCTCTCTCGACTTTTTACGCCAGTCTGGAGTCGGCCGTGGAAGGTGTGGTGCCTGATGTCGGACCGATCCCAGGAGAAGATTACAGCCAATGGATGGATGATTCGACCGACATGAATGCTTGGTCCTCTAATGAAAGTCTACTACGTGAATATGAAATGGTGCCCGACCCGAGTATCGACAAGAGTTCTAAATCCTCACAACCTTTATTTTTGTAGGATTTTCATAAATTTTTGTAAAGATTCTTTGTAACGATTCTTTATAACTATTCTTTGTAAAAATTGTTTGTAAAGATTAATAAAATCCTGAGTTAACTAATTCTGAAAACCAAGTGGTCTGATCTGATTCATTGCTGAAGAAATTCCACCGAGTCTTCTTTAACTTGATTCTATTGTTGCCGAGTATCTTATATAACCGGCTATTGCAATTTTTATGCCAAGTATCTTATTAAACTGTCTAATTCTGATGTTCGGGTAACCTCACCGAGTATGTTATTAAACTGGTTGTCACCCAAATAATTTTTAATCCCAAGTATCTTATTAAACTGGCTAATTCTGATGTCCGGGTAACCTCACCGAGTATCTTATTAAACAAGTTATTACCCGAATAGTTTTTAACGCCAAGTATCTTTTTAAACTGGCTTGAAAGTTCCCTAAAACGTGTGTGTCTATAACCTGGAGGGAGGGTGAATAGGTTTTAATCAAATCAATTACCGATATTTCGATTAATCAATATTAACACAAATTACCCCGAATAAACAAGCATTCAATAAAATCAACTATGCTTAAAATAATAACAACACACAATATTTACGTGGAAACCCTCAAAATGGGAAAAACCACGAGCTGATATGTGCGCCACACTAGATCCTCAAATCCACTACTGAATGAAAGTTTACAACCTAGGTTAACCTCCTGTCATACCCTCCAGTTACTAACCCTTTCACTCTACCCAACGGCCTTAATATTGATTCTTGATCTATTTGCTTGTACACTAACCACTTAGTCACAAGACTTAACCTCAATGCAGAGTCAAACACAACCTAAGTGAATATGATAAAATATTCAAACATGCAAGTAATGCTAGGCAACACTAAATGCTTATCTAGGAATTTAAGAATGTCACTAAGTAGAATTCCTAGATATCAATGTCTAAATGAATATTCATAGAGACTTAACTAGATATAGTTATGCAACAATATATCCTGGTTATCAAACAAAGGGCCAATCAACACAAATTGTCATTAAGCATGGCAAGGACTATAATGCAATCACAAAATGCAATCAATGAGTCCTAAACAATATCTAAATGCAAAGCATAGAGATTTAGCTAGAAGGGCAAAATGGTCACAAACCCTAGCTATCACAAAATATAAATCTCAACCAACAATCAACAACCCAAGCATGTTATAAATACAATTAAACTCAATAACATACATTTAATGAACAATAATTTCTAAACCTAGGCATACAAATCATAAGAATGGAACAAGAAATTCTAAGGCATATAGAAATTACCTAGTCAATGACAAAAAAGAAAAAACCATGCTTGGAAGATGCTAGATGCTCATGGATTGAAATTTGGTTGAGTCAAAATGAATTCTTGGGAGCTCTCTCTCTCTTGGAGTCAATTTCTCTCTCAAGAAAAGCTTGGTGAGTAAAAATGGCTTCTTGGACTCACACTACCAAAGAGAAGAGAAGAGAACATATATATATTGTGCTCTACATGAAATGGTGTCTTTTTGGACAACGGGCAACTGATTCCCGTCATGACCGTTGTGCATACTGCGGCCTAGGCAAGTGTCCAGACCGCTGTAGAGCGAGCGGTGCATCGCCTGGGAATCTCCATTGTCTGGATCGCGGTACAGGCAATGTCCTGACCACGGTAGAGCAAGCGGTGCATCATTGGGAAACTCTGCTTGGGAGACCGCTGTGCATGCAACGTGCACATGCCGCGATAGTAGCAGCGTGCAACGCCTGAAGAACACCGCTGTGCATATCGCGGCGGAGGTAATGCATAGGGAGCGGTCCCGGTCACAGTCAAGGGGAAAAACCTATTCTAAGGGCAAACAAAATGCATCAAACACCCAAGCAAGAGTTATGGCAAAAAGGCACACAATTATGACAATTAACCATTCATGCAAGATGATAAAAAACATGCATGAGAATGTGTGTGCACTAAAACTCTTCAAACAAGGTTAAGCAAGTGATTTACCTTTTGAAGCTTGAGCTAGGTCTTGAGCAATGAAGGCCTAAACTACCCTTACACAATAATCCCCAAATGTGGTTGTCAATGGAATGAGCCAATAAAAAACTGAGGAACTTACATGGCTATTGCAATCTTTATGCCAAGTCTCTTATTAAACTAGCTAGTATTATTAACCGAGTCATCTTAAAGCAGGCAAGTAGATTTATACTTGTGTTTCATACTCGGTTGCTACCCAAACATTACATCAAGGCTCACCATGATCATATGTTTTGAGTCCTTACACATTACCGAAGATGTCTCCCCAGTTTTTCTATGCAAGAGTTTGCCAAATCGTTAAGCTTTTCTAACCGCTTATCGCAACTACGCATTTCACTAGAACTTTTTTCGATAGCGTCCCGAGCTTTTCTAGAATCTAGTGCATCGGGTTTGCCTTTTTGCTAAGGTCAATTGACCTTGCTCGGTTGGCATTCTCCTTCGAGCTTCTCCGCCCATTCGGGAATCAATGGTCCCGAGTATTCTATTTGTATGTTCTTATTATCATGTTTTTCTTCCATATGTTCTTATTATCATATGCTTTATTTTTCGAAATCCCGAGTTTGATTTTTATTTATAACTGCAAAATCAACAAAGATTTAAATTCCAAAGCTTAGTATTTGACCTAACTAAAATTGTCATGACTAGAAAAGAGAACAAAAAGTAATTTAAGGATAGAAAATCTTCAGATATTGGGCATTGCATGGTCGGGGTAAAACCCCTTCATTGGGTCGTGCAATCCAATATGCTCCATGGCCAACTATTCCTTTGACTTTGTACGGGCCTTCTCACTTTTCAGCCAGGGAACCTGTAACTTTATTTTATGTGTTCAATGACATCTTCCTGAGTACCAGGTCTCCTAGTTGGAATTTCCGTACCCTAACATGAGAGTTGTAGTGGCGAGCTACTTTTTGCTGATATATTCAGGACTTCTCCCTTTTCTCTTCTAGCTCATCTAGACTTTGTAATAGCATATCAACATTCTGTTCTTCATCATATAGCCTAACCCGAGGTGATGCATATAACATTTTTATGGGGATAACAACTTCTGTTCCAAACGCTAAAGTGAATGGAGTCTCTCCTGCTGACGTTCTTGCTGTTGTCCGATACGCCTATAATACTTTGGGAAGCTTTTCAACCCAGCTTCCTTTCTTGGCATCTAGCTTTGCTTTGAGTGTATGCTTGATGATTTTGTTCACTGCTTCAACCTGCCCGTTCGTTTGAGGATGGGCAGGTGTGGCATAGTAATTGGAAATTTGGTACTCCTTGCACAACTGTCTGAATTTTGGGTTATCGAACTGGGTGTCGTTATCAGTGATGATAGTGTTTGAGATTCCAAACCTGTAGAGTATATTCTTTTTCATGAAATTTATGGTATTTGCCTCTGTGATGTGCACTAAAGCTTCAGCTTCTGCCCACTTCGTGAAGTAGTCAACGGCCACTATGGCATACTTCGCTCCACCCACTATTCCAGCTGGCATTGGGCCGATTAAATCCAAACCCCATATGGCAAATGGCCATGGGGATGTAAGGTTTCTGAGTTATTCAGGGGGTTACCGGATATCATTAGCAATTCTTCGGCAAGTATTGCAACTCTCCGAACATCGCTGTGCATTTGAGAATAAAGTAGGACAATATTAACCTTACCTGAGTACCTTGTGTGCTAAACTTTTACACCCAGTGATTTCTACAAACTCCTATGTGGATTTCCTGTAATATCCGATATGCATCCTTCTCTAACACACATCTTTGGAGTGTTTGGGAAAAACCCCTTCTGTATAGTTCTTCTCCAACCAACATGTACCTTGCTGATCTATACCTGATACATTTTGCTTGTAAGGGATCTTCCGGGAGCATGCCTTCTTCCAGGAATATTTTCAGCTGAGTTATCCAACCATCTGATGGTGTTTGGATTTCTAAAATTTCTAAGTTTTTCGGTTTAGCTGTGTTCGGTTTGAGGATATGCAACCGAAATAGTTTTTAGTCTGATTGTGGTTGTTGCTGATGCTAGCTTGGACAGAGCGTCTGCCTTTTCATTCTTCTCCCTGGGGATCTGGGCAATCCTATATTCTTTGAATTTCTGGAGGAGCTGTTTTGCAATGTCACGGTAGGCTATCATGCCTTCATCCATGGCTTGGTATTCGTTCAGGACTTGGTTGACAACTACCTGTGAATTGCTAAATATCTCGACTTCATCTACCCCGAGAGCTATGCAGACTCTGAGTCTAGCTAGTAGCGCCTTGTACTCGGCTTGATTATTGGTTGCTTTAAAGTTAAACCTCATGGCACATTCGACATCATCTCCTTCTAGAGTGCATACAACGACCCCTGCCCCGCTGCCTTGAGTGTTTGAAGAGCCATCAACATACAATTTCCATGGGAATTTTTTTCCTAACATCTTTTTTGTTTCCAGGTTTGGCTATGTGAACTCTGCTATAAAATCTGCCACTGCTTGCTCTTTGAGGGATGTCCTAGGGACGTAGTGAATATCGAATTCACTTAGCTCGATTGCCCATTTGGTTAGTCTTCTTGAAATCTCTGGCTTCTATAAAATTTGTCTTAATGGGCAGTCAGTGAGAACCTGGATTGTATGAGCCTGAAAGTATGGCCTTAGCTTCCTTTCCACTGAAACCAATGCTAGGGCCATTTTTTCTGCCTGTGAATACCTGGTCTCGGCTGGTAAGAGTGTCTTGCTGGTATAATACACTAGTTTCTGTACTCCATCTTCTGTTCTGACTAGGACTGAGCTTGCTGCTAGTTCTGTAATTGATAAGTACAAATGGAGTATCTCTCCCATTTGCGGTTTTGAAAGGATGAGAGCCTGCCTCAAGTACTCTTTGATTTTTAAGAAAGCCTACTCGCACTCTTCATTCCATTCAAGTCCTTTTCCTTTTTTGATTACTCTGAAAAAGAGTACGCATCTGTCTATGGCCTTTGAGATTAATCTTTCCTAGGAAGCTAAACATCATGTTAAGCGCTGTACTTCTTTTAATGTCCTTGGTGAGGTCATTCTCTGCAGAGCTTGGATCTTTTCAGGATTGACTTCGATCCCCCTTTAGTGAACTTGAAAACCCAAGAACCTTCCTGAAAGAACTCCGAATAAACACTTGTTTGGATTCATGCTTCATTTGGTATCTCCTCAAAACATCAAATGTCTCTCGCAGGTCTGAGGTATGCTTGTCTGCCGAGATGCTCTTGGTCAGCATGTTATCAATGTACACTTCCATGTGTATGGAAAAACGGGTTCAAAATGCAACGGAAGCGTGATAAAAATGAAATTAGGGTTTGCGTATAAATAAAAAAAAATTCCTTTTATTCAACGAGAACCTTAACCTTAGATTAATTGATGTATATAAAAGAAGAATTAACTTGGTGGTTATGAATCATTTTTAAAGAAGAATTCTACCACTAAGTAGTTTTACTTGGTGACCAAGAATCCTTTTCCAAAAAGAATCCTTTTCCAAAAAGAATTCTTTCCTACATCAAGACTCCTAATCCAACTCAATAGTGTATCTGTAACCATATTAAAGACTTTCTAATTTGATTAGATAAATAATTCATTTTATTTATTTACTTATCAAATATAGTCTTTAACATTAACTATACTACCAAAAATAGTATAGTTTTAGGAGACCATCTCCTACTAGAAAAAATATTTTTGACTTTTAATTAAATAATTAATTAATCAACAAATTAATTAATTTATATTTAATTAAATAATAAAATAAAAAATAATATATATAAGCTATTCACAATAGCCTTTGCCGCCCATACCTAATATAAGGGCCATATATTATTTTTCTTATTTTATTAAATCCATTGGACCTTAATAAAAAGTCCACATGTGAACTAGACCTATTCTTACAAAAAGAAACAAGTTCACATGCCTTATTACAATTCTAGATGGACCCCTATTGGTCCGATAGAATATATTAAGTGATCCATGCAAGTTCGTGTGGATTGGGGATCTTGGCGGGCTATCTAAATTTAAGCTCCAATAGACACAACCTAATCACAATCAACAAATGATTCACTTAGGTTCGATCTATTTAATTTTATTTCATTCCACTAAAGAACTAAAATTGAACTCTTAAATAAAGATAGAATAAGTTGATATTTACTCATTCATACCCTAGACAACCTTATTGGAGAAAATGTATCCTCGTGAAGAATACCAGTAATCGTAAAGAGCTCATAGACCGCCTATAGCTCTCCAAGTTACCATATTTACTCATATGACCACATTTTGAACTTGGATATTTTGACTTGTCTAGAAGTCATGTTTCAATAGACACTATTGAAAACTTAACGTTAAGATTTAATATCCAATACCTCAAAACATCCATATGATGGTATTCTACTCTCATATAATAAATGGAGCCACGATGTCCATATCTATAAATGAAGACCTCTATCGATTAACAAATGAATACCACCAAACTATCGAGGATAGACTATGCTATATAATCGTACTCATTGATAGTTCAAATGATAACACTTGCAATCATAAGTCCATCATTTATCTCAGGATTGAGATAGACTCCCCGATTGTCTTCAAATGAAAACTTTTATCCATTGACGGTTCTAGATAAAGTATTTCATTTTGATCCTATTCAATGCATCCAGTGCACTTGATTCTTCTGCCCGAAGACACCACACTTTGATGATTTATACTCATCATAACACATTTGATCATACTCAAATGCTAGCAACAGAATCTACAACTTTGACAAGATAAAAGCGCCCGACCTTCTATCTTAAGTTGTGAATATTATTCAAGACTAACTAAAGAATTGTGTCTACCTCATACATATCTAGATGTATGAACAATTATTCTTTTCTCATAGTCTTTTGACCTTATGATTATTTACTTTTGACAATTATAATAATTAAACTATAAATGCTATAAGTTTTGTTAAACTAGAAATCTCTTTATTCATATGAAAAGATTATTAATTACATTATTACACTCTTGCTATCGAGCATAATCCTAACACCATGTTCCTTCCTATTTTCCGTGCGAAGATTTTATTGACCAGCCTTTGATATGTTGCCCTTGCATTTTTTAACCCGAAGGGCATTACTGTGTAACAGTACAAGCCCTGATCGGTTGTGAATGTTGTTTTTTCTTCGTCAGCCTTGTTCATTCGGATTTGGTTATATCCCGAGTATGCGTCCATAAAACTGAGCAATTCATGGCCTGATATAGCGTCCACCAACTAATCTATCCTTGGAAGTGGAAAACTGTCTTTTGGCATGCCTTGTTCAAATCTGTGAAATCTGCGCACATTCTCCATTGTCCATTTTTCTTTTGGACGAGGACTACATTAGCTACCCTTTGAGGGTAGTTGATCTCTCTAATCGAACCTACGACAAGTAGCTTTTCTACTTCCTGTTTGATTTCCTGACTTCTCCCGAGATTGAATGACCTTTTCTTTTGTATCATTGGTTTTGCATTCGGGTCTACCGTGAGTGGTGAGATATTATTTGGGCATCTATCCCGACCTTGTCTTCATGACTCAAGGCAAACACATCTTTGTATTCTTTGAGCAGAACAGTGAGGCTTTGTTTAATTTTCCTTCCAAATTGGCCCCGATCTTGACCTTCTTATCTGGTTCATCTTCTTTCAAGATAATTTCTTCGACCGGTTCATTTTCGGACTCATTCGACTCTTCCCTTGGATCGAATTCGAATGACAGTGACTCTTTGTTCTGACTCGGCTGTGTTATAGTGCATATCTGTTCACCATCATTTTTGTCTTTGTATACTGACAGGTTAGCTCTTCGGGTCATCTCTTGGTATCCCTTGACTATACCGACCCCTGTTCGGTCGGGAACTTGATCATCAATGCATAAGTGGCTGTTACGGCCTTAGTTTTATTCAAGAATGGCCGACCCAATAACGCATTATACAGCCAATTATCTAAGTCTACCACCATGAAGTTGAGCAATACAGTTCTCTGACAATGTGCCACTCTAATCTTTACGGGTAGCTTTACCGTCCCGAATGACCTAACCTCAATTCCTCTGAATCCTCTGAGTGGAGTATAGAAAGGCTGTAGATCCTTTCGGCCTAACCTGAGTTGATCATAGACGGCTACATTGATAATGTCTACCGAACTTCCATTATCTATCAAGATTCTCCCGACTTTTCGGTGACCAATCAGGGCACTTATGACCAGGGCGTCATTTGGCCAAACATCGACCCTATGTGAGTCTGCTTTTGTGAATATTATTGGGTCCCATCCTTCCTTTACCCTTTTTGGGTTTGGCTCGACCGAGTTCACATCAAAGTTATGTCTTGCTTCTACTGCTTCTTTGATTTCTTGTGTTCGCTTTAGGTTACTTCTCCCAGTGGATGGTCCTCCAAAGATTGTTTGTATCACTTCATTGGCCTCTGGACTGACCCTTTGATTTCGACTAGAGCTGTGATTGGCCTTGATCTCTTTTTTTTGTTTCTGACTTCTCATCACTTTTCAAGATTACATCCTGAAGATGTCCCTTCTGAATGAGGGTTTCTATGTAATCTCTGAGCTGGTAACATTTGGAAGTCTCATGACCAATTTCCTTATGGAATATGCAGTATTTGGTTGTATCTCACCGAGCAAACTGAGACTGTCAGTGTGACTCTTTTATCAGATTTTCGAAGAGGGGTGCAGTTGGCGTATCTACCTCAAAATTTCTCCGTGGTTTGTTCGGTATTATGCTCTTTTCCCCCGCCCTTACTTTTTTCTTTGCCGTTTCCTTTTTGTTTTCCTTTTTGGTTCTGCACCTTGGACTCATCGTCCTTTTTAGGTTTTCCTCCATGCATATAGCATCCTCCCGTGGCTAATTCTTCTTCTTCAGCTAGTGCATATCCTCCTGCCATGTCCATCATATCTGAATATCTAGTTAGACGGGCTCTTCTTAAGTCAAAAGATAGCCGTCCATTCTGTAGATTGTTGATGAGCGCAACAATTATCGCTTCGTCATTTACACTGCCGATTTCGGATACAGCTTGGCCGAATCTCCCTAGATATTTCTTCAACGACTCATCTTTCCCTTACTTTATCTGAGAAAGGTAAGCCACTGATTTTTTCTTATGAATGTTTCTCAGAAATTTCCTTGAGAAACTCCTACTTAGTTCACTGAAACTTCTGATGCTTGATGTGGGCAATCTTCCGAACCATCTTGAGCCCTTGTCTCCTAGAGTTTGTGGAAAGTTGAGGCATAGTAAGGGATCACTATGGGCATACTGGGCCATAACACTTTTATAGCGTGTGACGTGTTCTTTAGGGTCTGTATCTTTCTTGAACTGCTCTACGTGCGACATCCTGAACCTTTCTAGGAATGAAGTCTGTAAGATTTCCCTAGTAAATTGACTGTCAGAATCTTCGTTAGATAAATCGTTGTACCCATAACGTCTGACCAGTGTGTCCATTTGACGCCTATTGTTCTCGACTTCTCGAGTAAGGCTCTGAATTACTACATCTCTATCTCCCACCTGACTTCTATGACGGTTAAACCGCTGGGTGATTGTCATTCCTCTCTCTGGCTCTTCACTATGATGCCAAGTTTTACGGGTTGATTCTTGTAGGCGTATTGTTCCGTGATAACACTTACGATAGTGCCGATCGCTATCTTCTGATGACGGCCGATCCCTGTGCCGGTCATTTTTACGGTGTCTGGCACATGCTGTCTGATCATGGTTCTGCTTCTGGCGTGGTCGTTCCTCTTCGGGTGTTTCACGTCTAGCCTGATTAATTGGAGCAGAGTTCCTTCTGGCTTCCGATGTATTTAGTTCTGGCCATACTACAACTGAACAAAGCCTTACAGGTGGGAGGTTAAGAGGTTGCGCTTCTTCTGCAGCCAGTAGATCTACTCCTTCCTTCGCTGCGTCTCCCACCAGCTGTTGCAGCGCTTCTCGAAAGAGTTGTGTCAGGTCTTCACTGGTCGATGAACTTACCGGATCCCCTCTAGGGATGTTGGTTGGTTCTCCGTGGTTACATTGAGATCTCGGGAACTACTGCCAACATGGACGTTATCTGGAGATTTTTGGACATCCCTAGAACTGCTTCTGCTTCCTGCCATTACCTTTAATTAGATCGGTGGTTCGACGCCCCTCCTTCTAGCGCCAATTGTTGACGTCAGTTTCTGGATATGTGAGAAAGTCAACAAGATTGGATTTTAGCTGTGATCTCAAAGAGAAAGAGAATGAGAAAGTAATCGGATGTAAGTTTTTATGTGGTAAAACTCTGATGACCGGAGAAACGTCAACGGGTGGTTGAATGATCAACCAAGCCAAAATCCACTATGAATAGAAAAATTACAATTCTCGATCTCTCTTTTTCTCTCTGTATTTTTCTATATAATTTATGTATATTCTGTCTATATTTTGTGACGAGATTATGGGTCTATTTATATGTCCATAGAACCCTAATCCTCTTTGTACAAGTAATAAAAGATCTTTGTATTTAATTATGATTGTTTACTTGTTCGAAGTAGTTTGTATTCTTTCCTATTTCGGAGACTTGTATTGAGATCGAATGAGACTCTAGTAATGTAGTCCAATTAGGACTTATTTCCTTATAATAGCGCAGTCTTTTTGAAGAAATAAAATTGTTGCCTGATAAGGAACCATTTCTGTTTGATATTATGTTCTTCTTGGAATTCCTCTTTGATATGGATATCTTCGCGTATTTTAATGACTTGATTCGTGTGAGCTACGCGCTGCACTTTTTATTCGGTTTCCTTCATGTTTTTCCGGAGTAGAACACTATATCTGCTGGTCCCGAGTGACGTCATCTGATCCCGAGTAGAAAATGTCATCAACTAGCCCCCGAGTATCTTTAACGGACCCCGAGTAGTACATGGCGTCAGTTGACCCCGAGTGGGTTTTGTTCAATACTTGTTTACTCGGGCTTCTCTTCTTTGGTGATGTCTTAAAGGATTTTTTCTGAATGCCTATTTATACATCCACCTGACAATTTTATCCTCTTTGTCGATGACGTGTACGTCTGATAAAATTTACATATCACAATATTAAATATTATTTTCTTAATAATGGTTTTTGATGATGATTTTGACAGGACAATGGATAGTGTGAGAATAATCGTATCTTACAACGGTCGACGGGAGCAATTACCCGACAGAAATAAGAGGTACTTAGGTTCAGATAACCAAGGTTTGTATGTATCAAAGAATTTGAGTTACGACGAACTGGTGTTGATCCTGCCAACCATTGTGAAGTTTGATGAGAACAAATACAGTGATGATCTACAGTCTATATCAATTGTTCCTAGGACTACATGTCGTATATTTATAAAAAAACGATGATGATGTTCAGTTTATACTAGTGGAAGATAGGGTGATCCCTCAAGTATGTGTTAGTCTAATCGAGAGGCCAGGAAGAGGTGTCATTGGTGAAGATATCCCTCATCATGATAACACCCATCAATTTTGATCATCAGGCGGAAGCAACTAGTTGTTCACAGAAAGAAGTGGGATTGATGGTCTGGAAAACATATGTGCTGTCCCACCGGAAGTAGCTGCCCATGATAATATACTGAGACCTCAATTCGATGATGTATTTGGTTGTCAAATTGAGATGAATGGTAGGCAGTACAACCACCAATACAATGAGAACTACAATGACATCAACAATGAGCAAAATACAGCACCGAATGTTGGGCTGATTCATGAGGTGGATAATGAGGGCAATTTCAATTCTGTATAAAATGTAGACGACAATGAGGATGATGAAGAACCTATCCAAACGGAAAGTCGTGTAAGACATGTACACAAATTTAGTTCCAGTGCACCAGATATAGCTGGAACCTCTGAGGTCCGGGCTAATGTAACTCCAGATGATTCTGACAATGCCACAACATGGGTTATTCCAGGAGCAGAATCATACTCGTTTGGTATGGGTGAAAGCAGGAATTTGGTTGAAGATGAACCTACAAGCATGATATATAAAGGGAATTTTTTTTCAACGGAAAAGGATTTGAAGAGACTAGTAGGCCATTTTGCAATGCGGCAGAACTTCGAGTGGAAGATGAAAAGGTCTAATAAGACAACATTACATCTAGTTTGTTTGATGAAAAATTGTACGTGGAAGTTAAGAGCGGTGAGAAGAGATGAAGGGACATATTTTCAAGTAAGAAATTTTTTCAACGAAAACACTAGTCCGTTAGAGGAAATTCACCGTCGCCACCGACAAGCCAGTGCAGTCATAATTGGAGAAGTTATTGCACCTAGACATCAATAACAAGATGGTCGACTAATGCGTCCGAAGGACATAATCGCCTATATGAAATCAATGTATGGAATCCAAATCATGTACAGCAAGGCACACGTCGCCTTCGATTATACGTTATCACTGACATATGGAATGCATGAGGAAACCTTCCAATTACTTCCATCATTTGGTTACGTTTTGGAACAAAAAAATCCCGATACAATCACTGACTTACAGTGCGACGAAGATGGTAAATTTCTGTACTTTTTCATGTCGATTGGTGCCTCACTTAGAGGATTCCGAACGTGTATGCGTCCAGTAATTACCGTTGATGGTACCCATTTGAAGGGACAATTCCGGAGTACAATGTTTGTTGCAACAACAAAAGATGGGAATGAACAGGTGTATCCAATTGCTTTTGGGTACGGCGACTCAGAAAACAACCTTTCATGGGAATGGTTTTTGGATTGATTGAAGGGTGCCCTAGATCATATTGATGAGCTGATTTTCATTTTTTATAGACATGTAAGCATTGAAGCAGGGATTTCTAAAGTGTTCATTTATGCCACCCATACCATATGTTGCTGGCACTTTGCTGAAAATATTAAGAAGCGATTTCAAAGGAAGGATGTTGCCACAATAATGGACAAATCAGCCCGCGCGTACACTGAGTTTGAATATAACCGGCATATGGAAGAGTTAAGAAACTTGCACCAGAATGCATATGATTATGTAATTGATGCCGGTCCATACAAGTGGTCCCGTGTACACTATCCCGAAAGAAGGTACAGGGTGATGACAACAAATGATGCAGAATGTATAAACTCATGCCTAAAATTTGCACGACAACTGCCTATGTTGACTCTGGTTGAGTTCATTAGGAATATGCTACAACGGTGGTTTCACGATCGCTATAGAGCTGCACAAACCATGCGTTATCAGTTGATCGACGCAGCACATCTTGTGCTCTTAAAACGTATGGAGACGTGTGGTTTTAAGACAGTAAATCAAGTAGACTGGAATATTTTCTCGGTCAAGCGGTTTGGAAAATAGTGGACTGTTGACTTAGCCCGGAAGACTTGTACTTGCAACAAATTTCAAATGGATCATTTTCCATGTTCTCACGCTCTTATGGCCGCATGGTACATTACTTACAAGTTTTACTGTGAGGTGATTATCACTGAAACGTGAAGCTCATCGTTTTCAATGTTTTTTACAGGGAGCGAAACTTGGATTTGACAACTTTATGTTCGGACTACTACAAGAGACAAACATTTATTGAAGTGTACTCAGTTCCTATTATACCGGTGGGAGATCCTTCCACTTGGGTTGTGCCATGTGACATTGCTCAGAGGGTGATTTTGAATCCAATCTCTAGGAGACAAGCAGGACGCCCGAAGACGGGTCACCATGGCTCGTCTTGGGAAAGGAAAACTACACAATCATGTAGAAGATGTGGAAAACCAGGGTATAATTCCAGGAGATGTTCTAATCCACCTATGATTAATGAAGGTCGAAGCAGAGGTGTTCCTGATGAATACCGCCGCAAGTGTAGCATTTTCCATTCAATTGGACACAACAAACACACATGCCCTAACATTGACTCTAATAGGGAATGAATGACAAAGTTTTGCTCACATTGTACACATTTGGAATTGTATCAGATTGTAATAATTTGGAATTGCAATAATAACTTATTAATGAATGAATTAATGTTAATGAATGAATTAATATTAATGAATGAATTAATATTAATGAATGAATTACAATGTCTTTGTACATAAAAAATGGTAGGAAATATACAACCAATCACTAGGCGGGCCTGGAGTTACAAAGAATCTCCACATCCATTTTCTCCCGAATGATCCCCATGTCGTCTTCTGACCAATCAAAAGGGCTTCGACCCACCAGTAAGTACTCGATAAGTCTCAAAGTATGGGGACCACAGTTACCTCTGTAATTGGACACATTAAAAACCGTTACAAATCGTTTTTAAATAATATCTAAGCATGTGAATGAAATAGAATGTCTTACGATTTTTTTTATTAGGGGACTGTAGAAGTGGGGACCACGCTGACCGAGAAGGGCTTATTTTCCTTAGAGAACTACCGATGACAACCTCGTCGTGCAGTGTGGAACCCCACGTCATTCAACATGGATGGTAAAAACCATCGTTATGGCCGGACATGCTGCTTCCTGATATAATGAGGGACTTCCTGTCTTCAGGGGTCAAATATCTCAATCTTCCCAAGAATAAGGTCCATGGTCACCACCAACCAATGTTGGCCCCTAACGTTGCATGAAATTAGAACCTGTAATAGTATGCATAAGGTGTTAGGTCTGGATATACGAACAGTTTATATTTTAAATCATTTCCATCATCTAACACTTACCAAGTCAACCTCGTGCCATGGGCGGTTTCCACTCGTGGTTACTCCACGGACCGTCTGAAAGTCCTCTTCCAACCATCGGGACTGTAACACATTCCACCTTGCCATGGTCACATCCCCGTGCGAATCACGAGGTATCATCCTTTCCCACTGTAACAACATAAGTGGCTGTACATACAATCATTGACAATATCGTATTAATAATACAAAACCATAAAATGCGATTCGATTCCAATAATTTATAACTACTTACATAAAATTGTGTATCCAATACGTTGATCCTCTGGTTGTACACAATGGGGAATTCTTGCTGACGCTTGCGAAGAATATGGAGGTATGCGTCCATATGCTGACAGACAATATATCTAATGAATTGTTAACAATACAACATTACTTACACAAACGTTAATATGAAAATCACGTAAGTACGTACCGTGTCCTCCAAGTCTATGAAGTTGGACTGTATGTGGATGAACCATCCGGCGTCCACTGGTGCCAACACGTCCACATCACGTCTGTTTAATGATTGAATTACCTTTAGGTAAATTTGAATAAACATTAAATATACAACCATTTTTATTAGATGAAGTTGGACTCACAGTTCCCCGTTGATGTTTCTCTTGAAGACTTTGTATGCCACAAATTGGTCAGCATCCACAAGTCTGTGGGGGTCAAATATGTGTTCCACGAACTCGGGCCGTGTCCTCAGCCTTTTCGAGTGGCATGGATCTATGTAAGGGCTCATCAACTTCCATCCGCGCTTAACTATACGCTTCATTTGCTGTACTCCAGCCTCCGATGAGCTCTGGAGCTCGGTCGATGTGCTGGGCGATAGAGGGGGCCGCTGAGGCTGAATCGATGTGATGGGCGATGGAGGGGACCGCAGACCCTAGGTCTTCATGCTATCTAGGGGAGGGGATTGGTGAGCCTGGGTCGACATGCTGGGTGGGGAAGGAGAGGGGGCCGACGCCACCGATGTGATGGGTGAGGGAGGGGACCGCTGTGGCTGAATCGATGTGCTGGGTAGTGGGGACCGCTGAGCCTGTGTGGACCTAGATAGGATAGTTGGGAGGTCCGACCAGACTGCTGTACGTGTAGCAAGCCTACTATTGCTGGTATGCGACTGAGGTTGCCTCTCCGGACCTACCCCCTGGTAGGGGGGTCCTGACTAGGGATGGCAATTTGAGCCGCACCCGCGGGCAACTGCCCGAACAAGATCCTCTAGGGTCGGGTTTGGGTGGCAAAATTACGATCCGTGAACCCGCGAACCCGTTTAAATAAAAACCCAACGGGTTCGCGGGCAGGTACGAGTTTAAAAAATAGACCTGCGGGTTAACCCACGAACCTGTAAACCCGTGTGAATAAAATATCATATATTGAAACTACGTAGTTTTGATTAAGAAAAAAAAATAACAAAACATTGAGACCTTAACTTTTTTTCCATATTTTTGACTCAGCCGTTTCTCTTACCAGTTACCCACTCTTCTCAGCCTTTACCAGTTCAACAGGGAAACGACTTCAACCAAAGAGCTGCCAACAAATCGCTCGTCCCCGACCATTGCCTCATCTCCGACCCTATCTCTGACCGTTTTTCTTCATCATCTTTTCACCGTTACGGTACTACTCTCTCTCTCTCTCTCTCTCTCTTTCTCGATCTTCAAATGTCAAGCTCGAGTAGATCTTGTTTTCTTTTAATCACTATATACTATATTATATATTTCTTTCAATATTGGTATTTATGATGTTTGGGTTATGTCCTTGGATGTTTCCAGTGGCTTGGATTTATATACCAATTGCAATGTGATTTTAATTATGCCTGAACTGTGTCCAAATTTTCTAGGTTTACTTTCCTCATCTTCCAATCTTTATAATTTTTTGCTGATGCTACTTTTTGATGCTCATATGTATACGACTAGATAATTTGCTATTAGTTAAAAAAAACAAGAGAAATGCTTAGTTTAGCTAAAAATTGCTAGCTCTGTTAGAAGAGAATTTGTAACATCAATTGCTTGATCGTGCGTAGTATAAGTACTAAAGAAAATCAAATGCTGCTTGTGTTGGTATATGATGGGAATTGTATATGTATTCTTGATGCAATTGGACCTATTTATGAATTGTGACAATGTTAATGTGGTTGCCCGCCAATCAAAAGCCTGTAAGAATGGAATTTAGACTCTCTGCTTATAGTATTAGAAATTAGTATTATGGCTGAGCATTTGAACATGGTATTTTATGGTGCACTAGATGATACCGTGCCAAGAGCCGTCATGCTTATATAAACATGCAATATTTTTTACTTTTTCCCAGTCAAGAGTTGTACTTGTGCGATTGTTGATTGCAGTTTCTGTATATATAGTTTACGAGCATTATATTTTTAATATGCATCAAATCACCAAAATCTGTGTTTCTCATGTGAACACTGTTAGATGATTTGGTGTTGATCATGCTTTATACCCCACAAATCATTCTACATTTTTAAAAAGATTACTTTCAGCCTTGATGAATCATTCTACATTTTGTAGCTATAGGTACATATAAAATTAAGATGTCTGGAACACCATCAACGGGAACAAGTTCTACCCAAGGCAAAGACCACCAATGTCCGTTGCTTAGCCAATCAACTAGTGATGGGATTAATAATATAGATGTTGAATTTAATGCTCTAGAGTGTGATAACAATGTTATTGAAAATGGAAAAAGAAAGTTGACATCGAAAGTGTGGCTCCATTTTGATAGAGAAAAGCATGATGATTTATTGACTGCTATTTGTAAAAATTGTAAAAAGAGATTATCGGCAAAGAGTAGAAGTAGAACAACTCATCTGCATGGACATTTGGATCGATGTCCCCATAGAGTATTTCATGATGTCAAACAAATGCTAAAAGCAACGAAAACAAAAGAGGGAGATGTAAAACTTAGTACTTTTCAATTTGATCAAGATATTGCTAGAAGAGAGCTTGCAAATATGGTCATTTTGCATGAGTACCCGCTTAGTATTGTAGATCATTCCGGGTTTCAAAGATTTCTTACCTCAGTTCAACCAATGTTTAAAATACCCACTAGGAATACATTAAAAAGTGATATCATGAAAATGTATGAGTATGAGAGGGTTAAAACAATAGATTTATTAAAGAGAAATAAAGGGAGGATTGCAATCACTACTGACATGTGGACCTGCAATAATCAAAAAAAGGGGTTTATGGCAATCACAACACATTTTGTGGACAATGAGTGGGCGTTACAAAGTCGAATCATAAGGTACTATATCAAACCTATTTTATAGATTTACTTGAATTAATTGTAATTCATTAATAGCTTGTGATTGTAATTTCTTAATAGTTTTAATTATTAATATAGTTTCTTGTGCTATTATCTTTTATAGGTTTGCACATGTTCAATGTCCACACACTTCTGTGGTGCTTGCTGATGCGATGATGGATTGCATACTAGATTGGCATCTTGAGAAAAAGGTATCTGCGTTAACTGTGGATAATTGTAGTACTAATAATGCTATGATTCCAATTATCTTAGACAAGCTTTCTAGGGACTCAACTTTGTTGAATGGAGAAATGTTTCATATGCGTTGTTCTGCGCATATATTAAATTTGGTAGTGAAAGAGGGGTTAGATGTCATTAATGATAGTATTGATAGGATTCGGGGTAGTGTCTCTTATTGGACAGGATCACCGAAGAGAGAGGAAAATTTTCTTGAAATTGTTCGTGAATTAGAAATTGTGAGCACTAAAAAGTTAGCCTTAGATTGTAAAACGAGGTGGAATTCTACATTTCTAATGATTCGCTATGCTTTAATTTATAAGACTAATTTTCCTCGTTTAAGACAAAGAGATTCACAATTTAAATGTGTGCCAACCGAGAATGATTGGGTGTTTGCAAAAGAGATTAGTGATAGGCTTGAAGTGTTTTTTGTGGCAACTGAACAATTTTCAGGAACCAAGTATCCTACGACCAACAATTATCTACCAATCTTGTGTGACATTAGGTATGCCATTAGTCAATGGGGTACATCTACAGTTGAAGAAATAAGACTAATGGCATTAGCTATGGCACAAAAGTTTGATAGTTATTGGAGTGAGTTTCATGGTTTAATGGTTGTGGCAACAATTTTGGATCCTAGATTTAAGATGAAAATCATTGACTGTTACTTTCCTATTATCTATGGAGACGAGCTTCTGGTGAGATAAAAAAGGCTCAAGATATTTTATTGAGGATAGTTAGAGAGTATAAGGGAAAGTTAAAAGCTTCAAGTTATTCCTCATGTGGTGATCCTACAATTGTTTCATCGTCTCAACCAACAATGGTTCATTCAAGATTAAATTCTTTGTCTATATTTGATCAGTTTCTTAGTTCGGCCCCTTCTGTTACTACTCAAATGAAGACAGAGTTGGATTATTATTTGGATGAACCTGTCATTCCAAGAGCTGATAATTTTGACATATTAATATGATGGAATGTAAATGCATCTAAGTATCCTACTTTGCAATGCATAGCTAGAGATATTTTGGCTATTCCTATCTCTACGGTTGCATCCGAGTCAGCTTTTAGCACTGGCGGTAGATTTGTGAGTCCTCACCGTAGTAGGTTGCATGCACAGACAATAGATGCATTAATGTGTACTCAAGATTGGTTATGGACTCAATTAAATGGTATGAATATTATATTGTCTATTGAATATGTTATATTATTTATTTTATATTTTAAAACTCATATTTTGCTTCTAATTTGATTCAGCAGTGGAAAGCAAATTTGAAGTATTTGAGAAAGAAGATGATAATGAATGATGTTTGATGAGGTAAAATAATTTCGTTATTAATGAGTTTATAACTATTAATTTTAATTGAATATATACCTAATATTTTCAATTTAATATTGTAGGAATTAACATGTAAGTGATTTGTGAAACACTTGGTGATAAATTTGGTGATGAAACTTGGAAGTGGAGATGAGACGATAGATGAAAAAGTTTGGTGTGGTTGTGATTTGTGAACTTGTCTTTTTATTTATTTGTGTTCTATGTACTTTTGATATTTTCATGGACTTATGTATTATGAATTTATAGATTATGTACTTAACTACTTATGGATTAACATTTAAGAACCTAGATTATGATCATTTGAATTATTTTTGGTTATTTTCTTTTTATGGTTAATATTGTTTTGTATCAAGAAGGGAATTAGAGATGGAAACTTAATTCAATTGAGTATGAAACAAGTGATTTCACTTAGAAATTACAAGTGAAAAATTACGGGTTACGGGTTTGTGGGTATCCCGCGGGTGAAGCATCCACCCGCGAACCCGTATTTGTTGGCGGGTTAGCGGGTGAGGGTATGGGTGTAGCTATAACCCGCTGGTCCGCGCCCGCCAGCAAACCCGTTTATCTTCGCGGGTTCGAGGGCGGACGTGGGTGAGGAAATTTTTCATGGGTGAGGGTTTGGATTTTGTAAAATCTGCCCGAACTCGACCCGTTTCCATCCCTAGTCCTGACTACATCCACCTGTCATGTCTGTCCGTCCCCCCCCGTATACCTATCAGTACAGTCTCTGGGACTAAAGTCTTGATCAGGAGGTGGGGGGTCATCCCGGTGTGTAAGCATGGTCGACCCCTGAAGCCCCCGGATCATATCCAGTAACAGTCGGTGTTGTTGCTGACGATCCTCATCACTCTTCCGGATCATATCCACCAACTCCAAGTGTTGAAGATGTCGATCCTCCTCACTCTTTCGGAGGGCTTCACGCACATCGTTCAACTGATCTGCCCACGGAGCCTGAAATCATGTCTACATTGTTAGTACAAAACTATCAACACGTGTTAATAAAAAACACTAAACTTTGTTTTCAACTTACCTCTCCATCACGTCCAACGCCCCCACGGGAATCCCCTGTAGATGTACCATGTCCGGGGGTGGTAAACCGAACCCGTCTATGCCTATGCCTTTCTCGTTGAGGGTCTGTCTCATATCCCTCACTGTCACTGGGCCTTAAACCCCCAACAGTGGGCTCAGATCCCTCACTGTCACTGGTCCTGTCTATCAAATTCCCACCCTTTGTACCACTGTTCCCGCCAAAGGTAGTATGATCAGGGACCGGAGGTGACATATCAACCCTGTCCTCCTCTACATATAGGCTCCCCCCCTCGTTTAGCCCGGTATAGTACGGTACCTATCTCTCAGCTGGTGTGGGAACCAGTTCCTTCCTCGTAAACATCTGAAATATTAGTTAGAACAATGGAATTGTACAAATACTAACTAATATAAACATTAACAAATTAAATACATACCGTGGATTTGAAAATTTTTGCCAGCTTCTTCTCTCTCGGTTGTTTGGTCAACTCCCACTTCAAAATACGGGGAGTCAGATCTGTAGCCCTCCGGGTACTGAACTCTTTGCCCAAATCAGGGATCACCTCGAAAGTAAATATCTGTATCAAAGATAAGTACGATAACTAACCATAACACTGAGGACAACACCAATAAAGTACAACTTGTAATTTGAAGTTCTTACCAATAGGGCATGAGATAAACCGTATATGTTGTAGGTCTCTACCGAGTGTACGTTAGCGCTCTTTTCCTGCTGGCGTTGCTCAAACCCGTCTCGTCGCCCGTCAAGCGCATGCTTGAATGAGTAAATAGAATGCCTGTACAGGTGGGCACCCCACGGGAACGCGTCGAACACATCGAGATCCTTAACCAGCCGAAACTACCAAACTGGAATCTTGAATCTCTCATCCACCCCTATCGGTATCCAGTTCAGCATATATATGAGGCAGAGCTTGACATCATCGTACACCTCTCCAAACTCTGCAACGGTGACAACACCCCTTATCTCCTCCAACAAGACCTCATCGGCTCCAGGAAAGTGTTGCTGATGTATGCCATTCTCCACTGCTGCATACTTGGTCATGTCTGGTACAACTCCAAATCGTAATCCGGTGATCAGGAAAAATTCCACTTTCGAAAACCTCACCGACTGGTTCTCTAACATGAAATGCATCTCATCTGTTGAGCCGTTATGATGCAGCTTCCTCAAAAGCAGCCGATGGATAATACCACCCGAAAACTTCATCTCCCGATGCATCATCAGGAAATGCCCGAAACATGACGCCATGAACCGACGCCGATCTTCATCTGCAAATTCTGCAAGGACCTGGTTCAGCGCATCATCTATATGGCCAAGGGAATCAAAATGGTTGTGTCGAGTCAATTTTCCCTTGTACCAGACACTTTTTGGAGTTTTAAGCAAATCTCTCAGCCTATTTCTCATCTGCAATGTAATAAAAATTCAACATCATTAAACAGAAAAAATATCGTAACCAAAATTATAAGTCTCGATCCAATGTAAAAATAGCTCGGTCCTAAAAAAAATATGCTCGATCCCAGAAGAAAAAAGCTCGACCCTATTAAAAAAAAGCTCGATCATATGACAAAAATGCTTGATCCCATAATAAAAAAGCTCGGTCCAATTATAAAAAAGCTCGGTCATATAAGAAATAAGCTCGATCCAAGGACAAAAAAGCTCGGCCCTTTAAAAAAAAACTCGATCTTATGAAAAAATGCTCAATCCCATAACAAAATAGCTCGATCCTATGTAAAAAAGCTTGATCCCATGATGAAAAAGCTCGATCCAATGTAAAAAAAACTCGATCTCTTTAAAAAAGGATCGATCCTATTCAAAAAATGCTCGAACCCTTATAAAAAAAGCCCGACCCACCAAAACCTAATTTTCACGAAAATAAAGCTCGACTCATATACAAAAAAGCTCGACCCTTTAGAAAAAAGCTCGATCATATGAAAAAAAATGCTTGATCCCATAACATAAAAGCTCGATCCTATGTAAGAAAAGCTCGATCTTATTTTAAAAAAGCTCGATGTCATGATGAAAAAGCTCGATCCAATGAAAAAAAGCTCGACCCTATTGAAAAAAGCTCGATTCCTTTCAAAAAAGCTCGATCCAATTCAAAAAAAGCTCTAAACCTTACAAAAAAAACTCTACTTACCAAAACCTAATTTTCACGAAAATAAAAGCTCGACTCAATAACAAATAAGCTCGATTCTCTTGCAAAAAGTCTCGATAACCCAGATTTCATCTTCCTCGACAGATATTCAACCAAATTACAAACCCTAACCTAAACCACAACCATTCTCAGATCTCTATTTTAACCGGTTTCTGCAATTTCTGTCAACAAAACTCAATTCTAACATGTAATGCAAGTTAACAACAACAAAAACGAGGAAAAAAAAACTAATCTTACATTTGTCAATCGCAGCTGTTCTTGTGTAATCTCGTTCCGGTCACTTCACCATCGATTAGTTTCCCGTCGGTTTGACTGTTGCTTTTCTCTGACTTAGAGAACGACAAATCCCGCACTTTTATAATATTTCGTGGTATTTTCGTCTGAACGTGTTAAATGATGTCTTTTAAATATACATTAGTAAGTGGTGATATTTGCACAACATCTCCTCAAATAGTGTAAATAATTTTTTTGACCCCTTTAGGTTTATTGGACTATCACAATTTACAAGGTTTGAAAATATGTGACTTTTTTTTGTTAATAGGAGGAGAAATATAATAGTTGAATTAATAGTGGCAGGTGCAACCCTCACGAAACATGTGATTATGTGACATGAATCTGAGGATGTCGTTTTCGAGCAGTGAACAGAACCTCATGCCCAATTGCGTTACCATGTAAGCTAGTGTATAAAATTTCTGATATTAATCCAACTTTTAGTCATATACAATAATATCTATCGAGTAAACTAAAGATTTCCGTTCCTGCTTGTTTAGTCTATGAAATTGAATCCAAATCATTTTATTTGGATTTGAAAGGCCCTTGATTATAGTTTTGGTTAAATTTATATATATATGTTGAGATAAGCTACTAAGCATGCAACAAGTGAAAAAGAAAGCACAAATTTAATTTTTTTTTTTCCAGAGGACTCTGATCATACAGAGGTAGCCAGGTAGGTATTTTTTTTTTTTTTTTCTTTCTTTTATGTCGACTCCCATAAGGGGAAATAACTACTTCCTACAATATGGGAAGAAAACTCCCCACAGATGCTTATAAAATGTACATAGTGGGATTTGAACCCCTCACCATTTATGTGGAAGGAATGTGCACTACCAGCTCTACTATGAGGTGATGCATTTATTTTTTTTAATTTTCAACATAGATGTATTTATAAAAACGAGTGTATTAATTAGTTTTATGATGACAATATCCTATATAAATATTTTGATGTAATGGTAGGGAAATGAATAATAATGCACATAATAAACAATAGCATATCAATTCACTCATTTGGTTGATAAAAGGTCAAACGAGAAACAGCCAGCAATGATATTTACAAATCAAACTTGTTACCACCCAACTCTTGTTTGCCAAAGCTAAACAAATTGCAAAAAAACATGATCAATACTTCAAACATATAGACAACATGTAAAATATATGAGTTTGAGGACAAAAGTAAAGATGGAATCATGTTATACCTACTCTTTGATGTTGTTTGTTCAAGTCATATCCTTTATTTTAAATTTGAAATTTATATTTGAAACAAAATCAGTCTGATACTGAATTAATCTCTTTAAGAATAACAGGACTAAAGTCGATTTAAGCAACTTGATAAATGTTTGTGCATAAAGGTATTTTAATTAAAAAAACTTGTTTGTTGAGCCGTGTTCAAGTCATATCCTTTCTTTTAAATTTTAAATTTGTACTTGAAACAAAATCAGTCTGATACTGAATTAATCTCTTTAAGAATAATAGGACTAAAGTCTATTTAAGCAACATGATAAATGTTTGTGCATAAAGGTATTTTAATTAAAAAAAACTTGTTTGTTGAGCCGTGTTCAAGTCATATCCAAGCAAGAGTGAGAAATAGACCAACGAGAAGCTAATCGACAGCAACGAAATCGACGGCGAAGTGACCGGAACGAGAATACACCAGCTTTCTTGCGATTGACAGAGGTAAGTTCATTTTGTTTTGTTTTTTCTCGATTTTGTTGTTGATAACTTACCATTGCATGTTTGTTGGCGTCGATTTCTCGATTGATGAGAAAGTCAACAAGATTGGATTTTAACCGTGACCTGTCAAAGAGAAAGAGAAAGAGAATGTAAATTGAAGCTAGTTAGACACAAATTTACGTGGTAAAACTCCGGTGATCGGAGAAACGTCCACGGTTGGTTGAACAAGCAATTGAGCCAAAATCCACTATCGAAATAAAGATTTACACCACTTGATATCTTTTTTTTCTCTCTTCCCGTTATTCTATATATCTTCCAATGAGATTATGGTTCTATTTATATATGTATAGAACCCTAATCCTTGTTGTACAAGTAATGAATGAATTAGTATGTAATTATCATTGGTTACTTGTTGGAGTAGTCTTTATCTTCTTTCCGATTTTGGAGATTGTATGGAGATCAAATGAGACTCTGGTGATATAGTCCATTTAGGACTTATTTCCTTATAAATGCGCAGTTTTCTTGAAGAAATAAAGTTATTGTCTGATCTGAAACGTTTTTCCTGTTTGGTATTTTATTCTTCTGGAAATTCTTCTCGATATGGATATCTTTGAGTATTTTAGTATGACTCTTGGTTCATATGCGAGTTATGTACTGGACTTCTTTATTTGGGTTTCTTCATATTTGTCCTGAGCAGAACACGACGTCACTTGGTTCCGAGCAGGTTATGGCTTGCCGATTACTCGTGTTCACACTTACTCGTGTTTTCACTCCTTAATGTCGTTTTGAAGGGCATTTTCTGGATGTCTACTCGGATGTCTCTGGCAATATTTAAGGGATTGTCCACCTTGTTAGTGACGTGTACATTCATTAAAAATATACATATAACAATACCCGCTTAAAATATTTTTGCCGAGTAGGAATTTGTTCCCTACGAAAGTATTTTAATCGACCCTTCAATCATTTATGCCAGAATAATAATTTTTTAAACAACACCTCGCAGTAATGACGTGTCTTAATGGCTACCACGTAAATGTGATCTGCTCTTCCACACGAGAATTTAATGATTACGACGTTTCGGAGTTCTAACGGCTTGGTTAGTTCATTCCTCGACATGTGTCTTTCAACCGCTCGGTTTCCTTGGTAGTATTTATGAGACGTGACTGGTGAGTTAACTTGTGTGCCACTTTTGTCATCAAATCTTTTATTTTGATTTTTTTCTCGCTTTTTGAGACCCTAGGGTTTTGTGTCATTGCCCCTTTAAATGTTCCATTGAGGGGTTGTTCTGGTTCATTTTTACAGAAGCAAACACTCAACCCAGTTTTTCTTGCGCAGAGATTTATCTTAACTGTCCGTCGAAGTTTTTACAAAGGTTTCTTTATTCTAACGGTTAGTTTTAATGGATTCATCTTCCCGTTATCGCCTTTTTATTATAGCTTTTGAGGCGCTTGAACGCGGAGACCTTCAACTGGTTTCTTACGTTCGTAGACTATTAGGGAAGATCCCTCGTGAAGAGCCTCATTTTTTAGGTGTTGACATTTTCAGGCTTTACCCCGACGTTCGTTTAAGTTCTAGTTCTGAATCTTCTAGTTCTGAATGTATCGTTTCTGATCACAATGTTCCTCTTCGATCCAGGATGGAAAAACATCAGAGTAAACGCGAGGTCCACAAACATGGCTCGGACAACGTTCAAATCATTGAACAAACCGTTGATGAGAGGGACGTTAAAGCGGAGTTTAGAACATCTCGAATCCTCTTTTCTATTGATCCCCCTAGTGGGTTTAATGCCGAACCAAATTTGGTCGGGCTAGATGAGATTGTGAGTATCATGCTCGATTTGACCTGGATAACTCAGTTGCAATGTCTCCTGCTGGTGATAGAGACGCATGGAACCCTCCTCAGGACATGGTGGTGATTTATGGGTCCATGCTTTGTTGCGGCGTCACTCTTCCTTTCCAACAGTTCATTGCTTGGTTTCTGGCCGAAGCAAGGATCGCTCTAGCCCTCACTTGGCCCGTATAGCTACAAGATTTTAATGTGCATGTGGCATATATGGAGCCGGATGAACCTATCACCAATTTCCCTGGATAAAATCAGGCATTTTTATACACCAAGGCAATCTGGTCGGACATGAACCTATTTTCTTATGTCCAATTTGCCATATTGTTGGGTCTCTGAAGGGACAAAAGTGAACCGGAGAGTTGAAACCTCTTCTGATGCCAAAAAGAGAGGCTTTATCTGGGGGTTTCCTTCATCGAACAAGCATTGGAAGAACAGTTGGTTCTTTACCAGAGGGAACTTTGGACTTCAGGTTACTCTCTCGGCTGGGGGGAATCAGACGGTGCTAAAGGTTCCTTTTTTTTCTGTTCTCTTGACGCGTGGAACAAGAAAAAACTTGACTTCTCTAATGTTGAGTTGACCAAACTTGCTCGGGCCGCACTGCGTACGCTGGAAAAGAAGAGCAAGTCCTATCTTTTCAATGAGAGCAAGATGATAGAGCTTGGCTTTTTAGCCAGATTTCAGGCTACCGTAGGCGATGTATGGTTCTTTTCTTTTTTGCTTATATTTTCACTTATATATTACTATTTCTGATTTGGTTCTTTATCGTGTTAAGTGTATGACTCGAACATCGTCTGTGATGTTCAAGCTTGCCAGGTGAAGTATATCCTTCAGACGAGCCAAAAAGAAGCTTCTCGCCAAACCAAAGAAGGCATTGCTCCGCCTGATGAATCGGATGATGAGTCTTATGAGGCTGATAAGCAGATTCCTGAGTACGTCCCTGAAGAGGTCATTTAGCCGATCATGTGGGAGTCTAGCGGTCTGAGTGGCCTATTGACAATGCTTAGAAGTTGCCTGAAGATGAAAGTAGGCAAGAAGATCGTCTTGATGAGGGGCCCACTAAGCCGAACTCTCCAGTTGAGGTTCCTACCGAGCGGTTGGCTATTAGGGATGGAGATAAACCATCCGGTGGACAAGAAAATCCTAATCTTGATTTTTTCAGATCCTTCCGAGATGATGATCAGGAAGATCCTTCAGTTGATATCAGTTTCCATCGTATCCGGGCTGAGAAACAGAAAGTGACCGGTTCTTCTACGTGACCTCATAAGGTCCCTCATTTGGTATCATTCATTAAATCGAGCGATGATTATACTGAAGGTAGTGTTTCCCCGAGCTTTCAAGTTGAAGCTTTTGTAGGAAGGGCGGAAACTCCAGACCCGAATAGGCATTCCTTGCCTCTCAATGTTGAAGATATAAGGGAGGAATCCTCCGGGGATCCTTCTTATCCCTCTCCATAGGATATGCTGAGGGCGATGTCTTCTGGTCAAGCCTTCATTGGGGATGATTTTTGGAGCCGTTACAGGGAAGACTCTTCGGCAAATCAAATTTAAAAATATTTTTAATAGTGCATCCTATGTAAGTTTTCTATCCCAACCTTTAACTTGTTGGGTTTTTAACTTAACTCTTCCCTACAGATGGTGACCAAGTTTGCTGAGTTAATTCAGACGCAACAACATCAAGCTGATCGGATAAAGTGTCTTAAAGCTCAGGTGAAGGAGAGCGAGGAAAGTCTAGCTCGGGTTGAAGCGATTTATCAAAGGGAGGTGAGCTCTGCCCAGGTGTTTGCCGACCACTGTTTGGATAAACAAGTAGAGGCTGAGGAGAAAGCTTTTGCAGCGAAGGAGAGAGCTTTGTCTTTTCAAAATTCCTTTTCTGCCGCCCAAGAGTCAATGTTAAAAGCTGAACAAGAGGCTGAGCAGGACAAATCGTCCTACGAGCAGAAAATCGAAGATCTTAAGTGTTAGGCCTTAACCGTTGAATCCCATTCGAAAGAGGCTAGGCTAGCGCTTGAAGTTCAAGGATTCGATCAGTTCAAAAGATCCCAAGCCTATGATGCCTTACTGCTTAGGGAATTTCATGAGTTTTAGTCTTGGCTGGTGAGTTCTTTAAAGTTAAAAATTAAGCGACTGATAAGGTTCGGGCGAACTGGGAACAGTCGATTAAAAACCATATGGATCGGTTATTGGAATCTCTTTAGATTCAAATGAATGAGTGGAGGGAATACTGTCAAAGTCAGGGCAAAGAGCCCCACCCTATGCACTTGGAGATCCCGTCAGAGCATTCTCTTTCAAATTTTTATACGAGGCAGGTTAGCAGATGCAGATGGGTTAAAGCCTGACGTTGGATCGATCCCAGGAATGGACTATAATGAGTGGATGGATGACTCGATCGACACAATTGTCTGGCCTTCAAATGAGAGTCTCCTTCATTAGTACGAAATGGTGCCCGACCGGAGTACCGGTAAAAGCTTCAAGTCCTCTCTCTAGCCTTTGGTGTATTTGTACAAAAATTTTTGCATTTTGTAATTACAGCTGATCAATGAAAATCCCATAATTTTGCCAAGTATTTTTGTATCCAACCCACTTGACTTATTGCCCGAGTATCTTAACTTGGTTTCGCCAAGAATCTTTTTTCTGGCTAACTATTTCTTCGCACCAAGTATCTTATTAAACTGGCTGACTATCTGTGCCAAGTATCTTATTAAACAGGCTGACTATCTGTGCCAAATATCTTATTAAATTGGCTAATATTAACCGAGCCATCTTGAAACAAGCATATTTCATACTCGGTTGCTACCCAAACATTACATCAAGGCTCATCATGATCATGTTTGAGTCCTTACACAAGTCACTGAGGACATCTCCTTAGTTTTATCTGTGCAAGGGTTTGCCAAATCGTTAAGCTTTTAAACTGCTTAACACTGCTGCACATCTCACCGGGATTTTTCCCGACTGCGCCCCGAGCCGTTTTTCAGAATCTGGTGCATCAGGTTTGCCTTTTGGCTAAGGTTGATTGACCTTACTCGGCTGGCCTGCTCTTTCGAGCTTCTCCGCCCATTCAGAAATCTTACCAAATTAATGGTCCCGAATATTCTATTTGCATGTTCTTATTATCATGCTCGTCTTTCATGTGTTCTTATTATCATGCTCGTCTTTCATATGTTCTTATTATCATATGCTTTAGATTTATGAAATCCTGAGTTGGGTTTTGATTTATAACTGCAAAATTAAAAATGATTAAATTTCAAAGCTAATAACTATCCTGACTAGAATTGTCCTAACTAAAAAGGGAAACAAAATTTCAAGGATAAACAATCTTCAAATATTGGGCGTTGCATGGCCGGGGTAAGACTCCTCCATATGGTCGCGAAATCCAATATGCTCCATGACCGGCTACCCCTTCAATCTTGTACGGCCCTTCAATCTTGTACGGGCCTTACCATTTGTCAGCTAAGGATCCTGCAACTTTGTTTTTTGTGTTCAGTGACACTTTTCTAAGTACTGGGTCTCCCGGTTGGAATTTCCTGATCCGAACATGAGAATTGTAGTGGCAAGCCATTATTTGCTGATATGCCATAATTCATATTCGGGATTTCTCGCTCTTCTGTTCTAGCTAATCTAGACTTTGTAACAGCATATCAATATTTTGATCTTCATTTTATAGCTTGACTCTAGGTGATGCCTACGATATTTCTATGGGGATAACAACTTCTGTTCCAAACGCTAAAGTGAATGGAGTCTCTCCAGTAGAAGTCCTCGCTGTCGTCCAATATGCCCATAATACCTCAGGAAGTTTTTCAACCCAACTTCCTTTCTTGGCATCTAGCTTTGCTTTGAGTGTATGTTTGATGATTTTGTTTACTGCTTCAGCTTGCCCATCTGTTTGAGGGTGGGCAGGTGCGACATAGTAATTGGCAATTTGGTATTCGTTGCACAGTTGTCTGAAATTTTGATTATCAAACTGGGTACCGTTGTCAATGATGATAGTGCTCGGGACTCCAAATCTGTAGAGTATATTTTTCTTCATGAAATTCATGGTATTTGCTTCTGTGATATGCACCAATGCTTCAGCTTCTGCCCACTTTGTGAAATACTCAGCGACTACTATTGCATGCTTCGCTCCACCCTATCCCTGCTGGTATTGGGCCAATTAAGTCTAAGCCCCACATGGAAAATGGCCATGGGGACGTAAGGCTTCTGAGTTGTTTAGGGGGTTATCGGATATCGTTAGCGATCACTTGGCATGCATTGCAGCTTTCCTAACATCGCTCTGTATCCGAGAATAAAGTGGGCCAATAATAACCTTGCCTGAGTAACTTGTGTGCTAAACTTTTGCCCATATTATGGTTTCAGCATACTCCACTGTGGATTTCCTATAGTATCTAACATGCATCCTCCTCTGATACACATCTTTGGAGTGTTCGGGAAAACCCTCTTCTGTATAGTTCTCCTTCGTTCAATGTGTATCTTGCTGATCGATACCTGATGCGTTTGGCTTGTAGGGGATTTTCTAGGAGCACGCCTTCTTCCAGGTACCTTTTTAGCTGAGTCATCCAACCATCTGACGGTGTTCGAATTTTTAAGATTTCAAAGTTTTCTGGCTCAGCTATGCTCGGTTTGAGGAGATGTGCGACTGGAATAGTTTTTGATCTGATTGTGATCGTTGCTGATGCTAGTTTGGACAAGGCATGTGCCTTTTCATTCTGCTCCCTGGGAATCTGGACAATCTCATATTTTTTGAATTTCTGAAGGAGTTGTTTTGCTATGCCACGATAAGCTATCATACCTTCATCTCTAGCTTGGTATTTGTCCAGGACTTGGTTGACGACTACCTGCGAGTTGCTGAATATTTCGATCTCATCTGCTCTGAGGGCTATGCATGCTCTGAGTTCAGCTAGTAGTGCCTCGTACTCGGCTTGGTTATTCATTGCTTTGAAGTCGAATCTCATGGCACACTCAACATCATCTCCTTTCGGGGTGCATACTACGATCCCTGCTCCACTGTCATGAGTGTTTGAGGAACCATCGATATAAAATTTCCATGAGAGACTCTTGCCCAACATATTTTTTGCTTCCTGGTTTGGTTCTGTGAATTCTGCTATGAAATCTGCCACTGATTGGCCTTTGAGAGATGTTATGGGGACGTACTAGATATCAAATTCGCTCAACTTGATTGCCCATTTGGTTAGTCTTCCTGAAATTTCAGGTTTTTGTAAGATTTGCTTAAGTGGGCAGTCGATGAAGACCTGGATTGTATGAGCCTGAAAGTACGGCCTCAGCTTTCTTACTGTCGAAACCAATGCTAAGGTCATTTTTTCTACCTGTGAATACCTGGTTTCAGTAGGAAGTAGTACCTTACTGGTATAGTATACTGGCCTCTGTACTCCATCTTCTGTTCTTACTAGAACTGAGCTTGCTGCTAATTTCGTAATTGATAGGTACAAGTGTAGTATTTCTCCCATTCTTGGTTTAGAAAGGATGAGAGCTTGCCCTAGGTACTATTTGAATTTTAGGAATGCCTGCTCGCATTCTACGTTCCATTCGAGCCCTTTTCCTTTTTTAATTATTTTAAAAAAGGGAGCACATTTATCTGTGGCCTTTGAAATAAATCTGCTCAAGGAGGCAAGGCATCTTGTTAACTGCTGTACTTCTTTTAACGTCCTTGGTGAGGTCATTTTCTGAAGGGCTTGGATCTTCTAAGGGTTTACTTCAATTCCCCTATGTTGAACTTGGAAGCCCTGGAACCTTCCTGATGGAACTCCAAATAGGCATTTGTTCGGATTCAACTTCATCTAATATCTTCTCAAGACATCAAAATTTTCCCGCATATCTGAAGCATGTCTGTCTGCCAAGATGCTTTTGGTCAACATGTCATCTATGTAAACTTCCATGTTTCTTCCTATTTGACTTGCGAAGATTCTGTTGACCAGTCTTTGGTAGGTTACTCATGCATTCTTTAGCCCAAAAGGTATTACTGTGTAATAGTACAATCCTTGATAGGTTGTGAACGCTATTTTTTCCTCCTCAGCTTTATTCATTCGGATTTGGTTGTACCCTGAGTAAGCATCCATGAAACAGAGTAATTTGTGGCCTGATGTGACATCAACCAGTTGGTCTATCCTTGGCAGTGGAAAACTGTCCTTCGGGTAGGATTTATTTAGGTCCGTGAAGTCTACACATTCTCCATTGGCCATTTTTCTTTTGGACGAGGACCACATTGGCTACCCATTGAGGGTAGCTGATTTCTCTGATCGACCCTACAACGAGTAACCTTTCTACTTCCTGCTTGATCGTCTGACTTCTCTCGAGGTTGAAAGATCTTTTTATTGTACTACTAGTTTTGCATTTGGGTCAACCGCCAGATGATATGATATTACTCGGGCGTCTATCCCACCATGTTTTCATGATTCCAGGTCAACACATCTTTGTATTCTCTGAGTAGATCAATAAGGTTTAGCTTGACTTTTCCTTCTAAACTAGCCCCGATTTTGATCTTCTTATCTGATTCATATTCCTTCAAGACTATTTCCTCTATTGATTCACTTTTAGACACTTTCGGCTCTTCCCACGGATCGAACTCGAACAACAGTGATTCTTGCTTTGATTTGATTTGACTGTGTTATGGTACATACTTGCTCACTATCTTCTCTATCTTTATAGACCAAGAGAATAGCTTTTCTGGCCATCTCCTGGGATCCTTTGACTACTCCTACCCCCTGTTTAGTTGGGAATTTGATCATCAGAGCATAGGTAGCTGTTACTGCCTTAGTTTTATTTAAGAATGATCGTCCTTACAGCGCGTTATAAGGCCAATTGTTCAGGTCTACAACAACAAAATCGAGTAACACTGTTCTCTAACATGGTGCTACTCCGATTTTCATGGGAAGCTTTACCGTCCCGAGAGACCTGACCTCGACTCCCTCGAATCCTCTGAGCGGGGTATGGAAAGGTTGCAGATCCTTTCGGTCCAACCTGAGTTGATCGTAGACAGCTATATTGAGAATATCAGATGAACTACCATTGTCTATTAAAATTCTCCTAACTTCCATGTGGCCAATTCGGGCACTTATGATGAAGGCGTCATTCGGTCGTACATCGACCCCATGTGATTCAGCTTTTGTGAATATTATTTGATCCCATCCTTCTTTTATTCTTTTTGGGTTCGGTTCGATGGAGTTGACATCAAAGTTCTGCCTTACCACCACCGCTTCCTGAGTTTGCCACCGGTTACTTCTCTCGGTAGATGGTCCTCTGAAGATTGTTTGTATTACTTCATTGGCTTTGGGACGGGCCCTCTTGTTCCTACCAGAATTATGATCGGCATTGGTCTCTCTTTTTGTCTCCGACCTCTCTTCTTTCTTCATGATTATATCTTAGAGGTGTCCTTCCCGAATGAGTGTCTCTATGTAGTCTCTAAGCTGGTAACATTTTAAAATCTCATGATACGGTTTCCTTATGGAATCTGCAGTATTTTATTGTATCTCGCCGAGCAAATTGAGACTGTCGGTGTGGCTCCTTCACTAGATTATTTTCTTCTAATATGGCCATGATTTCTTCCTATTTTTTTCGGAGAGGGGTGTAGTTTGTGTACTTTCCTCGGTACTTTTCTGTGGTCTGGTTAACATTACGCCTACTTCCCCCATCCTTGCTTCTTTCTTTACTGTTCTCTTTTTGTTTTCCTTTGTGGCTCTATTATTTTGACTCAACATATTTTTGTTTAGGTCTTCCTCCCTGCATGTAACAGCCTCCTGTTGCTAACTCTTCTTCCTCGGCTAGTGCATATCCTCTAGCCATGTCCATCATGTCTACATATCTTGTTAAACGGGCCCTTATTAGGTCAAAAGATAGACGTCCATTATGTAAGTTATTTATGAAGGCAGCAATTATTGCTTCATCATTTGTACTGCCGATTTCTGAGACTGCCTGACCGAATCTCCCCAGGTATTTTTTCAATGACTCATCTTTCCTTTATTTCAACTGAGAAAGGTAAGCCGATGATTTTTTCCTGTGTACATTGCCCATAAATTGTCTTGAGAAACTTCTTCTTAACTCTCCGATACTCCAGATGCTTGCCGGGGGCAATCTTCAGAACCATATTGAGCCTGCGTCTCCCAGAATTTATGGAAAGTTGAGACATAATAAAGGGTCGTTGTGGGCATGCTGAGCCATAACGCTTTTATACTGTCTGACATGTTCTTTAGGATCTGTATCCTTCTTGAATTGCTCCATATGTGGCATCCTGAATCTTTCTAGGAATGGGGTTCGCAGGATGTCCTTGGTAAAATGACTGTCAGAATCATTATCAGATAACTCATTATATCCATATCGCCTAACCAATGCGTCCATTTGACACCTGTTATTTTTGACTTCTCGGGTCAAGCTCCGAATCATAACATCTCTATCACCCAGCGGTTCTCCATGATGGTTAAACTGTCGGGTGATCGTCATGGCTATTTCTAGCCCCTCTTCACTTCGATCCCGAGTCTCATGGGTTGATCTTTGCAAGCGTATGGTTCCATGACGATGTTTACGATGGTGCCGATCACTATTTTCTGATGATGACGATCGATCCTTGCGCTAGTCATACTTGCGGTGTCTATCGTGGGCCATCTGTCAGTGACTCTGCTTATGGCGTGGTCATTCTTCTTAGGGTGTTTCACGTCCCTTACCCTGATTACGTGTTACACCCCCAGCTTGATTGATTTGAACAGAGTTCCTACCAGCTTCGGGTGCATCTGGTTTCGGCCCAACTTTAACCGAACGAAGCCTTGTAAGTGCGGGACTAGGAGGTTACGTTTCTTCTGCAGCTAATAGATCAACCCCTTATTTTGCCACGTCCGCTAACAGCTATTGCAGTGCTTCACGAAAGCGTCGTGTCATGTCTTTACTGGTCGGAGATATTTGTTGGATCCCAGCTAGAGATGTTGGTTGGTTCTCGGTGGTCGTGGCGAGATCTCGTGAGCTCCCGCCCATATGAGCATTATCTGGAGATTTTTGGACATCCCCAAAACTGTTTTTGCTTCCGCTTCCAGCCATTACTTTTAATCAAATCGGAGGTTCGCCCCCTCCTTCTAGCGCCAATTGTTGACGTCGATTTCTTGATTGATGAGAAAGTCAACAAGATTGGATTTTAGTCGTGACCTATTAAAGAGAAAGAGAAAGAGAATGTAATTTGAAGCTAGTTAGACACAAGTTTATGTGGTAAAACTCCGGTGATCTGAGAAACGTCCACGGGTGGTTGAACAAGCAACCGAGCCAAAATCCACTATCGAAATAAAGATTTACACCACTCTATCTCTCTTTTTTCTCTCTGCCCGTTATTCTATATATCTTCCTATGAGATTATGGGTCTATTTATATGCGTATAGAACCCTAATCCTTGTTGTACAAGTAATGAATGAATTCGTATGTAATTATCATTGGTTACTTGTTGGAGTAGTCTTTATCTTTTTTCCTATTTTGGAGATTGTATGGAGATCGAATGGGACTCTGGTGATATAGTTCATTTAGGACTTATTTCCTTATAAATGCGTAGTTTCCTTGAAGAAATAAAGTTGTTGCTTGATCTGGAACGTTTTTCCTGTTTTGTATTTTATTCTTCTAGGAATTCTTCTCGACATGGATATCTTTACGTATTTTAGTATGACTATTGGTTTATATGCGAGTTATGTACTGGACTTCTTTATTCGGGTTTCTTCATATTTGTCCCGAGCAGAACACGACGTTACTTGGTCCCGAGCAGGTTATGGCTTGCCAAATACTCGTGTTCACACTTACTCGGGTTTTCACTCCTTAGTGTCGTTTTGAAGGGTATTTTCTGGATATCTCTGGCAATATTTAAGGGATTGTCCACCTTGTCAGTGACGTGTACATTCGGTAAAAATATACATATAACAATGTTAGGCTTGTGTTTTGTTGATTGAAATTGTAGATTAAGGTTGAAAAAGAGATCTGAGAATGGTTGTGGTTTAGGTTAGGGTTTAAAATGAGGTTGAATATGTGATAAGGATGATGGAATTCTAGGTATTGAGGTTTTTTTATTTTGAACATTATTTAATCGATAAATTTTTAAGCTGAATCGAGGTTTTTTAGAACAAGATCGAGGTTTTTTTTAGAAAGGATTGAGGAATTGTTTTTAAAGAATCGAGCATATTTGTCAAAGGATGAATAATTTTTCAAAGGATCGAGAATAGTTTTGAAGGGATCGAGAATTTGTTAAAGGGTGTTAAAGAGAAATTTGTTTAGGATGAGAAATCCCTATTAACACCCTCGAGACCACTACCGTGGAGGTGGTGGCCGGGGGTTGGTATCGTTGATACCTGACCTGATCTTGTATGAATATGGAGTATGGAGTGCTAGGTAGGAGAGGTGTCATCCCACTCGTCGGACTTTGCGATAGGTAGGAGAGGAGTCATCCTACCTTCCGAGCTTCGTAGTAAGTAGGAGACGAGTCATCCTTTCCATCGAGCTTTGTGGTAGGTAGAAGATGAGTCATCCCACCTGTTGGGGTTCATAGTAGGTAGGAGATAAGGGAGCTGGAGGTTCCCTTACTGGTATGAAGGGGTTGATATTGGTCCTGGTCCTCAGTCGGGGTCGGAGCCCGTCATGGTACCCGGAGCCCATTTCTGGAGCCCATTTCTGGAGCCCGATTCCTTCCTGTAATTCCCCTACCTGGATAGCAAGTAAGGAGGGGGTTTATCTAGCTCCAGTGTCGGAGAGCTCGATTTCTGCCATAGAGATTATGCAGGAGAGCTCATCGACTTCTTTCAAGCTGGTCTGGGTGGTTTCTCCTCATCTTGTTGCGCGACTTTAGCATGTAGATGGGAGGATAAGAGCGCTAGGTCCAATGAGGTAGGAATCTAGCTTGCACTCATATACACATTCATTACACAAGACACAAGTAAGAGAAACATAAATCTTTTATAGAGGGAGGTGGACTGACCAAGAGGGAAAAAGCATCACGAATGATCACATGCTGAAAAACCCAAAGGCAGTATCCGGAGGAAGGAGGAATACCCTTCCTTATGTATATATCAAAGAATGCTCTGGGGAGCTTACAAGAATGGTGAAGTAATACAACGTAGTCGCTCCGGAGAGCTTACAATGGTGGTCGAATGTAGACCGATACCGGTATATTCTAGGTAAAGGTAACACATACATTGATGATGTCGAGAGATCTCTAAACGAAGCATGTATCTTCTGTCCTTGATTGGAGACCGCTACAATGTGCCTTTCACAGGCATATTTATACATGATGACCACCTTGGCGTGCAAGTCCTGGACTCTTCAATTTGTCTTTGTTTCCTTATCGAATACGATCCTTCCTTTAATGTAGTTGATCGACTTGTAGCTATTATCTCGGAGAAGATATGATTATTTCCTTTTCGAACTCTTCCTTCCTTGATAGGCGGGATTTTCTGTTATAGTTGACCCCCAATAATCGGTTGTAGAGGATATCTTGGAGGAAAAGGTATTTGTTTCCTCTTTCGACTATTACACTAATGATGACCATTAAAGAGTTGAATATTTTCTTATTAATGGTGTTGATCATGTCATTAAATGGGTTGACAGCCTCCATTAATGCGGTTGACCTCATTAATGATACTTTAAATTTCATGGAAGTCAATCCTCTCTTCCTACGTTGCCGAAGGGAGAGCTTTAGTTCTGCATGTCACTTTGGAGAGGTACTTCATAGAGGTAACCCGAGGTAACATTCGATATTCCTTGAGGGCGAGGTACCCTAGTATCCAGTACACTAGCGGGGTCCTCCGGGGATCTCTCGATTGTCACGGAGCTAGAGGCTGGTCTTCCCATGGAGCTTGTGCTAACCATTTTAGGGATGAAATATCCCATAGGGTTCTAACCTTGTAGTTGGGAGCTTGGTTTAGCTACGCCGAGCTTTATCATGAAGCTTGACCTAATTATGCATGCTTCCTAGCGGGGTAGCGGGCTTGGCTAGCAGGACCTGGTAAGGTGTTTGCCATAAATAGGCGACCTTGGCTCTCTTCTAGAAGGGTGGAGAGGTAAGCTAGAGTACTGCTATTGCTACTTGATTTAACCATGCCAGGATCTATAGTGGATCTTGGCGCTTTTGGTGACGATGAGGCTTTACGGGCTCCTTCCTTTAATGCTCGGACAGGTCAAGATTATACCTCGACGAGGCAAGAAGGCCTTTGCAAGACAAGTTTGGTACCTTAAAGGT